>CM065806.1:72878500-73598500 GCA_033398695.1 Orobanche coerulescens
GAAATATTGATATCCGTCACGTGCCGCTTCTAAAGCACCACATACGTCGGTATGGATTAATCCCGCTTATATCGCTCTTTCAAAAGTCCTCGTGAAGGGGACTTAGTCATTTTGCCTTTAAGGCAAGATTCACAAGTAGGAAAGGGATCCGATCCCAATGGACCCATAAGTCCATCTTTTCCATCTTGTAAACCTTGGTCTGACCAACATGACCAAGTCTAAGATGCCATTTCAAAACTTGATTGGTTTCATCCCTACCACGTTTTCTAGTCATAGTATTCACAACTACTTTGTTGCTGAGATTTAGATGATACAATCCATTCAACAATGTAGCAAGCATCACTAGTTTATTTCTAAAATAAATTTTGCAGGAACCATCACCAATGAAAAATGAAAAGCCTTTTCGGTCCATGACCGGAATGGATACAATGTTTTTGTGCCCCTTGGGCAAAACAAGTACATCTTCTAAAGTCAAAACAAAACCGGATTCTAAACCCAAAAGAAGTGATCCTATGTCGGTCGCCTCGACACTATGCCCGCTTCCGACCGTGATCATAACTTCTCCAGCTCCATGCTTCCTACTTTGTTCCGCATCCCGATTCACGGTACAAATATGAGAACTAGCACCGTAATCCAAGATTCAGAAGTAGAAAATACAAGAGCGTAACAATTTGTTTCCAAAACTAAAAGTTCTCAGACCAAGTGCCATGAAGAATCTGGACAGTCTCTAGCCCAAAGGGGCCCACCACCGCACTTGAGACAAGTATCCTTTTTCTTCTTGTTCTTCTAACCATTGGGGCCTTGCCCTTACCCTTAAGGTCCTTAGCTTGTGGTCCATCGCTTCTTGGTCTTTTTCTTCTTATTCTTAGACCTCCGAGGTCCGTAAGAAATCACAAGAGCACTCCTTCATCCGCGGAGTCTTCATTTGAGACCGAGCGGTCACAAGTTTGTTCATTAGCCACTAAATTACATGCAATCTCATTGCGGTTGAAGTTCATAACAAACTGTGAGAAGGAATCAGGGAGAGACCGTAGGATAAGGTCGGTTTGGAGAGAAGTATCCATTTTAAAATCAAGAGCCTCCAATCTCTCGATCATGGATATCATTTTGAGGACGTGTTCCCAACCTTCTCACCTTCCTTCATCCTTGCACCGAACAGCTTGCTTGGATATCTCATATCTAGCGATTCACAGTGCTCACCATAAAGCTCGGTTAAGTGAGATAGAATCGCCAGCGTAAGTCATTTTCTCATGAGCTCTCAAGCTCATTAGACATGGAAGCCATCATATAAGCACGGACTTTCACATCATCCTTAACCCACTTTTCGTGGTTTTCAATCTCTTCCCGATTGGCTCGAGTCCGCATAGGAGGCGCCGAATGTCCGTCTCCAAGACGTATCCCAAAGGCTCTATACCGAGGACAATCATCGACATGGAGCCAATCCACAAAGTTAGGTCCCATTAAGGTGTTCTTTTCGAGTAGAATTGCGAGTGGATTCATTGTCATATTGAGTTATGTCCGCATTAAGTATAATGATTAATTAGTGACTTGTTATATTATGATCCGAGTATAGAATTAAGGTCCTTTCTATTCTTGTTACCCACCTCCCACTATTTTTATCGGAATAACACACTCCCATGTGAAATCCGAAGTATCGTCGCTCTACTTCATAGTGGTGATCGAGTTCTTTATAAATCTTAATAGAGGGCAACCGAATGTGTTTCTAGTCTATTAATTTTCATAAAGTGGTGTCCAACACCAACCCATCTAATGGATGATTCGATCTTCTTTTTCCCTTTGTTCACTCCCCTCAACCTATACGGTTTCTATGGTTCGTGAACAAGTTAAGTTTATACCATCGACGCAACCGTTTCACAATCAATCTTATCCGCAACCTATCGTGTTTCTAGGGATAAAATTTGCTCCAACCGAAGGCATCCAATGCGCTCCCGGTAATTTGTCCGTCCTCCCGAACGACTACCCCGATAACTCGGAAGCATAGCACATCCGGTTTGGATTTCAATTTCGAAAACTCGATGGAGGAAGGAAAACCTTGAAACCTTATAAACTTAATTATTTGTTGTGGGAGAATTATCGCGATTAACGTTACACTTTGCACATTAATCGTTTAAGCGCGTTTGTGGCATTCATACAATATGAAAACAACCAATCACAACCTAGTTGCTACCAACATGTGGTTCATGGACCGTTCCTAGAAAACAAAAACTCCGTAATCTAATTACAAGTCTTCGTCTTGAATCTTCGTCTTCTCGAAATGGATCTTCCTCCGGTCTTCGTCATTACATATAAATTTTACATTGAAAATTGCATCCTAGATACAAATTTTTCTAGTAAAATAAATAGGCTCAAAACGGCCTTTACAACCCAATCGAATAAAACGAACGATTCAAAACTAAGTCCACGAACCACATCCCCATTCAAAAGCATTCATTCAATAAATACTATATAAATGGAAAGCGTAGAGATACATTGATCCAATCAACAATACGAACCGATCCAATCGATTCACACAATCGGTAATATAATAACGCTCAAAATAATTTGGTCGAACATAAATATTCCAATTAATCAAATTTCCTTATAAAATGAAATACCATAAATCATTTTAATCATATTAAATCCAATTTAACATGGGAGATTAATTTTTAAGATTACACGGAAAATCGAGCCGGGGCCGAAAGATGACCGAGTCACCTCGGAAGCCTACCGGCGATCACGCTGGCTTGGCCGAGTCACGCTCGGAAGATGTCACAGGACACGACCGAGTCACCAGACACGGTCGGGTCGCCCGGATGACTTGGCAGACGCTGGACACGACCGTGTCACCCAGACACGGCCGAGTCACTTGCCAGACACGCCCGTGTCTCCCGACACGGCCGGGTCTCCGTGCAATGGCTGGCCACATCAAGCTGACACGACCGTGTCACCCAGACACGGCCGAGTCACTCGCCAAATTACCCTTTTGTCCAAAAAGTCGTCCGACGACGATTCGGGGCTAGATTTTCGACCGGATATCCAATATCAATATTTTCCGACTTTCATATCTTCAATATAAATCATATTTCCCAGAAATTTAAGATTTATATTTAGACATAAACTTACGAAAAATACAATTATTACGAACGAAAAACATATACCACGATTATGACTAAAATGATTCCAAATCATTCACCATTTAATCGAGCATTCCAAATGCCAATATCGTATATACGATCGCAAGACCTACGCTCCGATACCACTGTTGGGATTCGGTGCCTAAAACGAAGGCCCAGCGGAAGCGGTAAAACGAAAATTAATTCGATCCGAATCCCTACGAGAATCGATCGAGCTACGTATATACGAATATATAAACAAAAAGCAAGAGTCGTAAGAAACTAACCCTCGAAGTCCGTTGATTAAATGGAAACCTTCTCTTGAGCTATTCCCCAAGCTTTAGTTTGATCTCTACGAGTTCAATCCGCTCCAAGCCCTTGAACGATCCAACGCCGAAAACACCGCGTCTCTACTAGCCACGCGCCGGAAAAACGACCGGAACAACAACACTTGATTAACCTCTAAGGTTAAGGCTAGAATCAAGTGGTGAAGCTTTTGTTATTACACTCTAAGTGTATAATATATCTCTCTTAATGTATCTTGAATTTTCTCCAAGAAAACTCAAGAATAAAAGTGAAGAAGAAGATGAAGATGAAGACTAAGAAAATAATTTTCTCTCTCACTTCTTCAAAGCTCACGGCTGGAATTAAGCTCTTGCAAGTGAGAGTTTGTCTCCACTTATATTCTTATTCAACTCCCCATGATCTCCTACTTTAGACAATATCACCAAGGTGTGATATTTGTCCCCTTGATTGGTCACTAGTCCACCATCCTTGAAAGTGTAGACCAAGACAAAGTAAGGGAGTAGGTGATGGGGTGGCCATCTAGAAGGAATCGGATGAGTTCGATTCGCTTCGACTCCCGTGAGTCCAAACAGATAAACTCCTATTCCGTTCCGATGTATTTGTGTCGATTAATTAATCCAATCAATTAATCACATTAAATACATAATAATATAATTAATTTCTCCAAGAAATAATTATATTCACGAATTAAATTAATCACCCAAGAATTTATTTAATCCATTAGGCCGTAAATCAATTTATCCAATAAATCGATTTAGACATCCAATGTCCCAAATTAGATATCCAATATCTAATATTTATAATGAGAGATTAAGCTCGATTCATTCCGTCACAATCCTAATGCGCGACTCGGTAGGTCCGTCTCACCAAGAATGGGAGGAACCAAAGAGTAGTAGCACCACCTAGCCACCTGGCGGCCTACACTGCACTTAACCGAGAAAGAATGATTGGGATCATTCAAGAACCATTCTCGTGAATACCAAGAACGTATAAACCCTTCTTTCAAATGTCCCGATCAAGTTTTAGGGTCACGGCTACCAAACCCTATCTCAGATTGACGCTATGCATGCGTTAATGCAAATCGAGATCATCGAGTCGCCGTATCTAATACAACTGGCTCCAATGCTTTGGCCAAAGACTTATGATCTCATCCGCCAATAACCGCATAGGACATATAACCCGCTCACTAACGGGAGAAAGAATTCTATCTTGGTATTCAAGTAGGACTGCTACTTGCCCGTCCAAGATGCACGTCGAGGTTGACCCCGCCTTCCGGTTTACGGTGGTCGAACTACTCTAATGAAAATCTTGACGTCACAAGCACATCCCTACTAAATCCTCAAGTCGAAGGTTCACGAATACCTATCACAACCTTTCGATTCCGTCATTGATCGTCCCGAGTGAAATCCATGTGACGAATCGAGGGTGAGTCGGTTCGAGTATACTAATCTAATTAGCATACCTATAACGTGTGCTCCCACTAACTATTAGTGTTCGATGTGCACTCTCCATGTCAAAGAACACGTCATACAAGTCTTTACATAAACTTAACGCCTACCAAGTTTCATCGACTTGCGAACGATTAAGTATTTGAGCTATAAACCTTTCCAAAGGCCGACCCCCTTATCCAATAAAGAGTGGAACGCTTTTGCTCTCAAATACACGGACTAGTTTCTATATGTTTATTTACGAGTTAGGAATGCCAAGAATAACTAAGAAATAAAGAAACAATCATTTGCCTTATATAAATGGTTTACATAATTACAAGTACAATGCCCTCACTCAACAACCTCTGAGTGGCATTCGAGGGCATACTCCTAACAGTTTCGTCCCGAAACTTAAGGGTAAACAACTCGGGATATGAATTATCCATTACAATCTGAAAACGACATCTCCAGGAATACTCCTTAACACGAACCACTTCACCTGTACAACTGGGCCAACCCCCATATAAGCACTGACTTACGCTTCAAAAGAAAAGCGACAATGCACATATAGTCCTCGGGACCATATCAATTGCATGCCCACGTCCTCATGACTTGACTTCTCGAATCACAACGAACAATTACCCAGATTATAATGAAATCTTGGGTACAATACAGAAGGAAATAAAATCACATCAAATGACTCAAATCTCAAGATTCTTAAATATGATCATTATAAAATAGATCAACAATAATGCTCCACAACCACGATACATTATTACGGATTAGGTTACACATTAATCCAAAAACAGAGAAAGGAAAAATACAAAAATTAAGGCTACATATCAAATGTACCCAACACCGATATCCTCCAGATAATCGATCTCCTGGATCTCATCGATTTAAGGAGACCCAAATCTGAACTCATTGCTCAATATGATCCCGGGAGGTCACAAGAACGAGAATGATCATAATGAATGATAATGAATCGAAATCCAACAAGGATCAAGAATGACTCACCGGGGTGAAATGATAATGTAATGAGTGATAGCTCAAATGAAATGATTGGAACCGTTGTTCCTCGTGAGGTGAATGATTAGTTTGATAATTATAAGTCTCAACGTGATTGATATATGATGAATGAATGAACGACAAATGAATTGAATGATTATACTACTACCGGGGAATAATTAACTTGTTCAAAACCGGTGATGAATGTCCTTACCTCTGGCTCTCGAAGCCTGATAGGACCCCTTGAATGAAGCACGGGCTGGAGTAACAAAGTCCCTCGAGGCCCTTGAACACTCTCGAGATCTACCGGACCTAGAACTCTTGCAGTATTTTCATAGGTGTCCCTGTCTCCCACACAGAAAACAAACAATAGCTGGCACCGTACACTGAGTATTAACGTGCCCTGTTGAATCACAGTTAAAGCAAACAACAGTCGAACTCGTCGTCTGAGCGGAAGATGATTTCTCAGCACGAAGACGACTAGAAAATGATCTCTTGGACATTGGAGTCCGATGTCCCTCTGACAACTCTCTCCATACCGAGGCAGGAAAGTCACATGATAATTACAGATCACGTATGAAGATTGCATTATGATTACGAGGCGGAATGATAACAATGAGCATACATGCTCTAAAACAATGAATGCATTAATAATGCAATAAAATGCTCGCCGACATGATGCCGGAATATGATAAGATCGCGTGAAAGATCAAGTGAGGTGACATGATTATCTGAGGAAATTCGTGAAATGATTATCTTGAACAAGTTAACAGGATTGAAAATTCGATCCACAAGATCAACAACTGAACCGTGAGATGGACTGGATGATTAATGAATTAATTGAGCAATGAGATTGACTGAGTGATGAATGAATTAACTGAACAATGAGATTGACTGAGTGATGAATGAATTAACTGAGTAATGAGATTGACTGAGTGATGAATGAATTGATGAATGAATTAACTAAGCAATGAGATTGACTGAGTGATGAATTAATTAACTGAACCGTGAGATGGACTGGATGATTAATGAATTAATTGAGCAATGAGATTGACTGAGTGATGAATGAATTAATCAATGGATATTGGTCGAGTGATGAATGAATTAACTGAGCAATGAGACTAACTGAGTGATGAATGAATTAACTGAATAATGAGACTGACTGGGTGATGAATGAATTAACTGAGCAATGAGACTGACTGAGTGATGAATGAATTAATATAATCGACAAGATAAAAATGATGATTGAGGATTGTTAACTGATGAATGAGTTGATCCTTAGCACTTACACAAGTCACACGTGTTCCAAAACAATTAGTCATGAATCAATCATAACAAAAATATCACATATAGGTTTCAACAAAGTATGTATAATTAATGACATAATGAATGTATGAACATAAAGAGAATCGAGTCCTTACACAGGTCATACGAAGCTTCGAGGTCTCACGATGCCAGTCTTCACTGACGACGACTCGATGAATGAATGACTCGTGCAGTCGTATAAATTTCATGACTCACAAAACCCGACTGTCCAGATTGTCATAACGTGACAGTCCTACTGCTACCGCATTGGTAGAGCCACATAACTCACATATCAGGGTATCTCACAACCTAAATCTGTTATACCATCTTCTGTAACACCCCCAAATCTTATTGGGTCATTACAGTGCCGTGGACCCCATGTCAGAAGATCCACCACGCGAACATGACTAAATTACATCAAATTAGCTAACAAGGGAGATCACGGTCCCTACTATGATATCTGACACAATATTCCGATAGGGAATTTCAACGACAACGATGGGCCTACATGGCCAAAAATAAAATACAACAACATCCACGAGCATCTGCTCGGGTAATACATAATGACAATGACTGACAAACTGGAGAACACTCCAACAGACTGACCAACATGAACAACTCGGACTAGTATCGCTCAAATGCCTCATCGCCATCATCATGCCCCTGTGTCTCAACTCTCTCCTCACAAGCACCTAAAACATGAAAACATATTCTGCCCCCACAGGATCATTAATCCAGATATTGAACATCAAGTACATGTATAACATGATATGCATCCAAAGGCAGAATGAAACGGTACAATGATAATAATAATACGAGATGCTCACAAACCAAGGTAAGAACCGAGCATTCGTGAAACACTGTGACCACGGCATACTATTAATACCTGTTCAACAGGTTAGAACATAAGTGCCCAACGGCGAATCATAATCATAGAGTACCATAATGAATTACATGACATGAACCAAACCAGAACTGAATTAAATATGAATCACAATGCTTGAAGGCTCCAATGAAATTATCGAGCCATCACAAAGGCCTGAAAGCCACTCAGCCGAAGCTGTCAAGTATCACAATCACCTGAAGCCAAAATAGGCCGAAGCTGTATCGATTAGGGCCGAAGCCACGGAACGAAGCCGTATCATAATTACGGCCAAAGCCACGGCACAAAGCCGTATCACAATTAGGGCCGAAGCCACGGCATGAAGCCGTATCACAATTAGGTCTGAAGCCACGGAACGAAACCATATCACAATTAGGGTCGAAGCCACGGCACGAAGCCGTATCACAATTAGGGCCAAAGCAACGACACGAAGCCGTATCACAATTAGGGCCGAAGCCACGACACGAAGCCATATCATAATTAGGGCCGAAGCCACGGCACGAAGTCGTATCACAATTAGGGCCGAAGCCACGACACGAATCCGTATCACAATTAGGGCCCAAGCCACGGCACGAAGCCATATCACAATTAGGGCCGAATCCACGGCACGAAGCCATATCACAATTAGGGCCGAAGCCACGGCACGAAGCCGTATCACAATTAGGGTCGAAGCCACGGCACGAAGCCGTGTCACAATTAGGCCATCAATGGCCGTGACCTACTGAATTGTAGGTATTGGAAACCCAACCGTGAAGGTTCAAGCCCCAAACTTACCCATAATGAGCAGTAGCCGAGACTAGCCTCCAAAACATAATTAATCACAAATGGCAACGATCCGAAGATTACCGAATTCACAAGAAATATGGTGTGTTGCCTTGAGTCGGCCAACACGACGATAGTAACTCATGGATGGGCACCATACTCGATAGTCCCAATTCAATACCTCGATTGCCGTAAAATAGCCAACCGATAACAATGATGCAGCGGATGATTCAATATCTCGATTGCCTTAGAACGGCCAATCGATAACAATGATACAACGAATGATTGAGTGCCTCGATTGCCTTAGAACGGCCAATCAATAACAATGATAAAATGAATGATTGAGCACCTCGATTGCCTTAGAACGGACAATCGATAACAATGATACAATGAATGATTGATTACCTCGATTGCCTTAGAACGGCCAATCGATAACAATGATACAATGAATGATTGAGCACCTCGATTGCCTTAGAAAGGCCAATCGATAACAATGATACAATGAATGCCTCGGCACCTTTAATCGGTTACCACTTACGAAGATGAGAAATGAATACGTCAATGCCTTCAATCGGCCAAAACAACATCAAGGATAAAACTCCAACATTAATAACAATGATTACAATGACGTCTTAGATCGACATCAATATTAACAACAACAATCGATACATCGATACCGCGAACCGGCGATCGACAATAACATTAACAACGAGTATCCCAATGCCTTGAACTTGCCATTAATGAATGATAATAAACATTTGGCATAATTGTCGAAGAGTATCGTATCAAACGATCCCCTAATATTAATCTCATTGACTAGTACAACTATAAAACTTGCCTCAACCGAAGGCGATGAATTCCTTCCACGAACAACGAATGGCGTCCTCCCCTAAACGCAAGTACTCGAACAACATCAATGAAATACAATTCATTTAATAACACAATATCAATCGAAATCAACACAATGACCGAAAGAAACTCTTTGAGACATTTAATCGAACACTAAATGTTCAAAGTTTCTTAAGAACCTAAGAATCATCAATCAAAGTTGAACAAATCGAAGATATGGATATACAATCCATAGAATCGGTTAATAATGTTCACTAGCATCAACTGATTCATCAAATTCGGACGAACAATGAAAATCAAGAAGAATTCTCGAAAATCAAATTCTAGGAGATTTCAAGAAATTACCTCGATCCGACGAAGAACAATGATTTGACGTTGATATAATTGACAAGAACCCTCCAAAACGCTTAGAAATCGAGTAGAATCGACCAAAAACTCCACTCCCCAATTTATCCCGTCGCCAGCTGCACCCGGGTGAAGAAATGGGGGTGAAATGAAGTCTGGCCCGTCGCCCAGGCCTTATATGGCCGACAGAGTTACGACCGTAACTCGGCACTTACGGCTGTACCCGGCAGGTCCTTACGGCCATAACCGGCATTCGTCGGGAAGCTGCCTGGCGCCTGTATGGCCGTAACTCTCGGCCCTTACGGCCATAACCGGCATTCGCTGTGCCATGCCTCGCGATCACTTACGGCCGTAATCGCACCTTGCGGCCAGAATCGCCTAGGCAAGATCACCATGATCAGGCGGCCGTGACTCGACCGTGGCCACCCCCGACGACCCGGACAAGCCCGGAACCCGAACCTGATTATGAATCGAAGATACGGTTACGAAGTACTCACAAAGACGAATCCAAGTGCTAAGATAACACACGATTCCGACCACCCTAAGGCTTGAAATTCGACAACGGAAAGTAATTACCCTAAACTTTGAGAAATTACGAAAATGGCCCAAAACGCCCGAATTACACGATACACGATCGAAACATGAAGACAGAGCTCACAAAATGAATAATAACATTAACTGAACTTACGAGAAACTCGAAACAACAGTTTCGGACGAGATTCGCAGGAATCGAACTCAAGTGCGGAAAAACCGTTTAAGAACAAGGAACTCAACAAAACAAACTCAGATGACAAAAAGTGCAGAATTAAATACTCTCGGAATGACGAAACGGTCACAAAGAAATCGCTAAGATGGACTTCCGCCAAAAAAAGAAAATTACCAAAAAATCGAAACTGTACATATTACAGTATATACCGACGTTTGTGGTGCTTTAGAAACAGCCCGAGACGGATATCAATATTTCATAACATTCATAGATGATCGTGTATGGTATTGTGTGCTTGATAAAACATAAATCCGAAGCCTTTACTAAATTCAAGGAATTTAAGGCCCTAGTTGAAAAAGATCGATGTCATATCAAGGCACTTCGGTCAGACCGAGGTGGAGAGTATATGAGCACCGAGTTTGATGAGTTCCTTAAGGAACATGGAATAGTTTCACAATTCACGTTGTCAGGAACCCCATAGTTAAATGGTGTTACAGAAAGGAGAAATCGGACTTTGTTGGACATGGTCCGCTCCATGTTGAATTACACTGATTTACCAATTTACCTGTGGGGGTACGCCTTACTTACCGCTGCCTATATCCTAAATAGATGTCCTTCCAAATCCGTTCCTATCACTCCGCATGAGATGTGGAAGGGTAAGAAACCAAGTCTTAATCACATTATGATTTGGGGATGTCCATCTTTTGTCAAGAAGGCAAAGGTGGACAAACTGGATGCGAGGTCTGTCAAGGGACGTTTCATAGGATACCCATAGGATTTAATGGGTTATCTATTCTACATGCCTGAAGACCATACAATCGTTGTGGAATTACAAGCGCACTTCCTTGAGGGTGAATTCATTCAAGAAGGTGGCTCGGGTAGAAATGTCTCTTTGGAAGAGCACAAAGAAAGTCCTAAGGTGACATCTGATCAAGGATCATGAACCAAACCTATTGAAACACAACCTCCACTTCGAAGGTCTGATAGGGTGTCCCACTTACCTGAGAGGTATGGCTATACACATGTCGAGGAATTGGGTCCCCACGATGTACCAGATAGCCATGAGGACGACCCTGTCACCTATGACCAAGCAGTAGTGGATATGGACTCCGATAAATGGCAAGAATCTATGCAAGCTGAGATAGACTCGATGCATTCCAATCAGGTCTGGACTCTAGTAGATCTACCAACTGGCATGAAGTCTATTGGAAGTAAATGGATATATAAGGGAAAGCTGATGGGGATGGAAAAGTTGACGCCTATAAGGCCAGGCTTGTGGCAAAGGGTTATACCCAAAGGGAAGGGATTGATTATCATGATACCTTCTCACCAGTAGCTATGATCAAGTCGATTCCCATGATGCTTGCCATTGCTGCCCATTATTTTTATGAAATATGGCAAATGGACGTCAAAACGGCTTTTCTAAATGGATACCTCGAGGAGAAAATCTACATGGAATAGCCTAAAGATTTTGTGTCCAAAGCTAATATTCATAAGGTGTGTAAGCTGCAACGAGCCATTTATGGGCTGAATCAACCTTCTAGGAGTTGGAACCTTCGATTTGACGAAGCAGTCAAGGACTTCGATTTCGTGCGAAACGAGGAGGATCCAAGTGCTTACAAAAAGGTTAGTGGGAGCAACATTGCATTCTTAGTACTATATGTAGATGATATTCTACTTATAGACATAGCAATGCTCAGCACTGTGAAAGCTTGGATTTCTAAAACATTCTCCATGAAATACTTGGGAGAAGCTTCTTATATTCTAGGGATCCGTCTTTATAGAGATAGACCGCGAAGAATGATAGGACTTTCCCAAGCCCTCTATATAGATAAAATCCTGAGAAGATTCAAGATGGATGATTCTAAAAGAGGGTTCCTTCCCAAGAGAATTCATCTCACCCAGAAAATGTGTCCTCAAAGTGAGGAAGAAAAGAGAGAGATGAGTAAGGTACCCTATGCCTCGGTAGTGGGTAGCCTCATGTACGCTATGTTGTATACGAGACCGGACTTAGCCTACGCTGTGACTATGGTAAGTCTATTTCAAGCAAACCCAGGAAGTGAACACTGGACTACCGTCAAGAACATTCTTAAGTACTTAAGAAGAACTAGAGATATGGTTCTTACTTACGGTGGTGGAGAACTGAAGGTGATTGGATTCACCGATTCTGATTTTCAAGGAGACAAGGACGACTCAAAGTCGACGTCTGGGTATGTGTTTACTCTCAATGGAGGATCAATATCACGGAGAAGCTCCAAACTAAGCGCTACTGCAGATTCCACCTGCCAAGCAGAGTACCAAGCTGCCTCAGAGGCTAGCAAGGAAGCATTTTGGATGCAGAAGTTTGTGCAAGAACTTCAAGTGGTGCCTAATGCGGAGCTGCCTATATCACTATTCTCTGATAATGATGGAGATGTCGCCCAAGCCAAGGAGCCAAGGGCTCACCACAACACCAAGCATATAGATACAAAGTATCACAACGTTTGAGAGATGGTTGAAAAAGGATAGGTTTCCTTGCAGAGAGTAGACTCAGAAGACAATGTCTCTGACCTGCTGACTACACCATTATCTGAGGCTGTCTTGGAAAGATATCTGAAGAACATGGGTATTGGATACCATGATGTATGGAATTGAGTGAAAGTGGGAGATTGTTAGGAATATGCCCTCGAATGTCACTCAGGGGATGAGAGAGAAGGGGCATTGTAGTTGTAATTATGGAATTATCAATAAAAGGCAATATGATTCATTCACTGTTTATTGTATTTCAAATGCATTCTTGATTTGGTAAACATTGAAGTGAAGTCCATGTAAAAAAGAGCAAGCATTACACTCTCGTTATCGGATAATAGAAATTGCACTTGAAGTGTTTAAAGTTTATTTACATAAATCGTTCGCAAGTCAATAAACTTAATTGGGCATTAAGTTTTGAGTAAGACTTGTATAACTGATGCTAGGGCGTGTGCATGTCTTGATAGCATAGTTATAAGTATATTAGTGGGACTAATATACTCGAATATGACTCATACTTGATTCAGTCACACGGTATTCACTCTTGGAGATCGATGACGAATCGAAAGGTTGTGATAGTATACGTGGACCTTTGACTTGAGGGTTCAGTAAGAGATGTGACTGTGACGTTTATTTTGTCATTAGAGTAGTTAGACTCATTTGCCTAATCGCTTAGTCAACCTCGAAGTGCGAACTATTCAGGCAGGTAGCAGTCTTTAATGTACGCCAAGAAAGGATTCTATCTCCTGCTAGTGAGCAGGCAAATGTCCAATATAGTTAATGGCAAATAAGATCATAAGTCTTTGGCCAAAGCATTTTGATCTAGTCGTATAAGATACAAAAGTAATCAGTCGGTCTTGATTTGCATTAACACATGTATAATGTCTAGTCAACAGTAGGGTTTGACTTTACCGTGACCCGAAGACTTGACCGGGACAGCTGATGAAGGGTCTATACGTATATGGTATTCACGACATAATATTTCTGGGATGATCCCTTCATTCGTTCTCAGTCGGGGTTAACAGTGCGGCCCGCTAGGCTGGCTAAGTGCTGCCCGCACTCATTGGTTCCTCCCAATACCGGTTGAGACGAACCTACAGAGTCGCGCATTAGGATCGTTGACGGATAAATATGAATTCATTATCTCTCTATTTATATTAGATATTGGATATCTAATTATAATTTATTGGATAGATTAAATAGCGGTCTTATGAATTGAAATTAAGTTATTGGGTAACTAATTTAATTCATAAACTATATTCTTAGAAAAATATTTTTGTATTTGATATAATTAATTAATTGGATTAATTAATTAGTATAAATGCATTGGAGATAAAACAGAGTGTATTTAATGGAGTCGTTTGATGAACGTCCGGTACACGATCCGAGTGACTCGACCCGTTTCTAAGAAACTTCACATGGGGCCGCCCCCTCCCCTCTCTCATCTTGCTTGTAAGTTTCATTTGTTGTCATGTGATGGGTGATCCCACCATGTTATGTCTACTTAATCATGACATTAAGATATATTATTTTGGCATCTCATTATATATATATTATCATCATCAAGGTTTAATGTAATAACTCATCCACACATCCTTGATATGTCCAAGAAATAAGAGAGAGGGAGAAATTTTACTTCACTTGTTTCTTCATCTTAGAGGTAAAAGAAAATCAAGAAAATTGAGAGACAAAAATTCCTACGAGTTTCCCTAGCCGTGTTCTTGGAGAACGGAGTCTCGTTGATTTTTTCGGCCAAGTTCCGACGCGTGTGAAGTAGAAACATCGTGCTTTCGGTGTTTTGGGATGAAGGAATTTTGTGCTCGTGCTCGGGTTTGTGAACATCATCAACTTATGAAGATATTATCAAAGGCTTCAAGGGTATGAGACCTTAATTTTTTTATCTTCGTCAATTTATTTTTCGTATATACGTTACTTGATCGATCCTGTTTGGGATTCATTATATTGAGTTTTATTATTCCGCTGCGCATTCGATATTGTATCCGGAATCCCAATACGAGCTACCGAATCTTGCTTGGACGGCAGGGATGGGTCGACTGAAACTTCTATCTCTCACAACTCTCGATTTTCTTTTCTTCAAGTAATTCCGATTTGTAAAGAATTAAAGTGTTATATCAAGTCTGGAATCAAAGACATAAGTCAAGATCCATAATTAAAAAATAAGAAAAAAATCGAAATCCCTTGTGTAGGATATGTAGTTCACGGCGGAACCCTCCTTCTTGTCCTATTTAGAGGCTTTCGACTGCTCTATGGATTTTAAGGAGGATTATGGTTAAGACTCCTAGTGCAACCCAACTTTCCATATCAAGCCCTTCCTAATATGGTTGAGTTCACTAATATCAATTCAATCCACTAAAAAATTAATATTGCACTTCCAACCCAAATCCCAATTTACGAAATCGAGCTCCTTATTTAAATATATTATTTCCTTTATTTAAGATATCGAATATCCATTAATTAACTTAAGCTACTGACAACTTTAATTACTTAATTTCTTATCCAAGAGTAGTACAACTAGAACCTTATTATTATATCGTAATTAAATCCACTTACAGGGTTTAATATTATAATCATTATCGAGCTCCTCAAGGGGACATCATCAAACCGCACGAGTCGAGATATTATTTCTAGTTATAATAATAATTGTCATATAACTACTATTATTGCTCAAGATACGAAGCATATTGAGTAAATCACTGTGACTCTCACCAATGGTAAATCAAAGCAACAAATATTATAAATACATAATTAAATATTATATACTTAGAATTAAGAAACAATAATCATTCGAGATTTACGTTCTTCTTTCAATCAGTACAGAAGACACTATCTCACTTCGATCCAGTTCAACATATGCAAATATGTTAATGCATGCTAATAGTCAAGACCAGCTAATCTCAAACATACATTACAACCTTTCATATAATTTGTCTAGTAATTATATAGGTTGTGAACTATTATATTATTTAATAAAGCAACGATAAATATGATCTTTTGTGTGACACCAGCACACCATATTATCTACAATATAAAATAATTAGACATTGTATTTGCATAACCATAACGTGAACAAATATACAAAACATGTGATTAAATGTAGGGGTGTGTAGAAAAATCGAATCCGAAAAACCGAACCGGAAATAAGAAAATTCGATCCGGACCAATCCGATTCTATGTCTTTGGATCGGATTTTGGATTAGGATTTTACAAATTCGAAAATTTCGGATCAGATCGGATTAAATCCGTGGATTTTCGGATTAATCCGATCGATCCAAAATATATAAAAATGAATTTTTATTATTATTTTGAGGTAAAAGACACTTTATAGTACAAATGTGCATTCGGATCGATCTCTCTCACAATTGTTTTTTCACCTAGAAATTCGGGTATATAAACCCTATTAACACACAAGTCGCCTCTTCTCCCTCGACCGACTCTCTCTCTCTCACTACAATTCAGATTTTTCCTTCTTTATCTCTGTTACCTCACGATCGTCTTCTCCCTATCTCATTGATCTCTCTGGTAAACACATACAAGCACACAAGACACACACACACTCGCACAACACACACATAGACACCGGTATACTCACACAACCACATACACATAAGCACACACGAACACTCCTTCATATATTGACGCACCCACCGTGGCGAAGGCGGAGATCTCAACGGTAATGGATTGGGGTTTCAAGGCCCGGGGTCGGCATTCTAAAGATAATTTTTTTAATAGTTTTTAAAATTTTCTGATTTTCGGATCAAATCCAAAAAAATCCGATCCAGATTCGGATTGAGCAGAAGGCGATCCGAAATTTTAGATCGATCTGAATTCAGATCGGATCGGATTATATTTATCCAAATGCACACCCCTAATTAAATGTAATTAATATTTTCATAGGTAGTTATAGAAAAATAAGGTAATAAAAGCATAAAGTATGCTTTGTTGTGATACTATTCCCATGACGCTTCTCCATTTCATCCTTGAAATCTTTGAACTTGTCAAAGGTTTCAGACTTACGTCACATCAAATAGATGTCTCTATATCTCGAATAATCTGTAACACCCCAGAGATATTCAAGGTATATTACAGTGCCATGGACCCCTACATGGGACCCACCAGGCTAGACACAACTTACCACAGTAAAAACACATATCATCAGTTAAAAAAAATCAAATAACACGCCCGGTACAACCGGCGGAATAATCAACAATGGCAAACATAAATAACTTCAACAAATACAAATCATAATTCGAAGAGAAAAGCCTAAGCACTCGCGAGTACAATCTATAAGTTTCAAAAGTAGACAACAACCAAATCGAATGGAACAACGGAAACAAAAGGACTCAAGTGCACATGTCAACGACCCTGGCCAACATCCTCGTATTGTCCCAGCGCTCGTTCGTTCGGATGATCATAACCTGAAATCCATAACAAGAATTTCCCCACAATGGGTCCCCAACGGGGTTAGCAATTACGCTAGTACAAGTAATCAAGGCAAACCAAACGCTTACACATTTCATAGTACATGCACCAAATCATTTCAAAACCAAAACCAGACATGTCTTTTCCAGAAACAAACAGTCACTATCAATTTGCCTAGGACCGAGACGAAGCCACAAATCCCACCCGAGGCCTCTAAGGACCCCCCCCCCCCCCCCGAGCTGGCCACTTTATAAAACAAGTCACACACAGGCATCGCCTAGGACCGGGACGCCACCACAAATCCCACCCGAGGCCTCTAAGGACCCTCCCGAGATGGCTAGCGAATCAATCTCGTGAATCCAGAGTGAAGTCATAGATTCCCCCGAGGCCCCGTCGGACCCTCCCGAGGTGAGCAAAGCACACACAAAAACATTACCATTTCATGTTAAGCATAAAGGTTTTCCAAAATACTTGCGTTGAATAATTGACGGCGCAACGAACGGAAGGAAAAACACCAACGAACGCTAGGAACCGCCAATCACGAACCTAACGATTCGAAGAACACAATCACAACCAAACTTAAATGAATACGGAATTGGAATACACCCGAAAACCCGCCTACGATTCGTGTATACTCGTATAAAAACAACAACAAGGGCGGACCACAACCAAACCCTCTCGATTACAAAAATACCACGAAATATACCATGAATCCATAGGAAAACCAACAATACCAACAAGATTAATAATATTCATTATGAATTAATTTACCATACGGAACGAATCGGACGAAAACGTGAAAACCCCCAATTTACCCAAAACAAGGTTTTAGGAGTTTACCTCAAATTAAAGACGAAGAACACGATTAGATGTTGATAATATACTCCAAAAACTCGAAGAAGATGATGGCTCGGAGTTACAAAGCTTCAAATCACCGGAAAGCACCAAGAAAGTCGCTGGAGTCGGAGAGATGAGAGAAGAGATGAAAAACGACCGAAAATGGTCAACTCCTGGGTTTATAACCCAGGATGCGTTACGTACGTTAGCCACCAATTGCTAACGTACGTAAGCTGTGTTACGTACGTAAGCCATAAGGGCCTTACGTACGTAACCAAAAAGGCAGAAATGCCTGTACTATTTTACACTAGGCCGTTACGTACGTAACCAAAAGGTGTGTTACGTACGTAACATCCTTTTCTGGGAAGTACAAGCCAAAAAAATAGGCAATGAAGGTACCGAGAAAAGAATTGAAATGCAACGGTGACGACTCATGATGGTACGAATGTAAAGGATTCGAGGCGACGAACTTAAGTGTTGAAGGAAAACATATTCCCGACTACCCAAAGGTTCGGAAAAACAACAACAAACGTAATTATCCCAAAACTTTAGAAAAATTATAAAACGGCCCAAAGCATCCGAAATGTACGATATATGGTCGAAACATCAAACAAAAGCTCACAACACGCATAATAACGTGAGATGGATCCTCGGCAACCCCGAAACGGTTGTTCCGAACGATGATTTACGAGAATACCCGAAATAACGACGGAAACAACATAAAACACTGAATTGAGTAAAACGAGTCCGAAACAAGCTCGAACGAAAAAAAGTCCAATATTAAATATCCTCGAAATGTCAATACAGTTACAAGAGAGTTCCCAAAACGAAAATACACCAAAATGAGAATATCAAGAGAAAGGAAAAATGCGGATATTACATAATCATCTATAAATGTGATGAAGTATTCGAAACCACCCCTAGCATAGATGTTCATTGGCATACATCTGTATGAACCAATTCTAACACATTTTGAGCATGGTTTCACTAGGTTTTAAAAACCCTTTTTGGTCATTTTACCTTCCAGACAGGATTTACAAATTGAAAATGACTCAACTTGGAGGTCATCCAATAGGCCATCATCTACTAATCTTTTAATTATTCTAAGGTTTAAATGGCGTAACCGTAGATGCCACAGATATGTTTAGTTTATGCATGAAGTTTCTTTTCTCTTTTTAGGTTTAGGCATAAGTGATTTATGTTTATATATTAAATTTTTTGCAGTATTAATGACATACAGCCCACCAGTATAGATAACTTGGCAAATATATTCACCGATTCTTCTAATACTGGCATCACCATAAAAAAAACTAAATAACCATCACAACTCAATTTAGAAACTTAAATTAAATTCATTCTAAAATCTAGTACCAATAATATATTATCAAGGACTAATATTTTATCATTAATCTTCAACTGCACGATTCCCACTGCAACAGCCATATGCCTGGAATAATCGCCCCAGTTGATGGTGATCTCGCTCGTACTATGATGCTTGGTTACCTGAAAACCATGCGAGTCAAAACAAATATAATTAGTGGAGCCTAAATCTACTATACACGAAGTGGTAGAACAAGCAGCCAAACATGTTTTGACTACTGGTGCACAAGACATATCTTTCTTAAGAGTAGGGCAGTCTGCTTTGAAATGTCCTTTCAGACCGCACTTGTAGCAGTTTCCCTTTGAGTTTCTGTTCGCCTCATGATGAGGAGCCTTGCTCTTTACTTTGAGAGTTGCCACTTGCTTCTGACCCACTTGTCTCTTCTTCTTCCCCCACTTGGGTTTAAAACTCGAAACACCAATTGCCGCAAGAACTTGACACCGTTGTCTGGAGAGTCCTTCCGCAGCTTGAAGCTCTGTCAGCAATTCCGTCAAGGTATACTCCCTACTATTCATATTGTAGTTTAGGCGGAAATGCTCAAAGCTCTTAGGTAAGTTGTCTAGGATGATATCGACCTACGTTTCCGCATCGATAGTAGCCTCTAAGCTATCAATTTCGTTTAGAAGACAGATCATCTTTAGAACATGATCCCCTTACCGGGGTTCCTTCAGGCATTTGGGTCGTCATCAATACCCTCATAGCATTTTGCCTAGCCGCCCGGTTCTGATAACCAAACATCTCGTCGAGATTTTTCATCATTTCCACGACCGTGCCCATTCTCTAATGCTGATGCTGCAATGCATTTGCTGAAGAAGCTAAGATGTAACAGTGAGTTATCTCATCAGATTTCTTCCATTTGAGGTATTCTTTCACCTCATCAGGTGTCGAATCCACATCTAGTTCCAATGAGCATTCCTCAGTTAGAGCAACCTTGTGTTCTTCAGCAGTCAGGACAATGTCTAAATTGCATTTCCAATCAGCAAAGTTAGTGCCATCATTTTTTTTTTTAGAATTACAGCAAATGGATTGAAAGACATATGAGATAAAATTAAAAATATTCATCACATAACACATAGCAAAATATATTGAAAAACCTCCCAGCACAATATATATGCTAGCAACCAACACCTCGAAAAACCCGCATATGCAAGCCACGATCGTGTGAACGTTTACACACACATTTTTTAAGTAGAGTTTTACGTCTTTAATTTCACTATCTAGTCAATTTATGTTATGAAAAGTAAAATTAATAGTTGGTTCCTCTTGGCCATGTATTAATTAACATAGACTCCGATGAAGAGCTTATTAATTAATACACCTAAGTGAACACCATAATTTGACAATCTTAAAATATTATTTTTTAAATAATAGTCCTACAGATGGAGAGGTCCTATCTTAAAAAATGATATTTATCTTTTGTTATCATTTTAAATTTAAAACTAGTGAACCTATAATTAGCACATCCGATATGGAGGAATACCGTAATGTCAACGCACATGCTAATTACTTCATAATTTAAATTAATTATGGAGGCCAATTTGACTTTATTTAAAAAACATAAATCAAGTTAATCACTTAGTTATTTTAGTCTTAAGATTTTTAATTTTCTCGTCCTAATATGCAAGAAACATATCACGCATACATTCATACATGCCATACATCAGAACAGTAAAAATCAAAAAATATATTCGTGGATAGTTAAATTATCCAATTATCATGGTCTCCTTCCTTGAATTGAACCCGAAAAAATCTTCGGCTCGATATCTCCCAATGGATCAAGCATCTCGTCACTCCTCCCCAGCCGGCCAGTGGATTTCCAAAATTAAATTTTTTACTTTAATGCAAAATTAATTACATAAAAAATTCAATTTTAAAATCCCGACTCTCCAGCAGACGCAACGAACGGCGGATAAACGGACTGGACCAAAAAATGGACGACCCGAACCGACCCGATGAACTGGACCGGAATAGGCTGCCCTCGGCTCTCGGAAGCAGATCCGACTCTGCTCGGTAGGCAGCGATGTGCTGCTATTCGGCAATGACTGTCCAGCAGTCCGGGTGTCCCGGTTCTGCTCTACTTCATCGTGATTTTGTCTTTTTGGAATTTAGTTACAATTTTACACAAAATAAAATACATCGAATTTACAGCAAAATTAAATGAAAAATAAGATCGTAGATCTACTCGTGGATTTTCTCACGGGAAAAACCGTTACATGCCTCAAAATCGGGCCAAACCAACAATTGCATAAAAAATAATAAAATTAACCATACATAACTATGATAATTGGATCATATTCCCTGCAAGAACACGTCTAGCAAAATACTCCACTATCAAATTACATGAATATTTAAATTACTATCAATTAATCACCCAAATTAGTTGAAATAGCAAAAGCCAAAAATTTATCTCTGGTACCAATTGTTGAAATAAAATACAGCGGAAGCGAATTTGGGGAAAATTTGATAAATGCATTTTACGCATCCACGAGCATAAAACCTATTTAGGCATGCTAGCTAAATAATTAACTACTAAGATTAATAAGCAATTTAAATATTATTTAATATTTAAATGTAAATTCAATATCATAATCTAGATCAAAATATCATAGGATATTTACCTCTTGAAGCGTAGTGGTTGCTTTCTTGATCTCTTTCTCAAAATCTTCTAGAGTATGATCCCATATTAATCCGGACATTGTGTGGGCAATGAGCTACTGAATCTTGCTTGGACTGCAGGGATGAATCGGTCGAAACTTCTACCTCTCACAACTCTCGATTTTCTTTTCTTCAAGTAATTCCGATTTGTAGCAAGAATTAATGTGTTATCTCAATTGTGGAATCAAAGGCACAAGTCAATGTCCACAATTAAACAGTAAGAAGAAAAAATCGAAATTTCTTGTGTAGGATATGTAGTGCACGGCCAAACCCCACCCCCTCCTCTTGTCCTATTTCTAGGCTTTGGACTACTCTAGGGATATTAAGGAGTATTATGGTAAAGACTCATAGTGCAACCCAACTTTCCATATTAAGCCACTAAAGAATTAATATTGCACTTGTAACCCAAATCTCAATTTACGAAATTGAGTTCCTTATTTAAATATATTATTTTGGGTGTTTAAGATATCGAATGTCCATTAATTAATTTAAGCTATCAACAGCATCAATGAATTAATTTTTTATCCAAGAGTAGTACAATTCGTTCCATACTCAAAAGGTTGCCATATATAGTGAAATGGGAAAATCATTTTGGGAATTAGAAAAAAATAAAACCTCCCACTTAGTTTGGGAAGGAGTGAATATATGGCTTTGTTGGAATTGTTAATGATTTTAATTTTATTTTGTAAAATTAAATACCATAGGATCGATCTACGTTCCGAGTAGATGATCGTGGTATATTCACTTTCTCTAAACCGATTCCCAGTGAGTGAGAAATAGTGAATTAAAGTTTGTCACTTAATTGTGAATTAATTGTTGCGATTTTTCCTACACGCAAGTGCACGTCATCGTTTACAAGTAATAAAGTGATAAGTAGAGTATCGTTCCCACGAGGATTGAATCTCTAACTACGGATGTTTTCGTATTCCAATTTTATCTGAACAATCGAATTTTGGTTTTGTGATTAATAACTAAAAGAATTTATAAAAGACTAAGCAGAAAACGATAGCTTGAATAAAAGGAAATCAAATGAATAATAAGTCTAGGGTTCTGAATCCACCTTAATTTATCCGAATTTAATCTCGATTATCCGTAGTAAATAATTTTCCCAATTTATTGAAGGCGGAGATTGCTAATATATTCTACCGCCTCTCCCGAGGTCAATAGATTTATCTAACGGCGACTAACGCACTCTATCCCTAGGTGAATTATCTCGTCGATAGGCAAAAAGCATAAAATCTCCTAAAGGCCACGTAGTTCCTATGAGTATATTCCTATCTCACAGAATAAAACGGTCCTCACCAATAGTTCCTCACCAAATCTCCTCTCCCGATTCGAAGTGAATGATTAAATCAATACAACTATTGGCCAGATAATTGCAAGCATTAAACATAATTGGGAAAACTCAATAATAAGGTAATAATTTGGATAATCTCAATCAATTCGTCAAAACAAAGGTTTCATCAAAACCCTAGATTAGGGCTTTAGCGACATACTAAAAACCGAAAATACAGAATTAATAAACGAAAGCATAAAATTCAAACGCAGATGAAGTTCGGATTCCTCCGTTCTTCGCCTCCCGCCTTCGCCCTTGAATTCTTCCGCTTTCCTCCTCTTCGCCGTCTCCAAGCTTAAGCTCTCCAAGGTATTAGATTCAATGATTCCCAGATAATTAAATTAGGGTCTTAAGCCCTATTTATAGCTCAACACCTCCACAAATCGCGTCCGTATTAGTTGGTCGAAATCCGGCTTCAAACGGCTCAAAATCCGCGCAGACGTATAAAACCCGCTAAGTGTGCCGCGGCTCATCGAACTCGTGCCGCGGCACATCGCCAAAAGTCAATGCACAGGCGTTAATTTATTCTTACGTGCCGCGGCTCACTGCCGTGCCGCGGCACAGTACTGACTTACTCGCCCTTCGGTGGTGTCTTCTGTGCCGCGGCTCGATTCCTTGTGCCGCGGCTCATAGTCCAGTTTTGCCGTCTTCGCCGTTTTGCCTCGTTTTAGCTTCCGGACTTCAATTTCGTCAATCATACAAAATTAAGGCATTAAAAGCTCATTTAGATGATTTCACTCACCAAAACACTACAAAATAAAGATAAATAAGCGTATAAAAATACGCCTAACAAATACCCCAAACTTAAGCCTTTGCTTGTCCTCAAGCAAAAAGAATTAAAGTCAATAAAAGAATGTCGTGAATGATCGTGCAACTCATAGTGTTCAACCTAATCAATACTATTCTGCCATTCTCTCTAAATAATACGAGTGTCATAAAAGCGAGCTGCACTCAGAATAATGATTCCGCAAAGTAATCAAATTCACCCTAATCACTCGCTCATGAAGAAAATTTCACTCAAAGATTAACAAAACATGAGTCAAATCGACCATCAATATGAAAGGCTAAAATAGACGAGCTAGTTCGTCTGCTCCCACGATCTAAAGGCACAAATTTTCACGAGTCTCATAACAAAAAAAAACCCTCGGACAGTATTCCCTTATATATATATATGCTCAAGAATTTGACTCGAGTTGACCACTAGGTTAGGATCTCGGGATGTTTCATCGGGATAATCCTAGGGTGGAACTTCCATTCTCATGTATTAGGAAACCGTTTGACGTAAAAGACACTCATGGGGCACATGGATGCTTCTAGTTACTAAGTTCCCGTCTACAGCGGAGAAACAACTCGAATGCATAATTTCCGCATGTCCGAATCAAGGTTGCCGTTTTACGCGAGAGTAAACAACGGGTCACGCGAATACCCCCGGTTACTAGGCTTCCTATCATTGGCACATGTGAAATATCTAAATCACAAGTCTAATCGGGGTTGTCGTTTTACGCGAGAGTAAACAACGGGTCACGCGAATACCCGGTTACTAAACTTCCCTTCATAGAACACATTATCTCGACTTTTGGGAAAACTGACCGACTCTAAACTCCATCTAAGTGCCAACACGACTAAAGAAACAGTACGACTCACTATCCGGAAAATGTAGCCAAACGTATTGATGGGGATTTAAAAACAAGTATGTATCGTCTCTTATCTGCCAAGACCTCTACAATCACGAAAAAATTTCGGACCTAATTGAATACTAAGCGAGCGAAATAGCGACTACAACTCGACTAGAACTCGCCTGCTTCTTCAGAGAGAAAGACAGTGTCGTAACATCAGTATCACATAAATAGAAGCACGAAAATTCACGAATAAGGAAAAACTAAGACAAGCAAGGCTATCTAAAAAAAAAAAAATCGCAAAGAAAAGAAAAGTGCAACAAAATATAATGTACAGCAAGAAAATAGAGTACAGCAATGAATGTAGACTGAATGTAAATCCCTCCCCCAAACTTAGGACGTACATTGACCTCAATGGACAAAAATGAAATGCAAGAAAAGTAAAAGGTCAAGTACTCCCCTCCAATCTGCTCAGAAGCTGGTGCTGGCATCGTCCGGTGAGGAGGGTGGTGTGGCTGGCCGGGCGGGCGCAGTAAATGGCCCGTCGGGATGCATGATGTGGGCCGTCCATGCGGCGAGGTGCTCCTGATGATAAGCATCCCTCGCAGCAAGACGCCTCGCCGCTCGTCGGCTGGCCCGGCGGGCCTGCTCTCTCATCTCGGCTCTGGTGGCAGCAACAACACTCTCCCGCGCCGCCCGCTGCTCCTCCCGTATGGCAGCCATCCAGCTCTCTCTCTCTCTCCTCATCTCATCTCTCTCTCTCCTCAACTCCTCTCTCAGCTCCTCTCTCTCTCTCTCTCCTCAGCTCCTCCCTATGCTCTTCTCTCTGTCTCCTCAAATCCTCCCGCAGCCCATCAAACAGCTCCTCCAACCTCGCTCTGTCGGGCTGCGGGCCGGCCTCTCCGTGCGTCAACAAAAGCGGCTCGGGGGATCCCTCGTGAGCCTCCTCGAGCAAAAATCCTCGCCCCCGAGCGTGTGCCGGCGCTCCGCCCCACTGGTCAAAGTGCGATATGATGCGGTGGTCGATCGGGGCCTGTGGGGCAAGCATCGGCTCGTCGACTGACCACGTCAGCCCCGACTGCCGGCATAAAGCGCAGATGAGGGAGGGGTGCTTCAACCCCGTCTTGGCCCCCCCTGAATACTCTGGAAGATAGATCGGACCAAAATGGGGGCCACATCGAACCGCAGCCCGGAGGTGATAGCAAAAAGTATCCGGGCGCGGGAGAGAAAAACTGTACGGATCTGGGAGGTGGGGTCAATGCGTGCGCAAATAAAGTAAAGCTGAGCTCGCCGAGCCAGGCTGAGGCGCGAGCTCTGAAGTGAAAAGTGGATGAGCTCAGTGCTCGCCGCTCCCGGTCGGTGCAGGCTGTGCAATCGTCTCAAGCAGGGCCCCCTTAGTTAGGGCGGTCATCACGCGGTCATATGCTGTCTCGTCAACCGCCGGAAACCCAAAAAGCCTCCGAATAGCAGTCGGGGAGAAATCAACTGTGACCCCTCGGACGTCAACCTGAGTCCGAGACTCTAAAGACGGCAACGTATGCCCTGCCCGGATATGCTTCAGCAGAGCGCTGGCGTAAAACTCCTGGACGATCGAGATGACCGTTGGCTCGGGAGGTGCGGTAAATCTGGCCCATCCCATCTCGTCAATCATCGTGAGCAATTCCCCGTCCTGAGGAGCTGGAGTAAAACCCCTCTCGGGAATAAGTGGTCGTGGGCGGATCTTTTCGTTGAATATTTTGTGAATTTCGGGGTCCGAAAATTGGTGCCCCTCCGCCTCGGCCCGACCCCGAGAGGTCTCCCCTCGCATAGGGGATGACTCGGTCCTAGCACGCTTGGTCAGCTTCTTCATGCGCGCCATAATCAGTCCTGAGAAGTATAGCACGAGGGTTTATTTACGCAAAAATAGTAACAATGATCTATTCGCGGCGAAGGACATCAAACCAGAAATTCCGAATTTAAGACACTAGCGCATACGAGAGAGAAAGATGAATTTGGACTTAAACATTTAACTTGGATGTAAGGGTTGGGCTTGCTGTAAATT
The DNA here is from genome assembly GCA_033398695.1 of Orobanche coerulescens. Lineage (NCBI taxonomy): Eukaryota > Viridiplantae > Streptophyta > Magnoliopsida > Lamiales > Orobanchaceae > Orobanche > Orobanche coerulescens. The sequence goes on from CM065806.1 coordinate 72,906,019, forward strand.
GAAAACGTATACGTTGCACGAAAATTCAAAACGATTGCTTTTTCAAAGAAAACTTTTCATTTGGGCAATTTATCAGACACCTTGAGGGCGCACGTTTACTTGAAGAATAAACATAGTTATAGCTCGATTCAACCCCCCAAAAACAGAAATATAATTCAATCAGTAACAACTTAACACATTCAACTCATTTATGTTCCAATTTAATCAAGAAAATTCAATGAAACTACCCTGTTAATGTCTAACAATCATAACACTATTTGAAGGAAAATAAGCATGTTCCAATCTTTCAAAGCATGAACAACTTCCATATATCAACCATAAGCAAATAAGAATTAAAGATTCAAACGTACCTTTTTGAAGATTTCAAGAAAAATCGCAGGAAGAAAAGAATATTTGTGAAGAACTCTTCGGCCGGTCGCGCTGGGGAGGGAATGCAAAGGAGAAAAGGAAGCGTACCTGATAATGTCGGCCGAACGCTTGTTATATGCTGCCTGGCCTTTCAAATTCCGCATAGTGTGCCGCGGCACAGATAAAGTGAGCCGCGGCACAAGGTACAGTCCCTTTTTACCTGTGTCTCGTTTTGTCGTGTGCCGCGGCTCAAATTCCGTGTGCCGCGGCTCAGTGCTCAAGTGTGCCGCGGCTCATTTATGCCGTGCCGCGGCACAAAGTACAGTCGGTTTTGCCTCCCCTTGCGATCGATGTGGGCCGCGGCTCACAATAACTGTGCCGCGGCTCATACTTCAGGTTGTTCCCTGGGACTTTCCTGCAAAGAATTTTGAAAAGAAGACGTTAAAAATGAGAGGCAGAAGCACATAGAAGCACAAAAGGATGAAAAATAAGAATCACGAATACAAGAAAAATAAAGAAATGCAAAAATCTACAACTACGAACTCGGGTTGCCTCCCGAGAAGCGCTAAGTTTATAGTCTTCAGCCGGACCTATTGGACAACGTTAGTTCGCTTTTCGCAAACTCCATTTGGCTTCCGCCCCATTCATCGAACCGTTTATATTTTGGTTAAAATTATGACCATTGGTCATCAGTGGTTCGAATTTCGGTTCGGTCATCAAATGTTGTTTGCGAAAAGGTTTCGACGTGAATAACTTCCCGAAACACCCGGTTTCTCCATGACTAATTTTCCACTTGGCTTTCGGCTCACTCTCCTCCTTCACAAACGAACTCACAATTGCAGCAGATTTTTCCTCATGCTCGAGGAACGCCACTCGTTCCACCTCCTTCTTAAAACTCGGGTCATTTAACACAAAATCTGCATTTTCCCACCGACGATGTTTTCGGTGCTGTCCTCTTTCAACAACATCCACACCTTCAATTTGTGATCCTTTATCAGCACTTCCGGGACATGGGAACGATTTGAACACTTGAAAAGTAACTTGCTCGTCTTGGACCCTCAGAGTTAACTCTCCCTTTTCCACGTCTATAAGGGTTCGGCCCGTCGCTAGAAATGGTCGTCCCAAGATGATCGGAATATTTTCATCTTCCTCCATGTCTAGTACGATGAAATCGGCCGGAAAGATGAACTTATCAACTTTAACTAAAACATCCTCGATCACTCCCCTCGGATACTTTATCGATCGATCCGCCAATTGTAATGAGACTGTGGTTGGCTTAGCTTCCCCAATATTCAGCTTTTTGAAAATTGACAGAGGCATGAGGTTGATACTCGCACCAAGATCGCATAGTGCCTTATTAAATGAAAGATTCCCCATGGTGCACGGTATGCCGAAGCTTCCCGGATCTTTCAATTTAGGTGGGAGCTTCTTTTGAAGAATAGCACTGCACTCCTCTGTCAAGGTGACCGTTTCGAACTCCTCAAGCTTTCTCTTCTTCGATAATATCTCTTTCATGAACTTGACATAACTCGGCATCTGCTCCAATGCGTCGGCGAACGGAATATTGATGTGAAGCTTTTTGAACACATCGAGGAACTTGGAAAATTGTTTGTCCGCCCTTCTTTCTTTGTAGTCTGCGGAAACGGAACGGGGACACATGTCTTCGAGTTATCCGGCTTCAATTCCTTCGACTCCTCTAGATTTAAATCCTTCTCTTCTTCAATCTCCTTCTTCTCTTTACCCCGCTCGGGCTGATCCAAAGACCTCTCTCCGCTTCTCAAGCTAACTGCGTTTAGACTCTCTCTAGGATTAGTCTCTGTTGTACTCGGCAATGCTCCCTCCGGACGAGCTGTCAACACACTAGCGATTTGGCCCAGCTGGACCTCCAAATTCCGAATGGAAGCAGAATGATTTTGTAGTGTAGCTTAGTCCGAGTCATAAATTGACTCGTATTTGCCGCCAATTTTGCAAGCGCTTCCTCGAGAGACACTTTGGGAGCGGAAGGGGGTGCTTGATTCCGGGCGAAAGGGGGATGGTGTGCGTTCTGTCCGTTTCTCCATGAAAAGTTGGGATGATTGCGCCACCCCGGATTATAAGTATTGGAGTACGGGTTATTCGGTCGATTCCCACTTCCCACAAATTGAGCCTGCTCCATCTGATTTTGCTCGAACGGATTTCCAAATTGACATTCCGCACTTGGGTGTGATCCGTTACACCAATTACATGTCTCCATGGTAACGGGGGCTGGTGCGTGCGAAAATGTCTGGAGCTGTTGTGTCAAAGCGGCGACTTGAGCTGACAAGGTGGAAATCGGATCATTGCTCGAAACTTCCATTACTCTCTTCGGTGTCAATCTTTCTGATGGCCATTGGTATGCGTTTTCGGCCATATCTTCCAAAAGCACGTGAGCCTCGGCCATAGATTTTCCCATGAAGGTCCCACCGGAGGCCGCATCGACAAGAGTGCGTGTAGAAGCACTCAAACCATTATAAAAAGTATGAAGCTGAAGCCAATCAGGAATGCCGTGATGAGGGCATCTTCGTAGCAATTCTTTATATCGCTCCCACGCCTCGTGGAGCGTTTCCATATCGTACTGGGCAAAAGTGGTTATCTCGTTTCTCAACCTCGCCGTTTTTGCTGGTGGGAAAAATTTTGCAAGGAAGGCTTGCGCTAACCTCTCCCATGTTGTAATCGACCCCGGCGGTAAGGAATTTAACCAGAATTTTGCTTTGTCCCTCAAAGAGAAAGGGAAAAGCCTCAATCGGATGGCATCGTCGGTGACACCATTAGTTTTTAAAGTATCGCATATCTCAAGGAAAGACGCAATGTGGGCATTCGGGTCGTCCTTCGGCAGTCCACAGAATGGGCTCGCCTGCACCATCTGAATAATGGCGGGCTTGATCTCGAAGTTATTAGCTTGGATAGTGGGACGCCGAATTCCCGAAAAATTAGCGTTGACCTGCGGCATGGCATAATCTCGAAGAGCGAGTTCCGGTTGAACTTGCCGCACTTGGTTGTCTCCTCCTTGGATTTCAATATTCTCGGCCATGTTGACCGTAAATGCAACTCTTTTTTCTCCTTTTTGTTCCTTCTTAGAGTGCGCTCGAGCTCGGTGTCCAAAGGTAGTAGGCCTTCGTTACCGAGTCTTCTCATGCACTAACGAAAGGTCCTGAAAGGAAAAAACGAATAAACAAAATTAAATACGCAAAAATAAAAATAAAACGTTCAAATTAAGACTGGAAATACTTAAGTCGATATTAGAAAAATTTCATTCCCCGGCAACGGCGCCAAAAACTTGTTGCGATTTTTCCTACACGCAAGTGCACGTCATCGTTTACAAGTAATAAAGTGATAAGTAGAGTATCGTTCCCACGAGGATTGAATCTCTAACTACCGATGTTTTCGTATTCCAATTTTATCTGAACAATCGAATTTTGGTTTTGTGATTAATAACTAAAAGAATTTATAAAAGACTAAGCAGAAAACGATAGCTTGAATAAAAGGAAATCAAATGAATAACAAGTCTAGGGTTCTGAATCCACCTTAATTTATTCGAATTTAATCTCGATTATCCGTAGTAAATAATTTTCCCAATTTATTGAAGGCGGAGATTGCTAATATATTCTACCGCCTCTCCCGAGGTCAATAGATTTATCTAACGGCGACTAACGCACTCTATCCCTAGGTGAATTATCTCGTCGATAGGCAAAAAGCATAAAATCTCCTAAAGGCCACGTAGTTCCTATGAGTATATTCCTATCTCACAGAATAAAACGGTCCTCACCAATAGTTCCTCACCAAATCTCCTCTCCCGATTCGAAGTGAATGATTAAATCAATACAACTATTGGCCAGATAATTGCAAGCATTAAACATAATTGGGAAAACTCAATAAAAAGGTAATAATTTGGATAATCTCAATCAATTCGTCAAAACAAAGGTTTCATCAAAACCCTAAATTAAGGCTTTAGCCTGACATACTAAAAACTGAAAATACAGAATTAATAAACGAAAGCATAAAATTCAAACGCAGATGAAGTTCGGATTCCTCCGTTCTTCAGCTCCCGCCTTCTGCCCTTGAATTCTTCTGCTTTCCTCCTCTTCGCCGTCTCCAAGCTTAAGCTCTCCAAGGTATTAGATTCAATGATTCCCAGATAATTAAATTAGGGTCTTAAGCCCTATTTATAGCTCAGCACCTCCACAAATCGCGTCCGTATTAGTTGGTCGAAAACTGGCTTCGAAACGGCCCAAAATCCGCGCAGACGTATAAAACCCGCTTAGTGTGCCGCGGCTCATCAACTTGTGCCGCGGCACATCGCCAAAAGCTGAATGCACAGGCGTTAATTTATTCTTACGTGCCGCGGCTCACCTGGGCTGTGCCGCGGCACAGAGTACAGCTTACTCTGCCCTTCGGCTGGTGTCTTCCTGTGCTGCGGCTCAGATTCCTTGTGCCGCGGCTCATAGTCCAGTTTTGCCGTCTTCGCCCGTTTTGCCTCGTTTTAGCTCCGGACTTCAATTTCCTGTCAATCATACAAAATTAAGGCATTAAAAGCTCATTTAGATGATTTCACTCACCAAAACACTACAAAATAAAGATAAATAAGCGTATAAAAATACGCCTAACATTAATAAGGGATGGAATCCCACATTGAATAATGAACCATCATTATTCTAGTATATAAGGAGTTACCTTTATACATGTAATAATTAATGGCACATGTGTATGGACTTAAAGCCCACACGCGCGTGTGCGCGCGCACCGCCGCCGCCCGCCTCGGCTCGCGGCTGCCGCGTGCCGTGGACCTTGGCCTTGATCTTGATCTTGGACTTGGATCTTGGATCTTCGATCTTGGCAATTGGTCTTTGGGCTGGTCTTTGGTCCTGTTCGTGGGCTTGGCCATGAGCTAGGCCTTGGGCTAGCTTAAAGAATTTTTTGGACAAGCTCAACAACGTAGTTGGGCTCGTATGTGCACATAAGGATGTCCAGGTACATCCGTCAAATGGTTAAAGAGCTGATTATAGTCCAGGTGCATCCGGACTGTTCAAACTCTGCCAAAAAACGGGCAATAACCTCCCAGGTGTTATGATGAGGTGTTAAGGCTACCTGTTCAAATTCAAAACGGGCAATAACCACTGCCTTGAATTGTGTAACTCCTGAGTTCAATGCAGGCATGAATGTCTGCATTATGACAGCCATAAGGGCTGTGTTTAAATCCTGTGCAGGTGAGATGGCCTATAAATAGGCATGCATCTCATTTGCATCTGACACACATAAAAATACGAAAAAATATTCTGCATACCTGCATTTCATAAGTCAGTTCAGTTCTCTACTCATTCTTGTTCGCTGGATCTCGCCAGGAATTATGGTGCCACATCCATCGAGACGAAAGTCGTTTTACCTTTGGAGACAAATTGCTAAACCGAAGAGCACTACCGGGGCAATATTTGTCTTGCGGGAAGAGGCCTCCTCGACTCGACTTAATTTACGGTTTTATTATTCATTTTCTTGTATTTTCAATTGTGTATCGAGTTCTGTAATTTCCTTCTTTGTTGAGTCTTGTAGTTTCTAGATTTCGAGTTGTAATTTGTTTTTCTAGTTGTATTTTATTTTCCGCCCAGCAAGTTTCTACGATAGAAATTTTCCAACAAGCGCAAGACAAATATTTACTTGCTAAATCCTACAACTGGAGATGACGACCGCTGCTTCCACCGACTCCAACACCACCGCTACATTTGCCTCCGCGACCGCCGCTTCGAACGTGGAAAACACCATTTCCGCAACCATGTCCAGCATGATGAGCTCAACTACCTCATCAATAACTCCATGTGTGTTTTCGAACCCCTTTCTGACTACCGGTGTATCCACCTCGAGTGGCACCGTGGGTTCCACTTTTAGTGGTACCGTTGGATCCATGTTAGGATCTAGTGTTGGAGCCTACGGGTTCAACACGAGTGGTTCCTTTTTTGGAACAACCTCGGGGCCAAGGATGATGCCTGCCGCCGAGAAGCCACCAAAGTTTGTTGGAGCCGACTTTAAAAGGTGGCAACAGAAGATGTTGTTTTATTTGACAACATTGGGCTTTGCAAACTTCTTTAAGGAAGATGCGCCACCGGCGCCAAGTGCTAAAGAGACTAGTTTCACAGTCCAAGCTGCCTATGACAATTGGCACAATGGAGATTATCTTTGTAAAAACTTTATTCTGAATTCCATAGAAGATAGTTCATACAATGTTTATTCTATTGTAAACACATCAAAAGAGATGTGGGAAGCACTTGAAAAGAAGTATCGTAGTGATAATGCAGGTACAAAGAAGTTTGTAGTGGCCAAGTATCTGGACTATAAAATGGTTGACTCAAGGCCAATTATGGAACAAGTGCAAGAGTTCCAACTCATCATTCATGATGTCAATGCCGAAGGAATGGTCCTGCCGGACGCTTTCACTGTTGCAACTGTGATCGAGAAGTTGCCCCCCAGTTGGAAAGACTTCAAGAGCTATCTCAAACACAAAATAAAGGAGATGACTCTTGAAGACTTGATTGTGAAACTGCGCATCGAGTCAGACGTGCGCAAAAATGACCACAAACCAAAAGGCCTGATAGATGCTAAGGCTAATCTGTTGGAGCATGGCGGTCCCTCCAATAAAAGAGCTCGTCCAAGTGTCCAAAACAAGAGCAAAGGGAAGCAACCAGTCAAGAAGTTTGATGGCGATTGCTTCAACTGTGGCAAACATGGGCATACGGTCAAAGACTGTCGAAAGCCAAAGGCCAACAAGAAGAAGAAACATGTTGCCAACATCGCCGAGACTAACGGCGGATGGAAAGAGGATGACCTTGCTGTTGTGGTCACCGAAGAAGTCAACCACGTTGAGAACAAAGGTGGTTGGTACGTCGACACTGGTGCGACTGCCCACGTTGGTGCCGATAGGAGCCAGTTTAAGAACTATCAAGCTGGTGACGGGAGGAAGCTCAACATGGGGAATCCAGCTTCATTTGAAATTATCGGAGTTGGAGAAGTGGACCTCAAACTTACGTCCGGACAGACACTCACCTTGAAGAATGTGCTTCATGTTTCGGATATGAGGAAGAATTTGATCTCAAGCTCTATACTAGTTAAAAAGGGGTTTAAACTAGTGTTTGAGTCAGATAGAATTATCATAAAAAAGTTTGATAGGTTTTTTGATAAGGGTTACCTCACGGAGGGACTCTTTAAACTTAATGCTTTGGCTAAACGCCATGTAACCAAGTCCAGTAATACTAATGAAAATGCTACTGCTTCCTCTTACTTGACTGAGTGTTCTGATTTATGGCATTGTAGATTAGGTCATGTGAATCTAAATGCTATAAAAAGATTAGTAAACTTAGATTTACTAAAATTAAATGAAGTCAATACTCAAAATAAATGTGAGATTTGTGTTGAAGCAAAAATGACGAAACTTCCGTTTCATTCGGTAAAACGAAACACACAACCCCTTGAATTATTTCACACAGATGTGTGTGATTTAAAGTTTGTGTAAACTAGAGGTGGTAAGAAGTACTTTATCACTTTTATCGATGACTGTACAAGATATTGTTATCTTTATCTTTTGAGAAGTAGAGATGAGGCTATTGAAGCTTTTAAGAACTTCAAGAATGAATCCGAAAATCAATTAGGCTGCCGTATCAAGATGGTTCGAAGCGATAGAGGTGGAGAATATGTAGCCTCATTTGAGGAATTATGCAACGAAAGCGGTATAATTCATCAAACAACAGCTCCATATGCACCACAATCTAATGGCGTTTCTGAACGTAAGAATCGAACACTTAAAGATATGATGAATGCCTTATTGATTAGTTCAGGGTTGCCCCAGAATATGTGGGGGAAGCTGTCTTGACAGCCAACTACATATTAAACAAGATTCCACGCAAAGGTAAGTCTATTACCCCTTATGAGTTGTGGAAAGGTAGAAAATCTTCATATAAAAATCTCAAAGTGTGGGGGTGTTTGGCTAAGGTTGAGGTACCTCTACCTAAACAAGTTAAAATCGGACCTAAGACGGTCGATTGTATCTTTATTGGGTATGCACTGAACAGTAGTGCCTATCAGTTTGTTATCCACAAGTCAGAAGTTCCTGAAATGACTGTGGGAACAACAATTGAATCAAGGAATGCTGTATTCTTTGAAAACATATATCCTTGTAAGGATAATGATAAAGTTGAGAACAATTGTAGGAATAGAGTTGAAGATGAAGGAACAAGTTCAAAACCTATGGATGTAGATCCAAAGTCACGTAAGAGATCGAGATCTAATCTGGAAGATGTAGAACCAAGACGTAGTAGTAGGGTTAGGACACCAAAGACATTTGGACCTGACTACATAGCATTCATGTTGGATGAAGAACCAACGTCGATCAAAGTAGCTTATGCCAGACCAGACGGGTTGCTCTGGAAAGAAGCTGTTCAGAGTGAAATTGACTCATTTTTAGAAAACCAAACTTGGGTTTTGGTTAATTTACCTGAAGGTTGTAAGCCCTTAGGATGCAAATGGATCCTTAAAAGAAAGTACAAGGCTAATGGGTCAATTGACAAGTATAAAGCTCGTTTAGTAGTCAAAGGTTTCAAACAGAAGGAAGGGTACGATTTTTTCGATACCTATTCACCTGTAACAAGAATTACATCTATTCGAGTGCTTCTCGTAATTGCCGCTTTGCACAATCTTGAGATTCATCAAATGGATGTTAAGACTGCTTTTCTTAACGGTGATCTGGATGAAGAGACCTATATGGAACAACCTGAAGGGTTTGTAGTACCTGGACAAGAGAAAAAGGTATGCAAACTGGTTAAGTCTCTATATGGATTGAAATAAGCTCCACTACAGTGGCACTTGAAATTTGATAATGTTATGTTATCAAATGGTTTTAAAATAAACGAGTGTGATAAATGTGTTTATATTAAGAACACTAATAACGGTTATATTATTGTGTGTCTTTATATAGATGATATGTTAATCATGGGTAACAATATACAAGTGATTAACGATACTAAGAACATGTTAAAAAGAAATTTTGACATGAAAGACATGGGGCTAGCCAATGTGATTCTTGGAATGAAAATTTTGAGAAAATCAGATGGAATCATCTTGACACAATCTCACTATGACGAGAAAGTTCTCAAGAAATTTAATGCTTTTGATAGCTTGCCGGCTAAGACCCCAATAGATTTAAATGATCACTTGAGCAAAAGTCGAGGGGAACCCGTTGCAAAAGAAGAATATGCACGAGTCATTTGGTGTTTAATGTATCTTAGAAATTGCACTCGACCTGATTTAGCTTGCGCTGTAAACAAATTGAGTCATTATACGAGCAATCCAAGCAAAGAGCATTGGAAAGCTCTCGTTAGAGTTTTGAGGTACTTAAAGTATACTCAAAACCTTGGGCTACACTATTCTAGATACCCCCCGGTACTTGAAGGGTACTGTGATGCGAATTGGATATCCGATACGAAAAGTTCATTTTCTACAAGTGGTTACGTGTTTACCATTGGGGGTGGAACTGTCTCGTGGAAGTCCGCGAAACAAATGTGTATAGCCCGATCCACCATGGAATCGGAATTCATAGCTTTGGACAAAGCTGGTGAAGAAGCCGAATGGCTCAGAAACTTTCTAGAAGATATTCCATGTTGGTCCAAGCCAGTGCCTGCAGTGATGACTCACTGTGATAGCCAAGATGCTATTGGTAGGGCGAGAAGTAACGTGTATAATGGAAAGTCTCGACATATTCGTCGACGCCATAATACCGTGAGACATTTGATCAAAAGTGGGGTTATCTCTATTGACTATATGAGGTCAATGGATAATCTAGCGGATCCGCTAACCAAAGGGTTAAACCGTGATCAAATGAATAAATTGCTAGAGGGAATGGGTTTAAAATCCACAAATTGAGAATTATCATAGTGGTAACCCAACCAAGATGACTGGAGATCCCAAGAACTTGGTTCAATGGGAGAACTAAGCTATGAGAGTTCTTGTGAAACACTCATCTAAGTTTATTCCCTATAGAGCAATTGAGTGTTGAAAGCTTGCCTAGTGGTGAGGGTAAGTCTATGACTTTTAATGATTACTAAAGACCTCGAGGAGGTTGAGTATGGCAAGATACTCGATAAAGAATCACCTATATAAGTGAGAAGTGGGGGCCGCTTTATGAAAATTACTTATGAATCCAAAGGGGTGTCCAAGGCCCGCAAAGGACACAAAACGTGAGAACGGATGAGGTTGAGGTGTTCAAGTGTTAGCACCATTGTCTCGGTGCACATCGTGGAGGACTAGTTCAAAGCATCAAGCCACTAATCTGCATGTGTACCCGATGATGTTAACTATGGAAGGTTCAAAGTCACGAACTGCCTATCCTTATACTTTAACGCCTCTTGAGGACTGAGCTTGAGTCTGCATATTGCATTTGGGCTATTTTCACTCATGTGGGGGATTGTTGGAATCGTTAATGATTTTAATTTTATTTTGTAAAATTAAATATCATAAGATCGATCTACATTCCGAGTAGATGATCGTGGTATATTCACTTTCTCCAAACCGATTCCCGGTGAGTGAGAAATAGTGAATTAAAGTTTGTCACTTAATTGTGAATTAATAAGGGATGGAATCCCACATTGAATAATGAACCATCATTATTCTAGTATATAAGGAGTTACCTTTATACATGTAATAATTAATGGCACATGTGTATGGGCTTAAAGCCCACACGCGCGCACACGCACGCGCCGCCGCCCGCCCGCCCGCCTCGCCTCGGCCTCGGCCGCGAGCCGCGTGCCGCGTGCCGTGGACCTTGGCCTTGGCCTTGGCCTTGGCCTTGGCCTTGGCCTTGATCTTGATCTTGGTCGTGGACTTGGATCTTGGATCTTGGATCTTGGATCTTGGCAATTGGTCTTTGGGCCTGTTCGTGGGCTTGGCCGTGAGCTAGGCCTTGGGCTAGCTTAAAGAATTTTTTTGACAAGCTCAACAACGTAGTTGGGCTCGTATGTGCACATAAGGATGTCCAGGTACATCTTTCAAATGGTTAAAGAGCTGATTATAGTCCAGGTGCATCCGGACTGTTCAAACTCAGCCAAAAAACGGCAAGAACCTCCTGTGTGTTATGAGGAGGTGTTAAGGCCGCCTGCTCAAATTCAAAACGGGCAAGAACCACCGCCTTGAATTGTAACTCGAGTTCAATGCGGCATGAATGCTCGCATTATGACAAATTTAAGTGTCAGGTTTAAATCCTCGCAGTGACATGGCCTATAAATAGGCATGCATCTCATTTGCATCGACACACGTAAAAATACGAAAAATATTCTGCATACCCGCATTTCATAAGTCGATTCAGCTTCTACTGCTCTTGTTCACGGAGCTCGCCGGAATTGTGGTGCTACATCCGTCGAGACGAAAGTCGTTTTACCTTTGGAGACAAATTGCTAAACCGAAGAGCACTACCGGGGCAATATTTGTCTTGCGGGAAGAGACCTCCTCGACTCGACTTAATTTACAGTTTTATTATTCATTTTCTTATATTTTCAATTCTGTATCGAGTTCTGTAATTTCCTTCTTCGTTGAGTCATGTAGTTTCTAGATTTCGAGTTGTAATTTGTTTTTCCAGTTGTATTTTATTTTTCGCCCAGCAAGTTTCTACGACAGAAATTTTCCAACAGGCTTCAAATAAAACCTCATTCCTTCCTGTTTCACTCACAAAACTCTTTAAAGAACGGTGACCGATAACATTGAAATACATCACCAGAATTTACTATAACGAGAACCTACAAGCTTCTTTTGTGTATCATCTGAAGATGTCTTGTAGGTTCTTTCGTTTTGGCGTCGTGTCCTTTCAAACATCTGTAATTTAGATGGTGCCTCACCGTGTTTTTCCAACTGAAATGAATGCCAAAGAATATATTATTAGACAAAAAAGGTCTAATAATATTTTTTCAACCTACATATGGCGTAACTTTCTCACCATCTCCTGATGAATATCAGCAAAGCTCTTAGGACCAACGGTGTGCATGTTATCTTGCTGCTGGCGATTTTCAAAATTTTGCAAACTTGTTTGCTAATGAAAGAACATAATAATTGTTTAGAAAGTATTTTTCTTAGCTTGTACCTTAGCTGCGTTGGTATTCCAGTATGCCAGTAGAGTTTTGTAATGCACTTCAGGCAAGCTATTTGGACAAAACTTCCAACTGTCGTTGTTTAGAGTATTTATAGTAATGCAGCTTTTTAAGTCGACAGTTCCAGCCTCTCCAACACCAATTAATGGCCTCAAGTACCTAATCATTAGAGATTGATGGAAGGATATACTTGCTCTAGAAAAGAACATTTAGTAATAAGAAGAAAGTAAGAAATACAATAATGTAAAGAAGTTGTTGATGTCAATGATGAATAACTCAACACACACTAAAATCTTTTACTGTCACATATTCCCACATCTTATCCTTGTTCGGAACTACGTGCCAATCTGTGTAAGTTAATGGAGCCCAAATGTGATCACGCGCAATTGTTCATGAAAATAGACTGAGTTCATCTTTGGCTTTGGTAGGTCCTATTGGTTGTCCTAAGTTATTGCAGTATATAGCCACACGATCTTCCCATTTGCGATCATGAACCTCAAACAAATTTGTAGGCCTTCTGGTCTTTTTTGTTGGACCTGAGCAAGGAACAAACTTATCAATGAAATAAGACATAATTGAGAACCTGACATAAATAGCAACAAAAATGCCACTTAAAACCCTTGTCTTGATTTTCTCCAAGAACATCTACATGATTTTGATGAGGAACGACAACTCCTTGATTTTCAGATGGAACTATAGAAAAGTTGTTGGAAATGGTTTAGTAATTAACCATTTATTAAAAATAAATATTGTTAATTAAATAATTATTATTTAATTAAAATATTTATTGAATGTTAATCTACGTCGTGAGTAGATGAATGTGGTATATTTAATATTTCTAAACCGATTTCCGGTGAGTGAGATATTATATGTTAAAGTTGGATGTTGGAGTAGAAACTAACATGATATTAGTTATCCCACATTGATTGTGGATGGATGTTTTGGCTTGTATTTAAAGTCTTTGCCTTTATGGGCTTAATAACAAGTGGGTTGGTGTGTATGTGTGTCCTCGCGCACACACACACACACGCGCGCCGCCGCCCGACCGACCGTCCGGGTCGGGCACGGGCTCGGGCTCGGGCTCAGTCCAGGACTTGGATCTTGGTGCTTTGGGCTGGTGTTTGGGCTTATCTTTTTGGCCCAAATCCGTAAGTCCACTAGCCTTTTGGTATGGGCCAGACTCTTCATCCGACCAGCCCTTTGGGCGTCTGAAACCGCCAGCCATCATGGCAGTAGTAAATGGCGACGAGTCCCTTTACCTGATCAAGGAGTGCTATATATACATAAGCATTCTGGTCATTGCAAAACACACGAAAATCAGTGCATTTTTATCATATCATATACTGATTGATCTTCGTTCGATCGATTCGCAGTGCTCGATCGGTTATGCGGTCGCCGAGAGACGCTCGTGATCGTTTTAACCTTTGGGGACGAGCCGCTTCACCGTGAGCACTACCGGGGCGTATTCTCGTCTTGTGGGCAGAAGCTCTAGCTTCGGACGATCTTCTGTCGTTTATTAAAAATTGTTCGTTCGTTTCAACTGTAATATTTATCTTTCTGTTCTTTGTTGTAGTTAAGTTCAGAATATTACTTGTAATACACGTGCAAGTATCGAATTATTCCAACAATCGCAAGACGAGAATAATCGACCTTACTTGTTCGTGTAATCCTAAAACTTTTAGTGGAGAAAAATGTCGTTCAATGCAAGCACCAGTGCATCCACCGGTTCTGGAACCATTGGACCATCAAGCTCTTCAATGGCTCCCATTCACAATGCTGCTCGGCTAATGCCTATCGCCGAGAAACCTCCTGTTTTCTCGGGCTCCGACTTCAAACGTTGGTCTCAAAAGATGCTGTTTTACATTACCACAATGGGGCTTGCGAGCTTCCTGCGTGAAGAAAAACCTCCTGTCCCTGCTGAGAACGAGGCGAATGTTCAAGTGCGTACCGACTATGATACCTGGGTTCATTCCGACTATCTGTGTCGGAATATGTTGCTGAATGGGCTTGATGATGGCCTGTTCAATGTATTCAACATCAAGGAGACTGGCAAAGAAATTTGGGATGCTCTTGAGTTGAAATACCGTGTTAATCCTGCTAGCACGAAGAAGTTTGTTGTGACGAGGCTCTCCGAATTCCAAATGGTGGATTCTCGTCCAATGATGCCCCAAGTACAAGAGTTCCAAACTCTTATACATGATGTTCATTCTGAGGGGATGCCTCTACCCGAGGCGTACACTGTGGCGCTCTTGGTCGACAAGTTGCCGCCTAGTTGGAAGGAGTTCAAGGGATACCTTAAGCATAAGCGAAAGGAAATGACTCTAGAAATTTTGGTTGCTAAGCTCCAAACTGAAGCTCAAGTCCGTGACCAAGACTTGAAAACCAAAGCTCCTATGGATGCTAAGGCTAATTCGATCAAGGTAGGGGCGGACCTTCCAAAAGCGTCCACTTCCTACCAAAGGCAAGGGAAAGGATGTGGCACCTCCGTGAAGTTTACCTAACGTACTACAATCGTGTGACAAGCCCGGCCATATGGCGAAAAATCACAAAGCCGAAGAAGAACAAGGGAAAAGGCAAAGTCAACCATGTCGAGAAGGACTTTGACTCTTGGGACAAAGATGATCTTGGTGCCATGATCACCGAGGTAAATCATGTCTCTAACCTAACCCAGCTTACTTGGTTTCTTGATACAAAGGACTGCTCACATCCGTGTGAACCGAGACTTGTTTTTCACTTACAAGGAGATTCAAGAACGCTTCATCACAGAGGCAAGTGATCGTACCTCTCCGCTTCTTGGAATTGGAATCACAGTGCTTCAATTCACCTCCATTGTGGAGATAACTCTGAAGGATGTGCTGCATGCTCCGGCAATCCGCAAGAATTTGGTGTCTGGTGTCAAATTAGTTAGAGGTAAATTCGATGTAGACCTTCGTAGCGATTTTATGATAATACGCAAGTTTGGCAAGACTCTCGGGAAAGGTCATATTGTCGAGGACATGTTCAAACTTAGCGTTCGTACTTGTAAGCCTCCAAAGGCAGTTGCTAATAATAATGCTACTACTTCTGCTTATTTGCTTGAGTGCTCAAATTTATGGCATTGTAGATTAGGTCATGTGAATCTAAATGCTATAAAAAGATTAGTAAACTTAGATTTACTAAAATTAAATGAAATCAAAAATTCAAAACAAATGCGAGATTTGTGTTGAGGCAAAAATGACGAAACTACCGTTTTGTTCGGTAAAACGGGACACAAAACCCCTTGAATTAATTCACACAGACGTGTGTGATTTAAAATTTGTGCAAACTAGAGGTGGTAAGAAGTACTTTATCACTTTCATCGATGATTGCACAAGATATTGTTATCTTTATCTTTTGAGAAGTAAAGATGAGGCTATTGAAGCCTTTAAGAACTTCAAGAATGAAGCCGAGAATCAATTAGGCTGTCGTATTAAGATGGTTCGAAGTGATAGAGGAGGTGAATATGTAGCTCCATTTGAGGAATTATGCAGCGAAAGTGGTATAATTCATCAAACCACAGCTCCATATGCTCCACAATCTAATGGCGTTGCCGAACGTAAGAATCGAACACTTAAAGATATGATGAATGCGTTATTAATTAGTTCATGGTTGCCCCGTAACATGTGGGGAAGTCGTCTTGATGACAGCCAACTACATATTGAACAAAATTCCACGCAAAGGTAAGGATGTTACTCCTTGTGAGTTGTGGAAAGGAAGAAAACCATCATACAAATATCTCAAAGTGTGGGGGTGTTTGGCGAAAGTTGAGGTGCCTCTACCTAAACAAGTTAAAATTGGTCCTAAGACGATCGATTGTATCTTTAGTGGTTATGCACTTAACAAAGAAATACTACAGTTTGTTGTACACAAATCCGAGATACCCGACATTCATGTAAATACAACGATTGAATCAAGGAATGATGTATTCTTTGAAAATATCTATCCTTATAAGAATAAGGTTGATCCTAACTCTAGCAAAGGAGTTGATGATGAAGCTACAAGTTCTAAACTTGTAGATGAGCCTATGTGTTATGAAACCATAGATGAAGCCTCTAGCTCGAATCTGGTGTTATCTGAACAACCGAACAGAAAGAGACCTAGGTCTACACCAGTCAATGTAGAACCTAGACGAGGTACTAGAATACGGAAAGTAAAGATATACGGACCCGACTACGTCGTTTTGATGTTAGACGGTGAACCGGTATCAGTAAAAAAAGCTTTATCCGGTCCAGATGCGTCTTTCTGGAAAGAGGCAATAGACATTGAGATTGAGTCTATTATACTGAATCATACTTGGGTGTTAGTTGAACTACCACAGGGTTGTAAGGCTTTAGGATGCAAATGGATCCTAAAGAAGAAGTACAAGTCTGACGGTACTATTGACAAATATAAGGCCTGACTTGTAGTTCAAGGATTTAGGCAAAAAGCTGGTTATGATTTCTTTGATACCTACTCGCCCGTGACAAGACTTACTTCTATTAGGGTGCTACTCGCTATTTCTGCTTTACGCAATCTCGAGATTCATCAAATGGATGTTAAGACTGCATTCTTGTATGGGGAGCTAGAAGATGAAATCTATATGAAACAACCGGAAGGGTTTGCAGTACCTGGGAAAGAGCACATGGTATGCAAACTACAAAGGTCTTTATATGGTTTGAAACAAGCACCTCTGCGGTGGCATTTGAAATTTGACGAAGTGATGTTGTCAAATGGTTTCAATATCAATGAGAGTGACAAATGTGTCTATGTTAAGAAAACGGGTGACAATTACGTGTTCACTATTGGAGGTGGTGCTGTATCTTGGAAGTCTAAGAAACAAACTTGTATTGCTAGGTCTACCATGGAATCTGAATTCATAGCTTTGGATAAAGCTGGTGAAGAAGCTGAATGGCTTAAAAATTTCCTCGAGGATATTCCATGTTGGACGAGACCTGTGCCGTCTGTGTTGATACACTGTGATAGCCAAGCTGCTATTGGACGGGCACAAAATATGTTTTATAACGGTAAGTCTCGACATATTCGTCGACGACATAATGACGTGAGACATTTGATCTTGAGTGGGATTATCTTAATTGACTATATAAGGTCAATAGATAATCTAGCGGATCCGCTGATGAAGAGTATTAACCGAGATCAAATGTATAAATTGTTAGAGGGAATGGGTGTTAAATCCACATCTTAAGGATGATTATAGCAGAAACCCAACCTTGTAGATTGGAGGATCCCAAGAGCTTGGTTCAATAGGATAACGAAGTTATAAGAATCCCTGTATTAAAACACTCAAACATACCTATTCTCTAAGAACAGTGAGTGATTGTTTACCTACATGTGGTGAGGTTAAGTCTTATGATTTTTAATGATTCTTGATTACCTCGGAGAGGTCAAGTATAGTAGGATACTTGGGAATAAGAATCACCTATATAAGTGTGAAGTGAGGGCCGCTTCAGTTGATACACTTATGAATCCAAAGGGGTGTCCAAGGCCGAATAGGACACAAAATGTTAGAACGGAAGGAATTGAGATGATATTGTATCTATATTAATGTCTCAGTATACACCATGGAGGACTAGTTCAAGGTTTTCATGACCACTATGCCGCCAGTATACTCGATGATGTTGACAATGGATAGGTTCAAGGTCACAAGCCACCTAGCCAAATGCAATATTGTCTCTTGAGGACTGAACTATGCATTTGCATTCATTTTGCATTGGCATTCTCACTCATGTGGGGGATTGTTGGAAATGGTTTAGTAATTAACCATTTATTAAAAATAAATATTGTTAATTAAATAATTATTATTTAGTTAAAATATTTATTGAATGTTAATCTACGTCGTGAGTAGATGAACGTGGTATATTTAATATTTCTAAACCGATTTCCGGTGAGTGAGATATTATATGTTAAAGTTGGATGTTGGAGTAGAAACTAACATGATGTTAGTTATCCCACATTGATTATGGATGGATGTTTTGGCTTGTATTTAAAGTCTTTGCCTTTATGGGCTTAATAACAAGTGGGTTGGTGTGTATGGGTGTCCTCGCGCACACACACACACACACGCGCGCGCCGCCGCCGACCGACCGACCGACCGACCGTCCGTCCGGGTCGGGCACGGGCACGGGCTCGGGCTCGGGCTCGGGCTCGGGCTCAGTCTAGGCCCAGGACTTGGATCTTGGCAATTGGTGTTTTGGGCTGGTGTTTGGGATTATCTTTTTGGCCCAAATCCGTATGTCCACTAGCCTTTTGGTATGGACAAGACTGTTGAGTTGGCTTGACTCTTGAGTTGGCAAGACTCTTCATCCGACCAGCCCTTTGGGCGTCTGAAACCGCCAGCCATCATGGCAGTAGAAAATGGCGACGAGTCCCTTCACCTGACCAAGGAGTGCTATATATACATAAGCATTCTGGTCATTGCAAAACACACGAAAATCAGTGCATTGTTATCATATCATATACAGTTCAGTCATGATTCCAAATTAGTGCAGTGCTCGATCGGCGGTGTCACATCGCCGAGACGTTCAGATCGTTTTAACCTTTGGGGACGAGCCGCTTCACCTTGAGCACTACCGGGGTGTATTCTCGTCTTGCGGGCAGAAGCTCTAGCTTCGGACGATGTTCTGTCGTTTATTAAAAATTGTTCGTTCATTTCAACTGTAATATTTATCTTTCTGTTCTTTGTTGTAGTTAAGTTCAGAATATTATTTGTAATACACGTGCAAGTATCGAATTATTCCAACAAAAGTGCCTACGCTTGGATCTTAATCGTGTTTCCAAGTTTTGTATCTCCACATCTGTTTGATGATCTTCACTTGATCTTTTTGTTGCTGCATCATAATAAAATCAACCATGTCCGTGGCACATTCCTTATTACCTAACGCTTAATAATAGCAACCCAGCATCATTAATATATAAAACAAAACTTATTCACAGGGTCGGTCCGTCGGGATTTGGGGCGGAAAGCCAACTTTTTGGTTGATTTTTTGTTTTAGAAATTTACAATATTAAAATTAAAAACTAATTTAATAATCAATACAAGATTAGTAAATAGCATATTTGCTTCCAATTTAAAACGACATAGTTTTACAATATACTTCTCAAACACATTTCTTTTACCACATTTAGAAGCAAAATCATGAATCGAAATAGAATAATCGACTTTGGAAATTTTTTCTTTTCCTTGACTTCAAGCTATAGGGAGAAAAAACTGATATACTTCAACAAATATTCACCATCGTCAAACCAATCTCACAAACCCAACTTGAGTTCACTATAAGAATAAACGTCAAAGACTTCAGATAATATCTGAAGTAAAAACGTTATAATTACCGAAGTCTATGTTCGTGTAGTAAAAAGTATACTTTAGAATTCGCTTTTTATGCGAAGTCTAATATCCTAATAACCAAAGTCTATCTCAGTTTTTTTTCTAATTATGATCCAAATGTGGGGGTAAGTAAAGTAAAAGAATGCCATTAACTTCGGTTATTTTATAATTAGCATAGTAAAAAAAAAACTTTTTACTTCAGTTATCGTATAATATATATTAGTATTTTCTGCAGTAATATATATTAGTATTTCGCATTTCAATTTAAAATTCATTGCCAAAATCTACATTCACCTATAACTAACCATCAACCACGAGCTCAATAATATAAGAACCAATACTTTCATATCATCCCATTTAAAAAAAATAACATGCGTCCCAACTAATTGAAAACCAGATACATATCATAACAAAGACAAAGAATGTGTAATAAGATTCTATCTATTTCATCATGAGCACCACAAATAGGACAAAAAGGATTAAAAAAGATCATATACTTTGAAACGACCAACTCTCTCTTCAGTACATCATTGCTTTTCATCAGACGATCATACTAGTTGAAGAAGACAGATCCAAATTCTTGAATAAACCTGTATTTCCACGCCTTCCAGGAGCTGCTCGACTGAAGGTATAATCTCTGCATGTCGAAAGATTTAATGTCAATCAAAATTTCAAGAAACCACACCTAGGGTCACTTAGAGAACAATCTGAAAACAACATCAGTAAATCAGACACCTTCGGCTCATGATACATGGTGTGAAGTGAGTCCACGAGAGGATGTTCCGTCCTCACTGAAGGCAATAATGAGAATTTTATGCTTGAGAGAGTACAAAAGCGTATGTAATAAGAGGAGAGAGAAACATAAATATCCAACCTACTTGGTAAAAATCAGGCAATAAATTGAAATTTTAAATATGCAGACAATATGGTCAAGTAAAATATTTAAAGTAGCGTTCAAGTGAAACAAGCAGGTGGAATTAACAAAAGACACTTTTTGAAAGATATATAGAATCGTAAGCAGAATCACACCTCTGCCTCTGTCGGTTATCATTGTTCCTTGCAGTCCAAACATATAGCCTAATCTAGCCAATCAAAGATATAGTCAGGAAACACTTGCTTGATCTTAATGTATACAAATTTTACTCCCCGTGAAAAAAGTACTAGTTTTAGAAAATGATTCCAAAACGGCCGGAACTAGTCTAGAATTCCCACAGAAAGAAAAATTGGGCCAACCTTTCTTCAGATACTTGGATCCAGATTCCTTCTAAATATTTCACGACCTTGTCTGCCATAGACGAGCAATCCCTGTAATGCATAATTTAGAGCAAGTATGAGACAATTTAAAGTTGAAAACAATTAAATCTTTATATTTTTTATTTTTTAGTTCTCCATGAAAACAATTAATTTAAGGGATTCACTAGACCTGCACAAGTACAACAGGCGAAACCTCCGAAATAATGCTATCTTTGCCAGCTAAATTTACCATCTTGAAAATGTTTAATACAGTTGGACGAGTCTGCATTACAGAATAATCCAATGAGAGAGAAAATAGCATCAGTGCCAAGCAAAGACTACATTACAGTCACATGGAATATAAAGTCCAATCGAATCACAAAGAAAGTTCCTTTCCTACTTTTCCAGTGGCTACCACCACTTTTACACCCCTCGACAAAGCTTCTTTTAGAGCTTCAGCAGTTGATAAGAAAAAATGTGGCCATAGAACAATAGTTAGCAGAAATGCAGAATTTGAACCCCTCTTCCTATTTTTTCTCTTTTATTATAGTTATTAAGTAATTTGGTATAAATTTGACAAACCAGCAGAAATGTTTCCTTCTTGTTTTATTCTTCCTCGAAATTCCATGACAATTAGCAGAAGCTGAGCAAGACCTCAGTAAGGAAAGGTAAAGATATAAGCCTACAAAATATGCTGGTGAATGCGAAATTCCATTATAAATTAAAGTACTTACTTGAGACAAGGTGCTGGTGAATGCGAAAACAAGAACCGACTTTTGCTAGATATCACAAATTAAAGTACTATACATCTTTCTATCTTTAATCAATCACCAATGATAATCTCTTGAAAGACTGCATTGAATGTCAGAAAGTAAAAAAAATACACATAGCGACTTTATACGTGCAACTGATTGAGATTCTAAATAATACTGCTCCGCTTTATATTAATTCTCATTAAAATAATCATTAAAATTTACAAAAATTATCAAACCAGATTCAGATAAAAAAAAGTACCTATGATACTTTTTGTTATTAGCTTTTTGAAAGATACTACAAGGTCATAATTCATACTGGAAAAACAAACAAGACAGACCATAAAATGTAGCTCTAGGAACAAAACTCTTCAAATTATCATAGACAAACTTAAATCAGATCAAATCAAAATTTTCAAGTCACCTTTGCTTCTAAATGCAAAACTAGGTCAGAAGTTCTAAAGCAAGCATACGCAGGACCGACTCGGGTACATATCCTACTCGAAGAGCTAAAAAGGCGGCAGCTTGAATGATCATTCGTCAGCTTAAAGAAGCTGATACACAGTAGCTTAATACACAAGCCTTCAACAAGAATTAAAATGAAAACAAGGAAAAGACAATATTGGATCAAACCTTCATGAAAATAAGAAATTAATTCCCTAATCCAATCAGAAAATCTGGTGAAACAGAACTAAATAAAAATCAGAAACACTAAATCTCCTCTAAACAGATAGAAAATCTAAAACAAAACAAAATAAACTCAGTGCAAAATCCATGAATTAGAGGAAACGGATTAACCTCAACTGTAATATCCAACTGTAATTCTTTATTTTTATCTGTCGTTGTATTACTCGAGTAATTTGAATATCGTGAATCATTTCTTTCAGTATTATGTTGAGGTGTTATAGATCTGAGCTTCGTATCGTTGTTATTTCACTTCATACTTGATGATTCAATGTTATGGGAAAGTTGCATTTTGGGCCTTTTCTGGCGGTGTAGCGTACGCTACGTAGCAGGATTAACGCACGTTAATCTTGTGCCATAACGTACGTAATGCTTCCTTTGTTGCGTACGCTAGGAGAGAATCTGACATTAGGTGACTTCCGCACGTGAACCTGTTATCCGTTGGCATGCTTGTGTATGATGTCTGGGCTGTCGTGTCGGTCAGAGTCAACCTTTAATAGTGTACGTAACACCCTTTTAATTAGCGTACGCTAATGGCCTGCGGATTCAAGACAGTAGCTACTGTAAGCCGCTTACGTACGTAACATTAGCCGGTTAGCGTATGTAAGAGTGTTAACGTACGCAAAATTTGTTTGATAGCGTACGTTAAGCCTGTGCAGTCTATTTATAGGACCAGCCTATTTTTCCTTTCTTTTCAGTTTCAACTCGATTTTCTCTCCGTATATTCCCTCTCCTGCCTCCCTAGACCGATATTAGCCTCCTCCACCTTGGTTATGAGTCTTGTAACTTGGATTGGAGCTCATTGATTCGAAGTTAGAAGGTGTTCTTGAGCTTCAAGTGTGTTCCTTGTGGTGTTGAGAGTTGTTCTTCGTTTCTGGAGGTATGTATATGTTTATCCTCTGTATTTTTCATATATTAATGATAGTAGTGTAGAATACTTCACTTAGGGTTTAATTAACCAAGTAGAACATGGTTATAATTAAACTTTTTAACACTTCTTGATGAATATATTAAATAAGGGTTTTGAAATGGATGTGTTCTTGATGCTATGGTGATAGTAACCATGATATAAATGTTATGCTCATCTTGATGGACGAAGTAACCTCAGTAAAACATAGATAACCATTTAGCTTCTTCATAACTGGGGTTGATCGATGGAATTGTTATCATAAAGTGTTAAAACATTATACTTGATATTCATTTACCTTGGGAAGAACTTGACAATATTGAAGATAGAATGATGTCCTCTTATTCAGAAATGTTAGAAGTTTTAACATCATTATAGTTCAGATTCACTAGTCCATGAGGAATGATAAGAACACCTTGTTGAATGTTAGAAGATTAGTGTGGTAATTCTAAAACCTAAGGTAGGTGATTTCATAAATGATATTAATGGATCTTCCAGTTTTGTAAGGATGGTTTTGATAATCTTCATGAATATGGTGTAATCTCATAACTAATATAACCTTATTATAAGCTTAATATTCAATTTAGATGAGATGTATTGATGAACTTAGTTGTGCAGATTTTTGCATTTCAACATTGTAATGTTTTTGGAAAGTTTAATCAACATATGATGATATTGACAGCATAAGTGGTTGTTTAACATGTTCTTGATAAATTCTTAGTTATGTAGAATCATGCAAACATTCGTTAAATGTCTTGTGAACCGATTTTACGGTTGAATTGAGGTAAAAAGAATTCTTGGTACAAGACTTCGATATTTTGAGATAGCGAAACTATTCGAATGGATTGTAGGGTGTCGTCTTACTAATTCTATATCGATAAGTATATGGATATGTTATTGAGTAAAATATATTTCGTTTAAGGTTAACTGTTCGAGTAAACGATATTAGTCGAGGACCGTTCGATCGTTTCGATAAGGGGGGATTATTCTCGTCTCCGTATTGAGGCAAGTTATCTTGCTTGGTTATAATGATGATTAGATTCTTGTGATGATTATACATTTCATGTGTATGAAATGTTTATGAATTGGTGACTCGTAATTTGATATTGTCCTTGACGTTGTTCCCTTTTTCATCATGGGATTACATTTCCAAGTATGTCACTTTGAATCGTTAATCTCGTTGGTCCTCGTTGTCACTTTGGTGAGTTTTTCTTGATCTTTGATCGGAAATGTAATTTATTGAAATCGTTGTCATGTTGTATGTTGACATAATTGGAATCATATCTGCGTGCTGATTGGATATTGTGTAGGATTTTAGCCAGCCAATTATATAGTCATACGTGGATGTTTCCGTATTGGACTGTGCACACGAGACGTAGTGCGTGAGGCTAATTAGTACATTGTCACACGTATATCCTGGATTCCGTATACGAAGTGGACATGTACACGGACACATTTCTGGATCAGGCGTACTGTGATGTCCATCTTGGGACTGATTGTTCATACGCCCGAGGGGTATGTTCAGTAGTCGGGATGTTTTCTTTGAGATCTAATATATGTGGATTGTATAATGTCGGGAGAATCATTTATCATGTATATCCGACCCTGTATTTTGGGCGAAATACTTGTGTTGTATTTTAGGTCGAGGCAAAGGCAACGCACGAGAGGAGCACGATGACAGCGAAGGGTTTGAGGGATACTAGTTCGCGGGCCCCATGTCTTTTTGTCCGGTTATTATTTCAAACCGTGTAATGTTACTTTAATTCCGCTTTATTTACATTCTATCTGGTTGTATTTGAAGTATATTCCATCTCCATATGGTTTGTACTTGTATTTTCGGATCCTGTGTATCATACGGCCATGGGCCATTCTATTAAATTCCTAATTGGAGTAATGAATATTTATTGTGGATCGGTATCACAAAATAATACTTATTTAATTTGTATTTTGATATCGCCCGGTGGGTCCCAGTGTGGGAATCCACGGCACTGTAATAGCCGCCTTTTGGGGTGTTACAGAAGAAGGTATCAGAGAGTGTTGTTTTCTCTTTAAAGAGTCGTTTTAGAATGAACTAGTATCCAAAGACTTTCGTGTCATGTGTGACCTGTGCAAGCGCCTGACCCTACGAGCCAAATACGGTATGTACTTTTCGAGCTATGATTTAATTACTGGCATGATATTGATATCAGAATGGATCTCTTTGTTGATCTTGTTATTTCGAGGATCTATGGCAGGATTTACCTGATTGATAATTCGAGGTAAATGCTGGATTGATTATATGATTAAAATTTCTCGACTTGACATCAATGTAATATTCTGTGTGACATTCGTGGTGTCGATAATTAACGTTTTCTTGAATATGTGATTCCTTGTTGCTATTAACTTAGCATGAATTTTGAATAGTATCTTGAACTGTACTTATGGTTATCATTATGATTGATTCTTTCAGTATGGAAAGAAATCTAAGAGGTCGTGGCAGAGGGGGACGAGGCCGCGGAAGGGGCCGAATCCCGATACCTCGAGCCAACAGACGCGCGAATGTGGATCATAGTTCCGCAGACAGTGGTTCGCCTTCTAGGGACCAATCACACCACAATGGGCGTGAGGATGCGCGTGTCGATCCTTACGTCGTGATGCAGGGCATGATAACTTAGATGACCCAGATGGGTCAATTAATGGAAGTTATGCAGAGGGCCACTACTGTCCAGCAACAGGGGCCTCATCCTCCACCTCCTGTTCTCAGCGGACCTGTGAGTCAGATAATCAGCGACATCTCTCGCCAGCGACCTCTGACCATTGAAGTCTCCTCTGAGCCTGGTGACATTATGCATTGGATGGAGCATTTTGAGAAATTATTTGAGATGGTGGACTGCCCGGAGGAAAATCGCGTCTCCGTAGCAGCTTACTATCTTAGCAAGGGCGCTCACACTTGGTGGCTTTTAGTGAGGCCACTTGATGGTGCTTATACTTGGGAGGAATTTAAAAACCTCATGCTAGACCGTTACTATCCAGGGCCACTCCATGAGGTCAAGCTCTCGGGATTGCTAAACCCAGACCCGTCCGAGGATGATAATGTACTATCTGTCGCCGAGAAATTTCAGGCACTTCTCCCTTTCGCCTCGTCAATTGTTCGAACGGAGGCTGATATAATCAAATATTTTTTTCAAGAGGCTTAAACCCCGAATGAGAATGCACGTGTTAAATCACCACTATACGACCCTACCGAAGTCCATTGAGAAAGCTCTGGAATACGAACTCACCGCAAATGAGATTTCTAAGAAGCAACCATAGCGCAACAACAAAAGATCTCGGAACCAGAACCAAACGGAGAGTAATCGGTGGAAATTCAGGAAGCCCTAGTCATTTCCAAACCCTTATGATCGACCACCCATGGCGTCGAAGCCAGCCGGATCGCACTCTCGAGCGGTCCCCTCATCTGTTGTGTGCTATAACTGCGGAGACCAGGGGCACGTCAGCTCCAAATGCCCAAAGCCGGTCGTCGCTTGCCATACTTTTGGGATGAATGGGCATCATGCTCGTTTTTGCAGGAATGGACCCGGACGTGAACCAGTAACGTCTCATGCTCCAATTCATTCTGCTGTCCAGGACCGTGTGCCTTCGTCCGCTTCTTATCAGACTACCGTGGCAAATAGGGGAATGGGTCGTGGGAATCATAGTGGTACACATGGTGCAGGAGCTGCGAAACCCAGGATTTACGAGATGAAGAAAGCTGACGATCCCGAGGCCAGCATAATCGCAGGTATACTCGAGATCCACTCTCAGTCGGTGTTTGTTCTTTTTGATACCGGCGTTTCACACTCCTTTATATCTACTTCTTGTTTAAGTTGTTTGCCTCTAGACCATGTTATCAATTGTGAGCCTTATGTGATTGGTCTACCCGATGGTAGAAGAATTGTTGGGAATCGTGAAGTCCAGGATTGTCGGATGTTAGGAGTATGCCCTCGAGTGCCACTCAGAGGATGTTGAGTGAGGGCATTATACTTTTAATTATGTAAACTATTAATATAAGGCAATGGATTTTTCTTTATTTACCGGCAGTTACTGGCATTCGTAACTCGTAAATATACATATAGAAACTAGTTCATGTATTTGAGAGCAAAACGTTCCACTCCTTATTGGATAAGGGGGTCGGCACTGGAAAGGTTTATAGCTTAAATACTTAATCGTTCGCAAGTCAATAAAACTTGACTGGGCGTTAAGTTTATGTGAAGACTTGTGTGACGTATTCTTTGATATGGAGAGTGCCTGTCGAACACTAATGGTTAGTGAGAGCACACGTTATTGGTATGCGAATTGTATTAGTATACTCGAACCGACTCATCCTCGATTCATCACACGAATTTCATTCCGGGACAGTCAATGACGGAATCGAAAGGTTGTGATAGGTATTCGTGAACCTTCGACTTGAAGATTTAGTAGGGATGTGTTTGTCACATTAAGATTTTCATTAGAGTAGTTCGACCCTATAAACCGGGAGGTGGGGGTGAACCTCAACGTGCATCTTAACGGGCAAGTAGCAGGTCCTACTGAATACCAAGATAGAATTCTTTCTCCCATTAGTGAGCGGGTTATATGTCCTATGCGGTTATTGGCATATGAGATCATAAGTCTTTGGCCAAAGCATTGGAGCTAGTTGTATTGGAATCATATCTACGTGCTAATTGGTTATTATGTAGGATTTTAGCCAGGCAATTATATAGTCATACGTGGATGTTTCCGTATTGGACTGTGCACACGAGACGTAGTGCGCGAGGCTAATTAGTACATTGTCACACGTATATCCTGGATTCCGTATATGAAGTGGACATGTACACGGACACATTTCCGGATCGGGCGTACTGTGATGTCCATCTTGAGACTGATTGTTCATACGCCCGAGGGGTATGTTCAGTAGTCGGGATGTTTTCTTTGAGATCTAATATATGTGGATTGTGTAATGTCGGGAGAATCATTTATCATGTATATCTGACCCTATATTTTGGGCGAAATACTTTTGTTGTATTTTAGGTCGAGGCAAAGGCAAGGCACAAGAGGAGCACGATGACGGCGAAGGGTTTGAGGGATACTAGTTCGGGGGGCCCATGTCTTTTTGTCCGGTTATTATTTCGAACAGTGTAATGTTACTTTAATTCCGCTTTATTTACATTCTATATGGTTGTATTTGAAGTATATTCCATCTCCATATGGTTTGTACTTGTATTTTCGGATCCTGTGTATCATACGGCAATTGGCCATTCTATTAAACTCCTAATTGGAGTAATGACTATTTATTGTGGATCGGTATCACAAAATAATACTTATTTAATCTGTATTTTGATATCGCCTGGTGGGTCCCAGTGTGGGAATCCACGGCACTGTAATAGCCGCCTTTTGGGGTGTTACAGAAGAAGGTATCAGAGAGTGTTGTTTTCTCTTTAAAGAGTCGTTTTAGAATGAACTAGTATCCAAAGACCTTCGTGTCATGTGTGACCTGTGCAAGCGCCTGACCCTACGAGCCAAATACGGTATGTACTTTTTGAGCTATTATTTAATTACTGGCATGATATTGATATCAGAATGGATCTCTTTGTTGATCTTGTTATTTCGAGGATCTATGGCAGGATTTACCTGATTGATAATTCGAGGTAAATGCTGGATTAATTATATGATTAAAATTTCTCGACTTGACATCAATGTAATATTCTGTGTGACATTCGTGGTGTCGATAATTAACGTTTTCTTGAATATGTGATTCCTTGTTGCTATTAACTTAGCATGAATTTTGAATAGTATCTTGAACTGTACTTATGGTTATCATTATAATTGATTCTTTTAGTATGGAAAGAAATCTGAGAGGTCGTGGCAGAGGGGGACGAGGCCGCGGAAGGGGCCGAATCCCGATACCTCGAGCCAACAGACGCGCGAATGTGGATCATAGTTCCGCAGACAGTGGTTCGCCTTCTAGGGACAAATCACACCACAGTGGGCGTGAGGATGCGCGTGTCGATCCTTACGTCGTGATGCAGGGCATGATGACTTAGATGAACCAGATGGGTCAATTAATGGAAGTTATGCAGAGGGCCACTACTGTCCAGCAACAGGGGCCTCATCCTCCACCTCCTGTTCTCAGCGGACCCGTGAGTCGGATAATCAGCGACATCTCTCGCCAGCGACCTCCGACCTTTGAAGGCTCCTCTGAGCCTGGTGACATTATGCATTGGATCGAGCATCTTGAGAAATTATTTGAGATGGTGGACTGCCCGGAGGAAAATCGCGTCTCCGTAGCAGCTTACTATCTTAGCAAGGGCGCTCACACTTGGTGGCTTTTAGTGAGGCCAGTTGATGGTGCTTATACTTGGGAGGAATTTAAAAACCTCATGCTAGACCGTTACTATCCAGGGCCACTCCATGAGGTCAAGCTGTCGGAATTGCTAAACCCAGACCCGTCCGAGGATGATGATGTACTATCTGTCGCCGAGAAATTTTAGGCACTTCTCCCTTTCACCTCGTTGATTGTTCGAACGGAGGCTGATATAATCAAATATTTTTTCCAAGAGGCCTAAACCCCGAATGAGAATGCACGTGTTAAATCACCACTGTACGACCCTGCCGAAGTCCATCGAGAAAGCTCTGGAATACGAACTCACCGCAAAGGAGATTTCTAAGAAGCAACCACAGCGCAACAACAAAAGATCTCGGAACCAGAACCAAACGGAGAGTAACCGGTGGAAATTCAGGAAGCCCTAGTCATTTCCAAACCCTTCTGATCGACCACCCATGGCGTCGAAGCCAGCCGGATCGCACTCTCGAGCGGTCCCCTCATCTGTTGTGTGCTATAACTGCGGAGACCAGGGGCACGTCAGCTCCAAATGTCCGAAGTCGGCCGTCGCTTGCCATACTTGTGGGAAGAATGGGCATCATGCTCGTTTTTGCAGGAATGGACCCGGACGTGAACCAGTAGCGTCTCATGCTCCAATCCATTCTGCTGTCCAGGACCGTGTGCCTTCGTCCGCTTCTTATCAGACTACCGTGGCAAGCAGGGGAATGGGTCGTGGGAATCATAGTGGTACACATGGTGCAGGAACTGCGAAACCCAGGATTTACGAGATGAAGAAAGCTGACGATCCCGAGGCCAGCATGATCGCAGGTATACTCGAGATCCACTCTCAGTCGGTGTTTGTTCTTTTTGATACCGGCCCTTCACACTCCTTTATATCTACTTCTTGTTTAAGTTGTTTGCCTCTAGACCATGTTATCAGTTGTGAGCCTTATGTGATTGGTCTACCCAATGGTAGAAGAATTATTGGGAATCGTGAAGTCCAGGACTGTCGGATGTTAGGAGTATGCCCTCGAATGCCACTCAGAGGATGTTGAGTGAGGGCATTATAATTTTAATTATGTAAACCATTAATATAAGGCAATGGATGTTTCTTTATTTACTGGCAGTTACTGGCATTCGTAACTCGTAAATATACATATAGAAACTAGTTCATGTATTTGAGAGCAAAACGTTCCACTCCTTATTGGATAAGGGGGTCGGCACTGGAAAGGTTTATAGCTTAAATACTTAATCGTTAGCAAGTCAATAAAACTTGACTGGGCATTAAGTTTATGTGAAGACTTGTATGACGTATTCTTTGATATGGAGAGTGCCTGTCGAACACTAATGGTTAGTGAGAGCACACGTTATAGGTATGCTAATTGGATTAGTATACTCGAACCGAATCATCCTCGATTCATCACACGGATTTCACTCCGGGACAGTCAATGATGGAATCAAAAGGTTGTGATAGGTATTCGTGAACCTTCGACTTGAAGATTTAGTAGGGATGTGCTTGTGACGTTAAGATTTTCATTAGAGTAGTTCGACCCTATAAACCGGGAGGTGGGGGTCAACCTCGACGTGCATCTTAATGGGCAAGTAGCAGGTCCTACTGAATACCAAGATAGAATTCTTTCTCCCATTAGTGAGCGGGTTATATGTCCTATGCGGTTATTGGCATATGAGATCATAAGTCTTTGGCCAAAGCATTGGAGCTAGTTGTATTGGAATCATATCTGCGTGCTGATTAGTTATTATGTAGGATTTTAGACAGGCAATTATATAGTCATACGTGGATGTTTCCGTATTGGACTGTGCACACGAGACGTAGTGCGTGAGGCTAATTAGTACATTGTCACACGTATATCCTGGATTCCGTATACGAAGTGGACATGTACATGGACACATTTCCGGATCGGGCGTACTGTGATGTCCATCTTGAGACTAATTGTTCATACGCCCGAGGGGTATGTTCAGTAGTCGGGATGTTTTCTTTGAGATCTAATATATGTGGATTGTGTAATGTCGGGAGAATCATTTATCATGTATATCTGACCCTGTATTTTGGGCGAAATACGTTTGTTGTATTTTAGGTCGAGGCAAAGGCAAGGCACGAGAGGAGCACGATTACGGCGAAGGGTTTGAGGGATACTAGTTCGGGGGGCCCATGTCTTTTTGTCCGGTTATTATTTCGAACCGTGTAATGTTACTTTAATTCCGCTTTATTTACATTCTATATGGTTGTATTTGAAGTATATTCCATCTCTATATGGTTTGTACTTGTATTTTCGGATCCTGTGTATCATACGGCCGTTGGCCATTCTATTAAACTCCTAATTGGAGTAATGACTATTTATTTTGGATCGGTATTACAAAATAATACTTATTTAATCTGTATTTTGATATCGCCTGGTGGGTCCCAGTGTGGGAATCCACGGCACTGTAATAGCCGCCTTTTGGGGTGTTACAGAAGAAGGTATCAGAGAGTGTTGTTTTCTCTTTAAAGAGTCGTTTTAGAATGAACTAGTATCCAAAGACCTTCGTGTCATGTGTGACCTGTGCAAGCGCCTGACCCTACGAGCCAAATACGGTATGTACTTTTCGAGCTATGATTTAATTACTGGCATGATATTGATATCAGAATGGATCTCTTTGTTGATCTTGTTATTTCGAGGATCTATGGCAGGATTTACCTGATTGATAATTCGAGGTAAATGCTGGATTGATTATATGATTAAAATTTCTCGACTTGACATCAATGTAATATTCTGTGTGACATTTGTGGTGTCGATAATTAATTATGGACCGTTTTCTTGAATATGTGATTCCTTGTTGCTATTAACTTAGCATGAATTTTGAATAGTATCTTGAACTGTACTTATGGTTATCATTACGATTGATTCTTTCAGTATGGAAAGAAATCTGAGAGGTCGTGGCAGAGGGGGACGAGGCCGCGGAAGGGGCCGAATCCCGATACCTCGAGCCAACAGACGCGCGAATGTGGATCATAGTTCCGCAGACAGTGGTTTGCCTTCTAGGGACCAATCACACCACAGTGGGCGTGAGGATGCGCGTGTCGATCCTTACGTCGTGATGCAGGGCATGATGACTTAGATGACCCAGATGGGTCAATTAATGGAAGTTATGCAGAGGGCCACTACTGTCCAGCAACAGGGGCCTCATCCTCCACCTCCTGTTCTCAGCGGACCCGTGAGTCGGATAATCAGCGACATCTCTCGCCAGCGACCTCTGACCTTTGAAGGCTCCTCTGAGCCTGGTGACATTATGCATTGGATCGAGCATCTTTAGAAATTATTTGAGATGGTGGACTGCCCGGAGGAAAATCGCGTCTCCGTAGCATCTTACTATCTTAGCAAGGGCGCTCACACTTGGTGGCTTTTAGTGAGGCCAGTTGATGGTGCTTATACTTGGGAGGAATTTAAAAACCTCATGCTAGACCGTTACTATCCAGGGCCACTCCATGAGGTCAAGCTGTCGGAATTGCTAAACCCAGACCCGTCCGAGGATGATGATGTACTATCTGTCGCCGAGAAATTTCAGGCACTTCTCCCTTTCACCTCGTTGATTGTTCGAACGGAGGCTGATATAATCAAATATTTTTTTCAAGAGGCTTAAACCCCGAATGAGAATGCACGTGTTAAATCACCACTGTACGACCCTGCCGAAGTCCATCGAGAAAGCTCTGGAATACGAACTCACCGCAAAGGAGATTTCTAAGAAGCAACCACAGCGCAACAACAAAAGATCTCGGAACCAGAACTAAACGGAGAGTAACCGGTGGAAATTCAGGAAGCCCTAGTCATTTCCAAACCCTTCTGATCGACCACCGAAGGCGTCAAAGCCAGCCGGATCGCACTCTCGAGCGGTCCCCTCATCTGTTGTATGCTATAAC
Organism: Orobanche coerulescens; assembly: GCA_033398695.1. NCBI lineage: Eukaryota > Viridiplantae > Streptophyta > Magnoliopsida > Lamiales > Orobanchaceae > Orobanche > Orobanche coerulescens. The sequence goes on from CM065806.1 coordinate 72,939,645, forward strand.
TGCAGAGACCAGGCACGTCAGCTCCAAATGCCCGCCGGCCGCCGCTTGCCATACTTGTGGGAAGAATGGGCATCATGCCTGCTTTTGCAGAATAGACCCGGATGTGAACCAGTAGCGTCTCATGCTCCAATTCATTCTGCTTTCCAGGACCGTGTGCCTTCGTCCGCTTCTTATCAGACTACCGTGGCAAACAGGGGAATGGGTCGTGGGAATCATAGTGATACACATGGTGCAGGAGCTGCGAAATCCAGGATTTACGAGATGAAGAAAGCTGACGATCCCGAGGCCAGCATGATCGCAGGTATACTCGAGATCCACTCTCAGTCGGTGTTTGTTCTTTTTGATACCGGCGCTTCACACTCCTTTATATCTACTTCTTGTTTAAGTTGTTTGCCTCTAGACCATGTTATCAATTGTGAGCCTTATGTGATTGGTCTACCCAATGGTAGAAGAAATATTGGGAATCGTGAAGTCCAGGACTATCGGATGTTAGGAGTATGCCCTCGAATGCCACTCAGAGGATGTTGAGTGAGGGCGTTATACTTTTAATTATGTAAACCATTAATATAAGGCAATGGATGTTTCTTTATTTACTGGCAGTTACTGGCATTCGTAACTCGTAAATATACATATAGAAACTAGTTCATGTATTTGAGAGCAAAATGTTCCACTCCTTATTGGATAAGGGGGTCGGCACTGGAAAGGTTTATAGCTTAAATACTTAATCGTTCGCAAGTCAATAAAACTTGACTGGGCATTAAGTTTATGTGAAGACTTGTATGATGTATTCTTTGATATGGAGAGTGCCTGTCGAACACTAATGGTTAGTGAGAGCACACGTTATAGGTATGCTAATTGGATTAGTATACTCGAACCGACTCATCCTCGATTCATCACACGGATTTCACTCCGGGACAGTCAATGATGGAATCGAAAGGTTGTGATAGGTATTCGTGAACCTTCGACTTGAAGATTTAGTAGGGATTTGCTTGTGACGTTAAGATTTTCATTAGAGTAGTTCGACCCTATAAACCGGGAGGTGGGGGTCAACCTCGACGTGCATCTTAATGGGCAAGTAGCAGGTCCTACTGAATACCAAGATAGAATTCATTCTCCCATTAATGAGCGGGTTATATGTCCTATGCGGTTATTGGCATATGAGATCATAAGTCTTTGGCCAAAGCATTGGAGCTAGTTGTATTGGAATCATATCTGCGTGCTGATTAGTTATTATGTAGGATTTTAGACAGGCAATTATATAGTCAAACGTGGATGTTTCCGTATTGGACTGTGCACACGAGACGTAGTGTGTGAGGCTAATTAGTACATTGTCACACGTATATCCTGGATTCCGTATACGAAGTGGACATGTACATGGACACATTTCCGGATCGGGCGTACTGTGATGTCCATCTTGAGACTGATTGTTCATACGCCCGAGGGGTATGTTCAGTAGTCGGGATGTTTTCTTTGAGATCTAATATATGTGGATTGTGTAATGTCGGGAGAATCATTTATCATGTATATCTGACCTTGTATTTTGGGCGAAATACGTTTGTTGTATTTTAGGTTGAGGCAAAGGCAAGGCACGAGAGGAGCACGATTACGGCGAAGGGTTTGAGGGATACTAGTTCGGGGGGCCCATGTCTTTTTGTCCGGTTATTATTTCGAACCGTGTAATGTTACTTTAATTCCGCTTTATTTACATTCTATATGGTTGTATTTGAAGTATATTCCATCTCTATATGGTTTGTACTTGTATTTTCGGATCCTGTGTATCATACGGCCGTTGGCCATTCTATTAAACTCCTAATTGGAGTAATGACTATTTATTGTGGATCGGTATCACAAAATAATACTTATTTAATCTGTATTTTGATATCGCCTGGTGGGTCCCAGTGTGGGAATCCACGGCACTGTAATAGCCGCCTTTTGGGGTGTTACAGAAGAAGGTATCAGAGAGTGTTGTTTTCTCTTTAAAGAGTCGTTTTAGAATGAACTAGTATCCAAAGACCTTCGTGTCATGTGTGACCTGTGCAAGCGCCTGACCCTACGAGCCAAATACGGTATGTACTTTTTGAGCTATGATTTAATTACTGGCATGATATTGATATCAGAATGGATCTCTTTGTTGATCTTGTTATTTCGAGGATCTATGGCAGGATTTACCTGATTGATAATTCGAGGTAAATGCTGGATTGATTATATGATTAAAATTTCTCGACTTGACATCAATGTAATATTCTGTGTGACATTCGTGGTGTCGATAATTAACGTTTTCTTGAATATGTGATTCCTTGTTGCTTTTAACTTAGCATGAATTTTGAATAGTATCTTGAACTGTACTTATGGTTATCATTATGATTGATTCTTTCAGTATGGAAAGAAATCTGAGAGGTCGTGGCAGAGGGGGACGAGGCCGCGGAAGGGGCCGAATCCCGATACCTCGAGCCAACAGACGCGCGAATGTGGATCATAGTTCCGCAGACAGTGGTTTGCCTTCTAGGGACCAATCACACCACAGTGGGCGTGAGGATGCGCGTGTCGATCCTTACGTCGTGATGCGGCATGATGACTTAGATGACCCATGGGTCAATTAATGGAAGTTATGCAGAGGGCCACTACCGGCCCAAAGAACAGGGGCCTCATCCTCCACCTCTGTTCTCAGCGGACCCGTGAGTCGGATAATCAGCGACATCTCTCGCCAGCGACCTCTGACCTTTGAAGGCTCCTCTGAGCCTGGTGACATTATGCATTGGATCGAGCATCTTTAGAAATTATTTGAGATGGTGGACTGCCCGGAGGAAAATCGCGTCTCCGTAGCATCTTACTATCTTAGCAAGGGCGCTCACACTTGGTGGCTTTTAGTGAGGCCAGTTGATGGTGCTTATACTTGGGAGGAATTTAAAAACCTCATGCTAGACCGTTACTATCCAGGGCCACTCCATGAGGTCAAGTGCCGGAATTGCTAAACCTGCACTGGCCCGAGGATGATGATGTACTATCTGCCGAGAAATTTGTGCACTTCTCCCTTTCACCTCGTTGATTGTTCGAACGGAGGCTGATATAATCAAATATTTTTTTCAAGAGGCTTAAACCCCGAATGAGAATGCACGTGTTAAATCACCACTGTACGACCCTGCCGAAGTCCATCGAGAAAGCTCTGGAATACGAACTCACCGCAAAGGAGATTTCTAAGAAGCAACCACAGCGCAACAACAAAAGATCTCGGAACCAGAACTAAACGGAGAGTAACCGGTGGAAATTCAGGAAGCCCTAGTCATTTCCAAACCCTTCTGATCGACCACCGAAGGCGTCAAAGCCAGCCGGATCGCACTCTCGAGCGGTCCCCTCATCTGTTGTATGCTATAACTGCAGAGACCAGGGGCACGTCAGCTCCAAATGCCCGAAGCCGGCCGTCGCTTGCCATACTTGTGGGAAGAATGGGCATCATGCTCGTTTTTGCAGGAATAGACCCGGATGTGAACCAGTAGCGTCTCATGCTCCAATTCATTCTGCTTTCCAGGACCGTGTGCCTTCGTCCGCTTCTTATCAGACTACCGTGGCAAACAGGGGAATGGGTCGTGGGAATCATAGTGATACACATGGTGCAGGAGCTGCGAAATCCAGGATTTACGAGATGAAGAAAGCTGACGATCCCGAGGCCAGCATGATCGCAGGTATACTCGAGATCCACTCTCAGTCGGTGTTTGTTCTTTTTGATACCGGCGCTTCACACTCCTTTATATCTACTTCTTGTTTAAGTTGTTTGCCTCTAGACCATGTTATCAATTGTGAGCCTTATGTGATTGGTCTACCCAATGGTAGAAGAAATATTGGGAATCGTGAAGTCCAGGACTATCGGATGTTAGGAGTATGCCCTCGAATGCCACTCAGAGGATGTTGAGTGAGGGCGTTATACTTTTAATTATGTAAACCATTAATATAAGGCAATGGATGTTTCTTTATTTACTGGCAGTTACTGGCATTCGTAACTCGTAAATATACATATAGAAACTAGTTCATGTATTTGAGAGCAAAATGTTCCACTCCTTATTGGATAAGGGGGTCGGCACTGGAAAGGTTTATAGCTTAAATACTTAATCGTTCGCAAGTCAATAAAACTTGACTGGGCATTAAGTTTATGTGAAGACTTGTATGATGTATTCTTTGATATGGAGAGTGCCTGTCGAACACTAATGGTTAGTGAGAGCACACGTTATAGGTATGCTAATTGGATTAGTATACTCGAACCGACTCATCCTCGATTCATCACACGGATTTCACTCCGGGACAGTCAATGATGGAATCGAAAGGTTGTGATAGGTATTCGTGAACCTTCGACTTGAAGATTTAGTAGGGATTTGCTTGTGACGTTAAGATTTTCATTAGAGTAGTTCGACCCTATAAACCGGGAGGTGGGGGTCAACCTCGACGTGCATCTTAATGGGCAAGTAGCAGGTCCTACTGAATACCAAGATAGAATTCATTCTCCCATTAATGAGCGGGTTATATGTCCTATGCGGTTATTGGCATATGAGATCATAAGTCTTTGGCCAAAGCATTGGAGCTAGTTGTATTGGAATCATATCTGCGTGCTGATTAGTTATTATGTAGGATTTTAGACAGGCAATTATATAGTCAAACGTGGATGTTTCCGTATTGGACTGTGCACACGAGACGTAGTGTGTGAGGCTAATTAGTACATTGTCACACGTATATCCTGGATTCCGTATACGAAGTGGACATGTACATGGACACATTTCCGGATCGGGCGTACTGTGATGTCCATCTTGAGACTGATTGTTCATACGCCCGAGGGGTATGTTCAGTAGTCGGGATGTTTTCTTTGAGATCTAATATATGTGGATTGTGTAATGTCGGGAGAATCATTTATCATGTATATCTGACCTTGTATTTTGGGCGAAATACGTTTGTTGTATTTTAGGTTGAGGCAAAGGCAAGGCACGAGAGGAGCACGATTACGGCGAAGGGTTTGAGGGATACTAGTTCGGGGGGCCCATGTCTTTTTGTCCGGTTATTATTTGAACCGTGTAATGTTACTTTAATTCCGCTTTATTTACATTCTATATGGTTGTATTTGAAGTATATTCCATCTCTATATGGTTTGTACTTGTATTTTCGGATCCTGTGTATCATACGGCCGTTGGCCATTCTATTAAACTCCTAATTGGAGTAATGACTATTTATTGTGGATCGGTATCACAAAATAATACTTATTTAATCTGTATTTTGATATCGCCTGGTGGGTCCCAGTGTGGGAATCCACGGACCGTAATAGCCGCCTTTTGGGGTGTTACAGAAGAAGGTATCAGAGAGTGTTGTTTTCTCTTTAAAGAGTCGTTTTAGAATGAACTAGTATCCAAAGACCTTCGTGTCATGTGTGACCTGTGCAAGCGCCTGACCCTACGAGCCAAATACGGTATGTACTTTTTGAGCTATGATTTAATTACTGGCATGATATTGATATCAGAATGGATCTCTTTGTTGATCTTGTTATTTCGAGGATCTATGGCAGGATTTACCTGATTGATAATTCGAGGTAAATGCTGGATTGATTATATGATTAAAATTTCTCGACTTGACATCAATGTAATATTCTGTGTGACATTCGTGGTGTCGATAATTAACGTTTTCTTGAATATGTGATTCCTTGTTGCTTTTAACTTAGCATGAATTTTGAATAGTATCTTGAACTGTACTTATGGTTATCATTATGATTGATTCTTTCAGTATGGAAAGAAATCTGAGAGGTCGTGGCAGAGGGGGACGAGGCCGCGGAAGGGGCCGAATCCCGATACCTCGAGCCAACAGACGCGCGAATGTGGATCATAGTTCCGCAGACAGTGGTTCGCCTTCTAGGGACCAATCACACCACAGTGGGCGTGAGGATGCGCGTGTCGATCCTTACGTCGTGATGCAGGGCATGATGACTTAGATGACCCAGATGGGTCAATTAATGGAAGTTATGCAGAGGGCCACTACTGTCCAGCAACAGGGGCCTCATCCTCCACCTCCTGTTCTCAGCGGACCCGTGAGTCGGATAATCAGCGACATCTCTCGCCAGCGACCTCCGACCTTTGAAGGCTCCTCTGAGCCTGGTGACATTATGCATTAGATCGAGCATCTTGAGAAATTATTTGAGATGGTGGACTGCCCGGAGGAAAATCGCGTCTCCGTAGCAGCTTACTATCTTAGCAAGGGCGCTCACACTTGGTGGCTTTTAGTGAGGCCAGTTGATGGTGCTTATACTTGGGAGGAATTTAAAAACCTCATGCTAGACCGTTACTATCCAGGGCCACTCCATGAGGTCAAGCTGTCGGAATTGCTAAACCCAGACCCGTCCGAGGATGATGATGTACTATCTGTCGCCGAGAAATTTCAGGCACTTCTCCCTTTCGCCTCGTTGATTGTTCGAACGGAGGCTGATATAATCAAATATTTTTTTCAAGAGGCTTAAACCCCGAATGAGAATGCACGTGTTAAATCACCACTGTACGACCCTGCCGAAGTCCATCGAGAAAGCTCTGAAATACGAACTCACCGCAAAGGAGATTTCTAAGAAGCAACCACAGCGCAACAACAAAAGATCTCGGAACCAGAACCAAACGGAGAGTAACCGGTGGAAATTCAGGAAGCCCTAGTCATTTCCAAACCCTTCTGATCGACCACCCATGGCGTCAAATCCAGCCGGATCGCACTCTCAAGCGGTCCCCTCATCTGTTGTGTGCTATAACTGCGGAGACCAGGGGCACGTCAGCTCCAAATGCCCGAAGCCGGCTGTCGCATGCCATACTTGTGGGAAGAATGGGCATCATGCTCGTTTTTGCAGGAATGGACCCGGACGTGAACCAGTAGCATCTCATGCTGCAATTCAGTCTGCTGTCCAGGACTGTGTGCCTTTGTCCGCTTCTTATCAGACTACCGTGGCAAACAGGGGAATGGGTCGTGGGAATCATAGTGGTACACATGGTGCAGGAGCTGCGAAACCCAGGATTTATGAGATGAAGAAAGCTGAAGATCCCGAGGCCAGCATGATCGCAGGTATACTCGAGATCCACTCTCAGTCGGTGTTTGTTCTTTTTGATACCGACGCTTCACACTCCTTTATATCTACTTCTTGTTTAAGTTGTTTGCCTCTAGACCATGTTATCAATTTTGATCCTTATGTGATTGGTCTACCTTATGGTAGAAGAATTATTGGGAATCGTGAAGTCCAAGACTGTCTGATGTTAGGAGTATGCCCTCGAATGCCACTCAGACGATGTTGAGTGAGGGCATTGTACTTTTAATTATGTAAACCATTAATATAAGGCAATGGATGTTTCTTTATTTACTAGCAGTTACTGGCATTCGTAACTCGTAAATATACATATAGAAACTAGTTCATGTATTTGAGAGCAAAACGTTCCACTCCTTATTGGATAAGGGGGTCGGCACTGGAAAGGTTTATAGCTTAAATACTTAATCGTTCGCAAGTCAATAAAACTTGACTGGGCGTTAAGTTTATGTCAAGACTTGTATGACGTATTCTTTGATATGGAGAGTGCCTGTCGAACACTAATGGTTAGTGAGAGCACACGTTATAGGTATGCTAATTGGATTAGAATACTCGAACCGAGTCATCCTCGATTCATCACACGAATTTCACTCCGGGACAGTCAATGACGAAATCGAAAGGTTGTGATAGGTATTCGTGAACCTTCGACTTGAAGATTTAGTAGGGATGTGCTTTTGACGTTAAGATTTTCATTAGAGTAGTTCGACCCTATAAACCGGGAGGTGGGGGTCAACCTCGACGTGCATCTTAACGGGCAAGTAGCAGGTCCTATTGAATACCAAGATAGAATTCTTTCTCCCATTAGTGAGCGGGTTATATGTCCTATGCGGTTATTGGCATATGAGATCATAAGTCTTTGGCCAAAGCATTGGAGCTAGTTGTATTGGATACACGAGAGCTCAATGATCTCGATTTGAATTAACGCATGCATAGCGTCAAGTACAGATAGGGTTTGACTGACCGTGATCCTATAACTTGATCGGGACATTTGAAAGAAGGGTTTATACGTATACTGGTATTCACGACAGAATGGTTCTTGAATGATCCCAATCATTCGCTCTCAGTTGGTGTACGGTGTAGGCCGCTAGGCTTGCTAGGTGGTGCTACTACACTTTGGTTCCTCCAATTGCTGAATAAGACGGACCTACCGAGTCGCGCACTAGGATTGACGACGGAATGAATCAAGCTTAATTCTCTCAGTATGAATATTAGATATTGGATATCTAAATTTGGGACATTGGATGTTTAAATTGATTTATTGGATAAATTAATTTATGGCCTAATGAATTAAATATATCACTAGGTGATTAATTTAATTTATGAATATAATTATTTCTTGGAGAAATTAATTATGTTATTTTGTATTTGATATGTTTAATTAATTCGATTAATTAAATGATATAAATACATCGGAACGGAATTAGAGTTTATCTGTTTGGACTCTTGGGAGTCCGAAACGAACCGAACTCGTCCTTTTTTGCATGGTGGCCGCCCCCTTTAGTTCCACCCACCTTCCTTTTGTCTTGTTTTCATCTTATATGAAAGAACATGACTTTGTGGGGTTGGTATTCATGTGACATGAGTTGTTCACATGAGGGTTGAATTAGAATAAGTAGGGAAGACTTATATCTCTCACCTCACCTCATTCATCTTCAACGTGAGAAAGGATAGAGAGAGAGAGAGAGAATAACATTTTCTTCAAGTCTTCTTCTTGTTCATTTTGTTCTTGAGAGTCTTCTTGGAGAAAAAATATCAAGACATAAAGAGAGAAAGTGAGTTATACACTAAGAGTGTTGTAATCACAAAATCAATAGCTTCATCACTTAGCTCTAGCCATATCCTTGGAGGATAGCAAGGTGATCATCATCCCTTTCATTTCTCCGGCGCGTGGCAAGTAGAGGCATTGTATCTTCGACGTTGAATCATTCAAGTGCTTGGAGTGCTTTGGATCGTAGGAATACACAAGTAAAGCTTGGGGAATAGCTCAAGAGAAGGAATCCATTTAATTAACGGACTACAAGGGTGAGTTTCTATATCTCTTCTGTTTTCATTTATATTCGTATATACGTAGCTCGATCGATCCTCGTAGAGATTCGGATCGAATTAATTTTCGTTTTATTGCTTCCACTAGGCCTTCGTTTTAGGCACCGAATCCCAACAGTGGTATCAGAGCGTAGGTCTTGCGATTGTATATACGATATTGGCATTTGGAATGCTTGATTAGATGGTGTATGATTTGGAATCATAATCGTATTAATCGTTGATTTTCTATTGTTGATCTAAAGATTAATTTTTTATGATTTTATGTTATAATACAAATCTATTTTTCTTTTGAAAAATTGATTTAAATGTGTAATATAAAGATTATAAAAATATTATTTTTGGAATCGGGGCGAAAAAACGAGCCGGAAATGTAAACGAACGCGGCAGCTTGAGTCGTCAAGGCCGCTCGATCTCCGCCACTCAACCGAGGTCTCGCCAAATTTCTTCCGACATGCTTGGCAAAGATGTGCGATCCTGTCAGGCACTGTCCCAGTTCCCTACTCGGCACATTGGCGATGTGTCTGCTTGGCCCCGTGTTTTCGACTCGCTTTTTTATATTTCGTTCGATAATTAATTTCCCACAAATTAAATTAGATTTAATTTGACTAAGATTTAATTATGGTAATTTTTTTCTTAGGGAATTAATTTAATTAAATATTTTCTCGTCCGGAACAAGTTAAAATTGACGGTTGTTTGAATTAATTGGATTAATTCGTTTTGGATGGATTGTTTTATATTGATTGGATCAATATCGATTCATTATGAATGCCATTTATTTAATCTGTTGGATGCATTATTTTTGAATGATGATGTGGTTCATGGACCTAGTTTTTGAATCCTTCGGTTTTATTCGATTGGGTTGTAAAGGCCATTTTGAGTCTATTTATTTTACTGGAAATATTTGTATCTAGGATGCAATTTTCAATGTAAAATTTATATGTAATGACGAATATCGGAGGAAGATCTGTTTCGAGAAGACGAAGATTCAAGATGAAGACTTGTAATTAGATTATGGAGTTTTTGTTTTCTAGGAACGGTCTATGAACCACATGTTGGTAGGAACTAGGTTGTGAATGGTTGTTTCATATTGTATGAATGCCACAAACGCGCTTAAATGAATTAATGTGCAAAGTGTAACATTAATCGCGAAAATTCTGCCACGACAAATTATTAAGTTTATAAGGTTTCAAGGTTTTCCTTCCCTCCATTGAGCTTTCGGGAATTTAAATCTAAACTGGATGTGCTATGCTTCCGAGTTATCGGGGTAGTCGTTTGGGGAGGATGGATAAATTACCGGGAGCGCATTGGATGCCTTCGGTTGGAGCAAATTTTATCCCTAGAAACCTGATAGGTTGCCGGATAAGATTCAGTTGTGAAACTGATTTGCGTCGATGGTATAAACTTAACTTGCTCACGAACCATAGAAACCGTATAGGTTGAGGGGAGTGAACAAGGGGGAAAAGAAGATCGTATCATCCATTAGATGGGTTGGTGTTGGACACCAGTTTATGAAAATTAGTAGACTAGAAACCTGTTCGGTTGCCCTCTATTAAGATTTATAAAGAACACGATCACCACTATGAAGTAGAGCGATGATACTTCCGGTTTTCACGTGGGAGTGTGTTATTCTGATAAAAATAGTGGGAGCTGGGTAACAAGAATAGAAAAGACCTTAATTCTATACTCAGATCATAATATAACAAGTCACTAATTAATCTGTTATACTTAATGCAGACATAACTCTTAATATGACAATGAATCCACTCGCAATTCTACTCGAAAAGAACACCCTCATTGGACCTAACTTTGTGGATTGGCTCCGCAATCTGATGATTGTCCTCAGTATAGAGGAACTGGGATACGTCTTAGAGACGGACATTCCGGCGTCAATCAGGAAGATTGAAAACCACGAAAAGTGGGTTAAGGATGACGTAAAAGTCCGTGCATACATGATGGCTTCTATGACTAATGAGCTTCAGAGATCTCATGAAAAATGACTTCTGCTAGGCATATTCTATCTCACTTAACCGAACTTTATGGTGAGCACAGCAGAACTGCTAGATATGAGAAATCCAATCAATTGTTCAGTGCAAGGATGAAGGAATGTGAGAAGGTTGGGGAACACGTCCTCAAAATGATATCCATGATCGAGAGATTGGAGGCTCTTGATTTTAAAATGGATACTTCTCTACAAACCGACCTTATCCTACAGTCTCTCCTTGATTCCTTCTCACATTTTGTTATGAACTTCAACTGCAATGAGATTGCATGTAACTTAGCTGGGCTAATGAACAAACTGGTGACCGCTCAGTCTCAGATGAAGACTCCGTGGATAAAGGAGTCTGCCCTTGTGATTTCTTCTAGACCTCGGAGGTCTAAGAATAAGAAGAAAAAGACCAAGAAGCAAACTGGACCACAAGTTAAGGACCTTAAGGGTAAGGGCAAGGCCCTGACAGTTCCGAAGAACAAGAAGAAGAAGGATGTATGTCTTAAGTGCGGTGAGCTGGGCCACTGGGCTAGAGACTGTCCGATTCTTCATGGCACTTCAGGTACAGAACTTTTAGTTTTGGAAACAAATTATTCTGCTACTGTATTTTCTACTTCCTGGATACTGGATTCTGGTGCTAGTTCTCATATTTGTACCATGAATCAGGATCTGGAAAAGTAGGAAGCTTGGAGCTGGAGAAGTTATGATCACATTCGGAATGGGCATAGTATCGAGGCAACCGACATAGGATCACTTCTTTTGGGTTTAGAATCTGGCTTTGTTTTGACTTTAGAAGATGTACTTGTTTTGTCCAAGGGGCACAAAAACATTGTATCCATTCCGGTCATGGACCGAAAAGGCTTTTCATTTTTCATTGGTGATGGTTCCTGCAAAATTTATTTCACAAATAAACTAGTGGGTACTGCTACATTGTTAAATGGATTGTATCATCTAAATCTCAGCAACAAAGTAGTTGTGAATACTATGACTATAAAATGTGGTAGGGATGAAACCAATTAAGTTTTGAAATGGCATCTTAGACTTGGTCATGTTGGTCAGACCAAGGTTTACAAGATGGAAAAAGATGGACTTATGGGTCCATTGGGATCGGATCCTTTTCCTACTTGTGAATCTTGCCTTAAAGGCAAAATGAGTAAGTCCCCCTTCACAGGGACTTTTGAAAGAGCCGCTGATAAACTGGGATTAATCCATACCGACGTATGTGGTGCTTTGGAAGCAGCACGTGATGGATATCAATATTTCATTACGTTTAGAGACGATCATACTAGATATGGTTATGTATACTTAATGAAACATAAATCCGAGGCCTTTGAGAAATTCCAGGAATTCAAGGCCCTAGTCGAGAAACAAACTGGTAATCATATCAAAGCACTTCGGTCGGACCAAGGTGGCGAGTATATGAGTATGGAGTTTGACGAGTTCCTTAAGGAACATGGAATAGTTTCATAACTAACACCTCCAGGTACGCCTCAGTTAAATGGTGTGTCAGAATGAAGGAACCGGACCTTGTTGAACATGGTCCGTTCCATGCTAGGCTATACTGACTTACCAATTTACCTATGGGGGTATGCACTCCTGACTGCCGCTTACATCTTAAACAAATGTCCTTCCAAATCCGTTCCTAAAACTCCACATGAGATGTGGGAAGGCAGGAAACCAAGTCTTAATCATATTAGGATTTGGGGATGTCCTGCATATGTCAAGAAGACTAAGGTGGAGAAGTTGGAAGCTAGGTCTGCAAAGGGACGTTTCATTGGATTCCCATCTGGGACGATAGCATATCTATTCTACATGCCCGAAGATCGAAAGAACGTTGTTGCTTTACAAGCACACTTCCTGGAAGATGAGTTCATTCAGGAAGGCGGAGCAGGTAGAAGTATTTCTTTAGAAGAATACAATGAAACTCCTCGGGAGACACGTGTGCAAGAAACTGGAACCGAACCTTCTGAAACACAAGTACAACCACCTCGTAGGTCTAGTAGGGTGTCTCATTTACCTGAGAGGTATGGGCTTGTGCATTTGGAGGAACTAGGTCTCCATGAGGTTCCAAGTGATAGCCAAGAGACCGACCCAACGACCTATGACCAAGCAATGGTGGATGTAGACTCCACGAAATGGCATGAAGCTATGGAAGCTGAGATAGACTTGATGCATGTCAATCAGGTTTGGACTCTAGTAGACCGCCCCAAGGGCATAGTGCCTATTGGGAACAAGTGGATCTACAAGAGAAAGACTGATGGTGATGGCAAGGTTGACGCCTATAAGGCCAAGCTTGTGGCAAAGGGTTATACCCAGAAAGAAGGGATCGACTACCACGATACCTTCTCGCCCGTATCTATGATCAAGTCTATTCGCATGATGCTTGCTATAGCTGCCTACCACGAATATGAGATATGGAAAATGGACGTAAAGACGTCTTTACTTAATGGATTCCTCAAGGAGGAAATCTATATGGAGCAGTTTAAAGGCTTTGTGTCCGAAGTTGATATTCAGAAAGCGTGCAAGCTTCAGCATTCCATTTATGGACTAAATCAAGCATCGCGTAGTTGGAACCTTCGTTTTGACGAGGCGGTCAAAGAGTTTGACTTCATGCAAAATAAAGAAGAACCTTGTGTATACAAGAGGGTTAGTGGGAGCAATATCGCATTCTTAGTACTATATGTGGATGACATTCTATTAATAGGAAATGATGTGGGAATGCTCAGTTATGTGAAAGCTTGGCTTTCGAGTAATTTCTCCATGAAAGACTTGGGAGAAGCAACCTATATACTTGGAATTCGACTCTACCGGGATAGAGCGAAGAGAACAATAGGTCTTTCCCAAGCCCTCTATATAGATAAAATCTTAAAGTGATTTAAGATGGATGATTCTAAAAGAGGGTTCCTACTGATGCAACATGGAATAAAACTCTCCTTGAAGATGTGTCCTCAAAGTGAGGAACAGCGAAAGAAAATGAGTAATATACCATATGCTTCGACCATGGGTAGCCTTATGTATGCTATGTTGTGTACGAGACCTGACATTGCGCATGCTGTAAGCATGGTGAGTAGGTTTCAGGCAAACCCAGGTAGGGAACATTGGACTCCCGTAAAGAACGTTCTCAAGTACTTAAGAAGGATTAGAGATATGGTTCTGATGTATGGCGGTGGAGAATTATATGTGGTGGGATTCACTGATTCGGACTTCCAAGGACTGAAGGACGATTCGATGTCTACATCTGGCTACATATTTACTCTTAATGGAGGAGCAGTATCTTGGCGTAGCGCCAAGGAAAGCGCGACTGCTGATTCCACCTGTCAGGCTGAGTATCAAGCAGCCTCGGAGGCTTCCAAGGAAGGGTTCTGGATTAAGAAGTTTCTAGGAGAACTTCAAGTGATACCATGTGCTGAGCTTCCTGTCTACCAGATCTTGTGACAACGATGGAGCCAGAAGCATGTGCCAAGGAGCCGAGGTTTCACAACAGCATGAAATATATTGAGAGGAAGTATCATCTCGTAAGAGAATTTGTTCGCAAGGGATACATTGTGCTGCACAGAGTAGACTCGGCCGACAACGTCGCCGATCCACTGACCAAGCCACTTTCTCAGACTAGCTTGGAGCGTCATCTAGAGAACATGGATATTAGATACCATAGTATGTGGCATTGAGTGCAAGTGGGAGATTGTTAGGAGTATGCCCTCGAATGCCACTCAGAGGATGTTGAGTTAGGGCATTGTACTTGTAATTATGTAAACCATTAATATAAGGCAATGGATGTTTCTTTATTTACTGGCAGTTATTGGCATTCCTAACTCGTAAATATACATATAGAAACTACTCCGTGTATTTGAGAGCAAAACGTTCCACTCCTTATTGGATAAGGGGGTCGGCACTGGAAAGGTTTATAGCTCAAATACCTAATCGTTCGCAAGTCGATGAAACTTGATTGGGCGTTAAGTTTATGTGAAGACTTGTATGACGTGTTCTTTGATATGGAAAGTGCATGTCGAACACTAATGGTTAGTGGGAGCAAATGTTATAGGTATGCTAATTGGATTAGTATACTCGAACCGACTCACCCTCGATTCATCACACAGATTTCACTTCGGGACAGTCAATGACGGAATCAAAAGGTTGTGATAGGTATTCGTGAACCTTCGACTTGAGGATTTAGTAGGGATGTGCTTGTGACGTTAAGATTTTCATTAAAGTAGTTCGACCCTATACACCGGGAGGTGGGGGTCAACCTCGACATGCATCTTAACGGGCAAGTAGAAGGTCCTACTGAATACCAAGATAGAATTCTTTCTCCCGTTAGTGAGCGGGTTATATGTCCTATGTGGTTATTGGCAGATGAGATCATAAGTCTTTGGCCAATGCATTGGAGCTAGTTGTATTGGATACACGAGAGCTCAATGATCTCAATTTGCATTAACGCATGCATA
The DNA here is from genome assembly GCA_033398695.1 of Orobanche coerulescens. Lineage (NCBI taxonomy): Eukaryota > Viridiplantae > Streptophyta > Magnoliopsida > Lamiales > Orobanchaceae > Orobanche > Orobanche coerulescens. The sequence goes on from CM065806.1 coordinate 72,955,201, forward strand.
GCGTCAAGTACAGATAGGGTTTGACTGACCGTGACCCTATAACTTGATCGGGACATTTGAAAGAAGGGTTTATTACGTATACTGGTATTCACGACAGAATGGTTCTTGAATGATCCCAATTATTCATTCTCAGTTGGGGTACGGTGTAGGCCGCCAGGCTGGCTTGGTGGTGCTACTACTCTTTGGTTCCTCCAATTGCTGACTGAGTCGGACCTACCGAGTCGCGCATTAGAATTGACGACGGAATGAATCAAGCTTAATTCTCTCATTATGAATATTAGATATTGGATATCTAAATTTGGGACATTGGATGTTTAAATTGATTTATTGGATAAATTAATTTATGGCCTAATGAATTAAATATATCACTGGGTCATTAATTTAATTCATGAATATAATTATTTCTTGGAGAAATTAATTATGTTATTTTGTATTTGATATGTTTAATTAATTGGATTAATTAAACGATATAAATACATCGGAACGGAAATGGAGTTTATATTTTTAGACTCTCGGGAGTCCGAAACGAACCGAACTCGTCCGTTTTTGCATGGTGGCCGCCCCCTTTAGTTCCACCCACCTTCCTTTTGTCTTGTTTTCATTTTATATGAATGAACATGACTTTGTGGGGTTGGTATTCAGGTGACATGAGTTGTTCACATAAGGGTTGAATTAGAATAAGCAGGGAAGACTTATATCTCTCCCCTCACCTCATTCATCTTTAACGTGAGAAAGGATAGAGAGAGAGAGAGAGAGAGAATAACATTTTCTTCAAGTCTTCTTCTTGTTCATTTTGTTCTTGAGAGTCTTCTTGGAGAAAAAATATCAAGACATACAGAGAGAAAGTGAGTTATACACTAAGAGTGTTGTAATCACAAAATCAATAGCTTCATCACTTAGCTCTAGCCGTATCCTTGGAGGATAGCAAGGTGATCGTCATCCCGTTCATTTCTCCGGCGCGTGGCAAGTAGAGGCATTGTATCTTCGACGTTGGATCATTCAAGTGCTTGGAGTGCTTTGGATCGTAGGGATACACAAGTAAAGCTTGAAGAATAGATCAAGAGAAGTAATCCATTTAATCAACGGACGACAAGGGTGAGTTTCTATATCTCTTGTGTTTTCATTTATATTCGTATATACGTAGCTCGATCGATCCTTGTAGGGATTCAGATCGAATTAATTTTCGTTTTACCGCTTCCGCTGGGCCTTCGTTTTAGGCACCGAATCCCAACATCCGATTCGTATGAACGACCGTGAGTGGTTGTCAAATCTGATTGTAGTCGATTTACCTAAGGATGACATATTTCGGGTATCGATTGGATGGATCGTCATGATGCCATGCCTAGTATCCGCAAGTGGATGGTAACCGTCACTTCATATGATGGTTTCGAGTGTATTTTCCGAGGTGATAATCCCAGCCGTTCCGAGAGAGTCATTAGCGCTATGAAAGCAGTGAAACTGCTTAATCAAGTGTGTATTGGTCATTGGTGCTACATGACCAAAACAACAGATCAACCAGTCGAATTGGCCGACATTCCGGTAGTCCGAGACTACCGAGACGTATTTCCAGACGAGTTGCCAGGCTTACCTCCACATCGTGACGTGGAGTTTATTACTGAGTTAGAGCCAGGTACGTCCCCGCTTTCAAAAGCACCGTATCGTATGGCTCCAACTGAGATGCAGGAGTTGAAGAATCAGCTTGAGGAGTTGACTGAAAAGGGCTATATTCGACCTAGTGCGTCCTCTTGGGGAACACCAGTATTATTTGTACTAAAGAAAGACGGATCGCTGCGATTATGTATTGATTACCGTGAGCTGAATAGGGTAACCATCAAAAAAAAATATCCTTTGCCTCGTATTGATGATTTATTGGACCAACTTCAGGTGCCTGTTGTGTTTTCTAAGATCGACATGAGGTCCGGTTATCATCAGTTGAGGATTCGAGAGTCCGACATTTCAAAGACGGCCTTCTGTACTCGTTATGGACATTATGAGTTCGTGGTGATGCCATTTGGATAAACAAATGCACCAGCTGTATTTATGGAGTTGATGAATTGGGTTCTTATTAACTATCTAGACCGCTTTGTAGTCGCTTTTATTGACGACATTTTGATTTACTCTCGTGACCACAAAGAGCATGAACATCAACTCCACCAAGTTCTCGATGCGTTGAGCCGGGAACAACTTTATGGGAAGTTTTCTAAATGTGAATTCTGGATGCCTGAGGTTATCTTTCTTGGGCATGTGATATCAACCGAAGGAGTGATAGTGGATCCACAGAAGACATAAGCCATTCGAGACTGGATACCCCCGAAGAACGTGAAGGAAGTTCATAGGTTCCTCGACATAGCAGGTTAATACCGACGGTTCGTGGAAGTATGTCAGCAAAGTATGATGAGCTAAAGAGTCTATTTATTTCAGCACCTGTCTTGGTTCTACCAAAAGGAACGGAAGGATTCATAGTGTATAGTGATGCGTCGAGGCAAGGCCTTGGATGTGTGCTAATGCAGGAAGGGAAAGTGATTGTCTATGCATCGAGACAATTGCGACCCTATGAAGTTAACTATCCGACCCATGACTTAGAGTTAGCAGCCGTGGTGTTTGCTTTGAAAATCTGGCGTCACCATCTGTATGGAGTTACCTGCCAGATCTTTACTGATCATAAGAGTCTGAAGTATATTTTTACTCAGAAGGAGTTGAACATGAGACAGATAAGGTGGCTAGAATTAATCAAAGATTATGATATCGAGATCCTTTATCATCCTGGCAAGGCAAATGTGGTTGCCGATGCCTTGAGCCGTAAGACAGTGCAGGAGCAGATGCTTAGCCGCTTGACAACTCAAAGGGAATTGCAGTTGGATCTTATGAGGCTAGAGATTGAAGTTTGGTTACAGCGTGTTCAGGGACAACTTTGCACACTTTAGATTTCTTCGTCTCTTGATGATATAATCAGATTGAAGCAGATTGCGGACCCAAGGATTTGTGATCCACGAGCACGGATTGATACGCTTCAGGAATCGAGCGTGTGTACCAGCAGACGAGGAGTTAAGGAACTCTATCATGAGAGAGGCCCATGCTACCCCGTACTCTATTCACCCGGGGTCTAGTAAGATGTATAAGGATTTGAAACAATATTATTGGTGGGGGAATATGAAACGTGAGGTTGCCGAATTTGTTTCAAGATGTTTAACCTGTCAGCAGGTTAAGATTGAGCACCAGTGACCCGCAGGAATGCTGAAGCCGCTCCCGATTCCCGAGTGGAAATGGGAGGACATATCAATGGATTTTATCACTAGCTTACCGCCGAGTCATCGAGGGATGAATACGATTTGGGTGATTATGGACCGTCTAACCAAATCAGCCCACTTTTTGGAGATTAAAGACACGTGGGGTCCCGATAGATTGGCCCAGCTATTTATTAAAGAGATTGTAAGGTTACATGGTACCCCCAAGAGTATTGTATCGGACCGTGAGGGGCTATTCGTGTCACACTTCTGGAAGGCAGTTCATCATGCGATGGGCACGCAGTTGAATTTCAGTACGACTTTCCATCCGCAGACCGATGGTCAGTCTGAGAGAACTATCCAAACCCTAGAGGACATGTTGAGGGCATGTGCTCTTGATTGGAAGGATGATTGGGAAGCCCAGCTACCTTTGGTGGAATTCACTTATAATAATAGTTGGCATGCTTCGATTCAAATGGCTCCGTATGAGGCATTGTATGGCCGTCGTTGTAGGTCCCCTTTGTGTTGGGACGAACTGTCAGAATCTCTGGGTATGGAACCCGATATGTTGTTAGAAGTCCGTGAGAAGATCGCTCTGATTAGGAGTTGTTTGTTAATGGCTCAAAGTCGACAGAAGTCCTACGCAGACCATCGTCGACGACCTCTTGAGTTCGAGGTGGGTGACCATGTGTTGATGAAAGTGTCTCCCACCCGAGGTGTTTTTCGTTTTGGGAAGAAGGGCAAGCTGAGCCCGAGGTACATTGGGCCATTTGAGGTTTTGGAGCGTGTAGGTGACCTGGCTTATTGCCTGGATTTGCCACCAGCTTTAAGTCGGATTCACAACGTGTTTCATGTCTCCCAGTTGAGGAAGTACGTTGTTGATCCAAGTCATATACTTCAGTTCGATGAGATCGAATTAGCGGAGGATCATTCGTATGAGGAGCGTCCTGTACAGATACTCGAGAGGAGGATCAAACAATTGCGGAACAAGGCGATTCCCCTGCTGAAGGTCAAGTGGTCACGACACGGAGTCGATGAGGATACATGGGAAACCGAGGATAGTATGCGAGTGAGATATCCCGAATTATTTACCCCTTAGTTTCGAGGACGAAACTCCTTTTAAGGGGGGAGTATGTAATATCCGACTGTAATTCTTCATTTTTATCTGTCGTTGTATTACTCGAGTAATTTAAATATCGTGGATCGTTTCTTTCAGTATTATGTTGAGGTGTTATAGATCTGAGCTTTGTATCGTTGTTATTTCACTTCATACTTGATGATTAAATGTTATGGGAGAGTTGCATTTTTGGGCCTTTTCTGGCGGTGTAGCGTACGCTACGTAGCAGGATTAACGCACGTTAATCTTGTGCCTTAATGTACGTAATGCTTCCTCTGTTGCGTACGTTAAGATAGAATCTGACATCAATTGACTTCCGCACATGAACCTGTTATCCGTTGGCATTCATGTGTATGATGTCTGGGTTGTCGTGTCGGTCAGAGTCAACCTTTAATAGCGTACATAACACCCTTTTAATTAGCGTACGCTAATGGCCTGCGGATTCAAGACAGTAGCCACTGTAATCCACTTACGTACGTAGCATTAACCCGTTAGCGTATGTAAGAGTGTTAACGTACGCTAAATTTGTTCGATAGCGTACGTTAAGCCTGTGCATTCTATTTATAGGACCAGCCTGTTTTTCATTTCTTTTCAGTTTCAACTCGATTTTCTCTCCGTATATTCCCTCTCCTGCCTCCCTAGACTGATATTAGCCTCCTCCACCTTGGTTTTGAGTCTTATAACTTGTAATACCCGGTTGTAATTCAGTAATTATCATTCAGTATTTATCATTCAGTAATTGATACTCAGTAATTTCATTCATTATTAATCATTTGTCACTCATATTCAGTCATGGTATTCATCATTCAGAGTAATTGTATCGTGTATCAATCGTCATTCATCACTAATCTGATTGAAGTTTCGTGCCGTGTCTATCATCATTGTCATTTTCGTTGCGAACTGTACGTGAGGAGTAGCGCACACTACGTACTCCTTTTAGCGTACGCTAACTGGGTATAGGTAGTGCACGCTACCACTAAGCTTTAGCGCACGCTAAGGTTACCCTGGCTGCAGTCCAGAAGGTACTGGACTGCAGGTGAATTATACGTAGCGCACGCTACGAATGGTAAGTAGCGCGCGCTAGTGAGTTGTAGTAGCGCACGCTATATATGTGGAGTAGCGCGCGCTAGGGGCGGATCAGGTTGAGTCCAGTGGCTACTGGACTGCACTGGATTAATTCATAGCGCACGCTATGAGTTATTTTTAGCGTACGTAATCAATATTATAGCGCACGCTAATCGTTGGTTGTAGCGCACGCTATCGAGGTCAGATCAGAGGGCAGACAGTTTTCTGGACTCCAGTACTGGGCATCAAATTATTCGTTAGCGCACGCTAACTATGAGTATTAGCGCACGCTATTGATATGGCCGTAGCGCACGCTACAAAAAGGTACGTAGCGCGCGCTACCGTGTTCGGACAGTAGGTACTGGACTACCCAAATTACTCGTTAGCGCACGCTACGCACAAGGGCTAGCGTACGCTAACCTGGACTGACTATAAATTGGACAGTTTAGTCAGACTTCGTCATTTATCATTCTAATCTCATTCTCTCGTCGGTTCTTGGCGATTTGGGCGATTTAGAGAGTATTCTTCATGGTGTAATCATCAATCATCATCTTCAAGACTTTGAGTTGGATTAATCATCACTTCATCATCTCAAATACATCGAATCTAAGGTATTAAATTCTTGGATCTAGAATTTCGGATTTTTGGGTTTTCCTTCCGATTTCTTCGTGTAAGCTTGGATTATGATTGGAATATATTAGATATGGATTATCTACCTTGGATAAATATATTCCTACGGATTTAATGGTTATTTTCGGAATTGTTTTCAAGAACCCTTGGGGTTGACTTTGGTTAATTGGGGATTTTCCGATTGATGTTGTTGTAACCATGAATTATGGATTCCTAATGGATTATTGATATCATTGAAGTATTTTGCTGGTTCGAAATACTCAATTTAGTGTTGGTTTCGACATATTCGGGATTGGATATTTCCGAAGTTGTGTGGTCGATTATGTATTCGTTGGAATGCCCTATGAGTTTGATTATCGTTGTTTCGACCTTTGGGTTAGTCGTGTTTTGTTGCTTGATACGTGTATTGAACGATTGTTGGTAATTATTGTTATTCAAGGTTGATCGAGCGACCGGTATCTTGGTTAGGATGTTGTTCGTGGACGGACATTCTTCATCGTTGTTGTGTAAGTTAAATCTTACTCGGTTAAAAGGATACTCATTCCTTTTGTTGTTGATTGCTCATAATCATAATTCATTCATCATAATATTAATCATTTTGAGACTTGTAATTGTCGAATAATCATTTCATTCACGAGGAACGACGGTTCCAAATCATTTCATTGGGTTATCAATCACGTCACTATTACTTTCATATCGGTGAGTCATCTTGGCCTTGTCTAATTATTATTCATAGATATTCATCATGGTCATTCTCGTTCATGTGACCTTCCGGGTTCATATTGCGTGGCCGGGTGTGGCTGTGTGGAATTTTTAGTCGGGCACACGATGGTCATGTATTGGGTTCACCGATACATTGGACCGTGCACACGGTAACGCTTACCTCCGTGAGACTAATTAGGTACAAGGACGGGTGTGTCCGGTCATTCGTCTTGTACACTTGCATGCAACATTACGCGTACTATGATACTCCTCTTCAGCGTAATTCATAATTAAGAATATTTCATAACTTCAGTTAATTCATGATTGTGTAATTTCAACCCTTGAGGATTGTTGTTCTGTGTAACTGACCCCGTTGGGGGATTTTGTTTTCAGGTCACGGGAAGGCAAAGGCACGGGAAGAGCATGTTGACGGCGACGAGTCCCAGTGATACTAGTAGGGGGCCCCAGTCATTCCGTTTGTTCAGTCATCTTCAGTCATTTTAGTTATTTCCGTCATTTGTTTTTCCGCTGCAAAATTCCGTTTGAGATGTTTATTTATTCAGGGTGGTGTATTTTGTCTCCATATAAAATATACTAGTATTCTGTTTTTGTCCTGGTGTAATGTACTTAAACTCCTCATCGGAGTAATTGGTAATATAATGTGGTTCGGTACTACAATTATATTATTTAATTCATCATTTTCATTTGCCTGGTGGGTCCCAGTCGGGGATTCACGGCACTGTAATATCCGCCTAGTTTGGGGTGTTACAGAGTTGGTATCGGAGAGTGGTTTTGAATACTACCCTCCAAGTCATGTCTCATTTGAAATCATCGTCATCGGACAAGTATCATTGGACCTTCGCGTCAAGTGTGACCTGTGCAAATGCCGAGCCAATCAGACCAAGAACTGTAAGATTTCTAATGCCATGGTATAATTTCTGGCATTAATCATTCATTCATAATTCATCAGTTAACAATCCTCAATCATCATTGTCACTTTGACCAGGACGGTCAGGTTAACTCATTAATCAGTCAATTCATTTCATTATTCAGTTGTTGATCAGGAAGATCAAATCATTAATCTTGTTAACTCATTCAAGATAATCATTTCAGTAACTTCATCAGATAATCATGTCACGTCAATTAATCATTCATGTAATCGCTGTATTTGAGCGCGTATGCTCATTTTCATCATTTCATAATATAATCATAATGTGATACTCATGCGAGATATATAATCATCATATGACTTTCCACTTCCGTATGGAAAGGGCTGGCAGAGGACGTGGAGGACGAGGCCGTGGAGCGGGCCGAATCCCGAGAGCTCGTGTGAATACACGTGCAAACGCGAGGAATAATGCTAATTCATCGAGCAGCGACGCTGCCACTCATTCACCTGGACGCGATCCTTCACTATCGGGGAGTCGTACCCGGGACACGGCTCAATCGGAGGGTGTCCGGGTTGACCCACTCGCTTTTATGCAGGGCATGATGGCCCAAATGACCCAGATGGCTCAGTTGATGGAGACGATGCATAACTCCGTCAATCAAAATCAGCAGGCTCCTCCGCCGCCACCTCAGAGGCAAGAGAGGAATGTGAGTAATATCATCGGCGATATCTCTCGCCAGAGGCCACCTACTTTTGAGGGCTCGTCTGAGCCGGTAGATATCATTCATTGGCTCGAGCATTTCGAGAAGCTGTTTGCTATGGTAGAGTGTCCCGAGGGACACAAAGTTTCTGTTGCGGCTTACTACCTTGGTAAGAGCGCACATTCTTGGTGGTTGTCGTTGAAGCCCACCGAAGGATCTTGTACTTGGGATCAGTTCAAGACTCTCATGATGGAGAGGTATTATCCGGCCCCACTCAGAGAGGCCAAACTATCAGAATTACTCACCCCCGACCCCTCAACGGACGAGGATATTCTCGCCATTGCCGAGAAATTTCAGGAACTTCTTCCTTTCGCCTCATCCATCATTCATTCAGAGGCGGATAAGATCAAGTATTTCAGCAAGAGGCTGAAACCCCGTATGAGACTTCATTTACTTAATCATAATTGCACCACGTTGGCCGAATTCATTGAGAAAGCTCTCACCTACGAGCTTACTGCTAAGGAAATTGCTAAGCAGCAACCTTCGTCTGCTAGCAAGAAATCGAAGAACCGTAATCAGTCTGAAGGCGGTCAGACAACTTTCAAGAAACCCCGTGCGGGCTCTGCTTTTTCTGAGCGACCTCCGGTGTCGTCTAAGCCTGCGGAATCTCAGTCTCGAGCGGCCAATTCGGCCATCACCTGTTTTAACTGTGGGGAACTTGGTCACCTCAGTACCAAGTGTCCTCGACAGACTATCACCTGTCATAATTATGGGATTGCTGGGCATAAGGCCCGTTTTTGCCGTAGGGACTCCAAACCTACTCAGACGTCATCTCAGGCACCTAAGCAGTCAGCCGTTCAGAATCAGGCCACTCAATCAGCGTCGTTTAAAACGACAGGTGAGACTAAAGGAGGAGCTTTTAGCCAGCAGACGGGAGCGTCCGGTGCCGGGACTAGCAAGCCCCGGATCTATGAGATGAAGAAGACCGATGATCCAGAGGCCCGAATGATCTCAGGTACACTCGATATTCTATCTCAACCTCTGTGTACCCTTTTTGATACTGGTGCATCGCATTCATTCATTTCCGAGTCATGTTTGAGTAGACTACGTCTGGGTAGTGCTACTAGTTGTGAGCCTTATGTTATTGGCCTACCTGATGGTAGACGAATTATCGGTAATCGTGAGATTCAGAATTGTCCGATTCAGTTTCATGGTCGTGTATGGCCAGCAGACCTAATCGTGGTAGATTTGCCGAGGGACGACGTCATCTTGGGTATTAATTGGATGGATCGTCATGATGCCATCATTAGTGTCCGTAAGCGTATGGTCACTATCATTTCAGACGATGGGGTTGAATGTGTGTTTCAGGGAGGTAATCCCGGCTGTTCTGGTAAGGTCATTAATTCGATGAAAGTAGTGAGATTACTCAATCAGGGATGTGTCGGTTATTGGTGCTTTATGGCCAAAACCGAGAAACCATCAGTAATATTGGCGGATATTCCGGTAGTGAGGGAATATGCCGATGTTTTTCCAGACGAGTTACCTGGTTTACCTCCACAGAGGGATGTGGAATTCACGATTGAGTTGGAGCGTGGTACGTCCCCGATATCGAAGGCACCGTACCGGATGGCCCCGACCGAAATGCAGGAATTAAAGAACCAACTTGAGGAGTTGTTCGAGAAAGGTTATATCCGACCGAGTGCGTCCCCGTGGGGAGCACCAGTATTGTTTGTCAAGAAGAAGGATCGTTCTTTCCGCTTATGTATTGATTATCGGGAGTTGAACAGGGTGACGATCAAGAATAAGTATCCCTTACCCCGTATTGATGATCTCTTAGATCAACTTCAGGGAGCTTCAGTATTTTCCAAGATCGACTTAAGATCTGGATATCATCAGTTGCGTATTCGAGAGTCGGATATCGCGAGGACGGCATTTCGAACACGCTATGGTCATTATGAGTTTGTGGTTATGCCGTTCGGATTGACTAATGCACCTGCGGTATTCATGGAGTTAATGAATCGGGTTTTCATCAAATTTTTGGATCAGTTTGTTGTTGTCTTCATCGATGACATTTTGATTTATTCTCGTGACCGGGAGGAACACGAGTTTCACCTTCATCAAGTGCTCGACGTGTTGAGACGAGAACAACTTTATGGAAAGTTTTCCAAATGTGAGTTCTCGATGTCCGAAGTGACTTTTCTCGGACATGTAATTTCATCAGACGGAGTTCGTGTCGACCCTGAGAAGACGGAGGCTATTCGAGATTGGCTACCTCCGAAGAACATTAAGGAAATCCGAAGTTTCCTCGGATTAGCAGGTTATTATCGGCGATTTGTAGAGGGATTTTCTAGAATCGCTCAACCCTTAACGAACCTTTTGCGGAAGGATAAGAAATACACGTGGTCCGACGCGTGTCAACGGAGATTTGAGGAACTCAAGAGCCGGTTAATGTCAGCACCTGTACTTTCCTTTCCGCAGGGGACGGAAGGATTTGTGGTTTATAGTGATGCGTCCGGACAGGGTCTCGGATGTGTGCTCATGCAGAACGGGAAGGTTATTGCCTATGCTTCACGGCAATTGAGACCTTACGAGGTTAATTATCCGACACATGACCTGGAGCTAGCAGCCGTGGTGTTCACTTTGAAAATTTGGCGTCATTATCTTTATGGCGTTACCTGTCAGATATTCACCGATCATAAGAGTTTAAAGTATATATTTACTCAGAAGGAGTTAAATATGCGTCAGAGACGGTGGTTGGAATTAATCAAAGATTATGATATCGAGATCCTTTACCACCCGGGCAAGGCGAACGTTGTCGCCGACGCCTTGAGTCGTAAGTCCGTTCAGGAGCAGATGCTTGCCCGTTTAACAGTTCAGAAGGAACTTCAGCAGGAATTCCTTAGACCCGAGATCGAGATCTGGCTTCAGCGAGTTCAGGGGCAGCTTTGTATGTTAGAGATTTCATCGTCACTCGAGGAGGCAATCCGAGAGAATCAGGGTTCGGACCCATCATTGTTGCGCATCCGAGAGGATGTGGCTCAGGGGAAAGCCCCTGGATTTGTGGTCCACGAGGATGGACTTTTGAGGTTTAAGAATCGGTTGTGCGTACCGGCGAATGACGAGTTGAAAAACTCGATTTTGAAAGAAGCTCATGCTACCCCTTATTCTGTTCATCCGGGGTCTAGCAAGATGTACAAGGACTTGAAACAAAATTACTGGTGGAGTAATATGAAGCGAGAAGTCGCCGAATTTGTTTCGAGATGCTTAACCTGTCAACAAGTTAAGATTGAACATCAGCCGTGGGTATCTTTGAAACCTCTTCCTATTCCCGAATGGAAGTGGGAAGACATTTCTATGGATTTCATCACGAGTTTGCCGACGAGTCGTCGTGGCATGAATACGATCTGGGTGATCGTGGACCGCTTAACCAAATCAGCTCATTTCCTTGAGATCAAGGAGACGTGGGGTCCCGAGAGACTTTCTCAACTGTTCATCAAAGAGATAGTCAGACTGCACGGTACTCCTAAAAGTATCGTTTCCCATCGTGACGGACGCTTTGTGTCTCATTTTTGGAAATCAGTTCATCGTGCTATGGGAACTCAACTTAATCTCAGTACCGCTTTTCATCCTCAGTCCGACGGACAATCAGATAGGACCATTCAGACATTAGAGGACATGTTGAGGGCATGCGTCCTCGATTGGAAAGACGATTGGGAAGCCCAACTCCCATTGATCGAGTTCACGTATAATAACAGTTGGCATGCTTCGATCAAGATGGCACCTTACGAGGCCTTATATGGTCGTCGTTGTCGGTCTCCGTTGTGTTGGGACGACTTATCAGAATCATTGGGCACCGAGCCCGACATGCTTATAGCCGCCCGTGAGAAGGTAGCTTTGATCAGGAGTCGTTTGTTGACAACTCAGAGTCGACAGAAATCATATGCAGATAACCGTCGTCGACCATTAGAGTTCGAGGCTGGTGACCATGTGTTGGTCAAGGTATCCCCGAGTCGTGGTATCTTCCGTTTTGGGAAGAGGGGAAAGTTGAGTCCGAGATTCATTGGACCGTTTGAGATTTTGGATCGAGTGGGCGAGTTAGCTTATCGATTGGCTTTACCTCCGGCGTTGAGCCGAATTCATAATGTGTTTCATGTCTCTCAGTTGCGGAAGTATGTTGCCGACCCGAGTCACATACTTCAGTTCGATGAAATCGAGATCGCCGACGATCATTCTTACGAGGAGCGTCCTATGCGAGTTTTAGAGCGGCGAATCAAACAGTTGAGGAATAAGACGATTCCTTTGGTTAAGATTCAGTGGTCTAGGCACGGAGTCGAAGAGGCTACTTGGGAAACCGAGGATAGTATGCGGGAGAGTTATCCCGAGTTGTTTGACCCTTAGTTTCGGGGACGAAACTCTTTTAAGGGGGGTGTATGTAATACCCGGTTGTAATTCAGTAATTATCATTCAGTATTTATCATTCAGTAATTGATACTCAGTAATTTCATTCATTATTAATCATTTGTCACTCATATTCAGTCATGGTATTCATCATTCACAGTAATTGTATCGTGTATCAATCGTCATTCATCACTAATCTGATTGAAGTTTCGTGCCGTGTCTATCATCATTGTCATTTTCGTTGCGAACTGTACGTGAGGAGTAGCGCACGCTACGTACTCCTTTTAGCGTACGCTAACTGGGTATAGGTAGCGCACGCTACCACTAAGCTTTAGCGCACGCTAAGGTTACCCTGGCTGCAGTCCAGAAGGTACTGGACTGCAGGTGAATTATACATAGCGCACGCTACGAATGGTAAGTAGCGCGCGCTAGTGAGTTGTAGTAGCGCACGCTATATATGTGGAGTAGCGCGCGCTAGGGGCGGATCAGGTTGAGTCCAGTGGCTACTGGACTGCACTGGATTAATTCAGAGCGCACGCTATGAGTTATTTTTAGCGTACGTAATCAATATTATAGCGCACGCTAATCGTTGGTTGTAGCGCACGCTATCGAGGTCAGATCAGAGGGCAGACAGTTTTCTGGACTCCAGTACTGGGCATCAAATTATTCGTTAGCGCACGCTAACTATGACTATTAGCGCACGCTATTGATATGGCCGTAGCGCACGCTACAAAAAGGTACGTAGCGCGCGCTACCGTGTTCGGACAGTGGGTACTGGACTACCCAAATTACTCGTTAGCGCACGCTATGCACAAGGGCTAGCGCACGCTAACCTGGACTGACTATAAATTGAACAGTTTAGTCAGACTTCGTCATTTATCATTCTAATCTCATTCTCTCGTCGGTTCTTGGCGATTTGGGCGATTTAGAGAGTATTCTTCATGGTGTAATCATCAATCATCATCTTCAAGACTTTGAGTTGGATTAATCATCACTTCATCATCTCAAATACATCGAATCTAAGGTATTAAATTCTTGGATCTAGAATTTCGGATTTTTGGGTTTTCCTTCCGATTTCTTCGTGTAAGCTTGGATTATCATTGGAATATGTTAGATATGGATTATCTACCTTGGATAAATATATTCCTACGGATTTAATGGTTATTTTCGGAATTGTTTTCAAGAACCCTTGGGGTTGACTTTGGTTAATTGGGGATTTTCCGATTGATGTTGTTGTAACCATGAATTATGGATTCCTAATGGATTATTGATATCATTGAAGTGTTTTGCTGGTTCGAAATACTCAATTTAGTGTTGGTTTCGACATATTCGGGATTGGATATTTCCGAAGTTGTGTGGTCGATTATGTATTCGTTGGAATGCCCTATGAGTTTGATTATCGTTGTTTCGACCTTTGGGTTAGTCGTGTTTTGTTGCTTGATACGTGTATTGAACGATTGTTGGTAATTATTGTTATTCAAGGTTGATCGAGCGACCGGTATCTTGGTTAGGACGTTGTTCGTGGACGGACATTCTTCATCGTTGTTGTGTTAGTTAAATCTTACTCGGTTAAAAGGATACTCATTCCTTTTGTTGTTGATTGTTCATAATCATAATTCATTCATCATAATATTAATCATTTTGAGACTTGTAATTGTCGAATAATCATTTCATTCACGAGGAACGACGGTTCCAAATCATTTCATTGGGTTATCAATCACGTCACTATTACTTTCATATCGGTGAGTCATCTTGGCCTTGTCTAATTATTATTCATAGATATTCATCATGGTCATTCTCGTTCATGTGACCTTCCGGGTTCATATTGCGTGGCCGGGTGTGGCTGTGTGGAATTTTTAGTCGGGCACACGATGGTCATGTATTGGGTTCACCGATACATTGGACCGTGCACACGGTAACGCTTACCTCCGTGAGACTAATTAGGTACAAGGACGGGTGTGTCCGGTCATTCGTCTTGTACACTTGCACAGAACATTACGGGCATACTATGATACTCCTCTTCAGCGTAATTCATAATTAAGAATATTTCATAACTTCAGTTAATTCATGATTGTGTAATTTCAACCCTTGAGGATTGTTGTTACGTATGGCGGCCCGTTGGGGGATTTTGTTTTCAGGTCACGGCAAGGCAAAGGCACGGGAAGAGCATGTTGACGGCGACGAGTCCCAGTGATACTAGTAGGGGGCCCCAGTCATTCCGTTTGTTCAGTCATCTTCAGTCATTTTAGTTATTTCCGTCATTTGTTTTTCCGCTGCAAAATTCCGTTTGAGATGTTTATTTATTCAGGGTGGTGTATTTTATCTCCATATAAAATATACTAGTATTCTGTTTTTGTCCTGGTGTAATGTACTTAAACTCCTCATCGGAGTAATTGGTAATATAATGTGGTTCGGTACTACAATTATATTATTTAATTCATCATTTTCATTTGCCTGGTGGGTCCCAGTCGGGGATTCACGGCACTGTAATATCCGCCTAGTTTGGGGTGTTACATAACTTGGATTGGAGCTCATTGATTCGAAGTTAGAAGGTGTTCTTGAGCTTGAAGTGTGTTTCTTGTGGTGTTGAGAGTTGTTCATCGTTTCTCGAGGTATGTATATGTTTATCCTCTGTATTTTTCGTATATTAATTCTAATAGTGTAGAATACTTCACTTAGAGTTTAATTAACCAAGTAGAACATGGTTATAATTAAACTTTTTAACACTTCTTGATGAATATGTTAAATAAGAATTTTGAAATGGATGTGTTCTTGATGCTAGGGTGATAGTAACCATCATATAAATGTTATGCTCATCTTGTTGGACGAAGTAAGCTTAGTAGAACATAGATAATCATTTAGCTTCTTCATAAATGGGGTTGATCGATGGAATTGTTATCATAAAGTGTTAAAACATCATACTTGATATTCATTTACCTTGGGAAGAACTTGACAATATTGAAGATAGAATGATGTCCTCTTATTCAGAAACCTTAGAAGTTTTAACGTCATTATAGTTCAGATTCACTAGTCCATGAGGAATGATAAGAACACCTTGTTAAATGTTAGAAGATTAGTGTGGTTATTCTAAAACCTAAGCTAGGTGATTTCATAAATGATATTAATGGATCTTCCAGTTTTGTAAAGATGGTTTTGATAATCTTCATGAATATGGTGTAATCTCATAACTAATATAACCTTATTATAAGCTTAATATTCAATTTAGATGAGATGTATTGATGAACTTAGTTGTGCAGATTTTTGCATTTCAACATTGTAATGTTTTTGGAAAGTTTAATCAACATAGGATGATATTGACACCATAAGTGGTTGTTTAACATGTTCTTGATAAATTCTTAGTTATGTAGAATCATGCAAACATTCGGTAAATCTCTTGTGAACCGATTTTAAGGTTGAATTGAGGTAAAAAGAATTCTTGGTATAAGACTTCGATATTTTGAGATAGCGAAACTATTCTAAATGGATTGTAGGGTGTCGTCTTACTAATTCTATATCGATAATTTTACGGATATGTTATTGAATAAAATGTATTTCGTTTAAAGTTGATTGTTCGAGTAAACGATATTAGTCGAGGACCGTTCGTTTGTTTCGACAAGGGAGGATTATTCTCGTCTCCGTATTGAGGCAAGTTATCTTGCTTGGTTATAATGATGATTAGATTCTTGTGATGATTATACATTTCATGTGTATGAAATGTTTATGAATTGGTGACTCGTAATTTGATATTGTCCTTGACGTTGTTCCGTTTTTCATCATGGGATTGCATTCTCAAGTATGTCACTTTGAATCGTTAATCTCGTTGGTCCTCGTTGTCACTTCGGTGAGTTTTTCTTGATCCTTAATCGGATATGTGATTTGTTGAACTCGTTGTCATATTGTATCGTGACATATCTGGAATCATGTCTGCATGCCGATTGGTTATTGTGTAGGATTTTTAGCACGGCACTTATATAGTCATACGTGGATGTTTCCGTATTCGACTGTGCACATGAGACGTAGTTCGTGAGGCTAATTAGGTACATTGTCACACGTATATCCTGGATTCCGTATACGGGGTGGACATGTACACGGACACATTTCCGGATCGGGCGTACTGTGATGTTCATCTTGAGCCGTATTGTTTAATCGTTCATAGTCCATGTATGATTGGATATGTTCGATGATTTGGGACTGCTTTCATACGCCCGAGGGGTATGTTCAGTAGTCGGGATGTTTTCATTGAGATCTAATATATGTGGATTGTATAATGTCGGGAGAATCATTTATCATGTATTTCTGACCCTATATTTTGGGCGAAATACTTGTGCTGTATTTTAGGTCGAGGCAAAGGCAAGGCACGGGAGGAGCAAGGTGACGGCGAAGGGTTCGAGGGATACTAGTTCGGGGGGCCCATGTCTTTTTGTCTGGTTATTATTTCAAACCGTGTAATGTTACTTTAATTCGGCTTTATTTACATTTTGTCTGGTTGTATTTGAAGTATATTCCATCTCCATATGGTTTGTACTTGTATTTTCGGATCCTGTGTATCATAAGGCCGTTGGCCATACTATTAAACTCCTAATCGGAGTAATGACTGTTTATTGTGGTTCGGTATCACAAAATAATACTTATTTAATCTGTATTTTGATATCGCATGGTGGGTGCCAGTGTGGGAATGCACGGCACTGTAATAGCCGCCTTTTGGGTGTTACATCAACCAACCATCATTCATGATTTCCTTCCACATTCCATGTCCTACAACAACGAGAGATCGGCTTTGTCAATGCAATCAAACAAAAAATCGAACAAGCTAATGTGTAGAAATAGAAAATTGTACATACAATGAGAGGGCGCCACGAATAGGCGGCGCTGGTCGCGGTGGATAGGGTTAGCAGATGAGAAGGACGACGACGAACAAGCGGCGCTGGTCGAGGCGGCTAGGGTTAGCAAATTAAAGGGGCGGCGAAATGGGGGGCGCCGCGTGGCATGCGTCGTGGCGGTTAGGAAAGAGGCGGATGGAGGTTAGGCGGACCGGGGGAGGCGTCATGGCGGGCGTCGTGGCGGTTAGGCGGACCGGGGTGGGCGGATGGAGGCAAGGCATCGGGGGAGGCAGCGAGGCGGACTGAGGGTGGGGTAGGAGAGAGAGAGAGAGAGAGAGAGAGAGAGAGAGAGAGAGAGAGAGAGAGAGAGAGAGAGAGAGAGAGAGAGAGAGAGAGAGAGAGAGAGAGAGAGAGAGAGAGAGAGAGAGAGAGAGAGAGAGAGAGAGAGAGAGGAACTTTACTTCTTTCTTATAATGAATTAAAATCTGAAGTTTAAAATCTAGTACATAACATAAACTAACATATCTTTCCATAAATTATAAACTCTTGATAATATGAACTTTACTTGTAGTGATAATAATGGTAATATTTTACTTGTATTTTTTGGAGCTAAATGAAAAAATCTGAAGTTGAAAATATTAATTCTCGATCAAAACACATACACTTCGCTTTTGTAAAAATATTCTCATAAAAAATAAAATTTCACACCGTTAACTTCATTAATTATCAAATTACTGAAGTCTTTGTATCTTAAAATTCAACTAGTTTTTGCTCTTTACTATGACACCATTTACTGAAGTTTACGTGGGTGTTTTACTTCACCAAATTGAAAAGCGAAATTATTTTTTGTTTTTTACTTCATTAATATACATAACTGAAGTAAATTGTAGCGAAGTCTTTGATGTTTATTCTACTAGTGGTTACTGTAATGTTCAAATTGAAATAACCAATTTTATAAACTTTAATAAGTACTACCTCCGTCCCCCTCAAACGTTGACATTTCTCTCAAAAAGTTGTCCATTTAGTAACTTTACATATATCACTTTTCACAATCAAATCAACCAATCACCTTTTATTTTTAATCTCCACCAAACATTTATCATCAAATATTTTTACTTTTTTAATCACACCAAACATTTACCATCATTACTTATACCGATCATTACCCTAAATTCACAAAATATATACGCTCTGTCAATCCTTTGGTTGTGACAGTGGGAGTAATAACATAGCAATGATTTTAAAATTAAACTTAATACTTCAAAAACAAACTTACTGATGAATGAGGTGTCGCCGAGAAGAAAAATCCTTATCCTTCTGTTTATTCTTTTATTTTGTAATAAGAATTAAACATAGATCTATAATTAATACACACGTCGTCGTCGTCGTCGGCGTAAGAATAAGAATTTTGAACCCCAAAATCACATATTTTTTGGGGACCCAAAACAATGGCTTTGTTGCCCTCGAAACACGGCCGGCCATAATTTAAAAAGAATGGCAATTATTCGGTACCATCTTTGACAGATTTTGAGACTGAAAACTCATTAATCATTAATTTATATCTGTCTCATTATGTGAAAGCTCAAAGAATTTATCTTCAGAAACTTGACCATCATCAGTCCGATCTTCATTAGGCATATAGTGTTTGGGCTTGTTCTCTTCGGTAAAATTCAACTGAACTCAACTAAATCAATCAATTAAATCGAACTAAAGCCGAATCAATCGAATCAATTGAAATGAAAAATCGAATCGAATCGAATCGAAAGTAACTTATAAATTTAAAAATGAGTAATAATAATAATATAAATGATATTATTATTAATAGAAATAATAAATGATTATAAATAATAAGCTAATATAATAATACCTATTAACAATAGAAATATTTTAAAAAATATATTATTAATTTTGATAAATAGTATGAGGAGATGAATACTTGTTGATAAATATATTATTAATTTTCTTTCACTTTTTAGTTTACCTCTTCTTCTTTATTAATTATTTTTCCCCTTCTGTATTTATGTGGATAGGGGTGGACATTTGACTCGGGTAGTTTGGATACCCAATCGGATATCCGAAAAAGTTTGAGTACGGAATCGGATACCCAAAAAAGTTCGGGTTCGGAATTCGAGTATTCCACTTTGAACTTCAGTTACGCGATTATTTTTATATAAAGTTGTAAGAATTATTAGGGCATTGAATCCTTTAGATTTTAAAGGAAATATGTAATAAAAGTGTTTTCAATGAAATGATATATATAAATATATATTGTGTGTATATATATTATATATAATGATGGTATTAACAATCTGAATTGATGATAAGCACTAAATATATATCATTTTTATTAAATTAATGTTATGAAAAGTCATGTACGAATTCAACTATATAATTTTATTTAATTTCTATCTTATCACTAATAGGAATTAAAAAATATATATGTGTGTCAAATTGATTTCAACGTACTTTAGAAATTTAATTTTTATTATTAAATTATTTTAAAAAAGTACAAGAAAAAGGTAGTGTAGCATAATATGGAAATAGTATATAAACCTGCCTATGGTTGGTCAATCCATGGTAGGTATATATATATTTTTAAAAATCTAATAATAGGATTTTTAAATAAAAATGTAAAGATATTTTCTAAAAATTAAATAAAGTTTTATAAGGTGGAACAATAATATATAATTCTAATAATTATGGAAGAAAATAACGGGAAAATAATATGGACACATATATTACTATAATGTTTCAAATCCGTTAAAATCTTTTTAGGTATATTAATAAACAATAAATCAATCATTAGATAATTATACACACACACACACATATATATATATATCGTCTAATTATTTATATATATGTGTGCATATTGTTTGTTCACGTCTTCTCAATGCTCTGCAATCTTCAGCCTTGGCCTTTCAATCAACAGTCGGTGCGACGCGTGATGGCATCTTCAAGGTACACAATGACTTACTTTCTTGTGTGTTTGAAATTTTTTTGGGTAGAAGATATATAATTACTTTCATATTTCATGGCTTGCGTTTGAAATGTATTAGAGATATTTTATATTTTCTTATCTCACGATTAATTGAAGATGATTTTAAATTAATTTGGTTGCAATTCTGTTGGATAACAGACTAATATTTTTTAAAATTTTCATTTTAAAATTATGTGGTAGTTTGGCTGTAATTTTATTAGGTCAAATTTTATGTGTATTGATGTTGTTTTGACTGTGAAATAGGAGATTAATGGTGGCGGCTAGTGAGGTTTCAAGTTATTTGCCAAATGTTTAACTTATTAAGTGTTTAATAGCTACTTCGCAATGAATAAAGAAAGAGCGTCTTTCACCAAAAATGTTGTTACGGCACTTTTGGCAATCTTGCCGGAACATATCTCCTCCACAGGTGGTAAAACTTTTAATATCCGGGAATCTTTTTAAACTCGAATTTTGGCGATACAATTTATTTATTTATTTATTTATTTTCTCTGTCTTATTTTATTAACTGATTATTTATAATATATTGGCGAGTTAGTGTTGGTGTTATTTGACGCAGTATAACAATCGGATGATCGAACCAGGAGACGGAATAATGAATCTCAGATTGATTTGTTTTTACTCGATTAATTTATAATCGAACCCTATCGGGTCGGATAAGCCCAAATATCCATTTATATATATATATATATGCATGTGGCGATCTCACAGAAATTTCGCGAGTCTTTCTTCACCATCTCTCTTCTTTTCACCTTTTTTTATATGCACAACAATATGTATAACATCAATACATAGAACAATTAAAGTACTTGCCTCGATTCGATGACAAGAATAATACTTCCACGAATATCGAAACGCTCAAAGGTCGCTCCCTCTGATCAATCACGTTGCTAAGCTCGAACCTTAATAAAAGAAATAATATAGAATCTATCTCATGTCATACGATCATCTAACTAAGGTTATCACTATGATGACCAAAGATGGCTCCGAATACTCATTTATGGGATGTAAATCGGGCCAACCTAAGTTGCTTATCAGCGCCATGAAGACCGTAAAACTCTTAAATAAAAGTTGCACGGCTATTGGTGTTATGCTTTGAAGTCGAAATGGAATGAAGTCGATTTCTCTTCGATCCCAGTTGTTAATGAGTATGTGGTTGATCAAACGAAGAGTTCAAGGATGGTTAGTTTATTTCTAAGTTTAGGATGAGAGAAAAAAAATACTCCAACTTCTAAGGTTGACTCATTACCTTTCTTTTCTTCCTCCTCCTCCTCCTCCTTCTTCTTCTTCTTCTTCTTCTTCTTCTTCTTCTTCTTTCTTCCCTTTTTTGTCTTTCTTCTTCTCTCCTCACTTCAGCCCCCTCTCTCTCTCTCTCTCTCTCTCTCTCTCTCTCTCTCTCTCTCTCTCTCTCTCTCTCTCTCTCTCTTAATTGCAGATTTTTTTATGGTGAAATGGGAGGAGTTTACAAGGTGGAAATATTTATAATGCATGGGATGGTTAAAGGATACATCATGAATCACCCCATAATACTTTGATGTATCACAAGTATCTCCATCTTCACTTATATGAAGACACATAAAGTTTCACTCCCACATCACCATTTCTTTATTTTGGCTGATTTTTAAATATGTAATATCCGGATTTATTACAGTGTATTTCATCTGTATTCAAACCCTGTATTATTTGGATTGGTGATTGTGATTATTGGAGTATGATATTTCGTGCATTGATATCATTGTACATAAGTATAGAAACTTGCAAAATTGCTCAAGCAACCTCGTGATAGCGCACGCTAAGAATGTATCTTAACGCGCGCTATCGGACCATTATTAGCGCACGCTATGAGGATAGGAGTTGCGTGCGCTAAGAACTCAATTATTGAGCGGGATGGCTAACACATGCGCCAGCCGGGACATGGGTCCGGATAAGATTCCTATTTGGCCTTCCGGACAAATTCTGAAGTCAACCATTATTAGCGCACGCTAAGGGATGCTTAGTAGCGTGCGCTAACTTGTCAATAATGCAGAATATTATAAATGGGACATCAACCGTGTTGGCTTGCATTTCTTTCGTCTATTCCTCAATCTTGAGAGTTCTGAGAGTTGTAGTAATACTCATATACACTTAGAACGTATATTGTTGATGTTTATACATTGGTTATCACGTGGAATGTTCATGGAAGTGGAATAGCACCTTGGAGGGGCATACAACCAACCGGAGTTGGATTCTACCTCACGGTTCAATGATTTCGTCATTTTAAGGTATGTTCAATCTATCTCCAGACTTAGAGTTGGATTCTAACGATTTGGATGATCATGTTAACAAGATATGGATTTTCATAGATGAATTATCCAAGTATATCATGTTTGGAATAGTAAGTTGAATAAGCCTTAAATACCTTGATTATAATCATCATGATTCGAATCTTAGTACACTGAATATGTGAAGAGAAGCTTCTATCGTGGGTAAACCGAATCTAATAGATGATTTCATAGTAATCTTGGACTAGACGTTAACATCCTTATTGTTAGATAAATCTAAAGGTTTGATCATGGAAGGATTTATCTAGTACATATAGGACGTTTATCAACTTCAGTATGATAACATGGACTGATATAGAGGTGTTGATATCAATCGTTTAGCTTTTCGAATTGTCGTATGAAGATTTGAAGTCGGAATAGAATATGGTTTTATATTGGTATGCATATCCTTGAATCCGAAGTTGTCTTTATCCGTAAAATCATTCATAAGAGTATGAACATGGTATTCATGGAAGTAACATGAATTATCACACAAGATTTCATTGTTTCTATCATGGCAAGAACAGTTTACTGTTCAGCAGTAAACTGCCATGCATAGATAGCGCACGCTATGCTATGCAATTTAACGTGCGCTATCGAGCAGTAGTTAGCGTGCGCTACGTTTGGTACGTAACGTACGCTAGACCATCGACGAAGTCGATTGGTGGTCGGTGAAATCCGACCATGCATCGTTAGCGTGCGCTAGGCTTTGTTGTTTGCGTCGCTATCGGGCGACGTAACGCACGCTACGAGTACTTAGCGTGCGCTAAGCTATTCGGGCGATTGCGCTTATGAACTTTTGACCGTTAATCGAATTGTTAAACATTCATACGACGTGAGATAAATCCTATATCATTTCTTTTGTTAAGGTTTGGTCTCGTTACGTGATTGATTGAGGAGGACGATCTTCGAGTGTTCATTTTCGTGGAAGTATTGTTATTGTCTTCAAATCGAGGCAAGTACCTTAATTGTTTTATGTATTATTGTTATACATATTGTCGTGCATGAATGTCGTTATTGTGTGTCCACCTCGTGTTGGTCCGACGGGATCATCGGGGGATCTATGCTAGCGTGCGCTGGATCATCGGACGGGTTTTTCCACCACGGGTTGGTCTGACGGGATCATCGTGGGTTCTAGGCAGTGAACGCTGGATCGATGGAATTACCATGTGTATGTATTGATATCATGTTGTGATTATCAGTTGTGTATGTTATGTTTGAGTTTCTCGTAGGAGAAGACTCGTTGGTATTTTGTCGTTCACGTTATTATTATTCACCGTGAGATACGAATAATATGTTGCGGTACTTGTACTAGCATCGTTGTGCTAACCCCTTCGTGGGTGAACATTTTGTTTGTGTTCAGGATCCAGGAGAGCGGGGAAACAACCACTGGAACTGTATGGTGACGAGGGTGCAGAGTGATGTCCCGACCGGGTTTATTTATCTATTGTTTATTCGTTATTTCAATAAGTACTCGAGTACGAAGTCATTTGTGATGATTTGAATTTGGTGATGTATTATTGAGTTCTGTCGAACAATTGTATGCTTTACGTATTTGGTCGAATCGATGTCTTGTAATTCCGTTATTTCCATTCGTCAGTACCTTTTTATACTTGTTCAATTCTTCAGCCTTGTAAATCCTTATGTAAAGGATTTACGGCGCTGTAATATTCCCGAATATATTGGGAGTGTTACAGAATATGGTATCGGAGCTAAGATTATAGATATCTTGGTCGTTGGGTTAAAATAGGGGTCATTTATGTCTTTTGGGGTAACCGGCCGTGAATGACATCACTGCACTGCCTACGTCTTCATGCGAACAGTGGTTGTAAGTTCCTAAACTCTATCTCGTTCTTTGCATATTATATATCTGTTTATACTCGAATATTAGAACGATGTTGTTTCCTGTATATTGAGTAATTATGCTTACAGTATGTTGAGAGGCGGATGTGGACGTGGTCGCGGTCGTGGACGCGGACGAAGAAATGCCGAAAGGGAGGCGTCGCCTTCTAATCAGGCCAGTCATAGCTCAGGCGAGCCGCAACAGTCTATTAATAATGAACCAGATCCTGCTGTACCAGAGATCCTTCGTCAAGTGGTGAACCAGATGACTCAATTCGCCCAGGTCGTGGACCGAATGCAAGTGGCGGTGGGACTACAGCAGGGAGAAAGACAGCAAGGGATCCCAGATATGGGAAATCGAGGTGACCGGTGGCTGCAAGAGGTGGCGAAGATGCAACCACCCAAATTCGACGGTATTTCTGAGATTCCCACCTGGGATCATTGGTTGAAAGAACTGGAGAAAATCTTTGCCGGAATCAAGCGCCAGGCATAGGAGAGCCTCTATCGCTCAATATTTTACGATAGGGAAGCGTCCGAATGGTGGGAAGCCATCCGGCCGGTAGACCATGATGCCGATTGGACAGAGTTTAGATTGATGATGGAAGCTCGGATTGCCCTCGTCCCGTGAGGGAAGCCAAAGTTCGGGATTTTTCTCCGCTCGGCCTTACGATGTGCGTATCCCGTGCGATCAAGACGTTTAACCAAGAATGGCATTTGTTCGACATCCGGTCGAGCAGATGCGAAATGATGATTCATTTCGATATGAGAATGAAACCGAAGTTCGGAGGTACATGTCCGGATTCGAATGTACCACACTCCGCCAATACGAGGATAAGGCGTTGGCATATGAGATCAAGGAGGCGGCCATGGAGAAATTTGCGGAAACCAAGAAAGAAAGTCTCGGTACTTTTACAGAGCACAAGAACAGTGGGGCCCGTAAGGCCCAGTCATCCTTCCATTCTTTCAAGAAACCTCCGCACCCGGACTAGGAGCGGAAAGAATTTCGGCGACATCAACTATTACCGATGTTACCAGAAATGCTTTAGCTGCGCCAGACGGGCACTATCAGAATTGCCCCCTTCTGCCGTGACTTGTTTTGATTGTGGACGAGAGGGACATCGGGCGGTGTTTTGTGAAGAGGCTGAAGTCTTTGAGCCGTACACCACGGCCCGATCCGAAGGAGGCCAAGATTCCACAGACGCAAAGTGTTGGATGCCTCAGAATTTTGGCCGCGGGCGAGGCAGAGGACAATGGGACCGAAAGGGGACATCGAGTGCCGGATCTTCTCCCCCACGTCTGTACGAGATGAGGAGGACAGACGATCAGGATGCTGCTGTCGCATCAGGTACTATCCAGATCCTTTCCCAGCCAGTTAGCATTTTGTTCGATACAGGAGCTACACATTCTTTCATATCTTTGTCTTGTGTAAATCGTTTGAATATTTCCGGTTTTCATGCTTGTGAACCTTATGTTGTTGGTTTACCGAGTGGAGAGAGGATTGTCGGAAATTTAAAAACTAGAAATTTCCCTGTATCATTTGGAGGCAGAGAGTGGCTCTCAAACCTGATCGTGATAGAAATGCAAGGAGACGACCTGATACTCGGAGACGATTGGCTTAATCGATATGGAGCAATTGTGAACTACCGAAGGAGGAATATCTCGCTGATCACTGACGATGGTTCCGAGATTCTGTTTGAGGGATGGAAACCGGGAAGCTCAGGAAAATTGATCAAGGCGTTGAAAGCTGTCAAATTGTTGAAACAGTGCATCAGGAATGCGGTGTTACGCAATGAAGAAAGAAGACGAAATTGTAGAACTTTCATCCATTCTGTTGTGAACGAATTTCGGATGTATTTCTGACGAGTTACTGGACTACCTCCACGAAGGGATGTGGAATTTACCATTGGTGGAACCGGAGCGACACCAATTTCTAAGGCGCCGTATCGTATGGCACCTCTTGAGATGTCTGAACCGAAGAAGCGATTAGAGGAGTTCTTGGACAAGGGCTATATTGACCAAGCGTTTCACCACGGGAGCGCCAGTTCTTTTCGTCCGAAAGAAGGATGGATCGCTCCGACTGTGTATTGACTATCGAGAGCTGAACAAGATGACGATTAAGAACAAGTATCCGTTGCCACGAATTGATGATTTGTTTGACCAGTTGCAAGGGGCAACAGTATTTTCTAAGATCGATCTGAGATCAGGATATCATCAACTGAGGATTAAGGAATCTGATGTTCCGAAATCAGCGTTCAGAACTCGTTACAGGCATTATGAGTTTGTAATAATGCCGTTTGGTCTCACTAACGCACCTGCTGTATTTATGCAATTGATGAACCGTGTGTTCATTGAATTTTTGGATAAATTTGTGGTCGTGTTTATTGATGACATTCTGGTGTATTCTAAGAGTCCGGAAGAACATGCGCAGCATTTGCGGATTGTATTGGAGCTTTTGAGAAACGAGCAATTGTACGCCAAACTTTCTAAGTGTGAATTCTGGCTAAAGGAAGTACTCGGCCATGTGGTGTCAGCTAGAGGAGTCCGAGTAGATCCTCAGAAGATCGAAGCAATATTGGATTGGAAGCCTCCAAAGAACGTGAAAGAGGTCCGAAGCTTCTTAGGACTTGCTGGATACTATCGTCGATTCGTGGAAGGGTTTTCTAAAGTCTCCCGCCCACTTACTCGACTTACGAGAAAACTCAAAAGTTTGAGTGGAATGAATTATGTCGATTAGCTTTGATGAATTGAAGAAGAGATTGACGATCGCACCGATTCTATCACTTCCGCAAGGAATGAAGGATTCATAGTTTCTGATGATGCTTGAACCAAGGACTTGGGTGCGTATTGATGCGAGAATGATAAGGTGATCGCTTATGCATCGCGACAATCGAAACCTTATGAAGTGAATTACCCAACACATGATTTGGAGCTAGCGGCGGTGGTTTTGCCTTGAAGATCTGGAGGCATTATGCATGCAGGACTCACTGTCAGATCTTTACGGATCATAAGAGTCTCAAGTACATATTTAGTCAGAAAGAGTTGAACATGCGGCAAAGAAGATGGTTGGAACTGATTAAGGACTATGACTTGGAGATTTTATATCATCCAGGCAAAGCAAATGTAGTGGCCGATGCACTTAGCCGCAAGCTGTCTCTATTCGAGATCTTGGAGACGCCGACATCCCAACTTAGCCTTCAACGAGATGATTCGTGAAGGGATTGAAGTGTGGTTACAAAGAGTCGAGGGCGGTATGCGTGATGGAGATAACTTCGTCATTAACCGAAGAAATCAAATCTAGACAGGCAGATGATCCTCTGATCATTCGGTTGCATGATGAAGTGATCCAAGGAAAGGCCCCCGGATTCATAATTCATGACGATGGAGTTTTGAGATTTCAGAACCGACTCTGCGTTCCCGATGTTGATGTTCTGAAACAGACAATTATGAAGGAAGCTCATAGTTCGCCCTATTCTATCCACCCGGGCACCAGTAAAATGTATAAGGACTTGAAACAGAACTTCTGGTGGGGCAACATGAAGAAAGACGTAGCGGACTATGTTTCGAAATGCTTGACCTGTCAACAGGTTAAGATCGAGCATCAACGGCCTGCCGGAATGTTGAAGCCGCTCCCAATTCCTGAATGGAAGTGGGAGGACATATCGATGGACTTTATCACTAATATGCCGAGAACCAGGACAGGAATGAACATGATTTGGGTGATAGTTGATTGTTTAACCAAATCGGCTCATTTTCTAGGCATTAAGGATACGTGGGGACCAGAGAGGTTGGCACGAGTCTTTATTTCGGAGATAGTTCGATTGCATGGTACGCCGAAGACCATTGTTTCTGACCGAGACGGCCGTTTTGTGTCTCACTTTTGGAAAGCAGTTCACAAGGCCTTGGGGACCGAATTGAACTTCAGTACGGCTTATCACCCGCAGACTGACGGACAATCTGAGAGAACTATACAAACGGTGGAAGACATGCTAAGGGCCTGTGCCTTAGATTGGTCAAACGATTGGGAAGTTCATCTACCGTTGATTGAATTTACCTACAATAATAGTTGGCATGCTTCTATTAAGATGGCACCGTTTGAGGCATTATACGGAAGGAGATGCAGATCGGCCCTATGCTGGGACGATTCATCGGACTTGATCGGAACAGACCAGAGTTGATCGAGCAGACTCGAGAGAAGATAGCCTTAATTCGTGAAAGGCTGCTGACTGCCCAGAGTAGCCAGAAATCCTATGCGGACGTACGCCGCCGCCCATTGGAGTTCGGTACTGGAGATCACGTACTTTTGAAGGTTTCTCCTACTCGAGGAATCTTTCGTTTCGGAAGGAAAGGAAAGCTGACTCCGAGATATATCGGACCATTTGAGATCCTCGAGAGAGTTGGGGAGTTGGCATACAGATTAGCATTGCCGCCGTCATTG
This sequence comes from Orobanche coerulescens, assembly GCA_033398695.1. Classification (NCBI taxonomy): domain Eukaryota; kingdom Viridiplantae; phylum Streptophyta; class Magnoliopsida; order Lamiales; family Orobanchaceae; genus Orobanche; species Orobanche coerulescens. The sequence goes on from CM065806.1 coordinate 72,984,322, forward strand.
TGCCATGTTCATAACGTGTTCCATGTATCCCAGTTATGGAGGTATATACCAGATCCCAGTCATATCATTTATTTCGGCGAGATCGAAGTCGAACAGGATGGGACGTTTGAAGAAAGACCGGTCAAGATACTCGAGAGTCGAGTTAAGCAACTGAGGAACAAATCAATCGTTTTGGTCAAAGTTCAGTGGTCACGTCATGGAACGGAAGAAGCCACCTGGGAAACGGAAGCTGATATGAAGTCTAGATATCCCGAGTTATTTTCGTCTTGAGTTTCGGGACGAAACTCCTTTTTAGTAGGAGAGTATGTAATATCCGGATTTATTACAGTGTATTTCATCTGTATTCAAACCCTGTATTATTTGGATTGGTGATTGTGATTATTGGAGTATGATATTTCGTGCATTGATATCATTGTACATAAGTATAGAAACTTGCAAAATTGCTCAAGAAACCTCGTGATAGCGCACGCTAAGAATGTATCTTCACGCGCGCTATCGGACCATTATTAGCGCACGCTATGAGGATAGGAGTTGCGTGCGCTAAGAACTCAATTATTGAGCGGGACGGCTAACACATGCGCCAGCCGGGACATGGGTCCGGATAAGATTCCCGCTGACGCACCCGGACAAATTCTGAAATCAACCATTATTAGCGCACGCTAAGGGATGCTTAGTAGCGTGCGCTAACTTGTCAATAATGCAGAATATTATAAATGGGACATCAACCGTGTTGGCTTGCATTTCTTTCGTCTATTCCTCAATCTTGAGAGTTCTGAGAGTTGTAGTAATACTCCTATACACTTAGAACGTATATTGTTGATGTTTATACATTGGTTATCACGTGGAATGTTCATGGAAGTGGAATAGCACCTTGGAGGGGCATACAACCAACCGGAGTTGGATTCTACCTCACGGTTCAGTGATTTCGTCATTTTAAGGTATGTTCAATCTATCTCCAGACTTAGAGTTGGATTCTAACGATTTGGATGATCATGTTAACAAGATATGGATTTTCATAGATGAATTATCCAAGTATATCATGTTTGGAATAGTAAGTTGAATAAGCCTTAAATACCTTGATTATAATCATCATGATTCGAATCTTAGTACACTGAATATGTGAAGAGAAGCTTCTATCGTGGGTAAACCGAATCTAATAGATGATTTCATAGTAATCTTGGACTAGACGTTAACATCCTTATTGTTAGATAAATCTAAAGGTTTGATCATGGAAGGATTTATCTAGTACATATAGGACGTTTATCAACTTCAGTATGATAACATGGACTGATATAGAGGTGTTGATATCAACCGTTTAGCTTTTCGAATTGTCGTATGAAGATTTGAAGTCGGAATAGAATATGGTTTTATATTGGTATGCATATCCTTGAATCCGAAGTTGTCTTTATCCGTAAAATCATTCATAAGAGTATGAACATGGTATTCATGGAAGTAACATGAATTATCACGCAAGATTTCATTGTTTCTATCATGGCAAGAACGATTCTTGTTGAAGAATCGCCATGCATAGATAGCGCACGCTATGCTATGCAATTTAACGTGCGCGCTATCGGCGGAGTTAGCGTGCGCTACGTTTGGTACGTAACGACGCTAGACCATCGACGAAGTCGATTGGCCGGGTCGGTGAAATGCCGACCATGCATCGTTAGCGTGCGCTAGGCTTTGTTGTTTGCGTTCGCTATCGGGCGGCGTAACGCACGCTACACAGAGTACTTAGCGTGCGCTAAGCTATTCGGGCAGATTGCAGTTTATGAACTTTTGACCGTTAATCGAATTGTTAAACATTCATACGACGTGAGATAAATCCTATATCATTTCTTTTGTTAAGGTTTGGTCTCGTTACGTGATTGATTGAGGAGGACGATCTTCGAGTGTTCATTTTCGTGGAAGTATTGTTATTGTCTTCAAATCGAGGCAAGTACCTTAATTGTTTTATGTATTGTTGTTATACATATTGTCGTGCATGAATGTCGTTATTGTGTGTCCACCTCGTGTTGGTCCGACGGGATCATCGGGGGATCTATGCTAGCGTGCGCTGGATCATCGGACGGGTTTTTCCACCACGGGTTGGTCTGACGGGATCATCGTGGGTTCTAGGCAGTGAACGCTGGATCGATGGAATTACCATGTGTATGTATTGATATCATGTTGTGATTATCGATTGTGTTATGTTTGAGTTTCTCGTAGGAGAAGACTCGTTGGTATTTTGTCGTTCACGTTATTATTATTCACCGTGAGATACGAATAATATGTTGTGGTACTTGTACTAGCATCGTTGTGCTAACCCCTTCGGGGGTGAACATTTTGTTTGTGTTCAGGATCCAGGAGAGCGGGGAAACAACCACTGGAACTGTATGGTGACGAGGGTGCAGAGTGATGTCCCGACCGGGTTTATTTATCTATTGTTTATTCGTTATTTCAATAAGTACTCGAGTACGAAGTCATTTGTGATGATTTGAATTTGGTGATGTATTATTGAGTTCTGTCGAACAATTGTCTTGTTTACGTATTTGGTCGGGCGATGTCTTGTAATTCCGTTATTTCCATTCGTCAGTACCTTTTTATACTTGTTCAATTCTTCAGCCTTGTAAATCCTTATGTAAAGGATTTACGGCGCTGTAATATTCCCGAATATATTGGGGGTGTTACAAAATATATTATTATATATTTTTTTTTGAATATTTATTGTAGTTGTATATAATTTAATAAATGAAAGAGGTACTAGATGATGGGTTGGGTTATATGTGTCTTTGGGCTTGGTGTAGTATTTTAGGTGATAGGTGGTTCTTTACTTAGATGGTCATAAGCTCATAATACCTCCAAGTTTAAATTTTAATAATAATCCCACTAATCAAGTTGGACTATTAAATTAAATAGCCAATTTAGTTAATAAATTAAAATTTATTAAATAATTAAGTTAATTAGAATTATATGATATTATTATTTTTATTTATTAATTCGAAGTAATAAAAATAATTAGGTTGTTGAACTTATAGAATTTATTTAGCTACTGTGACTATGCATAAAGGTAAGAACTAAATCTATTCGATAATGAAATATTGTAAACTCTATTTTATTGATTTAAAATTTAATAATCTAATCTAAATACAAAATAATGGGGCCTCACGTCAACAATATTGAACTTGGGAGTGATCGGAAACGGAATCAACCCATTTCTTCGAAGAGGTAATTAATATTCACATTAGATTTCCTTTTATATAGAATATTGGTGTTCTTGAGTTGATGATTATCATATAAACGAGTTGATAAGTATGATTATGACATGGATTACCAAATTATGATGATGTTGTTGCTGATATATAGATATTGAAATGATTCTTGTGGTTTTGAATTGTGTTATTTACCTTCAAAGAGATATTTTGGTTTTGGGTTTTGATGTACCTCGTATTATGATGAATATGGAAATGATATGATGATTCTTGGTGTTTCATGGAATTCGTATTGAGGAAGAATATGATATATCGATATATATGTCTTGGACTATGAGTTATACGATGGTTGGTTTAGATGTTAGAACCTATTGGATTAGGTTGTTTTGTTGGTTATGATCATGAGTTATACATTCATGTATTGTTGTTGTCAGGCATGTCGGTTATGTTGTTACATGTCGTGCATATGTGTTGTGATTTATTTGTCCACCATGTGTTCGTCCGACGGGATCATCAAGGGAATCTATAGCTATGTGCGCTGGATCGTTGGACGGGTACTTCCACCATCTGTTGGTCCGACGGGATCATCATGGGAATCTATGATGTGTGTGCTGGATCGTTGGATTACCATGTGTTGTTTTTGTGTATATGTATATTGTGGGTTATCCATTACGTGTTGATCTAATATGATCATCGTGGGAATCTACGTTGTGTGTGTTGGATTGTTGGATTACCATGTGTTGTTTTTGTGCATATATATATATATATATATATTGTGAGTTATCCATCACGTATTGATCTAATAAGATCATCGTGTGAATCTATGCTGTGTGCGCTGGATGGCTGGAGTACCATAAGTATACGTTGTTGTTATTGTTATTGATGTTGTCAAGTGAGTATGTATTTGTAAGTCTTTTGTAGGACCATGTCCGTATGTTGTATTGGTCCGATCTCGGATTAGACTGACATGATTCGTCGTGGCATTGCGTATCTTGAGGTATGTTCTATATTTCCTTCTTGGTTTTTGTCTTTGGATGGACAATCGATTATCGTGTTGATATTTGATGATGTTGTCCGACGGATCGAATTGGTCAGTGTTGGTATACTTCGTATCTGTGAGTTATGGTGATGTTTTGAGAATCTTGGGTATTGTCTGGGATACAGTACAAATTTTTGTGTACGATTTGGTATGTTTTTGAGAATACGAGATGTGGAATATAGTGAGGATTACTTTGATGAGGATTATCACAAATTGGCGAGGTTATGACGGTAAGATTACATTGGTAGTATTCTTACTTAGCATCTTCATTGGTATATAATTATTGACGTGATGTGATTGTTATCATTGTTGGATATTATGGCTGACCCCGTTGTGGGATTTATTTTTAGGTTCTTGAGATATCGAGCTTGTAGTGGTCGTGAATAGATGAGCTTCCCGGAGGATACTGGCTATGGCGTGTGTCTGTGAATCGAGTACTTTGATTAGTTGTTATTTTCCGCTGCAAATGTATTTTTAGTTATTTTCTATATCCACTGCGAGTGTATTTTAAAATGGCTTGCTAGTATTTTGTGAGCTTGGGTTTATTTTGGAAAATCATCTTCTAAACTATTTTGTCGGTACGTGTAAGCGATGGCTTAACGTATACTTTTAGATTGATGAGTTTGGCATTTCCGCCTTGTACATTCAAATGAGATTTTATGACGGTATAGATAAATGGATTTCATAGAGTCTTTGAATATTTTTAAAAATGATATTACCGCCATTGCCGCTTAGGCGTATTTGAAATATTTGTAAAAATATCTTTTAGCCTTGTGGGTTCCTTCTCGGGGCCCACGGCACTATAATATTTCTGGATGGCTCTAGGTGTGTTACAGAATATGGTATCGGAGCCAGGTTGTGAAAAACTAGGCTGTCGGGTCGAGTTGAGCCATTTTTTTGTCGCGTCATTCGAGTTGTCGGTTGACGAATATTAGAGCCCTGCGTTTTTGTTGTTCACTCAGGCTTGTGTGTTATGTGGTTTACCAGTGTGGTACTGTGGTTATTTTAAACTTATCCAAATGGTGCTAACATGTTTCTTCGGGAAGAGATGTGTTGTGTTTTCGAGTTGAACTGATTTTGCAAAATGTATGTTTTGAAAATATCTGTATCGAGTATTTTCTAGAATTGAGGCATGTACACGATTTGTAAGTATTTGGATTTTTGATTTCATTGAGGTTATTCTCAATTATAAATTGATGTACTTTGAGAACCATTCGGAAAAATATTATGTGTTACAGTATGAGGTACCTGAATATAATAGTTGGGACAAAACTGATGGTGTGGAGAAGCTATGATTATGGAAAATCAATATGTCGGTTAAACTTGGAAAAAAAGGGAGTTGTGTATTTGGGAGAATGTTGTGAATTGTTGAGAGGAACATGTAGTCATGTTAGTTCATTTTGAGATATATGAAACTATTTTTGAACATCTGGAAATGATACTTCTCAAAATGATATATTTTGAATAAACTATTTTGCTCGCTGTCATGGAAATGTATTTTCTTAAATTAATTTTGAGAGACAATATTGTTGTCTTTAAAAACATGTTTCATCATGGCATAGTTGAAGTGTTGCAGAATAGAATAATGGTCGATGTTACGAGTCATCTGTGGAAAAAGAGATTTTATCAAAGTTTATCGAATAAGATTTTGGATTCTATCGTGTGATTTTTCGACCAAATGTCAGTGGAATTTGTGACGAGTCGGATTGGTATACAGGAGTATGGATGTGGTCGTTCAATTGCATAATTTCATTTTATTTAATCGTGTGTATTCGAAAAGAATTGTCATCGAGAACTTGACACGAGTGAGCTGGTTTAACTTTTCGAAAATTAATTATAGTCTCACGAATATATACAAAAACATGTTTTGAGTTTTGAAATTCTGGAAAGAACTTTCGAAAATTGGTTTTTATTGAGAATATTATATGAACGGCTGTTTTGAAAATGTGATTGGTATACATATAAATTTAGTGCATAAGGCATATCATGGTGAAGTTCTGAGTAAGACTCATGAGATGGATAACACATCAGTATGGTACGATAAAAGAGATTCGAATTTCAGCATAGTAGCTTGGAGTATACAGGGATAACCGGTTGGTTGATCAGATAAAGAGAAATATGCTGCATGTTGTAGATTCAATACAGAATATGATTTTGGAACTCCAGGTTTTGTGAAACCGGGGCATATGTGCTATGTGGCTCTATTGGTGTGGTAGTAGCTGTAATATCCGACGGAAATTCTTACGTACTGTTGTATCTTTCGGATAATTCAAATACTGTTGTAGCCTTGTTGCATTTGTGTATTGTTTATTGATGTTGGAATATATCATAAATAGACATAATAATAACGATCACTCGCACTATGATTGGATTCTCAACGTCGCATAGATTAATACATTTTTGAGCTACTAAACCTGAGTCTAACGTACGCTAATCCTTAAGCATAACGTACGTTATGCTTAGTCCTTTACGTACGTAAAGGTGTACTTGTTACATACGTAACCAGTGTAATCGTATCCGATCTCAACTTTCGGCGTGTAGGGCCGGACAGGATTCGAATATCTGATCTTTTGGAGGCAATCTAGTTGACCTACATTACGTACGTAATGCTTCGATAGGTAACGTACGTAACGATGTTCGTATTTCAGTCCAGTAGCCTCTGGACTTAGCTTACGTACGTAACACTTTCCGTGTAGCGTACGTAAAGGCATTAACGTCGTTATCCTCTTGTGATAACGCGTAGCAACTTATCTTTATTATAAAAAGACAACTTGTGTCTTTCATTTTGCACGACCAAACTCTGAGTTTTCACCAAGATAATCATCCTCCTGCATCCCTAGATCAAAATTACCTTCTTCCAACTTGTGTTTGAGCTTTACATTTGGATTTTGGAGCTTGTTGATTGGGAGTTGGAGTCATTCTTGAAGCTTAGATTATGTTCTTGTGGTTTTGGTGTATTGTTCTTCAATTCTGAAGGTATGTCATACGTTTTAACCCTATAATCTCATAATTATAATGATAGTGATTAAGTATACTCCACCTAGTGATGAATTAATCAAGCTAAACATGTTTATAGTTAAACTTCCAACAAACTTAATGATGAATATGATGATTAAGGGTTTTTGTAATGATGTATTCTTAGTGTTTTAAATGGTGATGATCATGTTTAGTTAAACCAAACTCTTATTCCTGGACTAATAACACCAATGGAATACTAATAGTCTTTGTTTCATTATAATGTAAATAACTTATTAGAATAATTACCATAAAATGTTTTAAGAAACCCTTGTTGATCATTAGAAGAATGGAATCACCTTCTTGAACCTAAGCTAAATGAATCCAGAGGAGTAATGTTTGAACCTCCAAGTTAACTAGAAGATTATAAGGAAGGTGTTGAACTTGAAGTAGTCTTCTTGATCATAATATGGAATTGTAACTACTTAACTCAACATAAGTAATTGATTGAAGTACAGATTTTACTTTTAATCAATTGAGATGTCCTTGATAAGTTTAAAGAGTAGGAGATTATTGTTTAACACATCTTAATCCAGCAAACATTTGGTAAACATCTTGTAATGAATTGTAAGAATAGAATGGTATTGAATAAGGTTCTTGGAGTAAACCCTCAACATCTTAAAAAGTTGAACTACTCAAATAAGAATTAGGATGTTGTCTCGTTGAAGTTTGGTATAGATGATTATATGAACGTATTATTGAGTAAAATATACTTCATTCAAGGTTGATTGTCCGAGTAACCGATTTTGAATCGAGGGCCGGCTGTTCGTTCGACAAAGAAGGACTTTACTCGCCTCCGTATTGAGGCAAGTTATCTTGCTTGATTATAATGATGTGTGGATTCTTATGATGATTATGCATTTCGTGTATATGAAACACTTATAAACTTGTGTCTTGTGACTTGAGGTTGTTCTTAATGATGTCCCGTTTTCATCGTGGGATTGTATTCCCAAGTTTGTTACTTTTGGTCCCTTGATATTGTTGATCTTGTTGTCATTTTGGTGAGTCCTCGGTCCTTAATCGGATTTGTGAATTATTGAATTCATTGTCATGTTGCATCGTGACATATCCGGAGTCATATCTACGTTCCGATTGGATATTGTGTAGGATTTTTAGCCGGGCACATATATAGTCATGCGTGAATATTTTCCGTGAAGGGCTGTGCACACGAGACGTAGTTTGTTGAGGCTAATTAGGTACATTGTCCCACGTATATCCTGGATTCCGTATACGGGGTGTACATGAGCACTGACACATATTCGGATCGGGCGTACTGTGATGTCCCTCTTGAGCCGTACTATATTAGTCGTTCACAGTCCATTTTTATACTTGGATGTGTTCGACGTTTTGTGACTGAGCGTTCATACGCCCGAGGGGTATGTTCGTTAGTCGGGGCGTTATTCTTGAAATCTTATATACGTGAATTGTATAACATCTTGATAATCATTTATCATGTATATCTGACCCTGTGTTGGGCGAAATACTTGTGTTGTATTTTAGGTCGAGGAAAAGGCAAGGCACGGGAAGATCAAGGTGATGACGAAGGGTTCGAAGGATACTAGTTCGGGGGCCCCAAGTCTTTCTTGTCCGTTCATGTTCGTACCGTGTAATGTTATCTTTCCGCTTTATTTTAAGTTTGAACAAATGTATTGTTATTTAAGGTATATTTCATCTCCATATGGATTATACTTATGTTTTTGGATCCTGTGTGTAATAAGGCCATAGGCCATACTGCTGTAAACTCCAGATCGGAGTAAGTACTTTGTTTTGTGGTTCGGCATCACATGTATTGTGTATTTAATCTATACTTTGGGTATCGCCTGGTGGATCCTAGTGTGGGGTCCACGGCACTGTAATGGCCGCCTTATCGGGGTGTTACAGTAGCGTGAATTTTCTATAGTGATTTTTGACGCTTGAGCCATATGATTGGAGTATGATTGGGTATGTTCGACGGTCTGCGACTGGTTATTCATATGTCGAGGGGTATGTTCAACAGTCGTGTGTTTCTTTGAAATCCACTGTATGTGATTTTTATAACATTTTGAGAATTTTATTCTTTCGTATATCTGTCCCTGTGGTTCTGTGCTGATCATGTTGGAGCTTACCATGTGAGGGTATTCTCGGTTATTATTGATCATTCATTGGTAGTATTGGAGTTTATCATGTGGATGATATTCTCGGTTGTGTTTTGACCTTTGGTTAGATGGATGTACTACTGTAGTGAGTTAACTCTGTGTTACGTATGCTATGGCATGAGTGTTACGTACGTAAGACATGATACGAATTGAGGCATTAGCCTCTGGACTGTTGTTATGTACGCTATCAAGGTCAGATAACGTACGTAAGGATTGTTACGTACGTTAAGATGGTTCATATAGCGTACGTAATGTCTGAGTCTATATACATGTGTAGTTGGGTATTGTTATTCATTTCGGCCATTTCTTCCCTTCATCCGATAGAGAGACTCTTGAAGGAGGCTTTGAGGTTCCAAAACACTTGAGTATCATAGAGTTGATTGTCTTTAACAATATTGAACTTGGGAGTGATTGGAAATGGAATCAACCTTGAGAATCAACCCATTTCTTCGAAGAGGTAATTAATATTCACTTTGGATTTTGTTTTGTATTGAATATTGGTGTTCTTGAGTTGATTATTATCATATAAACGAGTTGATAAGTATGATTATGAGATGGATTACTGAATTACGATGATGTTGTTGTTGATATATGGATATTGAAATGATTCTTGTGGTTTTGAATTGTGTTGTTTATCTTCAAGAGATATTTTGGTTTTGGGTTTTGATGTTGTTGTTTACCTCGTATTACGATGAATATAGAAATGATATGATGATTCTTGGTGCTTCTTGGAGTTTGTATTGAGGAAGAAGATTATATATCGATATATGTCTTGGATTGTGAGTTTGACGATGGTTTAGATGTTAGAACCTATTAGATTATGTTGTTTTGTTGGTTATGATCATGGTTATGGATTATTTTATGTTCTTGAAGAACTTCTTGGTGAATATAACATAGCAATATGATCACTATATGTTGAAATATTGATGTTTTTGGATATGAACATGGAATGTTCATATCTAGAATTATGTTATATTGATTGATTATGTGATTTCTGTATAACAGTACGAGTATGATAATGAGATTGAATTTGAAAGATTATGTTTAATCTTGGAATATGATTATTCATAATATTGAACTATTCGGAAAATTTGGATTAGTGATTATATCGGTATTATTTTAATACGAGTTTACAATTATGAGCAAGGAGGAATCTTGTTAATCCGTATATGAGATTGGTTTCAGAAGTGAGTATGTTATAATCCATGTTACGGTTATGCGTTCGCAATTGTTTGAGTTTGAATTGTTCGGATTTGGTGTTTAAATGAGGTATTGTAGAATTGTTGGGTTTTTGGATTGGTTATGTCGGTTGTTGATTGTTATAGGATTGTTTTTTATTGATTATTGCATTAGGTTGTAAGGATTAATAGTTGATTAGAATAATATATTGCGGTCGAGTTCGAGGATGTTCGTGAATTACTATGGTCAGGTCCGAGGAGCTTGTAGACGAAGGCAAGGAAATTGGTAACGACTTCATTATCATCGTATCGGTATCGAGACAAGTTATTGCTTGCTCAGTTTATAATATTTAATGAATGGTTTCAGTTTCATTCGTTTATAATTTGTATAGCAATGATTATAATTATGAACTATGGAGATTTGGGATTGTACGTTGTTTCCGGATTTTTCTAATTTAATCATAATGTATATGATTTACATTTGTTATTGGTATACATGGGTATCGAGTATACATTTTGCTAAAGACGAGGATATGAGTTATCTATAGTCTGTGGTATTTTGGATCATCGAACATTGAAAATAATCGTCGGTGATGGTTTTTGACATCGAGATTTCTATCGAAGGACTCAGGGCAAATACTCTTAATCATTTGTGTCATTTAGTGTTAATCATATTGTGATACATTCATGTATTATTGTTGTCAAGCATGTCGGTTATGTTGTTACGTGTCGTGCATATGTGTTGTTATTGTTTTGTCCACCATGTGTTGGTCCGACGTGATCATCATGAGAATCTATAGCTGTGTGCGATGGATCATTGGACGGGTACTTCCACCATGTGTTGGTCCGACAGGATCATCATGGGAATCTATGTTGTGTGCGCTGGATAATTGGATTACCGTGTATTATTTTTGTGGATATGTATATTATGGGTTATCCACCACGTGTTGATCTAATAGGATCATCGTGGGATTCTATGTTGTGTGCGCTGGATCGTTGGATTACCATGTATTATTTTTGTGCATATGTATATTATGGGTTATTGTAACACCCAAAATTTATTTATTTTTTTTTGCGGAAATAATATAAAGTTTGACACCAATTCATAAAGGGACTTCATTTATTTAATTTAATAAGCCAATAATGGCAATCAAGTTATCAAACTTCTAAAGAAAACAACATAAGTAAAACTTTCTAATATAGAAATGTCAAAAGCAGAAGTACTAAAAATGTTCATTGACTTAAAATAAATCACAGTGTGTCACGAATGCTCCCGTCAGTCCTTAGCCTCCTTAATCGTAATACCTGAAAATGTTAAGTAAAACCGTAAGCACAAAGCTTAGTGAATTCAAACACAACATTATACCAATATCCACAATCACTAGACCTAGATTAAAATATATAGTTATAACATTTAAATATAAGCCAAGAACAAATCAAAGCTTATGAGGAGGGCTAGTAGGTTACCCGCATCTCACAAACCGAAGAGTATTGGGTTAATCTACCCTCACCTCACATCCCGGAGGGTATTGGAGTAATTATACCTAACCACGCGCACCGGACAAAAGCCGGATAATTGCTATGATCCCCTCAACAATAAACATACAGTGCACATGTATAATTAACAATTTAAGCATGCATTCATATTATCATACCAAAATAATAATTTAACACTCACGTGCTAACCTAGCAATCATAAATATTGAGACAATGGAGTGAGAGAACTCACCTTGAATACTTAAGGGAGATTGCTAAATCAAAACTGGCTACCACACTTAGGCAAATGCCAAAACTTCACCTATTATAAACTAGGAGTTAGGATACACCCAAAGATGAAGCTTAAAGACTTAAACAAAAATCTGGACAGCAAGGTCTAAAAACAGACCCGCTGTTAAAGATGGATTTACTTAATTTTCCTAAGTATTAACATATCAATATTAAATTTTTCTAAGAAACTAGAGTCTTTCCCCTTTTTAAAACAGTAAAGAACTCACTCTAACTCCAAAATATGAATTTATTATGATGCTTTTAAAAGACATCGCAGTGCAGTCCCAAATCATAGGAATCAGTAGTGTTGGCCAATTCTACCCAACTTGTGGGTAGACATTGTCCAAACTAAAAATCACAGAGATAATAGACATAAATACCAAAGTCTCAGAGTTGGAATCGACCAAAAAGGGTTTCCCAAACTCTAGATATGAAATTCACAACATGACTAATTACAAAACCCTTAAAAGCTGATGACAGAAAACTGATCTGGAGTGTGAACTCAATATGACCAAGAAATACTTGGAGATAACATTTCATAAACTCCAGATCACAACTTTAAGTCATAACACACATATGAGAACTTGGAATCCCATCAGATCATTTCCCAAGCCCTAGAAACGAATAAAACAAATTGACCTATCAGATCAGACCCGGATCAGACCTACCAGCAAAGATGCTGTTCTTGCCCATGGATAAAGTCCTAATTAGTGAGGGTGACCTTCATAAGGAAGTTACCCAACACAATTTGTAAACTTTTGGAACAGGTTTGAGATCCGTTTGAGTTATAGAATTCAAGTTATGATTTTTGTAAGATGACTACAAATCTGATAGAAACAGAATCGTAGCCAACCCTTAATCTTTTTAACCAATCCATTCCTCTCCCTTTTGAAACACATTCCTAAATGTGTTTATCACCCAAATTCAGTCCCCTATGAACATGGTGGCACTAAAAAGGGCTAGGGGTCATTGGCATTTCATTTAGTCACAAGGAAAAGAATCAAATCAATATAATATATGACAAACCACTTAAACTCATAATTTTCCCCTTTTTTTAAGGGTTCCTTGATCTTTCAAATACACAAACATTTATATACACATCTTAGAAGATGCTATAAAGTTGTATACTTAGATCTAAACATATTGACATGGATATGTTAAGAATCAAAATAATAATTAACAAGAATTATAACCATTCACAAGATCTATCACATTTTATCACCTAAATAAAACTTGGTGATTTCCATGGTTCATTTAGACCTTGTATTTTATATAATTATCTAGATCCATCATACACCATGTATAGGGTGTAGATATAATCTAGAGATGATGATAACATACAACTTAAAACAATAACAATATTGGTTAAAACCATAAGATCTATCTTCTTTAAATCACACAAGTTACAACTTGATGATTTTTATGAATCATATAGATCTTTTACATAATATGATCATCTAGACTCATCATACACCATATAGAAGATGGTGATGAAATTTCTAGATGATAATCAACACTTAAAACAATTAATTGAATATAAATCAAAAGAAAAGATTAAAACACCTTAAAAGATCTTACCTAAGCTTGTTACACCAACAAGGAAGTGAAAGAGAAAGATGATTGTGGCTTTGGAAGAGAAAAAACGAGAGAGAGATGGGAGAGATCGGCCGTAAGGAGGGAGGGAGGAAGAAGTTTAGGGTTTTTGTGATATTTTTATAAATTATTTTAGGATAAAGCCTAATGACTTCACTAATGGGCTAGGCTCAAAACTCATTTCTTTTACTAGCCCAATATAATTAAATCTTTCAATTAACTTAGCCCAAAACTTGTATTTTAATCTAACTTGGCTAATTAATTAAACCCATCATTTAAAATAACTAAATACCATGAAAATAATTAACGTCTGGGAAAACCGGGCGTTACAACTCTCCCCTACTAAGAAGGGACTTCGGCCTCAAGTCGGTCCCTCCGAATAACTCGGGATAATGCGCCCTCATCTCGTCTTCGAGGTTCCCATGTACACTCAGATCCCTTCCTATGCCGCCACCGAACCTTAACGAATAAACAGTCTTGCCGCTCCGAAGGGTCTTTGACTTTCGATCAACAACCGCGATAGGTTTCTCAACATAGTTGAGCCGTTCGTCAATTTGGATGTCTTCCAGAGGTACCACGGCGGTATCGTCAACAATGCACTTCCTCAACTGTGACACGTGGAAGGTGTTATGAATCAAACTAAGCTCGTCAGGCAGCTCCAACCGGTATGCTACCTTACCAACGCGAGCTATGATCTTATAAGGTCCAATAAACCGAGGTCCCAGCTTCCCACGCTTGCGGAACCTAATCACACCCTTCCAAGGGGAGACCTTTAATAACACATGATCCCCAACCTGAAACTCAAGATCGGAGCGTCGCTTATCTGCATAACTCTTCTGACGACTCCTAGCGGTGACCAAATGATCCCTGATCATTTTGATTTTCTCCGTGGTCTGCAAAACAATATCGGTGCTACCGAGCACCCTCTGTCCAACCTCACCCCAACACACTGGGGTTCTACACTTCCTACCATACAGTGCTTCATACGGGGGCCTGTCGATGCTTGAATGATAACTGTTGTTATATGAAAACTCGGCTAAATGAAGATGATCATCCCAACTGCCTCCAAAATAAATTGCACATGCCCGAAGCATGTCCTCCAAAGTCTGTATCGTCCGCTCACTCTGCCCATCAGTTTGCGGATGGAACGCAGTACTGAAATGTAATCGGGTACCCAATTCTTCTTGGAATTTCTGCCAAAATCGAGAGGTGAATCAGTAGTGTTGGCCAATTCTACCCAATTTGTGGGTAGACATTGTCCAAACTAAAAATCACAGAGATAATAGACATAAATACCAAAGTCTCAGAGTTGGAATCGACCAAAAAGGGTTTCTCAAACTCTAGATATGAAATTCACAACATGACTAATTACAAAACCCTTAAAAGCTGATGACAGAAAACTGATCTGGAGTGTGAACTCAATATGACCAAGAAATACTTGGAGATAACATCCCATAAACTCCAGATCACAACTTTAGGTCATAACACACATATGGGAACTTGGAATCCCATCAGATCATTTCCCAAGCCCTAGAAACGAATAAAACAAATTGACCTATCAGATCAGACCCGGATCAGACCTACCAGCAAAGATGCTGTTCTTGCCCACGGATAAAGTCCTAATTAGTGAGGGTGACCTTCATAAGGAAGTTACCCAACACAATTTGTAAACTTTTGGCACAGGTGTGAGATCCGTTTGAGTTATAGAATTCAAGTTATGATTTTTGTAAGATGACTACAAATCTGATGGAAACAGAATCGTAGCCAACCCTTAATCTTTTTAACCAATCCATTCCTCTCCCTTTTGACACACATTCCTAGATGTGTTTATCACCCAAATTCAGTCCCCTATGAACATGGTGGCACTAAAAAGGGCTAGGGGTCATTGGCATTTCATTTAGTCACAAGGAAAAGAATCAAATCAATATAATATATGACAAACCACTTAAACTCATAATTTTCCCCTTTTTTTAAGGGTTCCTTGATCTTTCAAATACACAAACATTTATATACACATCTTAGAAGATGCTATAAAGTTGTATACTTAGATCTAAACATATTGACATGGATATGTTAAGAATCAAAATAATAATTAACAAGAATTATAACCATTCACAAGATCTATCACATTTTATCACCTAAATAAAACTTGGTGATTTCCATGGTTCATTTAGACCTTGTATTTTATATAATCATCTAGATCCATCATACACCATGTATAGGGTGTAGATATAATCTAGAGATGATGATAACATACAACTTATAACAATAACAACATTGGTTAAAACCATAAGATCTATCTTCTTTAAATCACACAAGTTACAACTTGATGATTTTTATGAATCATATAGATCTTTTACATAATATGATCATCTAGACTCATCATACACCATATAGAAGATGGTGATGAAATTTCTAGATGATAATCAACACTTAAAACAATTAATTGAATATAAATCAAAAGAAAAGATTAAAACACCTTAAAAGATCTTACCTAAGCTTGTTACACCAACAAGTAAGTGAAAGAGAAAGATGATTGTGGCTTTGGAAGAGAAAAAACGAGAGAGAGATGGGAGAGATCGGCCGTAAGGAGGGAGGGAGGAAGAAGTTTAGGGTTTTTGTGATATTTTTATAAATTATTTTAGGATAAAGCCTAATGACTTCACTAATGGGCTAGGCTCAAAACTCATTTCTTTTACTAGCCCAATATAATTAAATCTTTCAATTAACTTAGCCCAAAACTTGTATTTTAATCTAACTTGGCTAATTAATTAAACCCATCATTTAAAATAACTAAATACCATGAAAATAATTAACGTACCGGGAAAAACCGGGCGTTACAGTTATCCACCACGTGTTGATCTAATAGGAACATCGTGGGAATCTATGCTGTGTGCGCTGGATCGTTGGATTACCATAAGTATACGTTGTTGTTATTGTTGTGAGCATATTGATGTTGTCATGTGAATATGTATTTGTAAGTCTTTTGTATGACCATGTCCATATGTGGTATTGATCTGATCTCGGATTAGACTGACACGATTCGTCGTGGCATTGCGTATCTTGAGGTATGTTCTGTATTTCCTTCTTGGTTCTTGTATTTGGATGGACAATCGATTATCGTGTTGATATTTGATGATGTTATCCAATGGATGGAATTGGTCAGTATTGGTATACTTCGTATCAGTGAGTTATGATGATATTTTGAGAATCTTGGGTATTGTCTGGGATACAATACAAATGTTTGTGTACGATTCAGTGTGTTTTTGAGAATACGAGATGTGGAATATGGCGAGGATTACATTGATGAGGATTATCACAAATTGGAGGTTATGACGGTAAGATCACGTTGGTAGTATTCTTACTTAGCATCTTATTGGTATATAATTATTGACGTGATATGATCGTTATCATTGTTGGGTATTATAGCTGACCCCGTCGTGGGCTTTATTTTTAGGTTCTTGGGATATCGAGCTTGTGCGGTCGTGAAGAGATAAGCTTCCCGGAGGATACTGGCTATGATGTGTGTTTGTGAATCGAGTACTTTGATGAGTTGACGTGTGTTTGTGAATCGAGTACTTTGATGAGTTGTTATTTTCCTTTGCAAAAGTATTTTTATTGTTATATCCACTGCGAGTGTGTTTCAAAATAGCTTGCTAGTATTTTGTGAACTTGGGTTCATTTTGGGAAATCATCTACTAAACTATTTTGTCTGTACGTGTAAGCGATAGCTTAACGTATACTTTTAGATTGATGAGTTCTGGCATTTCAGCCTTGTACTTTCAAATGGGATTTTACGACGGTATTGATAAATGGATTTCATAGAGTCTTTGGATATTTTTAAAAAGGATATTACCATCATCGACGCTTAGGCGTATTTGCAGTGTTTGTAAAAATGTCTTTTAGCCTTGTGGGTTCCTTTTCGGGCCCCACGACGCTGTAATATTCCCGGATGGCCCTAGGGGGTGTTACAAAATATGGTATCAGAGTCAGGTTGTGAAAACCTAGGCCGTCGGGTTGAGTCGAGCCATGTTTTTTTCACGTCATTCGAGTTGTCGGTGGACGAATATTAGAACCCTGGGTTTTTGTTGTTCACCTAGGCTTGTGTGTTATGTGGTTTAGCAGTGTGGTACTGTAGTTGTTTTAAACTTATCCAAATGGTACTAACATGTTTCTTCGGGAAGAGATGTGTTGTGTTCTCGAGTTGAACTGATTTTGCAAAATGTATGTTTTGAAAATATGTGTATCGAGTATTTTCTAGATTTGAGACATGTACACGATCTGTAAGTATTTGGATTTTTGAATTTCATTGAGGTTATTCTCAATTATAAATTGATGTACTTTGAGAAACATTGGGAAAAATATTATGTGTTACAGTTTGAGGTAACCGAATATAATACTTGGGACAAACAGATGGTCTTGAGAAGCTATGATTATGGAAAATCAATATGTCGGTTAAATATGGAAAAAACGGAGTTGTGTATTTGGGAGAATGTTGTGAATTGTTGAGAGGAAGATGTAGTCATGCTATTTCATTTTGATATATATGAAACTATTTTTGAAAATATGGAGATGATACTTTTCAAAATGATATATTTTGAATAAATTATTTTGCTCGCTGTCATGAAAATGTATTTTCTTAAATTTATTTTGAGAGACAATATTGTTGTCTTTAATAACATGTTTCATCATGGCATAGTTGACGTGTTGCAGTATGGAATAATGGTCGATGTTACGAGTCATCTGTGGAAAAAGAGATTTTATCAAAGTCTATCCAATAAGATTTTGGATTCTATCGTGTGATTGTTCGACCGAATGACAGTGGAATTTGTGACAAGGCGGATTGGTATACGGGAGTATGGATATGGTCGATCATTTGCATAATTTTATTTTATTTAATCGTGTGTATTCTAAAAGAATTGTCATCGAGAACTTGACACGAGCGAGCCGGTTTAACTTTTCGAAAATTAATTATAGTCTCACGAATATATACAAATACATGTTTTGATTTTTGAAATTCTGGAAAGAACTTTCGAAAATTGATTTTTATTAACAAGATTATATGATTTCAAGGCCGTTTTGAAAATATTATAGGTATACGTACAAATTTAGTGCATAATGCATATCATGGTGAAGTTCTGAGTAAGACTCATGAGATGGATAACACATTAGTATGGTACGATGAAAATAGATTCGAATTTCAGCATAGTAGCTTGGAGTATTCAGGGATAACCGGTTGGTTAATCACATAAAGAGAAATATGCTGCATGTTGTACATTCGATACAGAATATGATTTTGGAACTTCGGGTTTTGTGAAACCTGGGCATATGTGCTATGTGGCTCTATTGGTGTGGTACTAGCGTGAATTTGCTATAGTGATTTTTGAATTTTGAGCGATACTGATTGGAGTATGATTGGGTATGTTCGACTGCCTGCGACTGGTTGTTCATACGCCGAGGGGTATGTTCAACAGTCGGGTGTGTTTCTTTGAGATCCACTATATGTGATTTGTATAATATTTTGAGAATTTTATTCTTTCGTATATCTGTCCCTGTGGTTCTTTGTTGATCGTGTTGGAGCTTACTGTGTGAGGGTATTCTCGGTTATTGTTGATCGTTCATTGGTAGTATTGGAGTTTATCATGTGGATGATATTCTCGGTTGTGTATTGACCTTTGGTTGGTCGTATTGGAGTTTATCATGTCGATGATATTCTCGATTAATTTATTGTTTGATCATTATTATTGATCGTATGAGCATTCAGACTTTGTGTCGATGTTTCGGGATTTGTTGTATCATGTATTATTGGTTTTATCAGGATCGGGACTTGATTGTGCAATTAGGGCAGACAGGCTTTGGAACGGAAGGATTATTCCATAATTGAGTTATAACATTATATTTTGTTGAAATTGGTGAAATTGTTATTGTAAGCGTATTGAGGCTTTGAAGTGGGGTCATTTGCTAGTACCACATGAGATAATCGACTTCATTGCTTGTAACTATACTATTTTGGTTATTCGTTAATGACAATGATTGATCATTTTCGTGATGATTCTGAATATTGTGGTTGAACTTTTGATTGTTACTGGGTTGCAAGTTTCGAGGACGAAACTTATTTTAAGTGGTGTAATATGTAATATCCTGAATTTCTACTATAGTTGTTTAATGTAATTGTATCCGAGTTATACTGCACAGTGTGGAATCTGTACAGTAGGGATAAAATAATTGAAGGACTGAGACATCTGTACTGGTATAATTGTCATACTTGGTCGACAATTGCATTTGAAGATATTGTGTGTCAGGCGTATTGTATGAGAATATTATTAAAAGGAGTATATGTATTCAGTATGTTGTGTATACGTATCCAGTATGTCGAGACGTACAGGAGCAATTATAATTGGCTAAGCACAGAAGCCATAACGTACGCTAAGTTGAGAATCTAACGTACGCTAATATGGTAAGGGTAACGTACGTTATGTATCATGCATTACGTATGTTACGAGAGGAATCGGAAAGAGGGATCTATACCTGACATGTGGAGCCCAGAGAACGGCTGTCGTGCAAAAAGGTAAGTCAACGAAGAGTTTAACGTACGCTATGGACTGCTCATTACGTACGTTAAATGGACATACTACTGTAGTAAGTCAACTCTGTGTTACGCACGCTATGGCATGAGTGTTACGTACGTAAGACATGATACGAATTGAGGCATTAGCCTCTAGACTGTCGTTACGTATGCTATCAAGGTAAGATAACGTACGTAAGGATTGTTACGTACGTTAAGATGGTTCATGTAGCGTACGTAATATCTGAGTCTATATATATGTGTAGTTGGATATTGTTATTCAGTTCGGCCATTTCTTCCCTTAATCCGATAGAGAGATTCTTGAAGGATGTTTTGAGGTTCCAAAACACTTGAGTATCATAGAGTTGATCGTCTTTAACAATATTGAACTTGAGAGTGATTGGAAACGGAATCAACCTTGAGAATCAACCCATTTCTTCGAAGAGGTAATTAATATTCACTTTGGATTTTATTTTGTATTGAATATTGGTGTTCTTGAGTAGATAATTATCATATAACCGAGTTGATAAGTATGATTATGAGATGGATTACCGAATTACATTGTTGTTGATATATGGATATTGAAATGATTCTTGTGGTTTGAATTGTGTTGTTTATCTTCAAGAGATATTTTGGTTTTGGGTTTTGATGTTGTCGTTGTTGTTGTTGTTTACCTCGTATTACGATGAATATGGAAATGATATGATTATTCTTGGTGTTTCATGGAGTTTGTATTGACGAAGAAGATGATATATCAATATATATGTCTTGGATTATGAGTTAGACGATAGTTTATATGTTAGAACCTATTGGATTATTTTTTTTGTTGGTTATGATCATGGATTATTTGGTGTTCTTGAAGAACTTCTTGGTGAACTTAACATAGCAAGATGACTATATGTTGAAATATTGATGTTTTTGGATATGAACATGGAATGTTCATATCTAGAATTAAGTTATGTTGATTGATGATGTGATTTCCGTACAACAGTACGAGTATGATAATGAGATTGGAAAGATTATGTTTAATCTTCGAATATGATTATTCATAATATTAAACTATTTGGATAATTTGTATTAGTGATTATATCGGTATTATTTTACTACGAGTTTACAATTCTGAGCAAGGAGGAATCTTGTTAATCCGTATATGAGATTGGTTTCGGAAGTGTGTATGTTATTTTAAAACCCCATGTTATTCAGGGTATATTACAGCGCCGTGAGCCCTGCCGTGGGACCCACAAGGCTATTCATACGCGGAACTATAAAATTTGACCGAGAAGGTCCAAATACAATGTAATGGAGGACAATAAAAATGGTATTCAAAACCATCCCAATATATCAGAATACAACACATCACAAATCAATACCTCGGAAACACAGGCCGGAACATCAAGGAAACTGAAAACAGTACTCGATTATTCAAAAACCATTCCAGTACAACAACACTGAATGGAGTAAAATACAAAATATAACCAGGAACGAGACACAATATCACACTTGCCCATCATCTTCATGCCGACCCGGTACATGCCTGTCCGCTCTCCTGGAACCTGAAATACATGAAAAGTATTTCCACCATAAAGGGGTTAGCCGTCGAATAGCTAGTGCAAGTATATCGAATATGAATCACAATAATTCTCGGCAATAAAGTAAACATAATCATCATCTCCACAATATAATACTAGTATTCCAGAATAACTAAATCTCATAGCATCACATCAATACATACATGATTAACCGTGGAACCGCACCAGAGGCTACGGAACCCTCAGAGGACCCGTCGGTCCGTCCCAGAGTGGTTAACCCAAATTATCCACGGAATTGCACCAGAGGCTACGAAACCCTCAGAGGACCCGTCGGTCCATCCCAGAGTGGATATAAACAATCATTCCAATCATATATCTTACTTTCAAAGTCGAGAACGTACAAGCATAAACATATACTTGCCTTTGAGACATCGAGTTCGCAAGGAATACGATAATCAAGAACGCATTTTCGATAAGTTCGGTAGGTCCAAGAATGCACTTCCGGCACCTAAACGATTCGCAAGGAATACGATAATCAATAATCCATACTCAAATCACATGAAGGAACTCCCGAAACCCGCCTACAATTCACGAAATTATAAGGGCAAACATTTAAAGGTTGGAAAACCACCCAAACCCTCTCACATCCGAACAAGGTACAAAACAACCCATATAATCATAGGAGAAAGATGGACACAGGATAGATACATCATAATCTCAAGGTTCTCAAGTTCCAAAATAAATAAATCGGACGAATCTAAGAAAATCCCCAAAATTCCCAAAAACTAGGGTTCTAAGGAATTTACCTTCATTTGGAGGATATAAATAGATTAGATGTTGTGAGATCTTTGTTATCCAACTCAAGATGATGATTGTTGAAGAAGGACTGCCTCAAATCGCCCCAAATCGCCTCTCCTGAGCTTTCCCAATCGGATAAGTGAAAAAAATGAAAGAAATGTCAAGTGCAGGGTCACCTGTCCTATATATACCGCGTTCAGTCTAGCGAACGCTACGCCTCAATATTAATGTGCGCTAGCGGGGTCACCCGGTAGGCCAGTGGCTTCTGCCAGCATCGTTAGTGTGCGCTACATATACTGTAGCGTGCGGTAATGCCTTCCTGTAGCGTGTGCTATCCGAGAGTTAGCATGCGCTACCTGGTAGTTGTTGCCCAGAAATGGGAGTCCAGAACCTACTGTCCTATGCCCTGCTCAAGCCTTGGTGTGCGCTGCTGCGATCTCTTAGCAAGCGCTACACAACACTTATAGCGTGCGCTAGCCGCTGCCTTGCGTATGTTACCTGATAGTCTAGAGAGTCTGAATACCTCACTGCCTTTGCCGACGTAGCTCGTTAGCGTGTGCTACGGACGATGTTATCGCACGCTACTGAACACGAATAGCGTGCGCTAGCGAACTCCTATCGTGCGCTAACTGCTAGTCCAGATGCCAGAAATAGCTACTGTCTGTCATGCTCCGAACACTAGCGTGCGCTAATGACCAAGGCTAGCATGTGCTACTCAAGTAAAATTAGCGTGCGCTAGCCTAGTCCTAGCGTGCGCTATCTCCATGACCCAAGGCACTGCCGAAAGGTCCAAGCAACACGATAATGATCCCAAAGGTACAAAACTCCAAATCAACAATGACAACATCTCAAAGTATTTACAGAGGGACCAAAATAGGAATAACGGCAAGGACAAACAGTCAATAAAAGTACGGATATTACATTCTCCTCCTCTAAAAAGAAGTTCCGTCCTGAAACTTCATGTCTCGACCACTGCACTTTAACCAACAGGATGGCTTTGTGCCAAAGTTGCTTCTCACGATGTTCAAGGATCTTCACCGGCCTCTCTGGGAAAGTAACATCCTCGGCTACGTCAATCTCCCCATAGTCGATAACATGAATAGGGTCCAGTACGTACTTTCTCAACTGAGACACATGAAAAACGCTATGGACATGACTCAAAGATGGAGGTAGCGCTAAGCAATAAGCTAACTCTCCAATCCTGTCCAAAATTTCAAACGGTCCGATATACTGCGGACTAAGTTTCCCCTTTTTCCCGAAGCGGAAAACTCTTCTGGTCGGCGATACCAACATGGTCTCCCACTTCAAATTCTAAAGGTCGACGATGAGTATCAGCATAATATTTATGACGGCTCTACTCAGTCAACAACCGGTCCCATATAATAGAAATCTTCTCCTTAGTCTCCATCAGCATATCCTGTTCTGTTCCGACTAGCTCCGAAGCCTCGTCCCAACACAATGGCGATCTACACCGCCTACCATAAAGTGACTTAAATGTTGCCATTTTGATCGATGAATGCCAACTATTATTATAGGCAAACTCGATCAACGGCAAGTGAAGCTCCCAATCATTACTCGAGTCTAGGGCACAAGCCTGCAACATATCCTCCAACGTTTGAATCGTACGCTCCATCTGACCATCTGACTAGGGATGAAAAGATGTGCTCAATCTCAACTTGGTGCCTAAATCCTGATGAACGGCTTGCCAAAAATGCAATACAAAGCGACCATCTCATCGGAAACAATAGTCTTAGGGGCACTATGCAATCTCACAATCTCGGCTACAAAAGTGCGAGCCAATCTCTCCGGTACCCAAGTATCCTTAATACCTAAGAAGTGAGCAGACTTGGTCAACCGATCGACGATTACCCAGATCATTCATTCCGGCTGTAGTTCTCGGCATCTCGGTGATAAAATCCATAGAGATATCTTCCCACTTCCACTCGGGAATGGGAAGGAGATAAAAGAACCCCGCCGGTCATTGATGTTCAATCTTTAATTGTTGACATGTCAAGCATCGTAGCACAAACTCTGTGATATCTTTCTTCATGTTATTCCACCAAAAATTTCACTTCAAGTACTTGTACATATTACTCGTTCCGAGGTGGATAGAGTAAGGCATAGCATGGGCTTCTCGGAGAATTCTCTGCCTCAACTCTAGATCATTCGAAATACAATGCCTGCCCTGAAATCTCATAATACTGTCCTCATGGACCATAAAACCAGGGGATTTTCCTTTAATGACATCTTCCTCCAGTTGGGAAATCATCGGGTCACTCCACTGTTTCCCTTTGATGTCGTCAGCCAATGACGAAGTAATTTCAAGAATGCACAATTGTCCTTATACTCTTTGAAGCCAAACTTCTATTCCTTGCTCGATCAAATTCTGATGGATCTTCGTCTGAGTTGTAAGGATCTCGAGCATCTGAATTGATGCCGATTTGCGGCTCAAAGCGTCAGCGACGACATTGGCCTTTCCCGGATGGTAAAGAATTTCTAAATCGTAATCCTTGATCAATTCCAACCAACATCTCTGCCTCATATTCAGTTCCTTCTAACTGATAATATATTTCAAACTCTTGTGGTCGGTATAGATCCGACATGGAGAGCCATACAAATAATGCCGCCAAATCTTAAGTGCGAAGACAATTACGGCCAATTCCAAATCATGAGTTAGATAGTACATCTCATACGGCTTCAATTGCGTGACGCAAAAGCTATTGTCTTATCATGTTGCATAAGCACACATCCAAGCCCTTGTCCCGAAGCGTCGTGATAAACTGAAAATCCTTCACTACCCTGAGGTAAAGCTAAAATCGGTGATGAGGTCAAACGTCTCTTCAGTTTATCAAAGCTCTGCTGTCTCGCAGTTGTCCAAACAAACTTTTCTTTCTTCTGGAGTAATTTTGTAAGCGTCCGAGCGAGTTTTGAGAACCCCTAGACAAAACGACGGTAATACCCTGCAAGACCCAAAAAGCTACGAACTTCTTTAACATTTTTAGGCGGTGCCCGATCTAGCACTGCCTCAATCTTCTGCGGGTCTACACGAATCCCTTCGGCCGAAATCATATGGCCGAGAATTTTGAATAGAGGTGCTCGGTTCTCAAAATATCTAGTATCAAACGCAAATGTCGGGCATGCTCCTCCCTATCCCGAGAATAAATCAAGATGTCGTCAATAAATACAACTACATACCCGTCGAGGTACTCGATGAATATATTATTCATTAGTTGCATGAATACTTCCTGTGCATTTGTCAATCCAAAAGGCATGACTACAAATTTATAATGCCTGTACCTCGTCTGAAATGCAGTCTTCGGAACGTCGGACTCTTTCACCCTGAGCTGATAGTACCCCGATCTCAAATCAATTTTCGAGAAAATTGTGGCTCCCTGCAACTGATCAAATAAATCGTCTATACGAGGCAAATGATACTTGTGGAGAATTTTTGGATTACTTGGCAAATGAGGGGATTATGACCCACCTCACTGTGTAGGGAGTACCACAACAAAATGGTGTTGCTTAAAGAAGGAACTAAACACTTTTAGAGATGGTTAGGTGAATGATGAGTTACTCAGATTTACCTATTTTATTCTGGGGTATGCCTTGGAAACAGCAGCATGCATACTAAACCTGGTACCTTCGAAATTAGTTCCAAAAACACCCACAGAATTGTGTAGTGGGCGGAAGCCCAGTCTAGGACATGTTTGGATTTGGGGTACTCCAGCACACGTGCTGAATAAGGAAGCTGATAAGTTGGCATATCGGACAAAGGTACGAGTGTTTGTAGGATACCCTAAGGGAACGAATGCCGCTTGTTCTATAGTCCGCAGGATCAGAAGGTCATTGTTAGCACCAACACCAGACTCGTAGAAGAGGGTTATGTGATTATTCACAGGCCCATGAGCGAAATAATTCTGGAAGAGTTAAAGAGCGAGACTCCATCTATATCAATCATACAAGCACCAACTAACACTACACTGTGTATCGATTTTGAGGCTTTTACACCAACTCGGGATTGCCTCATCATAGTGGGAGGGTTGTTCGTCAGCCGGGATGATTCATAGGCGTGGGGAAGTCTTCAGACTCAATTCCAGATGAAGATGAATTAGATCTCTGGACTTACAAGCAGGCAATCCAAGATAATGATGATGACTCCTAGAAAGTGGCAATGGAATCGGAATGGGACCTAGGAATTCCAATCAAGTGTGGAAGATAGTAAAACTACCTGATGAGGAACAATCCATTGGGAGTAAATGGGTCTACAAGCAAAAGAAAGGAAGTGACAGAAAGGTTGAAACTTCAAAGCAAGGCTTGTATCTAAAGGTTATACTCAAAAGAAGGCCATCAATTACGATGAAACCTTTTTGCGGGTAGCTATGCTTAAGCCAATACGGACTCTTTTCGCTATAGCTGTGCATTTGGATATGGAGATTGGCAAATGGAGGTCAAAACTGCATTCTTGAATGGCAGTCTAGACAAGGAGATATATATGCGTGCAAGAGGAATATACTTGACTCGGTATTAGACAGCTAACCCCATTCAAGGGAAATACATTCATGTATTTCATGTTCCAGGATAACAGATGAGCGGGTACCGGGTTGGTGTGAAGATGATGGGCAAGAGTGATGTTATGACATTTCCTTTAATGTATTATTTATGTTTTCCATCCGAGATATTGTACCTTGCAAGATTTTTAGTACTCGAGTATTACATGATGTTTTTCTTGTTGTTTCTACCTTTTCATTATGGGTATAATCCCCATTGACTTTTGTCGATCGATCTTGAATATTCCTCTGGATGTTGATTTTTATTGCCTTATATTTGGTTATATCTTGACCTTGTGGGTCAAAGTTCATGGTTATGTGTATGTATGTCCTTCTGGGTAGGGTTGCAAACGAATCGAATCGAACCGAATACTGAGACATTTTATTCGAATTGGATCAAGTTGACGAATATTCGAATTCTAATTCGATATTTAGTCGAATTCAAAATGCGATTCGTATTCGATTCGTTAAAAAAATTCTAATATTCGAATATTCGATTCGATTCGAAATTCGAAATTATTTATATATATGTATATTCCAAATAAATTATTTAACTAAAAATAAATATAAAAACTATATTTTAAAATAAAATTATATTTAATAAATACATAACATATATATTCTCTATATATTTATTTTATATAATTAAACTATATTGACTAGCATATATTATGTATTAGAAAACTATATAACTAATATATATTATATATTACAAATATTACATAAATAAACGAATCGAATATTCGAATACATCGAATCGAATATTGGCATATTTGTATTTGTATTCGAAAAATCTACGAATACAAAAAATTATTCTTATTCAAATTCGAATTCGATTTTTCCGAATACGAATCGAACAATACGAATACGAATATCGAATCGAATCAAAATTATTCGATTTGTTTGCAACCCTACTTCTGGGTCCCAAAGAGGGGTTCGCGGAACTGTAACATGCCTTGAATATCTTGGCGGGTGTTACAGAATATGGATCAGAGCTTAGATTTATGGATACCTTGGTTGTCCGTCTCTTTGGACCGAATTGAGTAATCATTTGTATACAGTATCAATATGTTTCCATCATCTTGGTATGACCGGTACTCGTAAGTACTTTTACTCTTCTTTTATTTTCTGAACCGCTACACCTTTAAATTTGTATTGCTGGGAATTGGTCACCTCGATGACACGTGATTTGAACTGTGCACAGCTATTATATGCATGTTCCTCACAATGTCTGTTGATAGAGGACGCGGATGAGGGTGGGGACGTGGCACAGCAATTTCCTTCAGTTCTGATGTGGGTTTGGCTATTCCAACCTTGTCGAACATAGTGCGTCCAAGTACCGACAGTCATCAGGACCAGTCGGTCGGACAAGGGAATAATGTGGATGCTGGTGTTGCGAACATTCTTCAACAAGTGGCAAATCAAATGGCTCTCTTGACCCAGGTGGTCCAACAGAATAATTCAAACCCGACGGCTAATACATGTGCGGAAAAATGGCTCTATGATGTAGTCTGTATGCATCATCCACAGTTTATTGGAATAGTTATTAAAGGCAAAAGGCGCACCGAGGCGATGAGGGCTCGTGTCGCTTGGGGCTGAAGGCACGAGGCGAGGCACACGCCTGAGTGAGGTGAGGCACCAACAAGAAAATACCAGAACTACAACATAACACAGAAAAATTATAAACTTAAATTTAAAAGCAATTCAAAATAACAAGCAAAAGACAATATTTAAATAAACTAAAGTAGGTTATAGGTAATAATAAGTCCTCCTACATCAACTTCATCTTATTATTAATCGATCAATCATCACTAATCTCCATATAGCCTTCTTCTTCTTCATCATCTTTTTCTTCTTCTTTAAGATTGTCTTCTTCAATAAATTCCTCTTCCTCTTCTTCACCATCTCCTTCTTCTACATCAAAAACTATATCCTCCTCATCTCTAAGTCCATGAGGAGCTCTCTAATAAGAATTCTTTCCTTTTCCGCTTGCTTAGCCCTGGACTTAGTAAATGATGTAGAGATGACGTCACTTTTTCCTTTTCTCTTACGCGATCGAGTATTATTAACCTCTTCTCCAACTCCACTGGCTCTAGCAACTGCATACCACGTCAAAGAATCATCATCAAATACCAAATCATCTTCATCTTCTCCATGATTTTCTTCATCCACTGCACCTATCAACCACTCATTCACTACAACAAGAAACCCCTCTTACAATGATGCACACACATTGTAGAAGGGTTTTGACAATGTTTTCAATCTCGTTGTCTATCAAGGGATTGTTAAAAGTATAACCTTTTTTGATAACGCCCTTCTGGCATCGTACACCCTGTTGTAAATGTAACACCCCCAAGAAGTTCAGGGTATACAGCGCCATGAACTCCACTCCTTGGAATCCACCAGGCTAACATACGAGCTCGACATGACAACAGTGATACACATCATCAACATACAAACAATTTCTCAATTCAAGACGTACAAAAAGTAAACTGGACTCAACAGTGCAATACAACATCATCCAAAACCCAAACCGGGTACACAACATTCACAATGTTCCAAAAGAAAGAAGTACTCGAGTACTAAAGCAAACGACAATATTAATATAATTTAAAAGACATGACATTAACGAACGACCATTGAACAGATTCACTCTTGCCCATCATCCTCGTACTTCCTGCATGCTCGTTCACCTCCAAGACCTGCACGTATTTCCCCCATTTAAGGTGTTAGGACAACTACTAGTCCAAGTACAATCCATTTGAACTACCATTCTAATCAAATGAAATATGCGCCGAAAGTCATTTTAGAAAACATCTATATTCCGGAATACTATGGTGCACGAGCACAAAACACATTTCTCCAACAAAATATTTCAAAGGTTAACCGTTGGTATGAGACTCACGGCCACCGCACCCCACAGAGGCCCCGTCGGACCATCCCTGGGTGGTTAACCCTAGTTCGTGATACGCATACACACGGAACTACATATCCCCACAGGCCCCGTCGGACCGTCCCAGGGTGAACATACACATACACATCCACAACATACACGCAAAGCCATAATCCAAATACTAGAATATGAAAACAAACGTAAAGTATTTGCCTTTGAGACATCTTCGACGAAATGGGAACGAACAACGACTAGGAGTGACCCGGAGGGAACACGACCATTCCTAAACGAAAGATTAACACAATAACAATAATCGAATGGAATACGCCCACAACCCCGACTAATAATCAGAAACATAGACGGACGATGAGTACGGGCAGGGTTTTCACAAAACCTTCCCAAATCAACAATTCACGGATTAAACATGACTGAAACGGATTGGGAATCACCCAAAAACAATAATGGATAAGAAATATATCAACATAAACGAACAATTCGAGTTCAATCTAGACAAATCCCTAAAAAAAACCCAAAATTGACAAAGGTAGGGTTCTAAGCCATATACCTTGGATTCGGACGGAGTAGGATGATTTTGTTGATGATGATATGATACCACAACACTACGGTGATGGGAGATGAAGAACACAAGGGTTGAAAGTGGTGGAAATCGCCCCTGGAGGTTTCTGGTGTCGCCCGACGAAAAAAAACGAAGAGAGGAAAGAAAATGATGTTCTGACCTCTGCCCGCTGTTTTAAAACAGCGAGCTGTTACGAACGTAAAAATGGGACTTTATGGACGTAACAAGGACACCTTACAGCCGTAACTATCGGGTGTTACGGCCGTAACACCCTACTGGCAGCAGGTTGAAAAAACTGCTGTCCGGCACATCCCGAACGACCCCGAAACCCAAACCTGCTAACAACCAAAAATATGGTTACGAAGTATTCCCGATGACGAATCTAAGCTCTAAAAGGAAACACAATTCCGACTTCCCTAAGGTTCGGAATTCAACGACGGAAGTAATTTCCCTTAAGCTATAGAAAATTACAAAATGGCCCAAACGTTCGAAAATCATCGTACGATGTCGGATCATGAAACCAAAACTCACAACATAAACAACTAAACCATACGAACTCATGTAAGCAAAGAAACAACGAAATCGAATGAGTTTTACGTGAATCGAACATACATGCGATAAAACATATCATAAAGTGAACTTACGTAAGAACACCTCCGAAACTCGTCCAAATGGAAAAACTCCAAGAACAAAATAGATTCAAAAAGTCGAAACGGTTACAAGGGAGTCGATAAAAATAGACATGCGACAAAATGGAAACTGTTAAAAATGGAAAGGTATGGATATTACATTCTCCCCCTCTAAAAAGAAATTTCGTCCCGAAACTTAAGAATAAAAAAGCTCGGGGTGCCTCACACGCATATCCTCCTCCAATTCCCACGCCGTTTCCTCTACTCCATGCCTCGACCATTGCACTTTAACCAAGGGGATGGTTTTGTGCCTTAACTATTTATCTCGATGTTCCAAAATTATAATGGGCCTCTACTCAAACTTAACGTCCTTCTCGATCTCCACCTCCCCGAAGTCAATAACGTGAGTCGGGTCTGGAACATACTTCCTCAACTGAAAAACATGAAATACACTATGCACATGGCTCAACAACGGAGGTAATGCCAATCGGTAAGCTAACTCGCCGACTCTCTCCAATATCTCGAAAGGTCCAATATACCTTGCACTAAGCTTCCCCTTTTCCCAAAACGGAAAACTCCCTTCGACGGGGACACTCTCAACAAGACATGATCTCCTACCTCAAACTCCAAGGGTCGATGCCTAACATCCGCATAAGACTTTTGTCGACTCTGATCCACCAACACCTCTCTCGAATCAACTCGACTTTCTTCCTCATCTCCAACACAAGATCCGGCTTGGTGCCAACTAAATCGGACGGCTCATCCCAACATATCAGTGATCGACACCGTCGGCCATAAAGCGCCTCATACGGTGCCATCTTAATCGATGCATGCCAGCTATTATTATAAGTAAACTCGATCAGAGCCAAATGCTCCTCTCAATCGCTACTCCAATCTAGCGCACACGCGCGCAACATATCCTCGAACGTCTGAATGGTAGGCTCGGACTGCCCGTCAGTCTGAGGATGGAAAGATGTACTCAAACGCAAATGTGTCCCCAACACCTTATGTACCACCTGCCAAAAATGCGATACAAACCGGCCATCTCTGTCCGAAATAATAGTCTTCGGCATACCATGAAGTCTTACGATCTGCGCGATAAAAATACGAGGCAATTTTCCTGGACCCTAAGTGTCCTTAATACCCAGAAAATGTGCCGACTTAATCAGTCGATCCACGATCACCCACACCATATTCATTCCAGTCTTCATCCTCGGCAAATTCGTGACAAAGTCCATAGAAATATCCTCCCACTTTTATTATGGGATGGGAAGTGGCTTCAACAGCCCGGCTGGCCGCTGATGCTCGATTTTGACTTGGTGACAAATCAAACACTTAGCCACAAACTGTACTACCTCTTTCTTCATGTCATTCCACCAGAAATTTTTCCTCAAGTCCTTATACATCTTACTCAAGCCCGGATGGACTAAGTAAGGTGACGCATGACCCTCTCGCATAATATCCTGCCTCAATTCCAAGTCGTTCGGAACACACAGCTGGCCTTAGAATCTCAACACAACATCCTCATGAATAACGAATCCCGAGGATTTCTCATTCCCTACATTCTCGCGGAGCTGAATAAACATTGGATCTTCTAGCTGTCTCGATTTAATGTCGCCGACGAGAAACGAAGAGATCTCAAGAGTGCGCAACTGCCCGGCACTCCCTGGTAGCACAATACCCAACCCCATCAACTCTCACTGGAGCCCTGACTAGGTCGTGAGTAACTTAAGTGCCCGAAACGATACCAATTTCCGACTCAAGGCATCTGCCACCACATTTGACTTGCTCGGATAATAAAGGATTTCAAGACCGTAATCCTTAATTAACTCCAACCACCTTCTTTGCCTCATATTCAGTTCTTTCTGTGTGAAAATATACTTCAGGCTCTTGTGATTGGTGAAAATCTGACATGACGAGCCATACAAGTAATGATGCTAAATCTTCAATGCAAACACCACTACGGCCAACTCAAGATCTTGGGTAGGATAATTTAACTCGTACGGTTTCAACTGAGGGGAAGCATAAGCAATCGTCTTCCCGTGCTGCATGAG
Organism: Orobanche coerulescens; assembly: GCA_033398695.1. NCBI lineage: Eukaryota > Viridiplantae > Streptophyta > Magnoliopsida > Lamiales > Orobanchaceae > Orobanche > Orobanche coerulescens. The sequence goes on from CM065806.1 coordinate 73,017,832, forward strand.
TACACACCCAAGTCCTTGGCCCGAGGCATCACTATAAACTGAAAAACCCTCATTACTGCTCGGTAAAGCCAAGACGGGAGCGGTAGTCAACCGCTTCTTCAACTCCTCGAAGCTCTTCTACCTCTCGTCGGTCCACACAAACTTCTCTGATTTCTGCATTAACTGAGTAAGCGGTCGAGTGAGCTTAGATAACCCCTCGACAAACCTACGATAATACCCGGCCAAACCCATAAAACTACGGACCTCCTTCACGTTCTTGGGCGGCGCCCAATCCAACACTACCTCTATTTTGTGTGGGTCCACGCGAACACCCTCGGCCGAGATCACGTGGCCGAGAAACATAACCTCCTGCAACCAAAACTCACACTTTGAGAACTTCGCATAAAGGCGCTGGGTTCTCAAGATTCCCAACACGATATGCAAATGACGTGTATGCTCTTCCTCGCTCCTCGAGTAAATATAGATATCATCGATAAAGACGACTACACACTTATCGAGGAATTCGATAAAAATTTTATTCATTAGCTGCATGAACACGGCTGGGGCGTTGGTTAGCCCAAAAGGCATAACCATGAACTCGTAGTGGACGTATCTCGTCCAAAAGGCCGTTTTTGGAATATCGGAATCCTTCACTCGGAGTTGATAATACCCCATCTCAAATCAATCTTCGAAAACATGGTTGCTCCTTGCAATTGATCAAACAAATCATCAATCCTCGGGAGCGGATACTTGTTTTTAATCGTCACCTTGTTCAACTCTCGAAAGTCGATACATAGACGAAGTGACCCATCCTTCTTCTTCACAAGCAAGACCGGTGCGCCCCAGGGCGAAGTGCTCGGTCAAATATAACCCATGTCTAGCAACTCTCCCAACTGTTTATTCAACTCAAGCATATCGGCAGGCGCCATGCGGTATGGCGTCTTCGAAATCGGAGCCTCACCAACCTCTAAATCAATAGTAAACGCAACCTCACGGTCTGGTGGCAAACCCAGCAACTCGTCTAGAAAGACGTCAGGATAATCACTCACTATCAGAATTGACGAGAGCTCGACTCCCCCTTCTTCCAATCTGAAAGCATAACACCAGTAACCAGTGCAACCTCCTCAAAGAAGTCTCACCGCTTTCATAATGCTGATCAGAAATCTCTGACTACCCCGCTTACGTCCCATAAAAGAATGCTCGGTACCGTCAGAGGCTAGCATCGAAATGGTTCTCGCTCTATAATTCATGACCGCTCCATGTCGATCTAGCCAATCCTCACCAAGAATCAAATCCTCATCCTTAATATCTACCGCAATTAGATTAGAAGACCAATCCCTCCTCACAATACTCACCGGAAAATCTCTAATCTCACGATCCCCCACAATACTATCTCCACAAGGCAGTTTAACAACAAACGGCTCACATGCAACTAGACAATCAACATGCAGACGATGCACACAATCCAAAGAGATGAAAGAATGCATAGCTCCAGAATGGAATAGCATGGAAACAAGATGATCAATGATGTGAACGGTACCTGTAGCCACCATCGCGTCAGGATCTCTCGCTCATCTCATCTCATATACACGGGGTGGAACAGACCCCGCACTAGAAGCTTCCCCTCTAGAAGTCTGCCTACGACCCCGACCTCTGACAAAGCTCTGCTGAGGCTAACTAGCTGTCGACGCTTGATTCACACTCGGTTCTCTCGTAGTCGGGGCTGACACCTGCGTAACCGGTGCCCGACTCGCATCTCCACAATACTTAGCACAATGCCACATCCAACCGAAAGTAAGACACTGTAGCGGCGGCCTATCACACTCACTCATCATGTGTCCGGGACGACCACAGTTAAAACAGGTAGGACTACGAACAGGAACTGTCGGGGCATACTTGGAACCATTTCCTCGCCCAAATGACGGGGACTGATTCCCGAAGACTCGCGAACCAGACTGAGACTTCTGATGCCCGCCAGACTTACCTCCCGAAAACTGACCGGGGGTCTTCTGTTTCTTACCCTCCGATGATGCCTCTATCGCCGAGAATGACATCTCATAAGCCATTGCTTTGTTCTGATAATCCTTCAAAGTTGTGCACCCAAGACCAGACATGTAGTGACGAACCCTTGGCTTCATCCACATGTCGAAGTGGCGGATCTTATCTAGCTCATCTCGGATCTGATTTCTCAAATAATGAAGCTGCTGATTGTAGTTCTTGATTGTCTGTGAAATATGAACATCCTGGTGTTTTGCTTCAAAGAAGGCTCGAATCATCCCCTCTTTTACCGGCCATGGACAATATTCGTCCTCCATCAGCTCTCGGAGCTCGTCCCACGTGGGTGCCCGGTCATGCGGTTTCACCGCTTGCCACCACGTCGCCGCCTCCTTGGCGAGGAAGTACTGAGCGATTGGAACCTTCCTCTCCTCAGAGCAGTTAGCCGCCTCGAACACCTTCTCCATCTCAAAAAACCAACTCTCCCAACCAGAAGGGTCGGATGTACCATCAAATTACGGGGGATGCATACGGATCACGTCCTGAAGTAACTTGTCGGTGCCAGAACCAGTAGGCGGAACCGGGTTAGCATTAGCTTGGTTGACCAGAACGGCCTAAGTCAGTAGCGTCATCTGATTCGCCACTTGCTGGAGAATGTTCGCCATTCTAATGTTATCATGAGCATTGCCAAAACTAGCAGACTAATCCTGCTGGCCTTCGGCACTAATCGGGATACTGTTTGACAAATAAGCCGTTGTCGAACTAGCCCTTGAGCTATCGTACATGGCCGCGCCACCGGCTGCGCCACGTCCCCTACCGCGTATGCGACCACGTCCGCATCCTTTACCAGGCATTCTGAAGAAGTAACGGGTAAGTACAATTCAAACGCAAACACAACACGATTCTAAGAAAAGAACAGAACAGGATAACGTAATGAGTCAAGTTAGGAAAAACATACTAGCACCGGCATACTGAGATGATGGCATAGTAGTGATACTGTTCAAAAACGACACTTGACTAGACCCAAATAACCGACAACCTAGGTATCCATAAACCTAAGCTCTGATACCATATTTTGTAACACCCCCAAGACGTTCAGGGTATATTACAGCGACGTGGACCCCATTCCTTGGAATCCAACAGGATAAGACATGAGCTCGACATGACAACAGTGATAGAAATCATACAAACAATTTCTCAATTCAAGACGTACCAAAAGTAAACCGGACTCAACAGTGCAATACAACATCATCCAAAATCCAAACCGGGTACACAACATTCACAATGTTCCAAAAGAAGTAAGTACTCGAGTACTGAAGCAAACAACAAGATCAATATAATTTAAAAGGCATATCATTAACGAACGACCATTGAACAGATTCACTCTTGCCCATCATCCTCGTACTGCCCGCATGCTCGTTCGCCTCCAAGACCTGTACCTTAAATACAAAAGTATTTCCCCCATTTAAGGGGTTAGCGGCAACTGCTAGTGCAAGTACAATCCATTTGAACTACCATTCTAATCAGATGAAATATGCGCCGAAAGTCATTTTAGAAAACATCTATATTCTGGAATATTACGATGCATGAGCACAAAACACATTTCTCCAACAAAACATTTCAAAGGTTAACCGTTGGTACGAGACTCACGGCCACCGCACCACGCAGAGGACCCGTCGAATCATCCCTGGGTGGTTAATCCCAGTTCGTGATACGCATACACACGACACTATGTATCCCCAGAGGCCCTATCGGACCATCTATTGGTGAACATACACATACACATCCACATCCACAACATACACAGAAAGTCATAATCCAAGTACTAGAATATGTAAACAAACGTAAAGTACTTGCCTTTGAGACATCTTCGACGAAATGGGAACTAACAACGGCTAGGAATGACCCGGAGGGAACATGACCGTTCCTAAACGAAGGATTAACACAACTCAGTCCCACATGATAACAATAATCGAATGGAATACGCCCACAACCCCGACTAATAATCAGAAACATACACGGACGATGAATACGGGCGAGGGTGTTCACAAAACCTGCCCAAGTAAACAATTCACGGATTAAACACGACGGAAACGGATAGGGAATCACCCAACAATAATAATCGATAAGAAATATCTCAACATAAATGAACAATTCGAGTTCAATCTAGACAAATCCCGAAAAGCCCCCAAAATTGACAATGTTAGGGTTCTAAGCCATATACCTTGGATTCGGACGGAGTAGAATGATTTCGTTGATGATGATATTATACCACAACACTACGGTGATGGGTATGAAGAACACACATGTGGAAAGTGGTGGAAATCACCTCTGGAGGTTTCTGGTGTCGCCCGACTAAAAAAAATGAAGAGAGGAAAGAAAATTAGGTTCTGACCTCTGCCCGTTGTTTTAAAACAGCGGGCTGTTACGGCCATAAAAATGGGACTTTACGGCCGTAACAAGGCCACCTTACGGCCGTAGCTATTGGGTGTTACGTCCGTAACACCCTACTAGACAGCAGGTTGGAAAAACTGTCGTCCGAGCCGTCACGAACGACCCCGAAACCCGAACCTGCTAACAACCAAAAATATGGTTACGAAGTATTCCCGATGAAGAATCTAAGCGCTAGAAGGAAGCACAATTCCGACTTCTTGAAGGTTCGGAATTCGACGACGGAAGTAAATTTTTCCCTTAAGTGATAGGAAATTACAAAACGGCCCAAACGTTCGAAAATCATCATACGACGTTGGATCATGAAACCAAAACTCACAACATAAACAACTCAAGCATACGAACTCGTGTAAGCAAAGAAACAATGAAATCGAACGTGTTTTATGATAATCGAACATACATGCGACAAAACATATCATAAAGTGAAATTACGTAATAACACCTTCGGAACTCGTCCAAATGGAAAAATTCCAAGAACAAAATAGATTCAAAATATCGAAACGGTTGCAAATGAGTTGATAAAAATATACATGCGACAAAAATGGGAACAATTAAAAATGGAAAGGTACGGATATTACAGTAAATACATATTTTCAATATGCGCGGATATTTTGACAACATTCTATTGGAATTATATTTCTTACATCAACAGTATAATGATACTCTACGTAACTCTATTGCAATGTCTTGTAGAAGTGGTACACAACTATTTACAACTTCATCACAGAATTGTCTTTTCCCTGATCAACAACGTTGTGAATATCTTGTAGGTAACTCTATTACAACATCTTTTGGTAATTGCATTTATCACATCAACAACTATGCAAATACATCGTTGGTAACTCTTTAAAATGTCCTTTAAAAGACATATACAACAATTTACAACATTTATATATTATTATCTTTCAACCATCAACAAGATCTCGAAGTCGTTGTGGTTAAGTCTTTTACAATGTGTTCATTACGTGCTGTTAAGAAGTATTTACAACATGGTTGCTTTAGTGCCTTTCCTTCATCAACAATTGTGTAAATACAATGCTACTAAATCTTTTGCAGTGTGTTTCTTATTATTGTCATTTATGTAGATACACCATCTTCCATACGCTGTCAAACCCTCTTTACAATATTGAAAATATGTTGTGTAAAACCCCTGTAGCTAGAGCAAGCCCTGTGGATCAACAAGCAACAAGCAACAAGCAACTTGCCAAAAATCAGAAAGTGTGGAAAAGAACCCACCAAATGGAATGAATTATTCCATCAAGCTGTAAGAAAATCATGAGTCCCAATATGAGATTAGTTGACAAAAATATCAGAAGTATTAATAACGTCATTTGAACTTCTTCAACCTCACATACATAAAGCCAACCTATATCATTAGAAACGTTTAATATGTCGGGAAAATAATAAAAGATATTACACCTTAGTCTAAGAATGATATGATACACTCAAGAGGTAGTATACCCATGCACCCTAAGTCCTACATAGGACATCGTGATGCCCTGGGAGGATCAAGTCCATATAACTAAAAAGAGCTCATGTTACTGCTTAGAAACTTTCCAACCATTATTTTGACATCCCACTATCATAACATAAAAACTTTCCAATTTAACAAGCACCTTTGATCAACTATTCACTTGACAAACTGTTTAGAAAAATTCTCTTCGGTAATGGAGATCATCAAATAGTGTGAGGACAAAACAATTTACCAGAATCAGCTTCTTTACCATCACAAACAGATGGAAAGTCATGGACTCTGGGAAGATATGAATTTCTTGAATGTTGTGTATCGTCCTCCAAATCAAGGCAATCATTACGAGCACCACGGTTCGAATCATTAAAAGACTGCAACCTCATTAACTCCCCTTCTAGAGCTTGATTTTGGAAACATAAATCCTCACTAAAGCACAATCCTGCAAAGAAAGTTCATATCGTTCCATCATTAGCGTAACATCAGTAATAAAAACAAATTGTAAGTAAAGGAACAGTTTGATCAAACCCTGTTCCCATCAACAGCATCAAGCACATCCCATGATTTTCCGTTTCTTGCTGATTCAATTTTCATAATCAACTTATCCCTTTCAACACGAGATATTCATTCATATCAGTGGATTCTGAGACGCAAATGCATATTGACAAATTCAATAACCTAAATCAACTCAAATGGAAACAATTCTTCTGACATGTGAATGAACTCCAAAATAAACAAAGTTTCTCCTTAGCAAGTATACATTACAACCTTGTCAAAGATCAAAATGAGGATAGAATAGCAGAATGTTAAAAACATTAGGTCTCCGTTTAGTGAAGCACATGTAGAATAGAATATGGCACTGCAATGTCTGCAGTCAGTACATTAAACAATGTTACCACCAAATGGAACGAATGATTCCATCAAGCTGTAAGAAAATTATGAGTACCAACATGAATTCATTTTTCCAGAAGATGCCTTCAATAACATACGATTATTTGTATGAATATTATAGACTTATGTAGTGGTAGAAAAGAAAGTGCTAAGAGTGAAAACATATTTTCTGCTAAAACATGTCATGGCTACCAAAAAGGAAAATAATAAAATAAATAAATAACAATAGAATTGTTGGGATTCGGTGTCTAAAACGAAGGCGCAGCGGAAACAATACACGAAAATAAATTCGATCCAAATCCCTAAGGAGGATCGATCAAGCTACGTATATACGAATATAAAACGAAACAGAGGAAGATTCAAAATCATACCCTCGTAGGCCGTTGATTAAATGGTGTTCTTCACAAATGCGATTCCCCAAGCCTGAAGTGATCTTCCCCATGAATTTGATTCGTTACGGTTTTGAAATCCCGAGCACCGAAATACCGTGCCTCTACTTGCCATGTGCCGGAAACCGACCAAAATAACCACCACCCTATTATCCTCCGAGGATACGGCTAGAATAGGATGGTGGAGCTATATTATTTGATGAATACACTCCAAGTATATTTATCAAATTATCTCTCTCAATTATCTTTCCAGAAGATGAAGTAAAAGGAAGAATAAGATGAAGAAGACTTGGAAGAATTTTTTCTCTCTCTCTCTCTTTCACTTGTTATTGCGGTGAGTTTTTCCACACCAACTCAAAGTATAAGTCTTCTCTTTAATCTCACAATTCTTCCTTTTATTATTCTTTCCAAAAGAATAATAATCATATCCCTCATGTTTTGTCTTTGGTCTTCCACCAATTAAGGGGAAAACTAAGAGCAAGGCAAAACCAAGGGGTGGTTCGGCCATCTAGAAGGACCGAAGGAATCCGGTCCGATTCGGACTCTCGCGAGTCCGAACATATAAACCCTGTTGTAGCAAGATTATCGGTATCTTCGCCGTTTTGAAATAGGTGTGGAGTATATAAGAGTTATCAAACTCTTTGCGCTTTGTGGAAGCGATATAAAGTGCAGAAATGAAATTGACACAAGATTTATAGAGGTTCGGCCAAACGTGCCTACATCCTCTCTCCGTATATTTTTCTATAGGCTAAAGATCAACCTCTGTACCTCTCTTCTATTGGTCAAGGGATTACCGTTACAATCTCATCTTCTATTAGTCCGAGATAAACTGTAACACACTTGTCTTTTTGTTGGTCCAAGTTAAACCATTTTCCTTTTCTATCGGACAAGGAATCAACCTATCTAGCTTTCTATGGGTACTAGACAAACCTCACGTTGATATAGATTGTGATTCTAACAATGTCGGATCCTTAATCCTAATAACACTGAATCCAATCTTATCCTTTCTTTTTCCTCTCATGTATGTTTTCGTGTATAACACTCAAACACTTATCATTATAAGTTCAAATACAACAACAAGAATGTTTACAATGATATCACAGGTATAGATGATTTGCTCTGAGTTGTTGTGCGGTTTGATACCAAATAGTTTGGAATTTATAGGCAATTTCCTCCAACTAGCCGTTACTGTGAGATACAGTTCAGCGTCCACTAGCCTCTTCCTTTTAGCGTGCGTTATTGCCCTGTTACGTATGTTAATTTGCATGTTGCGTACATTACCTGCTCTTTCCTTCAGTCCATTAGCTTCTGATACTTTAAGTTAGCGTGTGCTAGTATTCTCTCGTAGTGTGCGATAATATCATGTCATTGCGTACGTCATATATCCATTTGTAACTTTTGACTTGACCTCCGAATCTTCCAACATTCATTTGTTTGAATTCAAATGCTCTTTAGCGTGCGCTAAATATCATTCATAGCATGCGCTATGTCTATGTCAGTGCATGTAATACCCGTACTTTTTGTAAATCTTCTACTCTTGTGCTTTGTAATTTTTACACCTGTGTAAGTGTTTAGTAAGCTTATATTAATCTTGGAACTCTTGTCAATTGGATTTACCCCCTTTCCTTGTTCGGATCGTCGCTGTTTTCGAATCCTTGGTGCGATTATACTACCTTCATGTAAAGGGTAGCGCACGCTACGCACACCTTGTAGCGCACGCTAATTTAGTGAGGGTAGCGCACGCTATCCGTTATAATTAGCGCACGCTACTAATGTATTGGAGGCAGACAGTCAAGTAGCTACTGGACTGAAAAAGGGAATTCCTAGCGTACGCTAGGTGTGACTGGTAGCGTACGCTAGATTTTAGTGGTAGCGCACGCTACGTTACTAGAGTAACGTGCGCTAAAGAGAGCAGAGCTGACAAGAGGTTACGGATCGCGACTACTGTAGCGAACTCTATTAGAAAGAATTAGCGCACGCTATTTGAAGTCTCTAGCGCAAGCTATTAGCAGGTGTTAGCGTAGGCTAACGAAGCTGGCAGAGGCTACTGGACTGCCTGGTGAGTCCGATAGCGCGCGCTATTTTTCATGACTAGCACACGCTAGTTCCTATTTAGTATAAATAGGACACTTCCGTTCCCAAATCGTCATTTCTTCCTTCCTTCACCTCCTTGGATGATTTCGGGCGATTTCGGGCGATTCCTTCTTCGAGCTAAAATTATCTAGCAACATATTTGAGTTACTAGTTCGGATTTATCAATGTTTAATCCTCTCCACCGCTCCAAATCAAGGTAAACTTCTCACAACCCTAGATTTTTGGGATTTGGGAATTTTCCATCATATCTATTCGATCCAGCTTGTTGTTATGTTAGAGTATATCGATTACGAGTTATCTACCTTGGATACATGTTTTCCTACGGATTTATTGGTATATTTCCGGAGTTCTTGAGTATTTGGGATATTTGACTTGCAATTCACTATCTAAGAGAATTATTCCCAGAACACATGTATCGGGGTAGTAAATTCGAGTGATTCCAACTTATTTTCATACCGATGGGGTTTTGATAATTGAATTACGAACTTGTCTAGGTTCGGAGTTGTCGAATCCTTCAATCTTGGTACCTTGTCGTTCGTACCCTTTTCTCTCGATTCCAGGCAAGTGATTCTTGTGAAAGTTATGTTCTTAAATGTGAAAAGTAATGCATGTGATTATGATAGTTGCTTTCTTTCACTCCGAGAGGACCCGACGGGGTCGAGGAGGGTTCCGCTTATGTCGGTTCCGTGAACATTTGGGTTAGCCACTCCGAGATGATCCGACGGGGTTGAGGAGGGATTCGCGCATTGTCGAGTCCACGGTTAATCAAGAGATATCATCATTTCTAAATATGTTTGGATAACTGTATTTTCCGGAAAATCATTATCATGGCTTTGAATTGGTGCATATGCTTTTATGTATAAGACTTGACATTTCACTTGTAATACTTGCCCTAACCCCTTTCGTTTGGGGAAAATTACTTTTGTGATTTTCAGGTCCTAAGGATCCATACGAGTGAGCACCGGGACGATACGATGAGGATGGCGAGGCGTGATACTGTGGCTAGTTGTGTTTCATTTGTTTGGTCGTTGTTCTCTTCGGTCCATTTTATCCTTGTAATAATAAATGGTACTCGAGTACTTTAGGAAAGTCCTTTTCCATTGTCGTACAACTCCTTGTATTTCTTTATGGTATTGTTTGTCCGTGGTTGAACTTCCTTGTTCGTATCTAATTTATTGATTCCAAAGTGGATTTTGTCAAATTTGGTACGTTGTGAGTAAGATAAGCCTAGTGGGTCCTAGGTCGGAATTCACGGCGCTGTGATATTCTCCGAATATCTCGGGGGTGTTACAGAATTTGGTATCGAAGCTTAGGTTTATGGATACCTAGGCTGTCAGATTGCTGGGTCTAAATGTATTATTCCGAGAACACAATATCATCGCGCTGCCGTCATCTCGTACGACCGGTACTCGTAAGTTCCCTATCATATTTACCCTCTTTATTCACTCCTTATCATCCGATTATGGGACATGAGAAGTCCATATTCTATATGGGATTGCTTCGATCTATGTTTATGATTTTACTTCCATTTTTCTTTAGAATGTCAACTGGTAGAGGACGTGGACACGGCCGTGGTCGTGGCCGAGGGCGTGGTGCAGCCGGTGGAGCGGCCATGTCCCTCAGCTTGGTAGGAGGCTCAGCTACGCCTAGCTTTTCGGACTCTATTCAACCTAGCACCGGTAGTCATCAGGAGTCGTCAGCCAGTCTGGTAACTTCTACAGGGAGCCAACCGGATGTGGGTGTTGCCACCATACTGCAGCAAGTGGTGAACCAAATGGCTCTTTTAACCCAGACGGTACAGCTTAACCAACCACCTCCTGTTACCGACACTGGGGCTGAGAAGTGGTTACAAGATGTTATTCATATACGCCCTCCCCAATTTATTGGTGCAAATGATCCGATCGTCTGGGAAGATTGGATTAATGAGATGAATAAAGTTTTCATGGCCGTGAATTGTCCAGAGGCACGTAAGGTTCCAGTTGCCCAGTACTTTCTATCGAGGGATGAGGCTAGTTGGTGGCAAGCTGTTGCACCTCAGGATCGTGTGGTTTCATGGGATGAGTTTAAGGAATTGATGGAGGCTGAGTTCTGCCCGTGGCCTGTTCAAGAGGCCAGGATTCGAGCCTTTTACGAAGCTAAACCCCAGGATGTCCCTGTATCTCAAGCAGTCATTGAATACAACCGTCAACTCAACCATGTGAAAAATCAAGTGAAGGAAGAGAGAGATAGAATCCGTCACTTTGACATGCGAATGAAGCCATGAGTTCGGCACTATATGTCGGGCTTCACTTGCACCACATTGAAGGAGTATCAAGATAGGGCATTAGCCTATGATATGTCCTTCACTACTACCGAAACGACAAGTGAGAGTAAGAAGCAGAAGACCACTCGAAAGTTTTCTAGCGGTAGAGGTGGCAACCAGCGGGGATCGCAGTCAGCAAGCTATACAACCAAAGGGTCTTCCCGTGCATCGGGAGGTAAACGGAATTTCAGAGCTGGTGCTAGTGTGTCCAACCGGGTTGTGACATGTTTTAATTGTGGCCAACAGGGCCATCTTAATCGTGATTGTGGTCTACCCCCATTGAAGTGTTTTAATTGCGGCCAGGAAGGCTATAGAGCCATGTACTGTACGGAAGAAGAAAATCCACTTGGAACTCAGGCATCAACCCATACGCCTGGAGAACCGAGTGTTAATCAGAAGTCATCTACGGGTCAGCCATCCCAGAGTTACGGTCGAGGCAGAGGCCGTGGTCCGTCTGTTAGAGGGGGAGCCCCCAATGTTGGTTCGGAGCAACCTCATGTCTATGAGATGAGGAGAGCTGGAGATCCAGAGGCTACCGTGGCGACAGGTATCCTTTCTCTTTTGTCTCATCCAGTTAGGGTGCTTTTTGATTCCGGTGCTTCTCATTCGTTCATCTCTTTGGATTGTGTGCGTCGATTGAATATTGAGGGCTTGTCTCCATGTGAGTCCTTTGTGGTTAAGTTGCCCAGAGGTGATAGAATCGTGGGGGACAAGGAAGTTAGAGATTGTCCGGTGTTAATCGCTGAGAGAGTGTGGTTTTCGAATTTGATAGTCGTAGACATTGTTGATGAAGATCTAATCCTCGGTGACGATTGGCTCGATAGACACGGTGCGGTAATGAATTATCACACGAAGATCATATCCATGTTAGCCAAAGATGGTACCGAACATCATTTTGCGGGGTACAAGAGGGGATGTCAGAAATTTTTGATTAGTGCCTTGAAGGTGACAAAACTTATTAGAAAGGGCTGTGTTGGGTATTGGTGTTATGCCATGAAAGTCGAAGATGGGAAAGTTGAAATTCCCTCGATTCCTGTTGTAAGTGATTTTCCGGATGTTTTCCCAGATGACTTACCGGGACTACCACCGGGGCGGGAAGTTGAATTTACAATTGATTTGGAGTCGGAAGCAACCCCGATTTCTAAGGCACCGTATCGTATGGCACCTTCAGAAATGCAAGAGTTGAAGAAACAAGTGGGAGAATTGTTGGATAAAGGGTATATTAGACCCAGTGCCTCGCCATGGGGTGCACCAGTCTTGTTCGTAAGGAAGAAAGATGGTTCACTACGTTTGTGTATTGATTATTGGGAACTGAACAAAGTGACCATTAAGAATAAATACCCTTTGCTGCATATCGATGATTTGTTTGATCAATTGCAGGGAGCCGCGGTGTTCTCGAAAATTGATTTGAGGTCCGGTTACTATCAACTTCGCATTAAGGAATCCGACGTTCCGAAGACCGCTTTCCGTACGAGGTATGGGCACTATGAGTTTGTGGTTATGCCTTTTGGGTTAACCAACGCACCGGCGATATTTATGCAATTGATGAATAAAATATTTATTGAGCATCTTGATAATTGTGTAGTCATTTTTATCGACGATATTCTGGTCTACTCTCGTGATCAAGAGGAACACGCTCAGCACTTGCGATTGGTGTTGGAGATTTTGAGGACTCAGCACCTCTATGCAAAGTTTTCTAAGTGTGAATTCTGGCTGAAGGAAGTCATGTTTCTCGGACATATGATTTCAGCGGAAGGGGTTCGGGTAGATCCCCAGAAAATTGAGGCATTGTTAGATTGGGCTCCGCCTAGGAACTTGAAGGAAGTTCGTAGCTTTTTGGGTCTGGCCGGATACTACCGGAGGTTCGTCGAGGGGTTCTCCAAACTTGCTCGACCACTTACTCAATTACTCCAGAAGTCCGAAAGGTTCGAATGGAATGAAGAGAGACAACGAAGTTTCGAAGAGCTGAAAAGGCGTCTGACTACCGCGCCGGTTTTAGCCCTGCCTCAGGGAATCGGTGGGTATTCGGTTTATTGTGACGCATCAGGACAAGTACTTGGGTGCGTACTCTTATAGCATGATAACACTATCGCTTATGCTTCACGACAACTTAAACCGTATGAGCTGAATTATCCTACCCATGATTTGGAGTTAGCTGCTGTAGTGTTTGCATTGAAAATCTAGCGTCACTATTTGTACGGTTCTTCATGTCGAATTTATACCGACCACAAGAGCCTAAAGTATATTTTTAGCCAGAAATAGCTGAATATGAGACAACGACGTTGGTTAGAGCTGATAAAGGATTATGATCTGGAAATCCTTTACCATCCAGGAAAGGCTAACATTGTAGCTGATACGTTGAGCCGGAAGTCTATATCTCTTCAGATGCTTGAGGTCCTTACGCCTCAAGTTAAGATCAGATGGGAGTTAATTGAGCAGGGAGTCGAAGTATGGATCCAACGGGTTCAGGGTCAGATGTGTACTCTTGAGACTATTCCGTCCTTGATCGACGACGTCGGGGAAAAACAGGAGAATGACCCAATGCTTGTCCAACTGAAGGCGGACGTGGAAAAAGGGAAAGCCCCTGTTTTTATGATCCACGAGGATGGCATATTGAAATTTCAAGGTAGGCTTTGTGTTCTGAATGACTCGGAGCTGAGACAGAGAATACTCCGAGAAGCCCACGCTACACCTTACTCGATCCATCCTGGGACGAGTAAGATGTACAAGTATCTTAAAAGGAGTTTTTGGTGGAATAATATGAAGAGAGATGTCATCGAGTTTGTGTCAAGGTGTTTGACATGTCAACAAGTCAAAATTGAGCATCAACAGCCGGCCGGGCTGTTGAAACCTCTCCCTATTCCCGAATGGAAATGGTAGGATATTACCATGGATTTCATCACCGGGATGCCGAGGACTAAGATGGGGATGAATATGATTTGGGTTGTTGTTGACCGATTGACTAAATCGGCACATTTTCTTGGCATTAAGGACACGTGGGGACCGGAGCGATTGTCCCGGATTTTTATATCGGAGATCGTGAGATTACACGGTACGCCAAAGTCTATTGTTTCCGATCGTGATGGTCGTTTCGTGTCGCATTTTTGGAAGGCGGTCCATCAAGCCTTGGGCACTGAGTTGAGGTTGAGTACTTCTTTCCACCCATAGTCTGACGGTCAGACTGAGCGGACGATCCAGACATTGGAAGATATGCTGAGGGCGTGTGCCCTGGACTGGAGTACCGATTGGGAAATACACCTACCTTTGATCGAGTTCACTTACAATAATAGCTGGCACGCATCGATCAAGATGGCACCTTCTGAGGCATTGTATGGTAGGCGGTGTATATCTCCACTTTGTTGGGATGAAGCTTCATATTTAGTCGGGACGGAACCCGATATGTTGATGGAAACCAAAGAGAAGATTTCCATCATCCGAGACCGATTGTTAACCGCTCAGAGTCGACAAAAATCCTATGCTGACAATCGTCGTCGGCCCTTAGACTTTGATGTGGGAGATCATGTCCTACTCAAAGTATCACCGATTAGAGGAGTCTTCAGGTTCGGGAAAAGGGGCAAACTTAGTCCGAGATATATTGGACCATTTGAGATTCTCGACAGAGTTGGGGAACTGGACTATCGGTTGGCTTTACCTCCAGCCCTTAGCCATGTTCACAGTGTGTTCCATGTTTCCCAGTTGAGGAGGTATGTCCCTGAACCGAGTCATATCATTGATTACGGGGACATCGAGATCGCATAAGATGTCACATTTGAAGAGAAACCAGTGAAAGTACTAGAGCATCAAGTAAAACAACTCTGGCACAAAACCATACCGTTAGTTAAAGTTCAGTGGTCACGACACGGAGTTGAGGAAGCGACGTGGGAAACCGAAGAGAGCATGCGCACTAGATACCCAGAGTTATTCATTTCTTAAGTTTCGGGATGAAACTTCATTTTAGAGGGGGAGGATGTAATACCCGTACTTTTTGTAAATCTTCTACTCTTGTGCTTTGTAATTTGTACACTCGTGTAAGTGTTTAGTAAGCTTATATTAATCTTGGAACTCTTATCAATTGGATTTAACCCCTTTTCTTGTTCGGATCGTCGCTGTTTTCGGATCCTTGATGCGATTATACTACCTTCATGTAAAGGGTAGCGCACGCTACGCACACCTTGTAGCGCACGCTATCCGTTATAATTAGCGCACGCTACTAATGTATTGGAGGCAGACAGTCCAGTAGCTACTGGACTGAAAAAGGGAATTCCTAGCATACGCTAGGTGTGACTGGTAGCGTACGCTAGATTTTAGTGGAAGCGCACGCTACGTTACTAGAGTAACGTGCTCTAAAGAGAGCAGAGCTGGGGACAGTAGGTTCTGGACTGGGCACTGACTACCAGGTAGCGCACGCTATTAGAAAGAATTAGCGCACGCTATTTGAAGTCTCTAGTGCACGCTATTAGCAGGAGTTAGCGTACGCTAACGAAGGTGGCAGAGGCTACTGGACTGCCTGGTGAGTCCGATGGCGTGCGCTATTTTTCATGACTAGCGCACGCTAGTTCCTATTTAGTATAAATAGGACACTTCTGTTCCCAAATTGTCATTTCTTCCTTCCTTCACCTCCTTGGACGATTTCGGGCGATTCCGGGCGATTTGTGAGGAGTTCTTCGAGATGAAATTATCTAGCAACATCTTTGAGTTACTAGTTCGGATTTATCAACGTTTAATCCTCTCCACCGCTTCAAATCAAGGTAAACTTCTCACAACCCTAGATTTTCGGGATTTGGGAATTTTCCATCCTATCTCTTCGATCCAGCTTGTTGTTATGTTAGAGTATATCGATTACGAGTTATCTACCTTGGATACATGTTTTCCTACGGATTTATTGGTATATTTCCGGAGTTCTTGAGTATTTGGGATATTTGACTTGCGAGTCACTATCTAAGAGAATTATTCCCGCAACACATGTATCGGGGTAGTAAATTCGAGTGATTCCAACTTATTTTCATACCGATGGGGTTTTGATAATTGAATTACGAACTTGTCTAGGTTCGGAGTTGTCGAATCCTTTAATCTTGGTACCTTGTCGTTCGTACCCTTTTCTCTCGATTCCAGGCAAGTGATTCTTGTGAAAGTTATGTTCTTAAATGTGAAAAGTAATGCATGTGATTGTGAGAGTTGCTTTCGTTCACTTCGAGAGGACCCGACGGGGTCGAGGAGGGTTCCGCTTATGTCGGTTCTGTGAACATTTGGGTTAGCCACCCCGAGATGATCCGATGGGGTCGAGGAGGAATTCGCGCATTGTCGAGTCCACGGTTAATCAAGAGATATCATCATTTCTAAATATGTTTGGATAACTGTATTTTCCGGAAAATCATTATCATGGCTTTGAATTGGTGCATATGCTTTTATGTATAAGACTTGACATTTCACTTGTAATACTTGCCCTAACCCCTTTCGTTTGGGGAAAATTACTTTTGTGTTTTTCAGGTCCTAAGGATCCATATGAGCGAGTACCGGGACGATACGATGAGGATGGCGAGGCGTGATACTGTGGCTAGTTGTGTTCCATTTTGTTTGGTCGTTATTCTCTTCGGTCCATTTTATCCTTGTAATAATAAATGGTACTCGAGTACTTTAGGAAAGTCCTTTTTCATTGTCGTACAACTCCTTGTATTTCTTTATGGTATTGTTTGTCCGTGGTTGAACTTCCTTGTTCGTATCGAATTTATTGATTCCCAAGTGGATTTTGTCAAATTTGGTACGTTGTGAGTAAAATAAGCCTAGTGGGTCCCAGGTCGGGATTCACGGCGCTGTGATATTCTTCGAATATCTCGGCGGTGTTACAGTGCATACGTCATTCTGTGTTGAAAGTCTTCACAACGGTCACATTCTGCGATAAGGTGTGTTTTCCTTAACCTATTGCGTGCGCTATCTTCATCTTGTAGCGTGCGCTAGCCTTGATCTCTAGCGTGCGCTAGATTTGCAGTCCAGATTGAATGACTTTTTGCGACTTCGACTTCTTCGTTGTTTTGTTTTGCTTCCTTGTTGTTTTTCTTTGTTTAACAACTAATCATCAAAACTCAGTAATGATATTTGGAATAAAATATTCCAGCAATCTCCCCCTTTTTGATGATTACAAAACAACACTCTTGAATGGGATAAAACTGCAAAATATAAAAACTACAGATCAAAGTTATCGGCTTTGTCTGTTTTGTTAGTTCCTTCCCATATTTTTTTCTTCTTTTCAATTACTTCTCATTTTTAAACTCCTCATTTTCTTTTTCATCTTTTGGACTTTCTCCTTTGTCTTTTCCTGATCGGTATACATTTTTATTTTTCTCGTTATTCTTCCATGACCCTTTCTCTCCAATTATTTTATTTTTCTCCCCTTATACCATTCTTCGTTTATACCATTCTTCTCCCCCCTTTTTGTTATCAGCAAAAAGTGCATATAAGATGATCAAATCGATAATAAATTATAATGTATGCTGAAATGGGTAAACTCCCCGTGACAAATATATCTCCTCATTAAAAATATAACAACTCCCCCTGAGTTAAATATCGACTTTGAAAATATCAAAGATAAAGATACCAATTGATGAAATATTTAATTTTGATTTTTGGGGATCAAACCGATAGTTGGTTTTTCTTTTGAAATATACACGATATTTGGAATGTTGGTTCCTTTAGGAATCCAAATTTTCCTAATTTTTATCGTCCGACGCGGGCTTTTGCAATTTGAAATATGATGCCAATTTTTAAACATTTATCGCACCGGGGTATTTTGAAATTTAAGGATTCGATTTTATTATGCGGTTTGAATCCTAACCCCTGTTTGTTTAACGTATATTTTTGAAAAGAAAACTTATTTTCAAATTTCTCGTTTCTGAGAGAAAATTTGTTCTTTAAATTTTTAAGTTCGTTCTGATCTTTCAAAATATCATTCTTTAAATTATTTTCAATATGAGGACAATTTGAATGATCGATTTCTAAAGATTTCCCTTTTTCAAGAATTTTGGAAATTTCTATTTCCAATAATTTATTTTTAGCCTGAAGGGATTTTATTTCGGATAAAGCATCTTGAAAATCAGTATGCAATAATTCCAAATGCTTCAAATAATTCATCGTAAGAATTACTTACTTGGCTTTCGACGTCGCTTTTGTCGAATGAACTTCTGGCCATGAGAGCGAGATTATTTTGATTTAAATCATCATCTTTATCTTCATCGCTCCATGTTGCAACGAGTACTTCCTTCTTAGAAGTTGAGGCTCGACAGTTCTTAGCAAAGTGGCCTAGTTTACCACAGATTCGATAGTTGTTGTCAAATTTTTTAGATTCGCCCGATTTGATGTCCTTCTTTCTCCGGTTCAATAAGTTTTGGAACTTATTAATATTCTTGGCATAATATGCCGACTCTTCATCACTTTCATCGACCAGGATTTCTTCTTTGCCAGACATCTTAGCTTTTAAAGCTATCGATTTTTCTTTCAACTTCGGCTTTGCGTTCCGAGATTTTAGTACAATCTCGTAATTTATTAGCGAACCAACGAGGGTGCTAAAATCAAGATCATTTAGATCTTTCGATTCCATAATCGCCGTCACCGTGCCGTCCCATTCCTGAGGTAGTGATTGTAGGATCTTCTTTACTTTTTCACTACTCAAAAGGGCTTTCCCATAACAAGCCAAACCATTCGTAATGACTGAAAATCGGTCGAGCATGATTGTAATGGATTCTTCGTCTTTCATTTGGAATAGCTTGTATTCGCGTAGGAGCATGTTTATTTTCGTCTCCTTGACTTGAGACGTTCCTTCATGTATTACTTCTAAAATCTTCCAAATCTCTTTGACACTTTCACATGAAGATATCCGGTTGTGTTCTTCTGGATTTAGAGCACAATATAATAATTGAGTCACTTTACAATTATGATGGTCATTTTTCCAATCGGAATCATCATACTCTTCAAAATTTTTAAGCGTACTGTTGGAGTTCGTTGGAATTTTCGGACCAAGGCATATGACTTTCCATAGCTCGATGTTGTAGGCTTGAATGAATATCAACATCTTCTTTTTCCATGTCATGAAATTCGATCCATCAAAGAATGGTGGTCGATTTAAAGAAAGACCTTCGATCGGGGCAAGTTGAAACGCCATCACTAAAAAAAACCCCTTATAGTGGCACTTTTTTTTACTGACGCTTCTAAATAAGTGTCACATTATTTAAATATAGTGACACTTCCATTGTTTAGTTACATATTGTGACGCTTTATGATAATGTTAAATTCTTTCAAACCCGAGTTTAATTCCCAAACAGTGCAGAAATACTTTTAAAATATCTATACTGTCGCTTAAAAATTTATTTTTACATTCGTGAAAAATTCCAAAGCCGACACATAATTATTTTAATTAGGGTTGTAAAACGAGTCGAGTCGAGTCAAATATTGCCGAGTTCGAGTCAAGTTTTGGATTAATTTTGATTGAATCGTGTTTTTGATGGGTCGGGTCGAGCATGTGAGGTGCTTGCCGAATTCGACTCGGGTCAAATCCCTTGGGTCCCGACGAGCTACCCGGATACGAACAGAAGCAACAAGTTTGAGGGTAATTTTTCGAATCCTACTTGGATCAAGAATAAAAAGGGCCAAATATATGGGCATGATATATAATCATCAAAACTCATTACCGAAACCTAATTTTTCTTCCCTCTTTCTCAAACGCCGCTCTCTCCATTCGAAACCTAAGGCAGCCCTGTTCTTCTCTTTTCTTCTCTTCTTCTCATTTCTTCTCTTCATCTCTCATGGCTTCCATACAAGCAAGCAGTGGATCGAAATTTGGGGGGGGGGGGGGGTTCTAGGGATAAGCCGAAAAGAGCACGAGGTAGACAACAAGAAACTCATCGGACTAAAAATTGGGGGGAGAATTTTAGGGGAAAAATTTGGGGGGAGATTTGGCGCGTTTCATCAGAGATCTTCTCCCCCTTTAATATTCCCTTTCTTATAAACCCTTTCTTCCAAGAACATCCCTTTCTTTCGTGTTATTACAAAATCTCGGGGAGATTTGGACCAGTAACAGACGAAGAAGAAGAAAAAGAAGAAGAATAACAACTGTAGGGTTCCTAATCTGTAATAGGTTTGGTTCAATTTTTTTGGTGAGATTAATGAACTGATTTTAGGGTTATTTCAGACTCTAAACTGATTTTATGAACAGACGAAGAAGAAAGAGAAGAAGAATAAGAAGATGATGGTGAAGATCCAGATCTCCTGTAATTTGAGTTCCTCGAAGAGCTGCGCAACTCAGGTCAACTCATGTTTCTTTTTTTCTTCTTTTTTTTATTCTTTATTTTCCTCTTTCTTCCCTCCTTATTAGTTGAATATTTTCCTCTTTCTTCTCGGCCGTGACACTTTGTCTGTGTTTTAGATTTCTTGACTGGAACAATTTAACAAATTGCAGTTCGGTTCTTAAGATTTGGGATTAGTTTATATTTATCAATAGCGGTTCTCTGGAAGACTACATGCATCGGGACGAATGTATCATATTGTAGATCGAAAATTTTACAGGTGAGTTTTCAACCAACATCTAACAAAGGGACTAGTTGGTGAAACAAAATAAAACTCAACTGTAAGAAAGTTGACATTGAAAAGAGTATCAAGCGATAACTTATGGTAAAAAATTATAATTTTATATATTACATAACTTCCATTGTATAAATATATCTTTACTCTTCTTAATATATGTTTACTCTTCTTAATCATGGTGGTGGTCTTGGAGGTGTTCCTAGAAGTATGATCAAGTATTATGCTAGGGCTGCTGCTAGGTGCATGTCTTTAAATTTGGCCATCAGTTATATGTAAATTATAAACTCGGTCGTGTTGCAGGTGAGAAATAATGGACTCACATAGCATTTTTCCGCAGTTTTTTTTTTGTATCAACTCTGTTTGTGTGTTTGTAGCATTATTTTACGAAATGTTGATCTTTGAGGTATTCTACCTATATGTATTGCTGTTGCTTACCTCTTCTTTAGGCGATTGTCGTTATTGCCATTTGATGTGAAAGTTGGCCGTGGCAATTTTCCTCTTAAGAAAAGTGAAAAACAGAAAAAAAAAAAAAAAAAAAGAGAACCAACATAGCAAAAGAAAAGAAAATATAATGCTCCAGAAAGTATGTGAAATTTCATCTAACTTGTTTAATATCTAATGAATGAAAATAGGTAATAGTATCCATTCAACTTTCAGATATAAGCAGCTACATAGATGTGAAGTTATTTGATTGGAGCTGAAATTCAGAACCACTAAAGATTTCAGAATTTTTTTTAACGTTCCTCATCAATGGCTCCCTCAAGACTTGGAAAACTAATTGTTGTTTGTGATGAACTACAGGTCATGATTAAAACGAAATGATGACTCATTGTGTTGTATTTGCTTGGCAAACTAATTGTTGTTTGCGAACCTAATACATTATGCATCGGCGGTAAGTTGTTAGATGATCATGTTTGTCTTTAACCTATTTTTGTTGCTCATTTAAAATACTTGTTCTCTTATATATGGTACATCAACTTTCTGTAAATCATATATCTACTTCAAATTCTTATGTGCCTTTTCGATGTAAGTACTTCAACCTTCAAATTTATTGTGGTAACAGATCATATATGTTATTGTCACTACCTGATTGCATGGACCTATATACGATGATGTAGAAGAATATGACTCGAATGCTAATGCTGACAGGCGTACAGAATATTATGAAGATGCTCAGATCATTACTTCCCCGAAAGATCCTGATGTTAGCTTGACTATAACAGTTCTGTGATCTCCTAGGCTTCAAATGCTAGGCATTATAGTTATCATGTGCTAGGTATAAACAACTTTAGTTGTCTCCACCCCTTTAGGTATAGTGTGCCATCAACCATGTGTATCAATCAATTTATTATATAACATTCAGAACTACCTATTAAAGTAAGAGTGATTGAAAAGAAAATCATTTTTCTTATATATATACTACTAAACATCTTTGTTCATATTTTGATAGTGCTATATACTATTATGTCGCCAAAACGTGTCACCATAGCCTACTATGGTACTCCAGAATAGCCTCCGTCTTCTGAGGATCAACATGCACACCGTCTGATGAAATTACATGTCCGAGAAACATCACTTCGGACATCTAGAACTCACATTTGGAAAACTTTCCATAAAGTTGCTCTCGTCTCAACACGTTGAGCACCTGATGAAGGTGAAACTCGTGCTCCTCCCGGTCACGAGAATAAATTAAAATGTCATCAATGAAGACAACCACAAACTGATCCAAAAAGTCGATGAAAACACGATTCATTAACTCCATGAATACCGCAGGTGCATTAGTTAACCCAAACGACATTACCACGAACTCATTATGACCATAGCGTGTTCGAAACGCCATCCTCGTAATATCCGACTCTCGAATTCGCAACTAATGATATCCAGATCTTAAGTCGATCTTGGAAAATACTGAAGCTCCCTGAAGTTGATCTAAGTGATCATCAATACGGGGTAGAGGATACTTATTCTTGATCATCACCCTGTTCAACTCCCGATAATCAATACACAAACGAAATGAACCATCCTTCTTCTTGACAAATAACACTGTGCTCCCCATGGGGACGCACTCGGTCGGATATAACCTTTCTTGAACAATTCCTCAAGTTGATTCTTCAACTCCTGCATTTCGGTCGGGGCCATCCGATATGGTGCCTTCGATATTGGAGACGTAACAGGCTCCAACTCAATCGTGAATTCCACATCTCTCTGTGGAGGCAAACCAGGTAATTCATCTGGAAATACGTCGGCATATTCTCTCACTACCGGAATATCTGCCAACATTATTGATGATTTCTCGGTCTTGGTCATATAGCACCAATAACTAACACACACCTGACTAAGTAATTTCACTGCTTTCATAAAGTTAATGACTCTCCCGGAACAACGGGATTACTGCCTTGAAAAACACATTCAACCCCATCGTCTGAAATGATAGTGACCATACGCTTACGGACACTAATGATGGTATCGTGACGATCCGTCCAATCAATACCCAAGATGACGTCATCTCTCGGTAAATCTACCACGATTAGGTCTGCTAACCAATCACGGCCATGAAATTGAATCGGACAATTCTTAATCTCACGATTTCCGATAATTCGTCTACCATCAGGTAGACCAATGACATACGGCTCACAACTAGTAGCACTACCCAGACGTAGTCTACTCAAACATTATTCGGAAAGGAATGAATGCGATGCACCAGTATTAAAAAGGGTACACACAAGTTGAGATAGAATATCGAGTGTACCTGAGATCATCCGGGCCTCCAGATCGTCGGACTTCTTCATCTCATAAATTCGGGGCTTGCCGGCCCCCGAACCGGACGCTCCCGTCTGATAGCTCTTGGCTCCGCCTTTGTTTGCTCCCGTCGTTTTGAACGACGCCGACTGGGTGGCCTGATTATGAACAACTGACTACTTCGGGGCCTGAGATGACGCCGGAGTAGGTTTGGAGTCCCTTCGGCAAAAACGGGCCTTATGCCCAGCAATCCCACAGTTATGGCATGTGATAGTCTGCCTCGGACACTTGGTGCTGACATGACCAAGTTCTCCACAGTTGAAATAGGTGATGGCCGAACTGGCCGCTCGGGACTGCGATTCCGCTGGTTTGGGCACCACAGGAGGTTGCTCAGAGAAAGTAGAGCCCGCACGAGACTTCTTGAAGGTTGTCTGACCGCCTTCAGATTGATTACGATTCTTTGACTTCTTGCTAGCAGGTGAAGGTTGCTGCTTAGCAATATCCTTAGCAGTAAGCTCATAAGTAAGGGCTTTCTCGATGAATTCGGCTAGAGTGGTGCAATTATGATTAAGCAACTGCATCTGCATACGGGGTTTCAGTCTCTTGCTGAAATACTTAATCTTATCCGCCTTGTAGTGAATGATAGATGAGGCGAAAGGAAGAAGTTCCTGAAATTTCTCGGCGATGGCGAGAACATCATCTTCCGCTGAGGGGTCGGGAGTGAGTAATTCTGATAACTTGGCCTCTCTGAGTCGGTCCGGATAATACCTCTCCATCATGAGAGTCTTGAATTGATCCCAAGTACATGACCCGTCGGTGGGTTTCAACGAAAACCACCATGAATGAGCGCTCTTTCCCAGATAGTAAGCCGCAACTGAAACTTTGTGTCCGTCGGGACATTCTACCATAGCAAATAACTTCTCGAAATGCTCGATCCAATGAACAATATCCGCCGGCTCAGATGAGCCCTCAAAAGTAGGTGGCCTTTGGCGAGAGATGTCGCCTATAATACTGCTTACACCCCTCTCTTGCCCCTGAGGTGGCGGCGGAGGAGCCTGCTGATTCTGAGCTATTGAGTTCTGCATCGTCTCCATGAGGCATGCCATCTGTGTCATGTGGGCCATCATGCCCAGCATAAAAGCGAGTGGATCAACCGGAACACCTTCTGACTGAGCTGTGTCCCGGGTACGACTTCCTGACAATGAAAGATCATTTCTGGGTGAATGAGTGGCACCATCGCTGATCGATGAATTAGCATTATTCCTCGCATTCGCGCGTGTATTCACACGAGCTCTCGGGTTTCGGCCCGTACCGCAGCCTCGTCCCCCGCGTCCTCTGCCTGCTCTCTCTATAGTAAAGTAGGAAAGTCACATGATAATTATAGCTCTCGTATGAATATCACATTATGATTACGTCATGAAATGATGAAAATGAGCATACGCGCTATAACACAGTGATTACATGAATGATTAACTGAGGTGACATGATTATGTGATGATATTCTTGAAATGATTATCTTGAACAAGTTAACAAGATTAATGATATGATTCTCAAGATCAACAACTGAACAGTGAAATGAACTGAGTGATTAATGAGTTAACATGATCCACAAGATCAAAATGAATGATGATGAGGATTGTTGACTGTTGAATGATGAATGAGTGATTCTTATTGCCAGAAATTACCATGGCGTTAGAAATCTTATAGTTCTTTCGGTCTGAGGGGCTCGACATTTGCACAGGTCACACGTGACGCGAAAGTCCAATGATACTAGTCCGGTGACGATGATTTCAAATGAGACATGACTCGGAAGGTAGTATTCAAAACCATCTCCGATACCAACTCTGTATCACCCCAAACTAGGCGACCATTACAGTGCCGTGGACCCCCGACTGGGACCCACCAGGCGAATGAAAATTGATAACTTAGATAACATAATCGCAGTACCGAACCACATTATATCATTCATTACTCCGATAAGGAGTTTCAAGTACAACACACCCAAAATAATACAGAATACATGTATATTTTATTTGAAGATAAAATACACAACACTGAATGAAACGGAGTATCCAAATGGAAATATGCAGCAGAAAATAAATGACGACAACATGAATGACTGGAAGGATTGGGGCCCCCTACTAGTGTCATTGGGACTCCTCGCCGCCAACGTTCTCTTCTTGTGCTTTTGCCTTGCCATGACCTGAAAACAATATCCCCCAACGGGGTCAGTTACACAGAACAACAATCCTCAAGGGTTGAATATACACAATCATGATATATCTCAATTATGAAATTAAGCTGAAGAGGGAAATCGTAGTACGCCCGTAATGGTATGTGCATGTGCACAAGACGAGTGACCGGACACACCCGTCCTTGTACCTAATTAGTCTCACGGAGGTACGTTACCGTGTGCACAGTCCATTGTGTCGGTGAACCCCAACACATGACCATCATGT
The DNA here is from genome assembly GCA_033398695.1 of Orobanche coerulescens. Taxonomy (NCBI): domain Eukaryota; kingdom Viridiplantae; phylum Streptophyta; class Magnoliopsida; order Lamiales; family Orobanchaceae; genus Orobanche; species Orobanche coerulescens. Next base: position 73,044,169 of record CM065806.1, read on the forward strand.
GCCCGACTAAAAATCCCACACATCACCACCCGACCACGCAATACGAACCCAGAAGGTCATATGAACGAGAATGACCATGATGAATATTAATGAATAATAATCCGACAAAGTCAAGAATGACTCACCGAGATGAAATAATAGTGAATTGAATGATAGCTCAATGAAATGATTGGAACCGTAGTTCCTTGTGAATGAAGTGATTATTCGACAATTACAAGTCTCAATACGGTTAATACATTATGAATGAGTTATGATTATGAATGAACAACAACAAAAGGGATGAATATCTTTTTAACCGAGTAAGAATTAACTTACACAACACCGTGAAAGATGTCCTTCCACGAACAAACATCCTAAATGAGATGTCGGTCGCTCGAACAACCTTGGATAACACAATTACCAACAATCCGTTCAACATACGAATCAAACGCGGTTATGACTAACTCAAAACGTCGATACGACTAAACCAAGTTCATTGGGGCATTATATCAAACACGTTGTAACCAATCTTCGATTGTTTACAACCAATCCTTAACTATACCAATATAAAATCCCCAAGGAGTGTTCCAAACCAACAAAACATCTTCAATACAATCAATAATCCAATATGAATATCCAAGTTCGTGATTATAAAAACAACTAATCGAAAATCCCCAAATCCAACTCAATATTCAGAGTGTTCTTGAATAACCCTTCAATAATCCAATGAATATTCATACACACCCATAATCATACGTATATCTCTTATTAGAACATGATTATAATGTCCAACCATCATATGTCAACACAAAATCGAAATCCAAGATGTTGAAGAATATTACCTTTGAAGATCCAAATACTTTGATCTAGTGAAACCGTGTTAAATCGACTATCCAAGCATCACAAACGAATGGAGATGACGAAAACTGAACTTCCAAGTGATTGATGATGAAAAATCTCTCCCTCAAGCTCTCTCTCTCGGAACAAGGTGAAGAAATGATAAAAATGTGATCAAAGTCCCGTACAAGTCCTTTAAATACTGCCATGGTTACGGCCATAACTCGGCCTACTTACGGCTGTAACTCGGCCTACTTACGGCCGTAACATCCCAAGTCAACGGCCTTACGGCCGTAACCATCCACCTCATACGGGAGTAACTCGCCCTCCTCCAAACACCTATCGACAGTCATACGGTCGTACCCGCACATGCCTTACCGGCCTAACTCGACTGATACGGCCGTACTCGGCAAAACTTACGGGCGTATGAAGCCTTCGTCGAAACTGCCTAAGCACCCTGCTCGAATCGTACGGCCGTAACCGGCCAAGCCTTACGGCCATACCTGCCTCAACTTACGGCCGTATGCCGCAACCCTTATGGCCGTAAGTCCTATTCGTTCGAACTGTCCTGAAAACAACGAATGCATGTTACGGCCGTGTCCGCCAATCCTTACGGCCGTAACTCACCTTCGTCCAAAACACGCCTAAACCAACGAATGCATGTTACGGCCATAATGACTGACTAGTTACGGCCATAACTCGCTGCTGGAAGTGACGAAAATCCGACAACTCCGTTTTCTCGCTACGATTGATGAATGATCCGACATACCATACGTATATGAAAGTAAACAAGTCCAACACATGCCAAAGATGATACTTCCAACACAAGACTACCAATCACGATGATAATGATAATACTCTCGTCTCAATTCTCAATCGGATATGAATGACGATCGGTAACTGATACACGGTTACAAAATGCCAACGATGAATACAAATGAATGAATCATGAATGATGAGTGCTTATTATTGAGTGAAAATTACTGAGTGACCATTACTGACTGATAATTACTGAATGATAATGAATGAATTACAACCGGGTATTACATGGTTGATGTTAGAAACAGGTTTCCAAAAACAGGTTTTGGTAAAAATGAAATCTGAAATTTAATTTTTTTCAAAAAAGACTTTAGCCGACCACTTACGCGTATGCCGTCGGCTAAAGTATAAAATCTGATTTTTTTTTAAAAAGACTTTAGCCGACCACTTATGCGTATGTCGTCGGCTAAAGTATTTTCGATTTTTTTAATTAATTAAAATACTTTAGACGACAACGATAAATTCATCGGCTAAAGGGGGTTTAGCCGACCACTGTAGTTTTATGTACTTTAGCCGACAAAAACTAAAGTGGTCGGCTAAAGTTGGACTTTAGCCGACCATCTTTTGAAAAGTAGTAGGCTAAACCTTAGCCGACGAACATTAGCTGACGGGACTTTAGCCGACCACTTTGGACATTAGCCGATGACTTAGGATTTTAGCAGACTACTTTTTGTGGTCGGCTAAACCCCATTTTTTGGTTGTGGCCTCACGTCCTATTTATAGACTTTGGGCTACTCTAGGGACCTTAAGGATGATTAGGGTTCAGACTCCTAACATAACTCAACCTTCCATATTAAGCGATTCCTAATATAGTTGAGTTTACTAATTCAATCCACTAAAGGACTGACATTTGTTGCTACCCAAAATATTATCCGGAGATAGATATTTCTGGAATGGTTGGATAGCAAACAAATGCGAGAACACTTTCGAGGGAAAAGTAAATAACACAAGATTTGCCGGGGTTTTTAGTCCCGGGCTTGAATGCTCTCGCGAGATATTATTAATACAAATATTCAGGGATACAAGTATTAATGTAAGAGTTCAATTACAATGAGTGTAAAGACCCTCGTTATCTTAGCTTGTGAGTGTGTAGATTGCCGGAAGAACCAGATATGATGCTCTGTGAGTTCTTGTAACAACGTTGATGAGCTATGACGGCAGTGAGAGATTGACAGTCTCCCACGGCGTGTATTAGCTCTATGTTTGAGCTCCTGGGCTTGTGAGTCTCTTTGAATCTGCACTGTGGAGACTTCTTGCCTCTGCCGACCGTCTTCTGGTTGAGAGGTGCTGAGAGAGAAATCCTGAGGTAGATTTGGGAGAGGAAGCTGGGAGCTTGATAGTATGTATTTTCTCTGAACTTAATGGAGAATGTGTGAACCGAATGAAGAATTCGTGAACCCCTTTTCCGTAGATGGAGGTTCTCTATTTATAGCACTTGGACCTGCAGGGCGATCGCCTTTGCTGTATTAGAATAAGCGGGCGATCGTCTTTTAGCACATGGGCTTGTCTCCTTAAAGTCTGCAGGAGTTGCTAGGAGTCAGCTCTGCGGTCCAATGAGAAGCCTGCACGCATCTGAGTCGCTGTCACGGGCGGTCCCACCTTGTACCTTTCGGCGGGTTTGTCGGTAGGTGAAGCCGTCCTTGTCGGAGACAGCTGTTGGTGGTCAATGATCCATGACACACGGCGCCTATCTCGGATCTGCACATGGGTGCCGTTTTGGGATCCAGTCTTCGTGGACTTTGACGGATGATGGTCCCTGTTCGTGGCGTAGGACGGTCGTCCTTAGCCGGGCACTAGAGTCGATCTCTAGGTGCCAAAGAGCGATCGCCTTGGGGTCAATCGCTAGATACCTGAAGGTGGTCTGGTATCTTCGGTTGGGCGAGTCTGCCATAGGTTGATTGGTTGTAGACTCGGTCGCTCGGCCTTGTAGTCGATTGCCTGTCGAGGTGGATAAATCTTGACACAACAATTGCGCTCCAGCTTGCTCCTTCGTTGGAAACGTGGGGTGAGGTGGTTCTGCTGGCGATCGCTGAATTATGCCGAGTGACTCTGCATTTTACTGAACTGGCGATCGTCTTTGAGCTGGTTGATTCTGAATTTGGGGGACCTGATAGGTCGCTCAAAAGAGCGGGAAATGGCAGCGGATGCGGAAAAGTCTTTGGGGCACGTGTCGGGTTCCTGTTGGGGGAGGCCGATGGTCATTTATGACTCCTCGTCTGACGCGTCCTTGAAAACACGCATACGCGGGTTTCAAGGGGGTCAATAAATGCGACGGTTGCACTTTAACCCCTGAGACTCTCCTTAATTGCATATGTGTCCCTGCCATCCCCTATAAAAGGGCGCAAGGTTGCAGTGCTCATTCTTATGCGCTTTTACCGGAGAAAGAAGGATTTTGCTGAAGATTTTTCTGGAACATCTTCTTCACACGGAGTGGGCACCACCTCCGCCGCCGGGGCATCGACCGTACGTGGAGAATCCTCTGTGGATTTCCATCTGGAGATGGCCGCCGAGGCTATTCGGGCTGGAATTGACCCTGCGGAGGTCGAGGCGTTGTTCAATGAAGCCGACGTCGCCAAGGAGGTGGCGGTCGAGTGGAGACGTTCGCAGATGGAGAGAGATCTGGCGGTTAGGGCCTACTGGGAGCAGCACATTGCTTTTGGCCGGGCCTATCTGGCCTTTGCTGAAATAATGGAGAGGTTGGCCGGCCCGTCTCGTAAGTTCAATTATCGGGAGTACTCGATCGCAAATCCTTATCAGCCTCCTAAGTGATTGCTATTTCGGGCTGCGCAGCGATCTCTATGGTCTCTTGGCCAAATCAGGAGTTCGGCGACCAGTAAGGATCTGGCCGTCTGGAGGACGAGGTTTCATATCCCTTCAGATTTGGATCTCTTTGTGCCGGCTGAGAATGAGAGAGACGATCATCCTCCGGAGGGGATGGTCGCTTTGAACGAAGCGATCATGGAGGCAGGGTTGCGATTTCCTTTGTCGTTCTCCATCTCCCATCTACTGGCTGCTTGGAATGTGGCGCCGCTCCAGCTGACGCCGAATGCCTGGATCCAGATTATCTGCACTCTCACCTTGTTCGGCGGTCACCGACTGTACCGCCTCCCTTCGCCGTCGGAGATGAACCACCTGTTCAAGCTGACGGCCCAGAAAGGGTCGGTCGGAGTCTATCATATACAAGGCCGATCCGGTCGGGTGATGCTTGGAGTCCCAAACAAGGCGCGGGGTGATCAGGCGAAGTGGTTCTGGGTCGTCGGTGCCTGGAAAGCCTCAGCGAGCGACAACCCCACTGGCGAGCTGGAGATCCCCACTAGCTTTCGGGAGAGGAATCCCGGTAAGTGTTCAGACTCTCTCTTTGTTCGGATATGTTCTGAACTGATCTAATTTGATTTCTTTTTTGCAGGTTTCCATATTCCGGCGATCGAGGAGCTGCCTTTTGATTTCCTGGTCGTCTAGGAGTGGATACGGAGTTTGCCGGACGACGAATTAGATGCTCAACGGATCAATAGGGAGAGTCGTTGGCTGTCCGCACAGCTATTCCGTTTCTCGAGACATCTCTTGGTCTCAGGTATGAATTTCTACGATCTCTGTTGGGAAAACAAGAACCCTGTATCGAAACAGTCGGGATATCCAATCCCTGTATCGGATGGTATTTGATAAAGAGGTTTTGACATATATGCCAATCCGCATACAGTAAAGGAAACTGTATCGAAGCATTGAGGCATTATCCTGTATCGAAAACCTGCCTCGAATCAGCATATTGAGAAGCCCTTCAAGATGCAAAAGAAGTCTTATAAAAGACCAAGTATGGAAACTGTCTCGAATCTCAAATACAGTTATCTTCCATACAGCTCACAACAGGACAAAGAAGGAATCTCCAGAAGTCAAGTCCCGTTGAAATAAAGAAGTATTTAAATACTCAAGGATACAATATTTAAATACTGTCAGTCAACAGATCTTCAAATCCCGCTAAATCCGGATCGTGTTATAATCCCGTTGGAACGGAATCTCACTCAAACGGATACATCTCAACGGATATATATTTCAGAGACCATATATATCACATCAAGATGCTGAAGATCAGTCACCCAAGCTATCGAAATTATTATCAGAGCAAAACATATCTCCAAAGCTTACTGCAACTCAGATCAAAAGAGATATACAGTGCTCATCATTCTGAACAACACTTCATTAGCTGAAAACTCTTAAAGTCAAAGTTGTTGTTCACCATCTGTTCTATATCTTGAACAAACAGCCCTGTGTGGACTGAACAATCTGTGCTTCTCCGGAACTGTGTGTGAAGGATTTGCATTGAAGAAGACGAAGCTTCAGAACTGTGTGTGAAGAAGCAAGTCAAAGCATTAGCTCAAAACCAATCTGTGTGAACGGTTGAAGCTAGGATCTTTATATCAATCTGTGCGAACGATATATTGATTGTGCGTTGTTATAATTACGTAGTTGTGTACGTAGTAATTATAATAAACTTTTTACTCCTGTGTGGAGGACCGGTGGACGTAGAGGGGTTTACCTCGAACCACTTTAATTACTGTGTTATTTACCTTCAGCTTTTACTGTTTTAATTACTGTGATTAATTAAGTATACTCTATACATTTAGTTCCGTATCCACAAAGAACCTCATATCAATACTTCCGCTACGCACTCAGATTTAAAATCCGTACAGTTTTTTGTTTAAACTATTTCCCAAACTGTATCCAGTATACTTAGTGGCCAACAAGTGGTATCGGAGCGGTTGATTCTAAAAAGAATCAGTCGTATTTTTAACCGAATCAGATCCAAAATCACTTATTTTCAAAACAGTCTCTTTCATTTATGTATTATCACATGGATACTTCTATGATTAACAAAGTTCCTATGTTCTCTATTAACGAATTTGATGACTGGAGAATTAGAATGGAGGCTCATCTTGCAGCAATGCATGAAGAGATGATTTTTGTTATACAGGATGGTCCTATCAAGATCATGAAGGTGAACACGGCCGCAAGGATTGAAGGCCAAGCCCATGCGGAGATGCTCGAGAAGGATCGCGAGCAATGGACCACAGATGAAAGAAAGCGAGCAAACCTTGACAACGTAGCTAAGAACGCGTTATTTGTCACTCTTAACAAAGGTACGTTCTCAAAGGTAAAGAGCCGCAAAGCGACGAAGAAATGCAGGATAAACTCAAGTTGATTTGTGAGGGAACCGAGCTCTCAAAAGAAAACAAGATTTCAAAACCGAATCACAATTTGAATCTTTTGAAATGAAACCAACCGAGACACTTGAGGAACTTGACCTCGGATTCACCGGTATTGTCGGTGAACTTGAAGCGTTGGGCAAAATTTATACCCAAAAGGAGAAGAATTTAAAAATTTGAGATCTCTCGGCCCGATGGGACATTAAGACCACAACTATGCGTGTATCTTGCAATCTTAATGAAATATCTACTTTTGATCTCTTCTCCGACCTCAAAGCTTTTGAGTATGATATTGTGAGAAGAGAGAAAGTCAAGAATCTCCTTCAAAAGTCACGGCACTAGCATTGTATTGAGCAATCGACACGGCATGCCCATTTCGTGAAGCCTAGTCACAAGAATCTTGTGATGGCGACGACATCCTGTCTCAAGATGAAATGGCGCTTCTCATGCATAAATTCAAAAAGTTCATCAAACAGTCTGGAAAGACTCTCTACAGGCCCAAACCTGTCCACAAGGTAAGTACCGAAACATCATCTGGTGATGCTAACCTGTGCTATAATTGCAGGAAACTAGGGCATTATGCAAATAAATGTCCTCATCCCAAAGTCCAAAGGTTGCCGAAGGCCGAGCAACAAGAGAGAGATGAAAGAAGACGTGCTTGGAAAGACAAGCTCAATGCCCTGATTGGAGAATCAGAAGCCTCCCCCACACCATCCAAATCAGCAGAATGTCTTCAGGTGGTCACTGAAAGTGGTTCATATGACGATGAGTTCGATGATAAAGCATATATGTGCTTTATGGCCAAAGACATTCCAGAAGGTGAAGATAGCGACGATGAGGTAAGCTCAACCTCAGCTATTCCGTCAAATGCATCTCATACTTTTGAAAACATGATGAATGAATTTAAAAACATTCAAAAGGCCCATGAGACACTGAAAACTGAGAATATACAGCTTCAATTAACTAATTTAGAGCTGAAAGATGAAAATAACTTGCTGAAAATAAATTATGAAAATATGTCCCTTGATTGTGAAACCAGCAAAATAGATTTTGAAAAACTCATGGAGAGCAATCATCAACTTGCTCATGAACTAAGTGAGGCTAAAACTCACAACGAGAACAAGACAAATGATTTGGCTCTACTTCAAGCCAAAATCACAACTCTCGAAAAGTGAGAAATTGAACTTGAGACCACTCTGAAATCGTTCGAGAAATCGTCCAAAAGAATGGAAGAAATTCTGAGCACTGGGCAAAATGCTCATGATAAAAGTGGCTTAGGATATAGCTCATGTTCAAACAAAGGGAAAACTAGTACAGTGTTCGTCAAGAGTGTGGAACACATTCCAGAATCGGAAGAAATCCCTAGCCCTGTGAAGGAACCTGCTGTACCGAGAAAACCAAAGGCTGCTATTCCGTCCCCGCAATCCTATTCCAGACAGCGGAATCATAAGCCGTTCCAACCTGTGAGGCGCACTCAACAGCATGCTCCCAGAGCATATCAACAGCGCCAACACTGCTCGAAGGAAGGTCAGATCCAACCACCAAAAGCCCGCACGACAGTATTATCAAGACAGACGCCGAGGTATTGGATACAGGAGCCCCGTTATTCCTCGAGACAATGAGATCTTGGGTTCGGTATCAACAACGATTGGGAATCCAGTGGAGACCTGGAAGGCAAGCTTTTAGGCCTAAGAAAATGGCTCCACCTCCAAGACGGCACTTTCATCTTGGATTAATAATAATAACCCCGAATTTTTCATGCATAATAATTATCATGGTTATAACAACTACGGATATGCCCCGTAGATATCGCAACACCGTCTGAGTATGTCCTACAGTAAACCAATTGCTGCCAGGAAAACTTGGGTACCAAGAGGAACTAACAATCATGGACCCAAAAATCAAAGGGGACCTAAATCTACTTAATTTCTTTGTTACAGGACATTCTAGAGGAGGATACCTAGTACTTTGATAGTGGATGCTCTCGACACATGACCGGAGATAGGAGCAAGCTATTAGATTTTGTAGAAGGTCGCGGTCCAAAAGTTCGCTTCGGTGATAAATCTAAAGTAAGAACAAGAGGGAAAGGAAACCTACTTGTCGGAAAATTTAAAGTCACCGATGTTGCATATGTTGAAGGCTTACAGTATAATCTACTTAGTATTAGCCAGTTCTGTGATAAACAATTCTCGGTGAAGTTCTATATAGATCGTTGTAGAGTCAAAAACATCCAAACCAAGGAAGTTGTGCTTACAGGAAGCAGATCAGGTAATATGTATATTGCTGACTGGAATCCTATGAGCTCCTCAATTTCATGCTTTGTTGCCAAAGGCACTGCAGATCTTAGCTGGTTATGGCACAAGAGGATGTCTCACGTCAACTTCAAGACAATCAACAAACTCTCAAGACAGGGAATGGTTAGAGGTTTGCCAAATGTGTCATTGAAGAAGGACAGCGTCTGCGGACCATGTCAGAAAGGCAAGAAAATCAAGTCAACCCTGAAGAGCAAGTCCTACCTTTCAACCCAAAGAGTGTTGGAAATGCTACACATGGATCTCTACGGTCCTGTAGACCCAGTATGTTTGGGAGGTAAGAAATACCGCATGGTTGTTGTTGATGATTATTCCAGGTATGCTTGGACGATCTTTCTTAGCAAGAAGAAGGAAACCATATCAAAGCTGCCCGAGCTCCTGAGAAAGTTGCAAAATGAAAAGGCATCGAGTATCGTGTGCATTCGTTCCGACAGATGTACAGAATTTACTAACCGCTTTATAGAGCAATACTGTTCGGAGAATGGAATACAGCACGAATATTCAGCTGCCCATACACCTCAACAAAATGGTGTTGCCGAGCGCAAGAATAGGACGTTGAAAGAAGCAACAAGGACAATGATTGCCGCAAGCAAATTGCCACAGCGTTTCTGGGGTGAAGCAACCAATACAGCGTGCTACACACAAAACCGCTGTATCGTCAACAAGCACCACAACAAAACAGCAAATGAGGTATGGAACAACAAAACTCCGTTAGTTTCGTATTTCCACATTTTTGGATGCAGGTGTTATGTATTGAATAATGGGAAAGACCAACTTAGAACCTTTGATGAGAAATCAGATGAAGGAATATTCGTATGATACTCCTCCGTCAGCAAAGCTTTCAGAATCTTTAACAAAAGGAAGCTGACGATTGAGGAATCAGTTCATGTAGTGTTTGACGAACCACACCATGACCCTACAGGAGTAGATGATATCACTCAGAACATTCACCATCTATCTATCTTGGATCCTCCAACTCCCATAGAACCTGTCGTTGATTTAGAAATCAACCCCGCAGCTATAAGAATCGATGTGGATGAAGCCGACGCTGTACAAGCTGAAGCTGTATCCACAGAATCTTTCGATACAGTACGAGATCCTGAATTATAACCCGACCGAAGATGGTTGAGAGATCACCCGCAAGAGCTGATCATTGGAAACATAAATGCTGGTGTTTCTACTCGTAGGAGAATACAGAGTACACAAGGAAATGTACTTTGTGCACAAGAAGAATATGATGCTGAGATATCACAGTTTCCTGAATGGAAATCTCAATCCGAGCTTAGAAGACTCAATATGTGCACTATCGTTGTATTCTTAGCCCAGTCCGAACCTGTTTCGACCATAGACGCTCTTAATAATTCCCATTGGATAACATCTATGGAAGAAGAGCTTAACAGTTTCGAAAGAAACAATATATGGTATCTTGTGCCCAGACCAACACATCAATCGGTTATAGGAACCAAATGGGTATTTCGAAACAAAAAGGATCGAAATGGACTTATCATAAGGAACAAATCCAGACTAGTCGCACAAGGCTATAGTCAGGAAGAAGGCATAGACTATGATGAAACCTTCGCTCCTGTAGCGAGACTAGAAGCCATCACGATATTTCTAGCCTTTGCCACCCATAAGAGCTTTATTGTATACCAAATGGACGTCAAAAGTGCTTTCCTGAATGGAGACCTTGCAGAAGAAGTTTATGTTGAATAACCACCAGGGTTTGCCAATACAGACGGTATCGACCTAGTTTACAGGCTAAGGAAAGCGCTGTATGGACTTAAACGAGCCCCTAGAGCCTGGTACGAAACCCTGTCCCAGTATCTAACCAATAACGGATTTGAGAAAGGTGCTGTGGACAAGACCTTGTTCAAGATACACGAAGGTGATGACCTTCTTATGGTGTAAATCTATGTGGATGATATTATTTTTGGTTCAACTAACCTTGCTCTATGTAAAAGGTTCGATCATGTCATGCAAAGTAAATTTGAAGTGAGTATGATGGGGGAACTTAGTTATTTTCTAGGTTTGCAGGTAAAGCAGATGCCTACAGGTATTTTCATCAACCAAGAAAAATACAGCAAGGAGCTTCTCAACAAATTTGGAATGAACACTTCCAAATCCTCGCCAACCCCCATGAGCACTTCCGTACAAATTAGTGCTGATGAAGCTGGAAAGCCGTTTGACCAATCACTCTACAGGAAGCTCATTAGTTCGCTCCTGTACCTAACGGCTAGCAGGCCCGATATCCAGTTTGCTGTTGGAGTGTGTGCAAGATATCAAGTTGCACCTAAGGAATCACACTTCAATACAGCTAAACGAATCCTGAAGTACATTAAAGGAACAATCAATGCAGGACTATGGTATCCTAAGGAAGACGGATTCGATTTAGTTGGATACAGCGACTCGGATCTCGGAGGCTGCAAGCTAGATAGGAAGAGTACAAGTGGAACTTGTCACTTTCTTGGACCTAGACTCGTTTCTTGGTTCAGTAAGAAGCAATTGGCTAATTCTCTTTCCACGGCTGAATTAGAGTACTATCTTTCTTTGGTAGTTCTTTGTATGCAGATCCTTTGGATGCAGCAACAGTTGTCAGACTATGGAATCGATGCCAGATAGACTCCAATCATGTGTGATAGCACGAGTGCAATTGCAATCACGCACAATCCTGTCCTGCACTCGCGCACTAAGCATATCAACATGAAGCATCACTTTATAAGGAATCACGTCGAGAACAAGGATGTTCGCCTTGAAAAAGTTCATACAGATGTTCAGCTGGCCGACATCTTCACCAAGCCACTCGACACAGCAAGATTCAGCATGCTCAGACAAGAATTGGGAATGCTACAGCCAGACTCCCTGTAAGTGATTTACTGTTTTTATTCAACAAATTGAGGGGAATGCTGCAAGACCCAAGAATACAGTATCCAACGTTAATTATTAGTACACTCAGAATCGTCAATACAGTACTGTAGCGAGCGAAGACATATGAATCCTATAGCTGACGTGTGCAATAATTAAGGGGGAATACTGTAGGACCCACGAATACAGCATTAATCCTTAAGTTGCTGTATGGAATTTAAAACCTATATGTACCTTTTTGAGGGGGAACGCTGTATCGACGCGTAAACAACACATACTATAGGATTTTGATTCAGTATATATATAATATTATATTATTTCAAAATGATTTTTTATCCACGTGCCCTGTTTATGTCAAACGTCATTTACATTAAATGCCTTACACGACATCTGGACAACTGAATCTCAAAAGCCGCGATGTTTTAAATTGTTTATTGTTTTAAAACCGCCGTTTTAGGCATTTAGGGTGACACAAATGTCAGAAATGGGACCCGCTCATTTTTTAAACATTTTAATGGATCAGCGTACCAGTTACACTCAGTCCATCTTAACCGTTGATTTCAAAAACCGGTTCCCATCCCTTAAAATATGACCATTCGTACTCTGCAAAACCCTATTTCGCCGCCCAACTATAAAAGGACTGAATCTGCCATTAGAGACTGTTTACGCTTTCTGCAAATTCAAGAGTTCTCAAGCAAAAACAGCCCACATACTTTTCTGCATTTTACTGCATATTTCGATTATTTTCTTGCACTTTTTCTTAAGAAATCATCAAATGGTTGGACAAACTTCTTCACCTGCTCTGAAGAAAAATGCTAACATCATTGATGGCCGGATCTTTTCAAGATCTGTTATCATTGAGCGCATTCTGTCTAAAACTAACGACGCAGAACCCATGGAGTATATCATAACTCGGCTTCGTCAACAAGGCCTTTATCGCTTTGGAAGTCAGACCGCTGATAAGTACGATGCACATCTGGTTGAGGAATTTTACCTCAACGCCACTGTACGCTTCTTATCATTGGCCCAAGGAGGTCATGTTGCCGACATCACCGCTACAATCCAGGGAGTTGAGATCTGTATTGATAACGATCTGCTCCAGAACATCTACAGGCTACCCGCTGATGTAGGGGTGTTAATAGAAATCCGAAAACCGATCAATCAATCCAAATTATTCCGTACCGAACCGAAAATCTCCGACCGAAAGCAACCCCGAACTTGAAACTTACAAACCGAAACCGAAACCGAATTAATTCGGGTTTAGATAACTTAAAACCGAATCGAACCGAATTACCCCGAATTGGACCGAACTAACCCGAATTATTTATATTATATAAAATTTTATTTATATGACAAAATTTTTAAACTTATAAAATAATATATCTACACATATATTGTAGTTTTGATAAAAACAATGATTAAATATATCAATTAAAGATCTATCTATTATTTTAGAACAAGTTTTATTAATATAATTAATTTTTTATTACTTTATTAAATAAATATATATATAAATTAAATATGTTTGGGTCAAAACCGAATTTGACCGAACTAATCCGAAACCGAAACATTTGGGGAGGGTTTGAGTTTTGAGTTTTGAAAACCGAACCGACCGAAACCGAAACCGAATTTTAAAGTTTGGGGAGGGTTTGGGTTTCGAAAATTTTACCCCGACCGAAACCGAAAACACCCCTACGCTGATGGCCTGACTATGGATCAACTTGAGACATTCGGGTCTCAAGAGCTAATCACTAAATTTTATGGACTGTTCACAGGCTCCAAATTTGTTGACATGGTTCAGACTACATGTCACAAGAAAAATTTTTTGTCTACCATATGTATATCTTCATGATTTTTGCTGCAGGATAATTGAGAATCGAACCGGTGCATTCTAAATGTGTACCAACCTGAGGTTCAGGATGATGGTGGCTATTCTGACCTGTGAAAAGGTCAATTGGTGCCAGATAATCCTGAAGCGCCTGCAAGAGGAGGTGTGCAAAGCGGCCACCCAGAAGAGATCTTTTGGTTTGATGTTAAACAATATCCTGATGAAATGCGGACTGTCGCAATCCGCCGATGCTAAGAAGAATAACCCCAGGATATACCTAGGAGGCGTCAAGCCTACTGCGTATAATCAAACCACTATGGTCTGCAACCATCCAAAAACTGGAAGTATGCCAGTTTCCACAAATCCACGAGATTAATTCTTGAAGTTCCAGGAAGTGGAATCTTCAAAGAAGAGAAAGAGATCTCACAGCAAGAAACCCACTGCTGGTGAGAAGCCCAAGAATTGACTTAGGAGGCTTTCAAAAGTCAAAACTGCCAAGCCCTCTGAAGAAGTCTCCCTCGTGGCTCAACCCACTAACGAACAACCCCAGGGCCCAACCCCTGTGGAAGAGGTGTCCCCTACTGTATCGACAGTAGATCCTGAGCCTTTGGCGGCTAGGACGGATAATGAGACATCTGCCAACGAACAAGACTTTAGCGAGTCGGCTGCCCATTTGGAGCCAACAGCTACTTCTCCTCTGCGGGATCCCACACCGTCGGGATCCATCTTCCTTGAGGCACCATCCCTGTAAGAGTCCCACTTCCATACAGGATCCCATACATGCACAGAATCCTCGCTACGGCGTCTCAGCACGTTATGCGCGATCCCTCCCCTGACTCGATTATTAATCAGACCCTTCTCTCTATTCAAATTGAACATGCCTACGAAAGATTTTTGCAATGGAAAGGCTACAGGCTAGCTCCGTACGAAACATTGTACAATTGGAGCGATTGGAGCCAAGAAGAAAGATTCGTCTCAGAAGTGACGGACTCAACAGAAATTGAGGCCCTGCTCCGATGGGACAATCCCTTATGCAAGGAACTGATTGAAAGCCATCTTCTGCACAAATCTGACGCTCGGAGGAAAGGAAAAGACAAGTCAGAGGACTCTCCCACTAATACAAAAGACGACGATGATAATGACTCAGACGACGACGACGATGCTTTTCAAGCTGGTCTGAGGATGAGTCGTGAAGAGGCTCAAGCTAGAGACGCCTCTCCACCCAAAGGCGACGAAGGGCCATCAACCCAGAGCAACCCCCCTTCGCCACAGCATGAGAACATTCCCGACGAAGAGGAATCAGTCCCTCAAGTCGAGGAAGCTGAAGCAATTTTGGAACAGGCACCTGAGCCTGCTGCCACCGAATAAGTTGTAACTGAAAGACAACAGGAGGATTCAGTCCCTCCTGTATCCATGTCTACTGAAGAAACTTCGCAACAGGAAGCTACTCAACCCCCTGTCGCCGAACCAGAACAAGCTGCTCCCGCCCCTTCAACCGTGGAATTCGAGGACGGTATCGAACCTGAGGATGTCCAACTTACTTCATGCCCAACCGTGAACGTAAGGAGGTTGAACAGCTCTGAAGACTTTGCTCAACCAGATTCTCCGATTTCTGCCGCTAGGAAAGAGCGCCTGCGTGCACTTGGTCTTCAAACTGTATTCATCCAAGATGCAGTGAATGCTCTGTCTTCCGTTGAGAAAGCATTAAATTGGATGCATACTTCTGCCGTGGAAGAAATGACCACTCTTCAACATGAAGTATCTCGTGTTGTCGAGGCATTCGTTATTTTTCCAGAAGTGTTCAAACAAGCTCTAAAAATCATGGAAGACAAGCAGGAGCAACTCCTGAAGGAAGAGGCAACCAAAACTCGAATAGCTGAAGCCAAGACCGCATGTGCCATGATAGAAAACAGCTCTCAATTGCGCACCCACGATAAATGCATCAAGGACATGTCGCAAACGCTTTCCTCCCTTGTGGAAAGAATGTCTAACATTGAGACGAAACAGGATGCTGCATTAGAGATCCTAGAACGTCTTGATGAAGCCAAAAATGGGGAAGAGGCAAGAGAAGCTGCTAGGAGAATCAGGATACAACAAGAAATGGAATTTGAGGCCGCTCAAGACAGCATAACTGCTGAGTTAAACAGGCTAGCCCCTTCATCCCAAAGTTTTAAGATTTTAGGCTCCCGACCTGAATTTCATGATCCAAATGTCCCGTGGCAAACTCTTATCCAGAGACCTTCTGAAATTCGTCTGCCGACCAACCGTCATACGACTGCCGATGAGGTGAAGCAATGGAGGAAGAACGAACTGATGAGATACTTCGCAAAACTCGTCAGGGAATCCACCATCTTCAAGAGCTATAAAACGTTAGCGGAGGCCGCAGAGAAATTCACGAAGATGCTAGAAGATGGAAAACTCCCTCTCCAGCTTGATATGAAGAGCAAACACAGAAGAGGAGACCGGATCACCCATCCAGAAGATTGGATTCTTGCCTTTGATCGATCCTATGAAGGAAGAGCTATATACCAGGATCGAGACAACGATTCCCTACATAACTGGTGGCGTGGTACCGAGAATGATCAGGGAGAAAGCCGTGGAGACATGCAGATCACTATAGGAGCTGAAATCCTTGTATATTATTTTTTGTTTTTGTAATTTTTCCTTCGAAACAGCAAACCATGTACTCAATTTTGAATATCAATAAAAGTGTTTGTTTGTCTTGAAAGATTACAACTCGTAATCTACTGTGTTGATGTATGATTACTTAAATTGTTTGATAAACAAACTCAAGTATACAAACTTGATTGAAAATAAAGCTGTACGAACTAGTCTACGAACAGTTCTTGATTTCAGTTGTAAGCTTAGAATACATTGTAAGAATGTGCCTGCGCGCCAATCATAAGCTTAAATTGTAAAAATCCTTAACTATATCGAACTCGCCTGCGAGCAGTTCATCATTTAGACTAAGACAGGCCTTTTGACAAAAGACCAAGAAATCTGCCAGAAGACATCAAAGAAGATCGCTTCATGAAGAAGGTTTTGGCATCATCAAGAAGACTTGAAACAGTTAAAAAAGTAAGTCTTGGCAAATTGTCAAAAAGGGGGAAATTGTTAGGAAAACAAGAACCCTGTATCGAAACAGCCGGGATATCCAATCCCTGTATCGAATGGTATTTGATAAAGAGGTTTTGACATATATGCCAATCCACATACAGTAAAGGAAACTGTATCGAAGCATTGAGGCATTATCCTGTATCGAAAACCTGCCTCGAATCAGCACATTGAGAAGCCCTTCAGTACAGCAAGAAGTCTTATAAAAGACCAAGTATGGAAACTGTCTCAAATCTCAAATACAGTTATCTTCCATACAGCTCACAACAGGACAAAGAAGGAATCTCCAGAAGTCAAGTCCCGTTGAAATAAAGAAGTATTTAAATACTCAAGGATAAAGTATTTAAATACTGTCAGTCAACAGATCTTCAAATCCCGCTAAATCCGGATCGTGTTATAATCCCGTTGGAACGGAATGTCACTCAAACGGATACATCTCAACGGATATATATTTCATAGACCATATATATCACATCAAGATGCTGAAGATCAGTCACCCAAACTATCGAAATTATTATCAGAGCAAAACATATCTCCAAAGCTTACTGCAACTCATATCAAAAGAGATATACAATGCTCATCATTCTGAACAACACTTCATTAGCTGAAAACTCTTAAAGTCAAAGTTGTTGTTCACCATCTATTCTATATCTTGAACAAATAGCCCTGTGTGGACTGAACAATCTGTGCTTCTCTGGAACTGTGTGTGAAGGATTTGCATTGAAGAAGACGAAGCTTCAGAACTGTGTGTGAAGAAGCAAGTCAAAGCATTAGCTCAAAACCAATCTGTGTGAACGGTTGAAGCTAAGATCTTTATATCAATTTGTGCGAACGATATATTGATTGTGTGTTGTTATAATTACGTAGTTGTGTACGTAGTAATTATAATAAACTTTTTACTCCTGTGTGGAGGACTGGTGGACGTAGAGGGGTTTACCTCGAACCACTTTAATTACTGTGTTATTTACCTTCAGCTTTTACTGTTTTAATTACTGTGATTAATTAAGTATACTCTATACATTTAGTTGCTGTATCCACAGCAACCTACTGTATCCAATACTTCCGCTACGCACTCAGATTTAAAATCCGTACAGTTTGTTGTTTAAACTATTTCCCAAACTGTATCCAGTATACTTAGTGGCCAACAATCTCCATTTGTTGGGCGATCGTCCTATTAGAGGAATAGGTCTAACTGTGGTTTGATTGTCCTTATTGTAGAGGTTCATTTTCCTCGCTTCTTGGAGCCCCCATTGGAGATAGCTATGTTGAACCCTGGAGTTTTGGATCGCCTCCGCCAAAAGAAGTCCTCTCGAGCTCCTCCTGTGGCGTTACCTATCATTCCGGAGGTGGAGCCTCGCGTAGAGCCGATCGTGGCTGAGGAGGAAGTTGGGGAGGAGGGGCTTCAGACCAATCGCAAACGGTAGAGGTCGGGAGAAACTCCAGTTTCTGCCCCTGCCAGCGAGGTGCCAATCGCCGCGCCTCCGATCACCATTGTTCCTCCGGAGAATGAGAAAACGCCCTCCGCGGCCTTCTTACGGGAGATGGCGATCGCCGATGCTGAGACCCCTCGTGGGAAACCATAATTCGGCCGCGATACCAAGAAAGTCGAGAGGTAAACTTTGCTTGCTGAGTTGAAGCTGGTCATTCGCGTGGGAGTTGTGCTAACTCTTGTGTTTTGATGCAGGATCCGTAGTACAGATCCATCCTGTCCGCCGATGGTGCGGGATTTTCTGGCGAGCGGATCTCCTCGCCAGACCTGAGATGTCCCGCTATACGTCAACCGGGCCGTTTCTGCTCTATCGAAGGCCTGGATGACCGATCTAGATGCGATCGCTCGTCAGCGATCTGGGAGTACAATGCAGGCTGCTTTCGCCCTTTCTCTCCAGGCGGCGACCATGGCTGCCCAGGCTGTGCAGGAGTTTGAGGGGCGTCCTTCCACTACTCGCCTGCAGGCGGATCTCGAGGCGGCTCGGAAAGAGAACGCCGAGTTCGCCGACAAGATTGTGGCAATGGAGAAGGACTCCTTGGATGCAGCTAAGCGGCGAGCCAAGAGCTTGAGCTGGCGAGACGGGAGACCGAGATGGCTCGGGTGATGGTCGACCGATTTCGGGATCGGATGACAGATGCCGTTCGCTCGCAGAAGGCCACTGAGAAGGAGGCCGATCGGCTGAAGATGACTATCGCTCGGCTGACTAGCGAGATGGGGAGTCGAGGGAACAGATGGCTGCATGGGAGGTCGAGCTCCAAGGTGCGCAACAGGCAATGGCGGAGCTGAAAGGGGAGGTAGAGGCGACCAAGGCCGGTCCCTTTCTTAACTTGGAGTTTGTCAGTGAGTTTGCCTATTATATGGCGTTCGCTGACTCGATCCGAGCTGCTAAGAAGGGAGGGTTGGAGGTCGGCCCTCTTGCTGAGAACTTCAGGGCGTATGCATTGGAGCATCCTCTCCATCTTGCTTTCTCCTTGCCGATCTTGGATCTCGCGGATATCGGTGTGGACTTGAGCTGGTATACGACTCCGGCGAACCTCGTTCATCCTGACGCTCCGGAGAATGGGGAGGCCGCTCCGGAAGCTGGCGAAGGGCCGCAGGTCGATCCGGTGGTGGAAGGCGAAGGCCAGGCGGGGGCCTGAGGCTCTTCATTCTTGTTTGCTTTAGCCTTTTGCCTTGTAGTTTCGTAGCTTTTCTTTGTAGTACTTAGGCCTTCGCGCGACCGTGTATATACCTTTGAGACTTCAAGTAATGAAATGAATGTTTGCTTTTTTGATCTATCACTTGAATGACTGCTATTTTTGAGTCTTTTGCTTGACTTTGTACAAATGTGTGAGGAGAGATTGTTGCAATTGTAGGTCTAAGTGAATTGATAAACTCATATAGATAACTTTTACAACAAATTCGATCGCTGCACGAACATCTGACTAATGTCGATCTCCGTATGTAATTGAGTATGGACGATCGCTGCATAAATAACTCCGCGCTCTTTACCCTTGTTTTTGTTCACTTAGTGAAAGTAAGGGGACGAAAATAAATCGTCGAGTGAGCGTCCTTTAATTTTGTCGAATCCTCGAGGGAGGCCTTCCATCTCGATCTTTAAGGAACCGTGCATGATCGCGGAGTTCGATGGACCGATCTCCACGACCATGTCTTGTGCGCGAGCGACATTGTTTGTCTCGTGACTCATTTTATTGTGAGGGTCCTCCGTTAGGCTGCGCCTCGCCTCGTATTTAAACGAAGGGTGTGCGGTCTTGGTCTGGAGGAGTCCTTGCGCGGGGCGTCGTCGGATTAATCGACTCCACGCCCGCGGATTGTTAGCTCTTTTCTACCTCGGATCGTCATGTTAGATGGCAATCCTCGACGGTATACATTGAGACGGGGGTAGGGACGTGTCGCATTGTCCGTGAAGGATCCACCATGTTGAGTGATGGACCTTCGAGGGCGGACGATCGTGTCCACTGATTTGCTTGGAGAGTCCTTCGACTACGCCCGTCTCGTACTTAAACGAAGGGCGGGCGATCTCAGCCCTAAGGAACCTTGCATGGCCTAAGCAGTCGGTTCCATCGACCACCAGGACCATGGCTGCACTCTTCTACCTCGGATCGTCATGTTAGATGCCGATCGTCGACGCTGTACGTTGTGCGGGGGAGGCGATCTCGTGCCTTAGTCCGACATGTCGGATGATGAACTGTAGAGGGCGAGCGAGTCATCCTCTTTTTTTGAAGCATTTGCTCAGGGAGTAGCCTTTGGTTCAATGAGGTGCAAAATCGGGGAGAGACTTCCGAAGTTCCCTTCTCTTGATTTAAGTACGTAGATACGGTCGCCGAGGTTGATCGAGGGGTCGGCTCGTATGAGCTTTTCCGGCCTGTTCGAGTTCAAATCGGGCGACCGTGTTGGGAGATTGGTGGGGCTCCGGCTAAGCCAATAAACTGTCCAACTTGCCCCCCTCGAACAATCTCCAGAGCTGTTTGAGGAGGTCGCGGCATTGGTTGGTGCTGTGGCCGGGACTCTTGTGGTAAGCACAATATTGATCGTGGTCCAGATGACCGTGGTCCCTTATCGCCTTTGGCTTGTTTAGCGGTTCGCGCCCCTTGATGGCATAGAAAATATGGGCCGGAGTTCGGTTGAACTTGTGGAGGAGATGGGCTTCCATATCCTCTATGGCTCTGAGGCCGCCGGATGGCATGGCAACTGTCTTTTTCGCTTTGGCGATCGCCGTTTTTCGTGCAGTAGGAGGCGTTTCCTTGCCTAGGCAGAGGGTGAGTAGCCTTTGCCTAGCCAGAAAGTCGGCAGCCTTAGCGCGGAAGATTGCGTAGGTTGGGGGGATATCTTTGATGAGATGTCTAAACATGGGTGAATGACCATAGAATCCCCCCAGGACCGAATAGAGAGCGAGCTCGTCACTGACGGGTTCGCCGGTGAGGATGATTTCGTCCACTCGGTCGATGTAATCTGCGTCGGTTTCATCTTCCCCCTCCCTGATTTTCATCACTCGGTGGGGGCCTTCTGGTCTGGCGACCTTGGTGGTGAAGTATGACGTGAAGTCATTCGCCAGTTTCTCAAAGGAGATGATCGATCGTCGTGGTAGAGAGACGTACCACCTATGGGCCAGCTCGCCCAATGTTAATGGGAAGATTCGGCACTTGGTTGCATCTGTTGCCCCACACATGGTCATGTAAATACGGAATTTACTTAGGTGGGTTTCAGGGTCCGATCTCCCTTCATACAGAGGTGTTTTGGAAGGATCGATCCTTGGTTGCACGGGGGCGAGCTCAATGTGGACCACGAGTGGTTCGGTCGGCCCGATGATCTTTCTACTGGTGCTTGCCCCAGTATCCAAGAGTGCTTTCATCTCGTCGAGCTAGCGTTGCATAGCGGCTATCGCTTTGGCCTGGATGCTCGCGGCTCGGCGCTCGGAGCGGGAGCCGAGGTGATCAAGTACTGACCCTCTGGCGATCGGAGCGGGAGCCAAACGGTAGATTGGTGTTCGGCTGGGAGTCGGGTATGCCGAACTCCTGGTGACAGATTCGGATTCCGTCGTTTCGTGGTTGGGACCAGAATGCCCCGGTCGCCATGATGGGTCGCGTCCCAAGCGACTGAATACGGACCCGTCCGGTCATGCGAGAGCCTTTTCTCGCAAATCCGGGCTTTCTGACGATCGCTCGCCCAGTAGCCCATTAAATTTCCGTTTGCCCATGTGGCGGATGGTCGAGGGAGTTATTGTGGGCGACGCGCACGCTCTCCGTCGCTCCTTCAGGATGGCCATAGCCTCCTCGATCTGTTACTCGGTTTGGAACTGGTCGAGTGAGAGGTTGTGGCCATTCCTCAGGTGCGGGATCGAGAGTCTCGCGTTGCCGTGGCTTCCCCCGGCCGTCGGCTGGGGTTCGGATTGAGCCGGGATATGGTGTCCGGCGATTCGGAGAGAAGCTCTCTTCGATGTAGTGGCGGACGTCATGATTCTGAAGGATTTCTTTGAAGAGCAGTGAGTGTCACTTCAAGTATATGCCCCGAGAACAGTGAGTGTTCTTAGGGACGGTGGGAATAAAAATGAAGATATAGATAGCCCTCCTTCTAGCGCCAATTGTTGCTACCCAAAATATTATCCGTAGATAGATAGTGCTGGAATGGTTGGATAGCAAACAAATGCGAGAACACTTCTGAGGGAAAAGTAAATAACACAAGATTTTCCGGGGTTGTTAGTCCCGGGCTTGAATGCTCTCGCGAGATATTATTAATACATATATTCAGGGATACAAGTATTAATGTAAGAGTTCAATTACAATGAGTGTAAAGACCCTTGTTATCTTAGCTTGTGAGCCTGTAGATTGCCGGAAGAACCAGATATGATGCTCTGTGAGTTCTTGTAACAACGTTGATGATCTGTGACGGCGGTGAGAGATCGACAGTCTCCCACGGCGTGTATTAGCTGTATGTTTGAGCTCCTGGGCTTGTGAGTCTCTTTGAATCTGCACTATGGAGACTTCTTGCCTCTGCCGACCGTCTTCTGGTTGACAGGTGCTGAGAGAGAAATCCTTAGGTAGATTCGGGAGAGGAAGCTGGGAGCTTGATAGTATGTATGATTGTATGTATTTTCTTTGAACTTAATGGAAAATGTGTGAACTGAATGAAGAATTCGTGAACCCCTTTCCTGTAGATGGAGGTTCTCTATTTATAGCACATGGACCTGCCGGGCGATCGCATTTGATGTATTATAATAAGCGGGCAATCGTCTTTTAGCACATGAGCTTGTCTCCTTAAAGTCTGCAGGAGTTGATGGCAGTTAGCTGTGCGGTCCAATGAGAAGCCTGCATGCATCTGAGTCGGTGTCACGGGTAGGTGAAGTCGTCCTTGTCAGAGACAGCTGTTGGTGGTCAATGATCCATGAAACACGGTGCCTGTCTCGGATCTGCACATGGGTGCCGTTTTGGGATCCAGTCTTCGTGGACTTTGACGGGTGATGGTCCTCGCCGTGGCGTAGACTGCGTCCAGCTGTGCACTAGAGTCGATCGCTAGGTGCCAAAGGGCGATCGCCTTGGGGTCGATCGCTAGATACCTGAAGGTGGTCTGGTTTCTTCGGTTGGGCGAGTCCGCCATAGGTTGATTGGTTGTAGACTCGGTCGCTCGGCCTTGTAGTCGATCGCCTGTCGAAGTTAATAAATCTTGACACAACAACATTGCACTTCCAAACTCAATCCCAAATTTACAGAATTGGGCTCCTTATTTAAATGTATTATTTCCCATATTTAAAATATCGAATATCCATTACTTAATTTAAGCTACTGACTCTAATATCCGAATTTTCAGTATAATTTTTTCTCATTATTTTATCTGAGGTATACTGGATAGCATGGTGTCTATACTGTATGGATAAAATAATTTGAGAACTGAGAGTTGTATTTGTATAAATGTCGTACTTGGTCGACAATTGCATTTGAGGACATCGTGTATCGGGTTGTTTTAATTTTCATATCGGGTATATCATATGATAATGTTATTGGGACGAGTATATGTATTCAGTATGTCATGTATACTTGTTCGGTATGTTGAGACGACAGACAGGAGCAGCTATATTTGTCTAAGTATAGCCTTTTTAACGTACGTTAACATCAGGATTTAACGCACGCTAAGGTGCAGGCTTAGCACACGTTAAAGGCGAAGATTAGCGCATGCTAATTATAGATCGGTCAAAAGGTAATCTTGTCTTTATTGGTTACTTTCGGCGTGTAGGACCCAGGCATATTCAGAGCATGTGCAGATTGTCGAGTCAACGAAGATTAGCGCATGCTAAGGTTGAAGATTGGTGCATGCTAATGGTGTGTATTACTGTAGCAAGTCAACGTCTCTATAACGTACGCTATGACCTTGGTGTTATGTACATAAACAATTGTGCGAAGCAAGGCAGTAGCCTCTGAACCTCAATAGCGCATGCTAACGAAGTAAGTTAGCGCACGCTAAAGTATGTAACGTATGTTAAATGAAGATGTTAGCGAACGGTAATAATGGTCAATATATATGATTGCAGTTGTGAATTATTGTTCATTTCGGGCATTCCTTCCCTTCATTCGAAAGATAGAGTTCTTAGAGAGAGGTTTGAGGTTCCAAACACTCGAGTATTGTGGAGTTGATCGTCCTTAACAATATTGGAGCTTAGAAGTAATTGAGAACAGATTCAACCTTGGGATTCAATCGATTTCTTCGAAGAGGTAATTACTCTTCACTTTGGGATTTCGTCTTGGATTGTATATGATGTTCTTGAGTTGACAATCGTCATGTATATGAGTTAATAAGTATGATTATGAGATGGATTACCGAGTTATGTTGATGTTATTGTTGATATGCGGATATTGATATGATTCGTGTGGTTTTGAATGGTGTTGTTTATCTTCAAGAGATATGTTGGTTGATATCTCCCTTCATTTCGGATTTCGATGTTGTTGTTGATGATTAGTTCGTATGATAATAGTTTATGTAACACCCCAAACTAGGCGGATATTACAGTGCCGTGGACCCCGACTGGGACCCACCAGGCGAGTGAAAATGAATGAAATACACAGGGTAAATGTAGTACCGAACCACATTACATCATTAATTACTCCGATGAGGAGTTTCATACAACACACCCATGATAATATAGAATACGTGTATATTTTATATGAAGATAAAACATACGATACTGAATAAAATGATTATTCAAACGGAAGTCTGCAGCGGAAATAAAATAAAGAAAACATGAGTGAATGAAAAGGACTGGGGCCCCTTACTAGTATTACTGGGACTCCTCGCCGTCAACATTCTCTTTCCGTGCCTTAGCCTTGCCATGACCTGAAAAACAAAATCCCCCAACGGGGTCAGTTACACAGAACAAAAATCCTCAAGAGTTGAATAAACACAATCATATATGCTGTATAAACCACAAGTTCGATCAAAAATCTCAAACCGTCGAACATATGCGATCAAAAGTGAATCGGTTAGATTATAACCCAATCCTGTTAAAAACATACACAATCAAACATGCTGTATGAATCAACTAATGGTACGGCTCAAAGGGTGGCGCCACATTACGCC
This sequence comes from Orobanche coerulescens, assembly GCA_033398695.1. Taxonomy (NCBI): domain Eukaryota; kingdom Viridiplantae; phylum Streptophyta; class Magnoliopsida; order Lamiales; family Orobanchaceae; genus Orobanche; species Orobanche coerulescens. The sequence goes on from CM065806.1 coordinate 73,069,672, forward strand.
CGAGATGGAAATGTGTCCGTGCACAAGCCACCAACGGGTATCGATCGAATACACGCGTGGTCTTGTACCTAATCAGTCTCACGAAGTAATCATCTCATGTGCACAGTCCAATGTGAGGCTAACTACCAACACATGACTTAATATGTGCCCGACATGAAAATCCTACACATACCAACCGGCACGCCAGTATGACCCGGAATGCCACGAGATAACGAAAGTGACATCGAAATCAATAATGACTCACCGAGATGAAATGATAGTGAAATGAATGATAGCTCAAGGAAATGATTGGAACCGTTGTTCCTCGTGACTGAAGTGATTAATTGACAATTACAAGTCTCAATACGGTTAATCCATTATGAATGAACTATAATTATGAATGAACAACAACGAAAGGAATGAATATCCTTTTAACCGAGTAAGAATTAACTTACACAACACCGATGAAGAATGTCCTTCCACGAACAACGTCCTAAATGAGATGTCGGTCGATCGAACAACCTTGAATAACACAAATACCAACAATCCGTTCAACATACGAATAAAACACGAATATAACGAACTCAAAACGTCGATACGACTAAACCAAGTTCATAGGGGCATTTCGACAAACACCTTGAAAACAAATTTCCTTCTTAAACAACTAAACCCATTTGTATCGAAAACCAACTTCTATTGAATGATCCAAACCACCAAAACACCATCAATACAATCGATAATCCAAACGAAATGCTCAAATAGAGTTTACGATATCATTAAATTGCAAAATCCAATTCCAAGTCAACCTTCAAAGTGTTCTTGAGAAAAACTTCCAACAATCCGATGATAACTCGTAAAAACTCATAACCATACGTATATCCATCACAATTCATGATTATACCATCCAAAACATCATGCTCCAACTTGAAGAGATAAATTTACCACTAGAAGGGGGGTTGAATAGTGGTAATGCGGAATAACGAAATTTCTTGTGAATTAATGAAAGATAGTGCGGAATTTAAAGACTCAAAGATTTATAGAGGTTCGGCAACTTGCCCACGTCCTCTCTCCAACTTTCTTTTTCTATTGGCTAAAGAACAACCACAATCTTGACTCGTCTTCGATCGGTCCGAGTTCACAACCGTTACAATCGCTTGTCTTCTATCGGTCCAAGATCAACCTCTCTCTCAATATAAACTTTTGTATATCTAGTGTTCTATAGGAACTATATAGTCCTCACTATACGAATATGGGAGTATAATCCTAACAATGTCGGATCAAAGATCCTAATAACACCGGATTAGTGACTCTTGAATCGTTTCTCTTACGCTCAAGTGTAAGTGATGCAACACTTACAATAAAATGAAGGAATACAAAGTATAATAAATATTACAAGGTATATCACTCTTTGTATTTCTCTTCTCACAACTTAAAATGCAATAAAAGATATGAAACTGAGCTCAAGTATGCTTTGATTGCTTGTATGCTTGTATGCTTGAAGTTGTGTGTTTGATACCCAAGTCTTATGGGTATTTATAGGTGAGAGCCATCCTTGAAATACTGAAAAACGTATTATTAGCGTGCGCTAATAATGTCAACTAGCGTGCGCTATCGATCTTGACTTGGCTTCTCTGAACGGTCACAAAGACTATTGCAATGGTAAAATTGTATGGCTAGCGTGCGCTAGTCATGTATCCGTAGCGTGCGTTATCGGCTGGTCAACAAGTCTTCAATCTTGACTTTGAAAATATTGGTTTGTCTCCCCAACGTCTCTTTATCCAATGGCTAGATTTGAGCTTAGCGTGCGCTAGCAAGTATGCATAGCGTGCGCTAGTATTAGTTAAATCCAACTTTTCCAGATTTCACGGATCTTCATTGACCCTTGCCTTCAAACGGTAGAAAATCCAACGTTAAGATGCTGACTACTTTTAGCGTGCGCTAATGCTTATACCTTAGCGTGCGCTAAATATTTCTTTCAGCAACGTACGTTACCCTGTGTAGCGTACGTAAAGTCCTTGACATATTGAGTCTAGTAGCTACTGGACTACTGACCGTGATATCGGTAGCGTGTGCAAGTAGTGAGTAATAACGTGCGCTAAATCCTTGTATTAGCGTACGTAAGTAGATGTTTGTAGCGTGCGCAAAAACCATTTCCAATTTCTTCCAAACCTCACTGTCCTCTGGAATGATGCGATAGCGTGCGTTAATATTGATTGCATAGCGTGCGCTAACTGTAGTTGCTTAGCGTGCGCTAATGTTGAATGACTTGCGTGTGCTATCCATCAGGTGACTTCACTTGGCTCCAGCTGACTGACTGGGCTGTACATGCATTTCTCGATAGCGTGCGCTACTATGATATGGGTAGCGTGCGCTAACACTATTTAGCTCCTTCAATATAATATCGATCTGAGATTGATCTAATTAAATGTTTTGAATGGAATAATCATCAAAATACATTTTGAGTCAACAATCTCCCCCTTTTTGATGATGTCAAAACATTTAATTTATACCTGCAAAAACATTTTAAATGATTCGAATCAAGGTAACTTGTTCGATATATTAGTATATTTCTGTTTTTGGAGTATTCTCCCCCTTTTTTACATAAACAAAAAGGAACTCCCCCTGAATTGTTGCATTTTTAACAAATACCAACGAAAATGCCATTAACCAAAGTGAAATTACGGAAATAGAAATACAACAAATACCAAATGAAGTGAAATGCGAATATCATTAAGATAGAGTTCAAGCAATACATAAAGTTTTCATGACATGAGACATAAAGATCATTCGAATAATAAGATTCTACAACCAATCATCAAATTCCTAAATTCTAAGGTGCAGGATCGGAAGAGGACGATGGGAAAGGAAACGACGGGTGTGTGTAATGGATGAAATCGGAGATCAGCCCACGAACTTCCCCGACTTCCAAGCGAAGAGACGCGACTTTCGCGCGAAGGGACCGAACATCCTCTCGTATTTCCAGCTGAGAGGTCTCGATGCTCCGCCGAGCGCAAAGATCGCTCTCTTCTTCCTCCGAGACAACGTCTCTCATCGGGCGCTTCCCTTTCGTCTTCGGATGACGAACAAATGATTTGGATTGCATCTCCCTAAGCGTATGGGGTCCTCGGTGCGTCACACGCTCGACTGATGTTGTCATCCGCGTCCCCTTCGGTACTTGATCATCATCTCGGAGATACGGAAACAATACCCAACCTCGATTGAATGTCTCAACATAATGCATGGCCTTTAGGGTTAGGTCGCTTATTTCGTGTCCCCGAGACACTGGAACGGGTGCCTCATTAGACAAGTTGACGCGAAAATGCCGAAAAATCACCGTGAGAATTAAACCAAAAGGAAGTCCAGATTTCCGAGTCCTCGACATGTAATTTTTCGACCGAAAAGAATCCCCTTTCGCTTTCATCCAGCTTAGCACAATACCAGTGAAATCCACTCTATCATCCTTCAACACCCGATACACCACATTCTTATCAACGCCTACGAGCTTGTGTTGGTTATTAACTTTTGGCATTAAACACTTTGTTAGAGCGGCCAACAACAAGCGAATGTGGATACCGAAATCGTTATTCTCGAAGACGTCATCCGTGACTTCGGTGACCGTTTTCGAACACAAAAAATCAGCAATATCTCTCTCGGACACAAGAGATTCTTCGGCAATGGTTTTCCTACAACAATCATATCCGTCTTTCGATAGGCCAAATAACTCGTGATGTATTTCCGAAGAAATCTTCACCACAGTTCCATTCACTAGGCTACCAAGCACTAATCCTCCATTACCACCACTATCACCCAGGTGCAGATTTGCATAAAACTCATGGACACATGCAGGGTAAACAATCTCTTTGCACTCAACAAACCGTGCTATTCCTAGCGCCTCAAAGAAATTGCGAATACTAACCTTAACCCGTTCAAGGCTGCTGAAATTGAAGAAATAGCAATCGGTCAGACTCTCCTGAGGTAGGATATCGAAGAACACCTTCGATGCAACGTAGGAGACGAAACGGGTCGCGTCATATTCGTTATTGCGAGGGCGTTTGTAGGTTTTCTCCATGGTTTTTCTTCCCATTTTGAAGAAAATCGAAGTTTTGAGGGAGAAAATTGAAGTATTGGTTCGAATTTGCGGCTAGGGTTTTTCGTTGGAAGGGGATTTCTTGCGTTTGCGTGCGTTAGAAAAAGGGTGAAAGTGTTACAGGGTTGCACGGACTATATATAGTCAGCGAAGTTTTAATTAGCGTACGCTAGGGACATAGAGTTTACTGGGCTGTCCAGTAGCTAATATGGAATTTGAAAGGTTTTGGTTAGCGTACGCAAGATAGATATGGTTGACGTACGCTATCGAAGGCAGTAATTAGCGCGCGTTAAGGGAGTGAAGCTAGCGCGCGCTAGCGAATGAAGCGAATCAAGGATATTGATATCTTGAGTAGAAAACTTATTTCAAAAATTGTCTGTATGTCCCATACCAAGTTGTAAATGAATGGAATTAAATGATTCTTCGGGAAGAGGTTTTGTAAAAATATCAGCAAGTTGATCCTTCGTCTCGACAAAAATTAAACAGATATCCTTTTTCTGAACATGATCGCGTAGAAAGTGATGTCTAATATCTATATGTTTAGTTCTACTATGCAACACAGGATATTTACTCAGATTAATTGCACTAGTGTTATCACATAGGATAGGAGTATTTTCAAAATATATGCCGTAGTCGCGGAGTTGATTTTTAATCCATAACACTTGAGCACAGGCGCTCCCTGCAGCGACATATTCGGCCTCAGCTGTAGACAATGCTACACTAGTTTGCTTTTTACTTCCCCAAGATATTAAACATGATCCAACAAAATGACATGTACCACTAGTACTCTTTTTGTCAATTTTACATCCGCCGAAATCGGCGTCACTATATGCAATTAAATTAAAATCCAAGCAAGAAGGGTACCATAGGCCTAGTCCGATAGTCCCTTTCAAGTAGCAAAAAATGCGTTTACAAGCAATTAAATGTGATTCCTTGGGATTAGGTTGGAATCGAGCACACAAACATGTAGCAAATATTAAATCTGGCCTAGATGCAGTCAAATATAACAAAGATCCGATCATACCTCGATATACTTTTTGATCTACGGACTTGCCATTTTCATCTTTTCAAGCTTTAATGATGAAGATATTGGTGTAGTTATCACCTTGCTACTTTCCATTTTGAATTTCTTGAGGAGGTCGTTTGAGTACTTCGTTTTATGGATAAAGATTCCATCTTCGCATTGCTTGATTTGAAGCCCGAGGAAGAATGTTAATTCTCCCATCATACTGTAATATCCGGATTTATTACAGTGTATTTCATCTGTATTCAAACCCTGTATTATTTGGATTGGTGATTTTGATTATTGGAGTATGATATTTCGTGCATTGATATCATTGTACATAAGTATAGAAACTTGCAAAATTGCTCAAGCAACCTTGTGATAGCGCATGCTAAGAATGTATCTTAACGTGCGCTATCGGGCCATTATTAGCGCACGCTATGCAGGTAGGAGTAACGTGCGCTAAGGACTCAATTATTGAGCGGGACGGCTAACACATGCGCCAGCCGGGACATGGGTCCGGATAAGATTCCCGCTGACGCACCCGGACAAAATCTGAAGTCAACCATTATTAGCGCACGCTAAGGGATGCTTAGTAGCGTGCGCTAACTTGTCAATAATGCAGAATATTATAAATGGGACATCAACCGTGTTAGCTTGCATTTCTTTCGCACTTTCCTCAATCTTGAGAGTTCAGAGAGTTGTAGTAATACTCCTATACACTTAGAACACATATTGTTGATGTTTATACATTGGTTATCACGTGGAATGTTCATGGAAGTGGAATAGCACCTTGGAAGGGCATACAACCAACCGGAGTTGGATTCTACCTTACGGTTCAGTGATTTCGTCATTTTAAGGTATGTTCAATCTATCTCCAAACTTAGAGTTGGATTCTAACGATTTGGATGATCATGTTAACAAGATATGGATTTTCATAGATGAATTATCCAAGTATATCATGTTTGGAATAGTGAGTTGAATAAGCCTTAAATACCTTGATTATAATCATCATGATTCGAATCTTAGTACACTGAATATGTGAAGAGAAGCTTCTATCATTGGTAAATCGAATCTAATAGATGATTTCATAATAATCTTGGGCTAGACGTTAACATCCTTATTGTTAGATAAATCTAAAGGTTTGATCATGGAAGGATTTATCTAGTATATATAGGACGTTTATCAACTTGTATGATAACATGGGTGATATAGAGGTGTTGATATCAACCGTTTAGCTTTTCGAATTGTCGTATGAAGATTTGAAGTCGGAATAGAATATGGTTTTATATTGGTATGCATATCCTTGAATCCGAAGTTGTCTTTATCCGTAAAATCATTCATAAGAGTATGAACATGGTATTCATGGAAGTAACATGAATTATCAGGCAAGATTTCATTGTTTCTATCATGGCAAGAAACGATTTACTATTCAAAGAAGAATCGCCATGCATAGATAGCGCACGCTATGCTATGCAATTTAACGTGGCTTATCGGCAGAGTTAGCGTGCGCTACGCTTGGTACGTAACGTCGCTAGACCATCGACGAAGTCATTGGTGAAGTGGTGAAATCGACCATGCATCGTTAGCGTGCGCTAGGCTTTTTTGTTTGCGTGCGCTATCGGGCAGACGTAACGCCACGCTACACGAATACTTAGCGTGCGCTAAGCTATTCGGGCATTGCGCTTATGAACTTTTGACCGTTAATCGAATTGTTAAACATTCATACGACGTGAGATAAATCCTATATCATTTCTTTTGTTAAGGTTTGGTCTCGTTACGTGATTGATTGAGGAGGACGATCTTCGAGTGTTCATTTTCGTGGAAGTATTGTTATTATCTTCAAATCGAGGCAAGTACCTTAATTGTTTTATGTATTGTTGTTATACATATTGTCGTGCATGAATGTCGTTATTGTGTGTCCACCTCGTTTTGGTCCGACGGGATCATCGGGGGATCTATGCTAGCGTGCGCTGGATCATCGGACGGGTTTTTCCACCACGGGTTGGTCTGACGGGATCATCGTGGGTTCTAGGCAGTGAACGCTGGATCGATGGAATTACCATGTGTATGTATTGATATCATGTTGTGATTATCAGTTGTGAATGTTATGTTTGAGTTTCTCGTAGGAGAAGACTCGTTGGTATTTTGTTGTTTACGTTATTATTATTCTTCGTGAGATATGAATAATATGTTGTGGTACTTGTACTAGCATCATTGTGCTAACCCCTTCGGGGGTGAACATTTTGTTTGTGTTCAGGATCCAGGAGAGCGGGGAAACAACCACTGGAACTGTATGATGACGAGGGTGCAGAGTGATGTCCCGACCGGGTTTATTTATCTGTTGTTTATTCATTATTCCAATAAGTACTCGAGTACGAAGTCATTTGTGATGATTTGAATTTGGTGATGTATTATTGAGTTCTGTCGAACAATTGTACTGTTTCTGTATTTGGTCAGAACTGATGCACTGTAATTCCGTTATTTCCATTCGTCAGTACCTTTTTATACTTGTTCAATTCTTCAGCCTTGTAAATCCTTATGTAAAGGATTTACGGCGCTGTAATATTCCCGAATATATTGGGGGTGTTACAGAATATGGTATCGGAGCTAAGATTATGGATATCTTGGCCGTTGGGTTAAAATAGGGGTCATTTATGTCTTTTGGGATAACTGGCCGTGAATGACATCACTGCACTGCCTACGTCTTCATGCGAACAGTGGTTGTAAGTTCCTAAACTCTATCTCGTTCTTTGCATATTGTATCTCTTTATACTCGAATATTAGAACAATGTTGTTTCTAGTATATTGAGTATTTATGCTTACAGTATGTTGAGAGGCGGACGTGGACGTGGTCGCGGTCGTGGACGCGGACGGGGAAATGTCGAAAGGGAAGCGTCGCCTTCTAACCAGGCCAGTCATAGCTCAGGCGAGCCGCAACAGTCTATTAATAATGAACCAGATCCTGCTGTACCAGAGATCCTTCGTCAAGTGGTGAACCAGATGACTCAGTTCGCCCAGGTCGTGGACCGAATTCATGTGGCGGTGGTAATACAGCAGGGAGAGAGAGGCAAGGGATCCCGGATATGGGAAATCGAGGTGACCGGTGGGTGCAAGAGGTGGCGAAGATGCAACCACCCAAATTCGACGGTATTTCGAGACTCACACAGGATCATTGGTTAAAGGAGCTGGAGAAAATCTTTGCGGAATTAATCGCCTGACGACCGGAGAGCCTCTATCGCTCAATATTTTACGATAGGGAAGCGTCCGAATGGTGGGAAGCCATCCAGTGTAGACCATGATGCCGATTGACAGAGTTTAAATTGATGATGGAAGCCCGGATTGCCCTCGTCCCGTGAGGGAAGCCAAAGTTCGGGAGTTTTCTCGCTCGGCCTTTCCGATGTGCCGTATCCTGTGCGATCAAGATGTTTAACCAAAGAATGGCATTTGTTCGACATCCGTGAGCAGATGCAGAAATGATGATTCATTTCGATATGAGAATGAAACCAGAAGTTCAGAGGTACATGTCCGGATTCGAATGTACCACACTCCGCCAATACCAGGATAAGGCGTTGGCATATGAGATCAAGGAAGCAGCCATGGAGGAATTTGCGGAAACCAAGAAACAGAAAGTCTCTGGTACTTTTACAGAGCACAAGAACAGTGGGGCCCGTAAGGCCCAGTCATCCTTCCATCCTTTCAAGAAACCTCCGCACCCAGCTAGGAGCGGAAAGAACTTCGGAGCGACATCAACTCTTACTGATGTTACCAGGAAATGCTCTAACTGCGCCCAGACGGGGCACTATCGACGAAATTGCCCCCTTCCTCCCGTGACTTGTTTTGATTGTGGACGAGAGGGACATCGGGCGGTGTTTTGTGAAGAGGCTGCAAGTCTTTTAGAGCCCGTACACCACAGCCAGTCCAGAAGGAGGCCAGTATTCCACAGACACAGCAAAGTGTTCAGATGCCTCAGAATTTTGGCCGCGGGCGAGGCAGAGGACAATGGGACCGAAAGGGGACATCGAGTGCCGGATCTGCTCCCCCACGTCTGTACGAGATGAGGAGGACAGACGATCAAGATGCTGCTGTCGCATCAGGTACTGTCCAGATCCTTTCCCAGCCAGTTAGCGTTTTATTCGATACAGGAGCTACACATTCTTTCATATCTTTCTCTTGTGTAAATCGTTTGAATATTTCCGGTTTTCATGCTTGTGAACCTTATGTTGTTGGTTTACCGAGTGGAGAGAGGATTGTCGGAAATTTAGAAACTAGAAATTTCCCTGTATCATTTGGAGGCAGAGAGTGGCTCTCAAACCTGATCGTGATAGAAATGCAAGGAGACGACCTGATATTCGGAGACGATTGGCTTAATCGATATGGAGCAATTGTGAACTACCGAAGGAGGAATATCTCGCTGATCGCTGACGATGGTTCCGAAATTTTGTTTGAGGGATGGAAACCGGGAAGCTCAGGGAAATTGATCAAGGCGATGAAAGTCACAAATTGTTGAAACAGTGCAAGATGCGGTGTTACGCAATGAAGAAAGAAGATGAAATGGTGGTACTTTCATCCATCACTGTTGTGAACGAATTTCCAGTTGTGTTTCCTGTCGAGTTTCCTGGACTTCCTCCACGTAGGGTTGTGTATTTTAACATTGAGCTGGATCCGTGAGCTACACCTTTTTCCTAGGCGCCGTATCGTATGGCACCTCTTGAGATGTCTGGCGAAGAAGCACTGGAGGAGTTACTGGACAAGGGCTATATTCAGCCAAGCGTTTCACCCTGGGGAGCGCCAGTTCTTTTCGTCCGAAAGAAGGATGGATCGCTCCGACTGTGTATTGACTATCGAGAGCTGAACAAGATGACGATTAAGAACAAGTATCCATTGCCACAGATTGATGATCTATTTGACCAGTTGCAAGGGGCAACAGTATTTTCTAAAATTGATCTGAGATCAGGATACCATCAGCTGAGGATTAAGGAATCTGATGTTCCGAAATCAGCATTCAGAACTCGCTACGGGCATTATGAGTTTGTGGTGATGCCGTTTGGTCTCACTAACGCACCTGCTGTATTTATGCAATTAATGAACCGTGTGTTCATTGAATTTTTGGATAAATTTGTGGTCGTTTTTATTGACGACATCCTGGTATATTCTAAGAGTCCTGAAGAACATGCACAGCATTTGCGGATTGTATTGGAACTTTTGAGAAACGAACAATTGTACGCCGAACTTTCTAAGTGTGAATTCTGGCTAAAGAAAGTAATGTTCCTCGGCCATGTGGTGTCAGCTAGAGGAGTCCGAGTAGATCCTCAGAAGATCGAAGCAATATTGGATTGGAAGCCTCCAAAGAACGTGAAAGAGGTCCGAAGCTTCTTAGGACTTGCTGGATACTATCGTCGATTCGTGGAAGGGTTTTCTAAAGTCTCCCGCCCACTTACTCGACTTCTGCAGAAAACTCAAAAGTTTGAGTGGAATGAATTATGTCAGATTAGCTTTGATGAATTGAAGAAGAGATTGACGACGACACCGATTCTATCACTTCCGCAAGGAACTGAAGGATTCATAATTTACAGTGATGCTTCGAACCAAGGACTTGGGTGCGTACTGATGCAGAATGATAAGGTGATCGCTTATGCGTCGCGACAACTGAAACCTTATGAAGTGAATTACCCAACACATGATTTGGAGCTAGCAGCAGTGGTTTTTGCCTTGAAGATCTGGAGGCATTATGTGTACGGGACTCACTGTCAGATCTTTACGGATCATAAGAGTCTCAAATACATATTCAGTCAGAAAGAGTTGAACATGCGGCAAAGAAGATGGTTGGAACTGATTAAGGACTGACTTGGAGATTTTATATCATCCAGGCAAAGCAAATGTAGTGGCCGATGCACTTAGCCGCAAGCCTGTCTCTATTCAGATGCTGGAGACGCTGACATCCCAACTTAGCCTTCAACGAGAGATGATTCGTGAAGGGATTGAAGTGTGGTTACAAAGAGTCCAAGGACAGCTGTGCGTGATGGAGATAACTTCGTCATTAACCGAAGAAATCAAATTTAGACAGGCAGATGATCCTCTGATGATTCGGTTGCATGATGAAGTGATCAAAGGAAAGGCCCCCGGATTCATAATTCATGACGATGGAGTTTTGAGATTTCAGAACCGACTCTGCGTTCCCGATGTTGATGTTCTGAAACAGACGATTATGAAGGAAGCTCATAGTTCGCCCTATTCTATCCACCCGGGCACCAGTAAAATGTATAAGGACTTGAAGCAGAACTTCTGGTGGGGAAACATGAAGAAAGACGTAGCGGACTATATTTCGAAATGCTTGACTTGTCAGCAGGTTAAGATCGAGCATCAACGGCCTGCTGGAATGTTGAAGCCGCTCCCGATTTCTGAATGGAAGTGGGAGGACATATCGATGGACTTTATCACTAATATGCCGAAAACCAGGACAGGAATGAACATGATTTGGGTGATAGTTGATCGTTTAACCAAATCAGCTCATTTTCTAGGCATTAAGGATATGTGGGGACCAGAGCGGTTGGCTCGAGTCTTTATTTCGGAGATAGTTCGATTGCATGGTACGCCGAAGACCATTGTTTCTGATCGAGACGGCCGTTTTGTGTCACACTTTTGGAAAGCAGTTCATAAGGCCTTGGGGACTGAATTGAACTTCAAGATCTGACTTATCACCCGCAGATCGACGGACAACGAGAGAACTATACAAACGGTGGAAGACATGCTAAGGGCCTGTGCCTTAGATTGGTCAAACGATTGGGAAGTTCATCTACCGTTGATTGAATTTACCTACAACAATAGTTGGCATGCTTCTATTAAGATGGCACCGTTTGAGGCATTATACGGAAGGAGATGCAGATCGCCCCTATCTTTGGGACGATTCATCGGACTTGATCGAACAGAACCAGAGTTGATCGAGCAGACTCGAGAGAAGATAGCCTTAATTCGTGAAAGGCCGCTGACCGCCGAGTCTCAGAAATCCTATGCGGACGCACGCGCGCCCATTGGAGTTCAAGATCGAGATCACGTACTTTTGAAGGTTTCTCCTACTCGGGAATCTTTCGTTTCGGAAGGAAGGAAAGGCTGAGTCCGAGATATATCGACCATTTGAGATCCTCGAGAGAGTTGGGGAGTTGGCATACAGATTAGCATTGCCGTCATTGTGCCATGTTCATAACGTGTTCCATGTATCCCGATTACGGAGATATATACGAGATCCCAGTCATATCATTGATTTGGCGAAATCAAGTCTAAACAGATGGGACGTTTGAAGAAAGACCAGTCAAGATACTCGAGAGTCGAGTTAAGCAACTAAGGAACAAGTCAATCCTTTTGGTCAAAGTTCAGTGGTCACGTCACGGAGTGGAAGAAGCCACTTGGGAAACAGAAGCTGATATGAAGTCTAGATATCCCGAGTTATTTTCGTCTTGAGTTTCGGGACGAAACTCCTTTTTAGTAGGAGAGTATGTAATATCCGGATTTATTACAGTGTATTTCATCTGTATTCAAACCCTGTATTATTTGGATTGGTGATTTTGATTATTGGAGTATGATATTTCGTGCATTGATATCATTGTACATAAGTATAGAAACTTGCAAAATTGCTCAAGCAACCTTGTGATAGCGCATGCTAAGAATGTATCTTAACGCGCGCTATCGGGCCATTATTAGCGCACGCTATGCAGGTAGGAGTAACGTGCGCTAAGGACTCAATTATTGAGCGGGACGGCTAACACATGCGCCAGTGACACGGGTCCGGATAAGATTCCCGCCGACGCACCCTGACAAAATCTGAAGTCAACCATTATTAGCGCACGCTAAGGGATGCTTAGTAGCGTGCGCTAACTTGTCAATAATGCAGAATATTATAAATGGGACATCAACCGTGTTAGCTTGCATTTCTTTCGCACTTTCCTCAATCTTGAGAGTTCAGAGAGTTGTAGTAATACTCCTATACACTTAGAACACATATTGTTGATGTTTATACATTGGTTATCACGTGGAATGTTCATGGAAGTGGAATAGCACCTTGGAAGGGCATACAACCAACCGGAGTTGGATTCTACCTTACGGTTCAGTGATTTCGTCATTTTAAGGTATGTTCAATCTATCTTCAAACTTAGAGTTGGATTCTAACGATTTGGATGATCATGTTAACAAGATATGGATTTTCATAGATGAATTATCCAAGTATATCATGTTTGGAGTAGTGAGTTGAATAAGCCTTAAATACCTTGATTATAATCATCATGATTCGAATCTTAGTACACTGAATATGTGAAGAGAAGCTTCTATCATTGGTAAACCGAATCTAATAGATGATTTCATAATAATCTTGGGCTAGACGTTAACATCATTATTGTTAGATAAATCTAAAGGTTTGATCATGGAAGGATTTACCTAGTATATATAGGACGTTTATCAACTTTAGTATGATAACATGGACTGATATAGAGGTGTTGATATCAACCGTTTAGCTTTTCGAATTGTCGTATGAAGATTTGAAGTCGGAATAGAATATGGTTTTATATTGGTATGCATATCCTTGAATCCGAAGTTGTCTTTATCCGTAAAATCATTAATAAGAGTATGAACATGGTATTCATGGAAGTAACATGAATTATCACGCAAGATTTCATTGTTTCTATCATGGCAAGAATAAGCATCGCTCGAAAGAAATCGCCATGCATAGATAGCGCACGCTATGCTATGCAATTTAACGTGCGCTATCGAGCAGTAGTTAGCGTGCGCTACGTTTGGTACGTAACGTACGCTAGACCATCAGACGAGTCAGTTGGCTGGTAAGTGAAGTACTGACCATGCATCGTTAGCGTGCGCTAGGCTTTGTTGTTTGCGTGCGCTATCGGGCAGACGTAACGCACGCTACACAAAATACTTAGCGTGCGCTAAGCTATTCGGGCAGATTGCAATTTATGAACTTTTGACCGTTAATCGAATTGTTAAACATTCATACGACGTGAGATAAATCCTATATCATTTCTTTTGTTAAGGTTTGGTCTCGTTACGTGATTGATTGAGGAGGACGATCTTCGAGTGTTCATTTTCGTGGAAGTATTGTTATTATCTTCAAATCGAGGCAAGTACCTTAATTGTTTTATGTATTGTTGTTATACATATTGTCGTGCATGAATGTCGTTATTGTGTGTCCACCTCGTGTTGGTCCGACGGGATCATCGGGGGATCTATGCTAGCGTCTGTGGATCATCGGATGGGTTTTTCCACCACGGGTTGGTCTGACGGGATCATCGTGGGTTCTAGGCAGTGAACGCTGGATCGATGGAATTACCATGTGTATGTATTGATATCATGTTGTGATTATCAGTTGTGAATGTTATGTTTGAGTTTCTCGTAGGAGAAGACTCGTTGGTATTTTGTTGTTTACGTTATTATTATTCTTCGTGAGATATGAATAATATGTTGTGGTACTTGTACTAGCATCATTGTGCTAACCCCTTCGGGGGTGAACATTTTGTTTGTGTTCAGGATCCAGGAGAGCGGGGAAACAACCACTGGAACTGTATGATGACGAGGGTGCAGAGTGATGTCCCGACCGGGTTTATTTATCTGTTGTTTATTCATTATTTCAATAAGTACTCGAGTACGAAGTCATTTGTGATGATTTGAATTTGGTGATGTATTATTGAGTTCTGTCGAACAATTGTACTGTTTCTGTATTTGGTCAGAACTGATGCACTGTAATTCCGTTATTTCCATTCGTCAGTACCTTTTTATACTTGTTCAATTCTTCAGCCTTGTAAATCCTTATGTAAAGGATTTACGGCGCTGTAATATTCCCGAATATATTGGGGGTGTTACACATACTCACCTCGAACTCTCCTTTCATTAGAAAAATCTTGGCACAAAGATTCATTAGTAGCTCCAAATACAATGTCATCAACGTAGATTTGGCAAACAAGTATATCATCATTCAATATTTTAACAAACAAGGTATTATCGACTTTGCCTCTTTTATAATCATTTGCAATTAAAAATTGACTTAAACGATCATACCATGCTCGGGGTGCTTGCTTCAACCCGTAGAGTGCCTTGTTGAGCTTGTAGACATAATCAGGAAATTGATGATCTTCAAAATCGGGAGGTTGCTTGACGTAGATTTCTTCTTGAATGTACCCATTCAAGAATGCACTTTTCACATCCATTTGAAATAGTTTGATCTTTTTATGGGCTGCAAATGCACATAGCAAGCGGATGGCTTCGAGTCGAGCCATGGGAGCAAAACTTTCTTCGTAATCAAGACCTTCCTCTTGATTATACCCTTGAGCGACCAAACGAGATTTATTTCGAATTGGATAACCGTCTTCGTCACTCTTAATTTTATGCACCCATTTAGTTCCGATAATTGTTTTATCTTTAGGAGCGGGAACTAAATTCCATACATTATTGTGCATGAATTGCACAAGCTCCTCTTGCATTGCCATCACCCAACTTTCATCATCAAGAGCTTCGGATATATTCTTGGGAACTATTTCGGATACAAAAGCACAATGAGCCATAAATTCGGTGGTTCTCCTTCGGGTTTGAACACCGTCTTCAATGTTTCCAATCACGAGATCCTTTGGATGGTCTTTGATGTGCCTCCAATCTTTCGGTAAATCAACGATTGTGTTCGTTTTGATTTCCGAAATTTTCTTCACTTCGGGTGAGGGATCCGGAAAAGTACCTGCATCATCAAAGTATTCTACCTTTCTCGGGGGTGAGATCATATCATTGAATTTAACATGTATGGACTCTTCAACTTTATTCGTTCTAATATTATAAACACGATATGATTTACTATTAGTGCAATAACCAAGAAATATTCCGGAGTCGGATTTAGCATCAAACTTGCCCAAGTTATCCTTACCATTGTTCAAAATAAACACATTGCAACTAAAAGGATGCAAATAAGCAATATTGGGCTTTTTGCCCTTCCATAATTCATACGGAGTCTTAAGTTGAGTTCTACGAACATGGACCCGGTTAATGACATAGCATGCCGTAAAAATTGCTTCGGCCCAAAAGTATCGTGGGAGAGAGTATTCATTAAGCATAGTCCTCGACATTTCTTCCAAAGATCAGTTTTTCCTTTCAACAACTCCATTTTGTTGAGGCGTTCTAGGAGCCGAAAAGTTATGATTAATTCCGTATTTATCACATAAGAGTTCAAACAGAGTGCAATCAAATTCACCTCCGTGATCGGTGCGAATAGAAATTATGGAGAGATTTTTCTCATTTGATACCAAACGACACCATTTAGAAAACTCGTAAAATGCATCATCCTTATGTGCTAAAAATATAACCCAAGTAAATCGAGAGAAATCATCAACAATAACCAAAGTGTAAAGCTTACCATTTAAACTAACATGTCTACATGGTCCAATCAAATCCATATGCACAAGTTCAAGAACGCGACTAGTGGAAACCTCGAATTTTGGTTTAAAAGATTCTCGAGTGTGTTTCCCTTTTATGCATGATTCACACAAATGCTTTCTGTCAAACTTGAGTTTGGGCAATCCACGAACAAGGTCGTATCTAGATAGAATAGAAATAATAGGTAAAGACGTATGCCCCAATTTTCGATGCCATAGATATGCATTATCATCCAGAGTAATAAGACATTTTTCATTAAATGAACTTTTATCATTAAGATCAACAATATAGATGTTTCCACATCTCAAACCAATGAATGCAATTTTATTATTTCTAAATGCCGTGCAATGCGTTTGCTCAAAGAGAATTTTAAAACCTTCATCACAAAGTTGCGAAACGCTAAGAATATTATGATGCAAACCTTCAACAAATAATACTTTGTTGATAGAAGGAGAAGGTTCCTTACCGACTTTGCTGATGCCTTTGATTTTTCCCTTTTGATTATCCCCAAAGGTCACATGTCCTTGTTCTTGATATTCGAGGTCTTCAAATAAGTCCTCGGAGCCGCACATGTGCCTTGAGCATCCGCTATCAATGTACCACCTTCTTTTCCTTGGTGCCGGTACCTACAAAAATACAATTTCTCGATTGTTTCGGTACCCAAGCCCGTTTGGGTCCTCCAAAGTTAACTATGCTTATAGCATTCGGAACAATTGTCTCTTTCGGAACCCATATTTGTTTAACTTTGATGGTTCTCAACTTTGAGTGAACATTTGCATTATCAACTCGTTTGGAAGGATCTTTTGAGTTCTCCGTTTCGGTTTTCTTTATTTTGTCAAGGTTGATAAGGGATTGTTCCCGTTTAAAAGGATCGAAACCAAGACCGTGTTTGAGCAAGGGCGATTTTTGAATAGATAGAAGCCTTTCGAATTTCTCGTTTCCGAGAGTAAATTTGTTCAAAATATATTTTAGCTCCTTTTGAGTTTTTGTTATCTCGATTTTCAATACATTTTCTTTTTCAAGGCATAATGTATGGTCGATCTCAATAGTTTTGCCTTTGTTTTGAAGAGAGGAATTTTCGAGTTCTAGAGATTTTATTTTTCTCTTTAAAGATATGTTTAATTTAACCATCTCGTCATACTCCGTATTCAAGGATTCAAACGCACTCAATAACTCATCATCATGATGAACTTCTTGTGAATCACAAAAATCAAAAGAGTCATATTCGTCATCATTGAGTTTAGAACTTACCTCGATATTACTTTCGGAGTCGAGTTCCATGAATGCAAAATTTGCGTCTAGAGATCTTTCAATCTCCTCCTCGTCATCACTCCAAGAAGCGATTAAGACCTCCTTCTTTTTGAATCTTTCCATTTGAGGTTTTGAAGAGGATCCTCGACATTCTTTGGCATAGTGACCGGCTTGACCACATTTCCGACAATTATTGTCGAACTTCTTTATGGGAGTATAGCCACTCTTCTTTTACTCCTATTTGCCATCCCTACCAAGAAAACTTCGCCTCTTTTGAATTAGGCTTTTATACCTTCTAAAGTTCTTGGCATAGAGAGCGAGTTCCTTGCCATCTTCATCTTCGGGAACATCTTCCTCAACATCGCTATCAACATTGAATGCGTCTACTCTTTCCCGAGGCTTAGGTTTGGTGCCTCTAGACTTGAGAACGATCTCATAATTGATGAGTGACCCGATGGGGGCACTAAATTCGAGATTGTTGAGATCTTTAGACCCCATGATTGCGGTGACCGTGGCATCCCATTCTCGTGGCAATGATCGAAGAATTTTCTTGGCTTTGTCGTTGCTCGATATAGGCTTTCCGAAAGATGCAAGACCATTGGTTATAGCCGAAAATCGATCCAACATATTTGTGATCGTTTCCTCGTCTTTCATGGAGAAAAGTTCGTAGTCATGGAGTAGCATGTTGATTTTGGTCTCCTTGACTTGGGTGGTTCCCTCATGAGTGACGTCGAGAATTTCCCAAATTTCTTTTGCGATTTTATAGGACGATATCCTATTGAGTTCTTCGGGATTAAGAGCGCAATAGAGAAGTTGAGTAGCTCGTGAGTTGACATGTGTGTTCCTCCAATACTCATCATTGAATTCGTCGATATTTTTCAATGATCCGTCCTTTTTCTTAGCAAGCTTAGGACCAAGAGCAATAACTTTCCAGATTTCAATATCGTAGGCTTGAACGAAGATAGCCATTTTCTTTTTCCACGTCATGAAATTGGAACCGTCGAAGAAAGGAGGACGGTTGAGAGCATTTCCTTCGATTTGGCCAAGAAGTGCCATTTGCGGATCTTTTTCCCTTAGGTGATTAAACCTTTAAAAAGAGACCCGCTCCGATACCAACTGAATAGATAAATTTACCACTAGAATGGGTGTTGAATAGTGGTAATGCGGAATAACGAAATCTCTTGCGAATAAATGAAAGATAGTGCGGAATTTAAAGACTCAAAGATTTATAGAGGTTTGGCAACTTGCCTACGTCCTCTCTCCGACTTTCTTTTTCTATTGGCTCAAGAACAACCACAATCTTGACTCGTCTTCGATCGATCCGAGTTCACAACCGTTACAATCGCTTGTCTTCTATCGGTCCAAGCTCAACCTCTCTCTCAATATAAACTTTTGTATATCTAGTGTTCTGTAGGAACTAGATAGTCCTCACTATACGAATATGGGAGTATAATCCTAACATGCCGGATCAAAGATCCTAATAACACCGGATTAGTGACTCTTGATTCGTTTCTCTTACGCTCAAGTGTAAGTGATGCAACACTTATAATCAAATTAAGGAATACAAAGTATAATAAATATTACAAGGTATATCACTCTTTGTATTTCTCTTCTCATAACTTAAAATGCAATAAAAGATATGAAACTGAGCTCAAGTATGCTTTGATTGCTTGTATGCTTGTATGCTTGAAGTTGTGTGTTTGATACCCAAGCCTTATGGGTATTTATAGGTGAGAGCCATCATTCAAATACTGAAAAACGTATTATTAGCGTGCGCTAATAATGTCAACTAGCGTGCGCTATCGATCTTGACTTGGCTTCTCTGAACGGTCACAAAGACTGTTGCAACGGTAAAATTGTATGGCTAGCGTGCGCTAGTCATGTATCCGTAGCGTGCGTTATCGGCTGGTCAACAAGTCTTCAATCTTGACTTTGAAAATGTTGGTTTGTCTCCCCAACGTCTCTTTATCCAATGGCTAGACTTGAGCTTAGCGTGCGCTAGCAAGTATGCATAGCGTGCGCTAGTATTAATTAAATCCAACTTTTCCAGATTTCACGGATCTTCATTGACCCTTGCCTTCCAACGGTAGAAAATCCAACGGTAAGATGCTGACTCCTTTTAGCGTGCGCTAATGCTTATACCTTAGCGTGCGCTAAATATTTCTTTCAGTAACGTACGTTACCCTGTGTAGCGTACAAAAAGTCCTTGACATATTGAGTCCAGTAGCTACTGGACTACTGACCGTGATATCGGTACCGTGCGCAAGTAGTGAGTAATAACTTGCGCTAAATCCTTGTATTAGCGTACGTAAGTAGATGTTTGTAGCGTGTGCAAAAACCATTTCGAATTTCTTCCAAACCTCACTGTCCTCTGGAATGATGCGATAGCATGCGTTAATATTGATTGCATAGCGTGCGCTAACTGTAGTTGCTTAGCGTGCGCTAATGTTGAATGACTTGCGTGCGCTATCCATCAGGTGACTTCGCTTGGCTGCAGCTGACTGACTGGGCTGTACATGCATTTCTCGATAGCGTGCGCTACTATGATATGGGTAGCGTGCGCTAACACTATTTAGCTCCTTCAATATAATATCGATCTAAGATTGATCTAATTAAATATTTTGAATGGAATAATCATCAAAATACATTTTGAGTCAACACAACTCAAAATCGAATTCAAGGGTTGAAGAAAGTTACCTTAGATTAGGATGAAAAATCCACAAATATGTTGTTGATCCACACTACAACTTGAAGAAGATGAAATCTCTGTGTTTTGATGATCTTGAAACACCCCAAAATTGCCCAAAAATCGCCCCAAGGAAGACAGGAAGAAGTGAAATGAAGAAATGAGCTTGTTCCTCTCAAAAAAACGAAATTATAGAGGAGCCTGCACTGTGTGCCGCGGCCCGGCCGAGTGTGCCGCGGCACAGGGCCAAAATCTGCCCCCAACGCTCGGCAGTGTGCCGCGGCCGGGCCGAGTGTGCCGCTAGTAAGAAAAGGCTTGGATCGAATAAGCTATATCTGAGCTAGCCGGCCCGAGACCGTTGGAAAGGAAAGACTAAATGCGTCACTAATAACATTCATAACGATAGCTTTCACAATAGCGTAAACAATCAACGAAGCAAGGAAGAGCGGAACAACCAAAGCTTTCCCGAGAAGAATCGGTACCTGAGTAGCATTTTATTACTATATAATAAAATGGGGCATACTAGTCCCTCCCGCTTCATAAGTCAGATTCTTCCTCACATCTCCGGACTACCGAGGGAGTCAAAACTGCTATTTCCTTAATGGTCACATCCCTATCATCCCTAAATCCTGCTTAAGGTCCAAGGAAGAATATTCAAAAGAATCTGCACCATCGGGATCCAGGAAAAGCTAAATCACAGGTTTATCGTGGTCGGCCTCGGCGAAAGAAGTTCAATCTGTGAAATCTGGACCTCTTTTCGGAGCACGATATCGGATGCGACATCGGCGCATCATATACGGCTGAGGAGGGCTTGAATCTTCTTCGAGTTTGAGAGGTTAGAGCGGCGGCATGTACTCTTTTGAGATAGCATTTGGTCTTAGCCAAGTGATCAGAGGGCTCAAGAGTGCAACGTGCTAGACCTAATACTTCAACAGGTCTTGAAGAGCCTAATCTTTTGGTCCGTTACACCCGTATGCCCATTCTTACCTTTTAAGTGACAAGGGGGGTGAAGGTACTCAATTTGACTGCACCGCCTTACTAAGAAAGTTTCTTATGAAAGAAAAAAAAACTCCCCTTGAGGGGGAACTTCTTTCACGGGACTGCCTAAAGAGACTCCTAGTGTTCCTTGTTTCCTTGCTGAGTGCAGCTTCTGGTTCGTCCACTGTCCCCTGTCTTAGCTTTTTCCTGATTCTTGGGATGAGTAAAGACTCAACTTCCCTGGTGTACAGCGCATGACCGCCTGTTCATTATCCTAGTAGAAAGGAAAGAGCGAAGATGGACCACCGCCATAGTCATTATAGTCTTCATTAGCAGGTCTTGCAAAGCCTAGATCGAATGAGCTCTCTCTTAGATAGGATTAAGGATCGGTAAACAAGTCTCTCACTTCCCACTTTTGTACCAAAGGAAAAGAGCAGCATGCTTTTCATCACGACTTATTTGAAAATGGATTCTTTATTACGATTATATATGTTGAGGCAAAGCCAAAGCTCGAAATCTGTCGTCGATCAACGTAACTAATTAAGGTTTCAAGTGGTTCCTAGCTATAGGAGCATCTTTTTATTTAATAGACAGATAAGCCTTGCCTTACTAATAGAAAAGCTTACGCCGTCCTTACTAGACAAGTTCGGCTTAGACTTTGAGGGAGTCGGATAGGCACAACCATCAACGAAACGGAATGAACGTCCGTTTAGCATTGCTCATTCTCACTGAAGATCCAACCTCTATCATTTGTACTTTCATTTGTTTTGTAGACACTTTAGACACTGAAGATGAAACCGTTTGTATGAAGTTTTTCATTTTCGTTTTTGTTTTTTTTGTTTGTGGTGAACTTATCATATCAAGTTTTTCTATAGAACGAGCACCGTGAACTATCTGCTTTTCAAAAACATTTGCTTGCCTTGAGTGGACTAGGTCAGACAGTACGCTCACAGGCTTAGCTTCTATTTATCCAAACTATCATCTAGGCTTGCCTTACTATACAAGATATATCGAAAATAAAAGATAGAACCTTACCAATTAGGGACGGGGCCGCCCTCTTCCCCGCAAAGTGAGGGCGTACACAGACGTATGCTACTAGTTATTCTGGCCTAGCTGCTTTCTATCTACTGCTTTGAAACCTTTAGCTCGATTAGCTCTTCTATTGTATACTGCAAACCCTTCCTATTGAATGAACTACTCTAGTGACGTTCGTGCCCCACAACTAGTGGGTCACTCCCTGCTTTCAGTAGAGTTAGAGTAGACATATTCCCTACTTACCGTGCTCATGAACGAACAGGCTCTCATTCGGGTTTCGTCTATCCCATCGATTGAAAGAAGCATCCCCTTTCTCCTTTTTTTCTCTACATTCTATCACTCCGCAGCTTAATGCCAACGAGCAGCTCAACTGAGTCCTTTATGGCCCTGCAAGAGGAATGGGGATCTCGAACTGAAAATGGTCTTGCTCGCGCGTCGACTTAAGAATATCCATTTTCTTCTATTGTCATCTCTAGGCAAGAGTTCGACTTATCCTGCCAAGAGCCAGTTCAACCCTCGTGACCGTGCGGCAACCACTGGAATATTACAGAACGATCTAAAGAGGGTCATAGCTTATTCAACTTGCAGTCAATTAGGCTTAAGGGCGTAAAGAGAAAGGCTCGATCGGAAGTGATGAGATTCTGAAAGAGACTCGACTTACAAGGTAGTTTACTCGCTAAGGCCATTGCAAGAAAACGATGAGGTCTTGAAGAGCAGGTGAATCAGAGGGGCTCTTGAACTTGATAGATATGGCAAAAGCCCTTAGAAAAGGGTAGATCGGATCTCGTCTCTTAGAAAATGGAAAATCTTTCTGTCGAAAGGCAAACAATGTGGTGTGGGTAGTACGATTCTTCCTCTTTATGTTAGGCTGGCCTATAGCCCTTTTGAAGGTCTTTTTAACTACTAGGTATCTTCCCGGTTGAAATAATTGATCATGAATAGTATGACACTGACTCAGCTCAGATGCTGATCCGGGAGAAGTCTCTTCTGAAAGCATCGCCAGCGCCAATGGCAGCTCCAGCTAAAGCTACCGTATAACAGCTCCTTAGCGAGGCGTGACGATAGAGCCTGTGAGGAAAGCGCTGATTGAGAGAGAAAAAGAAGCGCTAGTGGACGAATTTAATCAGGCCCTTACATCAAACTGAAGGGACTTTGATTAAAATTGTAGCTAAACCGCAAGTGCAAGGGAAGGCTTCTCGGGTGAGGAGCCTGACCGATAGCAAGTGCGATTGTAGCTAACAGCGATTGCAGCTTGCGACGCTTAATAGACTTTGATCCTGGCCCAGAAATATAGAAGGATAAGGCCATCATTATTAGCTCTCCAAAGCTTCGTTTTCCATTCTCTGAGGATGCCTTCTCCTCGAGTCATAAACAGCCCCGCGGGACAGACGTACCCTTGCGAAGAAACCAAAGCAGGCTTGGCATGACGCCCATTGTCACTTCCTTTTCAGTGTACCCGGGTACGGTAAACGCTTTCCTCAATTCCTTCCGGGGCCGGGAGCTAACGCTTCATCCGTAGCTTGCTGGTGTGCTGATTTGATGGTGTAGTTCAGTTTGAAGCTACCGTTGGAATAGTCCTACTCCAAGGTGTAACTGGTTTTTAAAAACCTTTCAAAGCTTCCGGTATTCAACTGTCCTAAAACTCCAAAGCCTTCCTTCTTTTTTTTCTTTTCCAAGGGTGCTCAAGGAGTCTATAAAGGCATAAATCGATATATGAGGGTACCAATCAAAGTGCTCACGGCTCTCGTACAGCTGGTACATTTCCCTTCCCTTATCCTTTATGGGAGGCCTAATTGCTAAGGCGCAGGGTAGTACTTGGGCTATCGGCTGTAGTAGGGCTAGAGGCTTTAGCTTCCCTATCTATTCCAATTCGTGTAAACCGAACATCAAGTACGGCTTTGAGCTACATCTGCTGCTTTGGAAAAGGAAGGTGGTAGGCGGAGAAGTAAGTTAGAGTAGCCCCTCGGTAAAGAAAGAGAGTTAGCTAGAAGCTTGATCAACCCGTCTCACAGTCCAACTGCATAAATCAAACTTAATATATATAGGTAGGTCAGGTCCCCTTCATCCGAACGTCCATGGTCAAGCGATGGCCTATCTCATGGATGCTCTGAAGTCGAGGTATTCCACCTCCGGTGGAAGATGTAATCAGGGGTCCTCATTAAGCCTATATAAAGATAAGGACAGGGTCACCCGTTAGTGAAAGTACCTCCAGTGGATTTTTGGTAGACCCTTACTCCAATCGTACCTTCGGTACTCTTGGTCGGGTCAGCAAGCTACAAGTCGGAAGACAAGCTCTTCTACAAGTTGGTCCCGTTCTGGTTGGTTCGTCTATCCCATCGATTGAAAGAAGCATCCCAGTCACGCACGAACTAGCAAGAAGTCGAGCAATCAAAGGCCAGGGCCAAGGACTGGGTGAGGCGGGGGTAGGAGAAAACTTCTTCTTAGCTATAGAAAGAAAACCCGGGTAGCCGCAGCTTGAAAGTCTAATATGAAACTAGCATTTCGACAAGAGAGAAAACCCTAACCCGGTGAGTCAGAGACCGTTCCTTCTTTATCAGATTATGCGAACCCTGACTTTAGAGAAAGAACCTATTCGAAGGTAGTTGCAGTTTGCCCGGGGCCGGAATAGGAATATAAAGGTGTACTATCGATCAATGCCCGCTTTCGGTCCTCAAAAAAGTAAAAACTGGTTATACGCCCATCTTGAGAACTTAGGTCTTGTCAGAGCCTCTTTTTTAAAATGTCAAAACGCTTAGCTTAGTTTGTCGACTCAGACTTCCAAGCAAATCCAGATTTCATCTATTAGGACTGCTCCTTTCAACCGAAAGAACTGGTATCGCTTCACGAAGAGAAAGATCACAAGAATACGACCAGGCATCACATTAGTAAGTTCGAGTGGAAGCCTTCCTCTACTCGCCTACCTCCCCCTCAGCTACTTCACTACTTTGCCCTTTAACCGTAGATAAGGGAAGCTAACATGCAAGGCAGCTAAACAAATACATTATACCATGATAGAGAAGAAGACAGGTCTTTCGGAGCCTCGTATTCATTAGGCTGTGAAGGAACCCGCAAAGGAATTTAAATATCAGGGACCGGGTTTAGAGCTATCAAGGAAAGCCAGATAGCGCGTCCATCCAAGAAAGAAGGAAAGCTTTCAGTCGCCCTAGTTGTCGACAGCATGAAGTAAACGGATCGGGTCAGCCTAACTATAAGTGCCAGTCACTGGTGGCAACGTCCTACTCGTAGTTGCAGTTTCAACTCGAAAGAATGTATTTCGCCCTACAAACTAAGTAAAGGGGGGACTCACTTCGATTACAGGAAGGGAAAGGCGTAAGGAAGCTCGAAAAAGCCCGAAAGCAGCCTGTGCAGTTTGCGGGTGCAGTTCGCGGTTGTAGCTCTACTTGTTAAAGCCAAGTAGAGCGGCTTCGAAGAGCCCGGAAGCTCTCTAAACTCAGTGTAGATCGGACCTCCTTCGTTGAGGGATCTCTTTCTATAAGCAATTGCTACATTGACGAGCTGGGGAGAATCGGACTCGGAGGATAAATGGATGAAAGCCTTACTTGAAGTAGCTGTCCCCATTAAGCTAATAGACGAAGGAGGGCGAGGTGGCTTTACAGGAGAGAAAGGTCTTGTCAGAGCCTTGGATTTCTTATGGAGTAGGGCTAGTCTAAGACAAGACAGACCGATCTTCTCCTGCTCGCCTTTACTAGGTTTCTTCGCTCCTCGTACAACTTTTTCATGCTCGCCAGGGCGAATAGTGACTTTAGTTAGTGTAATAGCCTCGCCCGCCTAGACTTGTTACTTGCACTTCTCCCTACATCCATATTGGACATATCATTTGCTGAAAAAAGACCAAGTCCAATAAAAAAGCAAGGCCTTCCTCTCGCTCAGCTCTTGACTATAAAAGAAAAGGCATTTCCTCTAGGAAATTAGGCTGCTCTAACCTCTAATCAGTCTAAATAGAATGGGCTTTACCTACCTTCCTGCATAGATAGATTTCTTATTCCATCATCCAGTTTAGGAGAGGCTCTTCAAGACCCCGGTATGCCATCATCCTGAAAAAGGTGTTTGTTCGCTTTTTTGCCTTTCCGGAGACTCACCGGCTCACTTATTTGCTGGTCACGAAAGCTCCTCTTTGTGGGAGAACCTAAAGCAAAGACCCCTTCGCAATGCTTCGTGGCTCTTATGAAGGAAGAGCATTCGCTGGTATCAAAACAAAGTCAAAAGCAGGTCTGATTCATGGCATTCTGAAAAGGGGGATGAGAGCAAAAGGTACCCCGGAAAAGAAAGGCCGACCATGAACCACCCATTCATGTTAGCAAGGCTCTGCAAGACCTGACATGAGTACTGCCGACTGATCTTACTTCTCTTACGCTGTTTTGCTGATAAAGATCAATTGGTTTTACCATTCTTTATGCCCCCTTGCAGCTGCTTTCTGACTTTCAGATCCAGGCTGCTAGAATTTCTTAGACTTTTTGGCCCTTTCGAAAAAGGAAGACCTCCCCTAATCCTGGATTCATAATGATAGATCGTTCCGAGAGCTTTCAAGCCGATGAAAAGCTCTTTCAGACCCATTACTTATATTTTAGTAGACAAACGAGCTACAGGAGTAACTGGAGTAACAGCATTACCGGTCCTATCGGCCAACAGCAGCTAAAGCACTTACCGCGGATTTAAGCTAATAATAGTCGTCATCCTGAAATCGACTCATGCTTACTGTGCCCACTACCTTTCCAATAACCCATACGCTTCGCTTTCTCCTGCACCCACGAGGGAGGGATGGATTGATTGATCATAAAACAGATTGGTGAGCTGCTGCTTGATGAACCGCTGCTGCCGCCTCGCTAAGAACGTTCAAAACTCACTCTAAAGGGAAGAGTTAGCCGAACTTCCAGTAAGCCATCGTATTTTAATGATTATTCCGACGTCAGAGCAGACGGGACTACCAATCCCAGAGTGAATTAACCTTGTCTGCACTACCACCTTAGTTTACTAGACCTTGGGGAATTGGCTAGTTACCTTCAGTATTCGAGCCATCCCCGATGAGATATACCTTTTCAGAACGTCTCTGATCGAGAGTATCGATCTCCAAATGTTGGAGGTGTGGTAGGATGGACGTACATCCCAGAAGGTGTTCCCGCGAATGTAGTGTAGTGTTCCCGGATTCAATTGACCCATAAGCAAGGTTTGTTGGAAACTTTTTTCCATTTTCTCCCGTAAATCCCATAGGAATCCTCCTTTATTCCAAACGGGGGCCGACTGCTGATCGCCCTTCGGTCAGGGCTCCCCGGTGATAGATCATTTATAACGAATTCCACCAGGCTATAAGCAAACCATTGAGAACCCTATAGCCCTGCCAGCAAGTCAACTAACCCTATGAATCTCCTTTGCACTTCTTTCTTACGGGGATGCACTTCTCGAAGTCTCTATTCACTTACATTACCAGTACTACATTGATCTGGCTTTCCTAGAATTCACGCAGCTTAGGAGAGGAGACAGGAATGGGGAACTTAGCGCGCTCCCACCCTCATCTATAATAAATCATTTCTTCCCAAGATGGGATTAGGTAAGCTCCATATTTTGATCTGCTGTGACATAAGATTAATTAACATTGAGCCTAGTTGTTAACTTTAATCCGCGTCTTTCTCGCATCCCAAGAGGAGCTTGTTTCTCATATTCTTATATATCCTATGGCAACTCCCAATGGTTGGATCCGTCCGTCCAATCCTTTCAAAACACTAGGGTCTGCATAAGATCTTCACCACTAGAAGCAGCAGGTGGCCTACTTCTGCCTGTGCTAGGACCATTCTTCTTTCAGATTGCACAGGGCTAGAAAACTGCACAGTGACTCGGCAGCGTGCCGCGGCCCTGCCGACAGGAGCCGCGGCCACCGGTACAGGCAAGTCGGCCAAAAAGTGCAACATGTGTGTGCCGCGGCGCACACTCCCTTGTGCCGCGGCCCACACCCCTTGGGTCCTAAAATGATGAAAAATGACCCGAGAAGAGAATAAAAGCAATAGAAATCAATATTTGGGAAACAACAACACGAAATGGAAGTGCGGAAACCCCAAAACGGTGGTTCCAAGCAATGATTACAAGTGTTCGCCCAACAAAAGCACAATTTGAACAATGAGGAGATTTGAAATGACATGAACTCCAATGTCAACATCGACTAATGAATCAATTACAACAATCAAGATAATACTCTTGTCTCGATTTCCAAGCAAGGTTGAAACAATGAACAATATCGATACACGACTCGAAGTTATTCCGAACGGTGAATACGGATGAATGAATGTGGATGATGAATGATTATTAACAAGTGAAAAATTACATAGTGACAATTACTAAATGAAATTACTGAATGATAATGGCTGAATTACAACCGGGTATTACATACACCCCCCTTAAAAGAGTTTCGTCCCCGAAACTAAGAGTCAAACAACTCGGGATAACTCTCCCGCATATTATCCTCGGTTTCCCAAGTAGCCTCTTCGACTCCGTGTCTAGACCACTGAATTTTTACCAAAGGAATCGCCTTATTCCTCAACTGTTTGATTCGCCGCTCTAAGACTTGTATGGGACGCTCCTCATTAGGAATGATCATCTGCGATCTCGATTTCGTCGAACTCAACTATGTGACTCGGGTCGGCAACATACTTCCGTAGCTGAGAGACATGAAACACATTATGAATTCGGCTCAACGACGGAGGTAAGTCCAATCGATAAGCTAGCTCGCCTACTCGATCCAAAATCTCAAACGGTCCAATGAATCTCGGACTCAACTTTCCCCGCTTCTCGAAACGGAAGATACCTCGACTCGGGGATACCTTGACCAACACGTGGTCACCTGTCTCGAACTCTAATGGTCGGCGACGATTGTCTGCATAAGATTTCTGTCGACTCTGAGCAGTCAACAAACGACTCCTGATCAAAGCTACCTTCTCACGGGCGGCTATAAGCATATCGGGATCGGTTCCGATTGATTCTCATAAGTTGTCCCAAAACAAAGGAGATCGACAACGACGACCGTACTGTAACACCCCCAATCCACTCAGGGATATTACACGCCGTAGACCCTCTCCTCGAGGATCTACCAGGCTGGTAACAACATTTAACATCTCGACAATGCCTTCAAGGCTAAAATGACTCAGTAGACCGATTTGGTCTTTCAATAAAATATACAACTCGATTACAAACGCATACCCACGCAGGGGTCAAAATACAATAAACTCCGTCTGGCGGGAAAAGATACTGCAGCGGAAAAGAAAATACAACTAGACCAATACGACATCAACGGATCCTCGTGTGATTAGTATCGTTCATCTTTCATCATCCTTCGTGCCGACCCTGTGCTATGCTCCAAAACCTGAATGAAAAAATAGACATCTACCCCCCGAATACTCGGGGGTTAGCAAAACTCTACTGTTTTGCTAGTGCAAGTACAAGTGCAAAAATACGAGCCATACAATTCATATTCCACGAATAACAATAACCAGGAATCATCAAAGATCCAAACATAATGAAAAGTACTTCCCGAGGCAAGAGTTTGGGTAAAATATTCCGAAACCGAAAGGCCACAATTAAGGGGAACAATTTGTAAAACAGTTTAAAATGCCATCGAGAGTTTTAATAGAAAACAATTTAGGATTATCAAATCCTAATCTTTCCAAAAATCAACAGGGTCACAGCCCAAAGGTTTTGTTTTCACAAATAGAAAACCGACAATAATTCACAGGGCCAGAGCCCAACATCAAGTGTCCTCGACGGACATAAAATCAACAAAACATAATCGCACACGCGCATCGCCTAGGACCGGGATGAAGCCACAAATCCCACTCGAGGCCTCGAAGGACCCTCCCGAGATGGCTAGCGAAACAAATCACACACATCTCACGGTTGGATCAATCGCTTGTTGCATCCTGGCCACATGATCGCATGCCATGTGCCACCGTAGATTATCGGCTCTCACGGTTGGATCAATCACTTGTTGCATCCTGACCACATGATCACGTGCCATGTGTCACCGTAGACCTTCAACCATATCCACACATTCACACAAATAACATATCACATCAAGGATATTCAAACAATTCGCCAAGAGGCATCAAACACTTAGCAAAACACCACGTCCAACCACAACACACGGGAATGAAATAATATACGCCCACACGCAATACCAAGTGCAACATCAACACCAAACATATCCATAGAGTTCACATAGTCATTCTCAAACCACACCATTCACAAAACACACGCGTTTTGAAAGCAAGCCTTTAACAAGGCTAAACTGAATCTTTTGAAAACTCATTTCAAACAATCAAACAACCACATAAAGACAATCACCAATTATCATATTCACAAAACAAGAATAGTATGGACAAGGTACTTGCCTCGAATAAGAACAACGCGGAGAATCGACCGAAATAGGTTGGCACGAACCGACTACGAACTCGCCGACTCCACCGAACGACAATCCACAAAAAAAAAAACTACGAACGAAAACAATAACAACGAAAATGAATTCCAAAGTACGACCCAAAGCCGCTAAATTCAAAGAACAAATGACGAAGGTTCAAGGATTTCCCCCAAAACGGCCAAGAACACGATTCGTCCCGTCAAAACCCGAAAACGGAATTCCAAGTTGAAATATGGATATACAATCCATAGAATATGTTTAACAACGTCATTTAACCATAATCGATCCATCAAAAATGGATGAAAAACGAGATCGGGGACAAATCACCCAAAAAGTCAATTCGAAGGAAATCAAGAATTATACTTCGATTCGACGAAGAACAATGGATTAAATGATGTTAAACACAAGAATACTATCAAGATTAATCATACCCATCATGAATTAATCAACAACACGGAACGAATCGGACAAAAATGCAAAAATCCCCAAATTCACGAAAATAGGGTTCTAAGGAAGATTACCTTGATTCGCTGCATCAAAGGATGATAACGGACGATTGATTGATGTTATGAACTCAAGGACTTCATGGATTTGTTGTTAAACAACATGGTTTCATCACCCATGAATCGCCATCCGCGGACGGATAAGGAAGGAAGTGAAAAACGAAATGAAATGTGATTGCCACCACATTTATCTCGGGCGGACTAGCGCGCTAGTCGCCGAGCTAGCGTGCGCTTCTCGGCCCAGCCGCGACCCGTAGCCACATGGACTAGATCGCTCGGCCAGTAGCGTGCGCACCTTCCGGCCGTAGCATGCGCTACTGCCGGCCGTAGCGTCGCTGGCCCGTCAAAGAGCGTGGCGCTACCTGCCGAGCATGACCGATTCCAGAACTCCCAGGACTCCACTGTCCGGACCCGCTAGCGTGCGTTAGGCCATCCGGTAGCGTGCGCTACACCTGCCGGTTAGCGCGCGCAGCCTTCCGGCCGTAGCGTGTGCTACGCCGGTTCCTGCCGCACCCGTCCGGCCAGTGCCCGCAATCATCCGGCCAGTCCCGCAACCGTCTGGCCAGTCCCGCAACCGCCAGGGCTCGACGACCCGATTACCAAAAACGCACGGAACGAACACGACGAAAAGTTCGCGGACAACATCAATGCCCGAAATGAAAACATAATACCATATTCAATCATACGCGACCAAGAAACGGGTCGAGACAACAATTACATATACGGATACCCGTAACTTTCAAGAAATTACAAAATGGCCCAAAACGCCCAGAAATCACGATACATGATCGAATAACCAAACTGAAGTTCACAACACGTCTAACAAAGTTAAACGGACTTACGGGAAACTCGAAACAGCAGTTTCGAACGAGATTCGCAAGAATCGAACTCAAGTGCGGAAAAGTCGCTAAAAAGCACGGAACTCAACAAAACGACACCGAAACGAATTCGGATGAGAAAAAGTGCAGAATTAATCATTCTCAGAATGACGAAACGGTCATGAGCGAGTCGTCATAACAGACTCCGACCAAAAAAAGAAATTTACCGAAAATCGAAAATTGTGGATATTACATTCTACCCTCCTTAAAAGAAGTTTCGTCCCGAAACTTAAAATAAGTAGGGAGGAGCAACATCCCACCAGAAAATACTCAACGAGATACACAAGAACCGAAACTCGCGCCAACGACGGAACGCCACAAGCAATGCAAAGAGACATACGGCGTGAAAACACGCCCCACGATGACCAACACAACGCCACAGGTAGAAACATAATAAAATCAACAAGTGACAAGCGTCATCAAACAGACAATACAATCAAGTCGATTATCCGGACAATCACAAAACACAACGAACGAAAATCAATAGGATTGACCAACCCAAGGGTACATCAATCAAAACGCGAGCCAACCGCTGAACAAATACGGAATTCCACCGCCCAAGGGTTGGAAGATTGAAAACGAGACTAACTTCCCGAACTTAAAGGAATTAGGAAGGAGCCTGAACGCTCAACAATCAAGAAACGAGAACAAAACCGAACAAACAAACGATCGAGACAACAAAAATCGAACGATCATGTTCGGATCACGAAGAACAATAAGGTTCAACCGACAACTACGAGGTTCACATCTCGACTCGAGACAAAACATGATTCGGTGAAAACAACAAGATGCACACTCGCATAAGATCCACAGGAAAGGGAATAACAATTGAAAAGTCACAACGACGAACGAGTAATTCCGAAATAATACCACCCTCGTTCGATCAACAAAAGCAAGGGGCAGGACAAGCTCAGAAAATGTCAATGAACATAATCGAGTCGACAGAGTCGAAAATACAGGAGTTCCAAATCCGATCCACTTCGAATAAAAGAATTCGTAGAATAAAAAGATGCTAATTCCGAACAAGGTTCACAAGAATCGAACCGAACTCGGAAAAGTTACAGCGATAACCAGATCGACCCAAGACAAGATCATAGCTCGTTCGAACGATGAAACCGAAATACAGAACAAGTTCAGAAAGTATCAACGAACATGAGTGTATCGATAGACTGGAGAAAGAGAAAATATAGAAGCCAAAAATAATACGGGTATTATATTCGACCTCTTCTAAAAGAAGTGTCGTCCCCGAAACTCACAACAACGAAATCAAGGAGACGACACAACAGGCAATCAACAAAAACATCCTTCAAAGGCCTCTCAAAGCCGATTCTGATATCTGTGCTGAAGCGCGAACTCCGAAAGTCTCGGTAGCCAATTCGCAAATCAATTCGTGTCCCTCGAGTCCACACTCGAAATGTGTTACCGACGAGAAGGACAAATTGCACGGACATTCCCCCGGCACATCACGGTTGAAACACCTCGGCTCGGCATACCGAAAATACAAATGCTAGATACAATGGGGCATGACGTCGCAAAACAACATAGCGGAGATGCCAACTCAGCACAACAAAGAATCATAACACATATCATATACAACGATTACCATCGTAAAGTAATATATACACATACACCACAGCAACGACGGTATCGTTCGGCGACCTCGACGACCCGAACGATAACCAGCACGTAATTACAAACATCATGAAACAATCACAGATGTACACCAACGTACAAACCCAAGCTTCAACATCTCACACTCGTGTGACACACGCAATCCACCACGAGGCGACAACCATTAAATACCAGTTCACACCTCTCACAGAGGGCTAGTACAACAAATACGTGGCAACGCCTCAACGTTCATGCCACCAATGTTGCGACATTTCCTACACGCAAGTGCACGTCATCGTTTACAAGTAATAAAGTGATAAGTAGAGTATCGTTCCCACGAGGATTGAATCTCTAACTACCGATTTTTTCGTATTCCAATTTTATCTGAACAATCGAGTTTGGATTTTGCGATTAATAACTAAAAGAATTACTAAAAGACTAAGCAGTAAAAACAATATCTTGGATAAAAGAAATCAAATGATGAATAAGTATAGGGTTCTGAATCCACCTTAGTTTATCCGAATTTACTCTCGATTATCCGTAATAAATAATTTTCCCAATTTATTGAAGGCGGAGATTGCTAATATATTCTACCGCCTCTCCCGAGGTCAATAGATTTATCTAACGGCGACTAACACACTCTATCCCTAGGTGAATTATCTCGTCGATAGGCAAAAAGCATGAAATCTCCTAAAGGCCACGTAGTTCCTATGAGTATATTCCTATCTCACAGAATAAAATGGTCCTCACCAATAGTTCCTCACCAAATCTCCTCTCCCGATTCGAAGTGAATGACTAAATCAATACAACTATTGGCCAGATAATTGCAAGCATTAAACATAATTGGGAAAACTCAATAAAAAGGTAATAAATTGGATAATCTCAATCAATTCGTCAAAACAAAGGTTTCATCAAAACCCTAGATTAGGGCTTTAGCCTGACATACTAAAAACTGAAAATACAGAATAAATAAACGAAAGCATAAAATTCAAACGCAGATGAAGCTCGGATTCCTCCGTTCTTCAGCTTCCGCCTTCTGCCGTTGAATTCTTCTGCTTCCCTCTTCTTCTGCCGTCTCCAAGCTTAAGCTCTCAAAGGTTCAAGATCCAATGATTCCAAGATAATTTAATTAGGGTCTTAACCCTATTTATAGCTCACAAATCCTCCAAATCGCGTCCGTAGTAGTTGGTCGAAAACTGGCTTCGAAACAGCTCAAAATCCGCGCAGACCTACAAAACCCGCTAAGTGTGCCGCGGCTCACTAAACCTGTGCCGCGGCACATCGCCTTCAGCTGAATGCCTGGGCGTTAATTAATTCTTCTGTGCCGCGGCTCACTGGGTCAGGCCGCGCACGCAGTACAGTTACTCCGCCCTTCGGCCGGGTGTCTTCATGTGCCGCGGCTCGCCTTCCTTGTGCCGCGGCTCGAGTCGATTTGCTGTTACCGCTTTGCCTCGTTTTAGCTTCCGGACTTCAATTTCCTGTCAATCATACAAAATTAAGGCATTAAAAGCTCATTTAGACAATTTCACTCATCAAAACACTACAAAATAATGATAAATAAGCATATAAAAATACGCCTAACAAATACCCCCAAACTTAAGCCTTTGCTTGTCCTCAAGCAAAAAGAATTAAAGTCAATAAAAGAATGTCGTGAATCATCGTGCAACTCATAATGTTCAACCTAATCAATACTATCCTGTAATTCTCTCTAAATAATACGAGTGTCATAAAAGCGAGCTGCACTCAGAATAATGATTCTGCAAAGTAATCAAATTCAGTCCTAATCACTCGTTCATGAAGAAAATTCCAGCTCAAAGATTAACAAAACGTGAGTCAAATCGACCGTCAAGCTAGTTCGTCCCGTTCCACAGTTGAAAGGCACAATTTTCACGAGTTTCATAACAAAACCTCGGACAGTATCCCCTTATAAATATGCTCAAGAATTTGATTCGAGTTGACCACTAGGTTAGGATCTCGGGATGTTTCATCGGGTTAATCCTAGGGTGGAAACTCCATTCTCATGTATTGAAAAACCGTTTGACGTAAAAGACACTCATGGGGCACATGGATGCTACCAGTTACTAAGTTCCCGTCTACAGCGGAGAAACAACTCGAATATATAATTTCCGCATGTCCGAGTCAAGGTTGCCGTTTTACGCGAAAGTAAACAGCGGGTCACGCGAATACCCGCGGTTACTAGGCTCCCTTTTCTTGGCACATGTGAAATAACTAAATCACTAGTCTAATCGGGGTCGTCGTTTTACGCGAGAGTAAACAACGGGTCACGCGAATACCCCCGGTTACTAGACTTCCCTTCATAGAACACATTATCTAGACTTTAGGGAAAAACTGACCGACTCAAAACTCGATCTAAGTGCCAACACGACTAAAGAAACAGTACGACTCCCTATCCGGAAAATGTAGCCAAACGTATTGATGGGGATTTTAAAACAAAAAATTTCGGACCTAATTGAATACTAAGCAGAACAGAAATAACTGACTACAACTCGACTAGAACTCGCCCGCTTCTTCAGAGAGAAAAACAGTGTCGTAACATCAGTATCACACAAATAGAAGCACGAAAAATTCACGAATAAAGGAAAACTAAGACAAGCAAGGCTATCTAAAAAAAAATTTACGCAAAGAAATGAAAAGTGCAACGAAATAATGTACAGCAAGAAAATAAACTACAACAATGAATGTAGCAAAGAAAAGTAAATCCCCCCCCCAAACTTAGGACGTACATTGACCTCAATGGACAAAAATGATATAAAAGTAAAAGGTCAAGTACTCCCCTCCAGTCTGCTCAGGAGCTGGTGCCGGCATCGTCCGGTGAGGAGGGTGGTGTGGCTGGCCGGGCGGGCGCAATAAATGGCCCGTCGGGATGCATGATGTGCGCCATCCATGCGGCGAGGTGCTCCTGATGATAAGCATCCCTTGCAGCAAGACGCCTCGCCGCTCGTCGGCTAGCCCGGCGGGCCTGCTCTCGCATCTCGGCTCTGGCGGCAGCAACAACGCTCTCCCGCGCCGCCCGCTGCTCCTCCCGCATGGCAGCCATCAAGCTCTCTCTCTCTCTCTCTCTCCTCATCTCATCTCTCTCTCTCCTCGTCTCCTCTCTCAGCTCCTCTCTCTCTCTCCTCAGCTCCTCTCTATGCTCCTCTCTCTGCCTCCTCAAATCCTCCCGCAGCCCATCAAATAACTCCTCCAACCTCGCTCTATCGGGCTGCGGGCCGGCATCTCCATGCGTCAACAAAAGCGGCTCGGGGGATCCCTCGTGAGCCTCCTCTAGCAAAAATCCTCTCCCCCGAGCGTGTGCCGGCGCTCCGCCCCACTGGTCAAAGTGCGATATGATGCGGTGGTCGATCGGGGCCTATGGGGCAAGCATCGGCTCGTCGTCTGACCAAGTCAGCCCCGACTGCCGGCATAAAGCGCAGATGAGGGAGGGGTGCTTCAACCCCGTCTTGGCCCCCCCTTGGATACTCTGGAAGATAGATCGGACCAGGATGGGGGCCACATCGAAACGCAGCCCGGAAGTGATAGCAAAAAGTATCCGGGCGCGGGAGAGAAAGACCGTACGGATCTGGGAGATGGGGTCAATGCGTGCGCAGATAAAATAAAGCCAGGCTCGCCCAAGCCGGCTGAGGCGCGAGCTCCTGAAGTGAAAAGTGGAAGAACTCTGTGCTCGCTGCTCCCAGTCGGTCCCGGGTTGTGCAATGGTCTCAAGCAGGGCCTCCTTAGTGAGGCTGGTCATCACTCGGTCATAGGCTGACTCGTCAACCGCCGGAAACCCAAAAAGCCTCCGAATAGCAGTCGGGGAGAAATTAACTGTAACCCCTCGGACGTAGACCTGAGTCCGAGACTCTAAAGATGGCAACGTATGCCCTGCCCGGATGTGCTTCAGCAGAGCGCTGGCGTAAAACTCCTGGACGATCGAGATAACCGCTGGCTCGGGAGGTGCGGTAAATCTGGCCCACCCCATCTCGTCAATCATGGTGAGCAACTCCCCGTCCTGAGGAGCTGGAGTAAAACCCCTCTCTGGAATAAGTGGTCGTGGCCGGATCTTTTCATTGAATATTTTGTGAATTTCGGGGTCCGAAAATTGATGCCCCTCCGCCTCGGCCCGACCACGAGAGGTCTCCCCTCGAGTAGGGGATGACTCGGTCCTAGATCTCTTGCTTAGCTTCTTGGTTCTCGCCATAATCAGTCCTGAAAAGTGAAACACGAGGGTTTATTCACGCAAAAATAATAACAATGATCAATGCTCGGCGAAGGATGTCCAGCCAGAAATTCCGAATTTAAGAAAATAACGCATACGTGAGAGAAGGATGAAATTGGACGTAAACATGTAACCTGGATATAAGGGTTGGGCTTGCTGTAAATTCAAAACATATACGTTGCACGAAAATTCAAAACGATTGCCTTTTCAAAGAAAATTTTTCATTTAGGCAATTTATCAGACACCTTGAGGGCACAAGTTTACTTGAAGAATAAACATAGTTCTAGCTCGATTCAACCCTCAAAAATCAAAACATAAGTCAATCATCAGTAACTCGACACATTCAACTCATTTACATTCCAATTTAACCAAGAAAATTCGATGAAACTACCATGTTATTCTCTAAACAATCCTAAAACTTTTAAAGGAGAATAAGCATGTTCCATTCATTCAAAGCATAAACAACTTCCAAATATAAACCATAAGCAAATAAAAATTAAAGATTTAAACGTACCTTTAGAAGATTGCAAGAAGAAATCGCAGGAAGAAAAGAAAATGGAAGAACTTGTTCGGCCGGTTCGCGCGCTGGGGAGGGAAGGAGAAAGGAAGAGGAAGGCGTACCTGGAAATGCCGGCCGAATGCGTGTTATATGTTGCCTGGCCTTTCAAATTCCGCATAGTGTGCCGCGGCACAGATAAAGTGAGCCGCGGCACAGGGTACAGTCCCTTTTACCTGTGTTCTCGTTTTGTCGTGTGCCGCGGCATAGATTTAGTGTGCCGCGGCTCATTGCTCAAGTGTGCCGCGGCTCATTCATGCCGTGCCGCGGCACAGGGTACAGTTGGTTTAGCCTCCCCCTGCGATTGATGTGTGCCGCGGCTCACAATACCTGTGTCGCGGCTCATACTTCAGTTTCTTCCCTGGGACTTTCCTGCACAGAATTTTGAGAAGAAGACGTTAAAAATGAGAGGCAGAAGCAAATTGAAGCACAAAAATGATAAAAAATAGGAATCACGAATACAAGAAAAATAAGAAAAATGCAAAAATCTACAACTACGAACTCGGGTTGCCTCTCGAGAAGCGCTAAGTTT
Source organism: Orobanche coerulescens (assembly GCA_033398695.1). Taxonomy (NCBI): domain Eukaryota; kingdom Viridiplantae; phylum Streptophyta; class Magnoliopsida; order Lamiales; family Orobanchaceae; genus Orobanche; species Orobanche coerulescens. The sequence goes on from CM065806.1 coordinate 73,108,824, forward strand.
ATAGTCTTCAGCTGGACCTATTGGACAACGTTAGTTCGCTTTTCGCAAACTCCATTTGGTTTCCGCCCCGTTCATCGAACCGTTCATATCTTTGTTAAAATTATGACCATTGGTCATTAGCGATTCGACTTTCGGTTCGGTCATCAAATGTTGTTTGCGAAAAGGTTTCGACTTGAATAACTTCCCGAAACACCCGGTTTCTCCATGACTAATTGTCCGCTTGGCTCTCGGCTCACTCTCCTCCTTCACAAACTCACTCAAGACTGCAGCAGATTTTTCCTCATGCTCGAGGAACGCCACTCGTTCTACATCCTTCTTAAGACTTGGGCAATTTAACACAAAATCTGAATTTTCCCACCGACGATGTTTTCGGTGCTTTCCTCTTTCAACAACATCCACACCTTCAATTTGTGATCCTTTATCAGCACTTCCGGGACATGGGAACGATTTGAATACTTGAAAAGTAACTTGCTCGTCTTGGACCCTCAGAGTTAACTCTCCTTTTTCCACGTCTATAAGGGTTCGGCGAGTCGCTAGAAATGGTCGTCCCAAGATGATTGGAATATTTTCATCTTCCTCCATGTCGAGTACGATGAAATCGGCCGGAAAGATGAACTTATCAACTTTAACTAAAACATCCTCGATCACTCCCCTCGGATACTTTATCGATCGATCCGCCAATTGTAATGAGACTGTGGTTGGCTTGGCTTCCCCAATATTCAGCTTTTTGAAAATCGACAGAGGCATGAGGTTGATACTCGCACCAAGATCGCATAGTGCCTTATTAAACGAAAGATTCCCCATGGTGCACGGTATGTTGAAGCTTCCCGGATCTTTCAATTTAGGTGGGAGCTTCTTTTGAAGAATTGCACTGCACTCCTCTGTCAAGGCAACCGTTTCAAACTCCTCAAGCTTTCTCTTCTTCGATAATATCTCTTTCATGAACTTGACATAACTCGGCATCTGTTCCAATGCGTCGGCGAACGGAATGTTTATGTGAAGCTTTTTGAACACATCAAGGAACTTAGAAAATTGTTTGTCTGCCCTTCTTTGCTGTAGTCTTTGCAGAAACGGAACGGGGGGAACACATGTCTTCGAGTTATCCGGCTTCAAATCCTTCGACTCCTCTGGTTTTAAATCCTTCTCTTCCTCAATCTCCTTCTTCTCTTCACACCGCTCGGGCTGATCCAGCACCTCTCTCCCGCTTCTCAAGCTAATTGCGTTTAGACTCTCTCTAGGATTTGTCTCTATTGTACTCAGCAATGCTCCCTCCGGACGAGCTGTCAACACATTAGCGATTTGGCCCAGCTGGACCTCCAAGTTCCGAATGGAAGCAGAATGATTTTGTAATGTAGCTTCCGTACGGGTCATAAATTGACTCGTATTTGCCGCCAATTTTGCAAGTGCTTCCTCGAGAGATACTTTGGGAGCGAGAGGGGGCTGCTGTTGATTCTGGGCGAATGGGGGCTGGTGTGAGTTCTGTCCGTTTCTCCATGAAAAGTTGGGATGATTGCGCCACCCCGGATTATAAGTATTGGAGTACGGGTTATTCGGCCGATTCCCACTTCCCACAAATTGAGCCTGCTCCATCTGATTTTGCTCGAACGGATTTCCAACTTGACACTCCGCGCTCGGGTGTGATCCGTTACACCAATTACATATTTCAATGGTAACGGGGGCTGGTGCGTGCGAAAATGTCTGGAGCTGTTGTGTCAAAGCGGCGACTTGAGCTGTCAAAGTGGAAATCGGGTCATTGCTTGAAACTTCCATGACTCTCTTCGGTGTCAATCTTTCTGATGGCCATTGGTATGCGTTTTCGGCCATATCTTCCAAAAGCACGTGTGCCTCGGCCATAGATTTTCCCATGAAGGTCCCACCCGAGGCCGCATCCACGAGAGTGCGTGTAGAAGCACTCAAACCATTATAGAACGTATGAAGCTGAAGCCAATCAGGAATGCCGTGATGAGGGCATCTTCGTAGCAATTCTTTATATCGCTCCCACGCCTCGTGGAGCGATTCCATATCGTACTGGGCAAAAGTGGTTATTTCGTTTCTCAACCTTGCCGTCTTAGCTGGTGGGAAAAATTTGGCAAGGAATGCTTGCGCTAGCCTCTCCCATGTTGTAATCGACCCCGGCGGTAAGGAAATTAACCAAAACTTTGCTTTATCCCTCAAAGAGAAAGGGAAAAGCCTCAATCGGATGGCATCGTCGGTGACACCATTAGTCTTGAATGTGTCGCATATCTCAAGGAAAGAAGCAATATGGGCATTCGGGTCGTCCTTCGGCAGTCCACAGAATGGGCTCGCCTGCACCATCTGAATAATGGCGGACTTGATCTCACAATTATTAGCTTGGATAGTGGGACGCCGAATTCCCGAAAAATTAGCGTTGACCTGCGGCATGGCATAATCTCTAAGAGCTAGTTCCGGTTGAACTTGCCGCACTTGGTTATCTCCTCCTTGGACTTCCATATTCTCGGCCATGTTGACCGTCGTCTGCAACTCTCTTTTCTCCTTTTTGTTCCTTCTTAGAGTGCGCTCAAGCTCGGTGTCCAAAGGTAGTAGGCCTTCGTTACCGAGTCTTCTCATGCACTACACAAAAGGTCCTGAAAGGAAAAACAAATAAACGAAATTAAATACACAAAAATAAAAATAAAACGTTCAAATTAAGACTGGAAATACTTAAATCGATATTAGAAAATTTTCAATCCCCGGCAACGGCGCCAAAAACTTGTTGCGACATTTCCTACACGCAAGTGCACGTCATCGTTTACAAGTAATAAAGTGATAAGTAGAGTATCGTTCCCACGAGGATTGAATCTCTAACTACCGATTTTTTCGTATTCCAATTTTATCTGAACAATCGAGTTTGGATTTTGCGATTAATAACTAAAAGAATTACTAAAAGACTAAGCAGTAAAAACAATATCTTGGATAAAAGAAATCAAATGATGAATAAGTATAGGGTTCTGAATCCACTTTAGTTTATCCGAATTTACTCTCGATTATCCGTAATAAATAATTTTCCCAATTTATTGAAGGCGGAGATTGCTAATATATTCTACCGCCTCTCCCGAGGTCAATAGATTTATCTAACGGCGACTAACACACTCTATCCCTAGGTGAATTATCTCGTCGATAGGCAAAAAGCATGAAATCTCCTAAAGGCCACGTAGTTCCTATGAGTATATTCCTATCTCACAGAATAAAATGGTCCTCACCAATAGTTCCTCACCAAATCTCCTCTCCCGATTCGAAGTGAATGACTAAATCAATACAACTATTGGCCAGATAATTGCAAGCATTAAACATAATTGGGAAAACTCAATAAAAAGGTAATAAATTGGATAATCTCAATCAATTCGTCAAAACAAAGGTTTCATCAAAACCCTAGATTAGGGCTTTAGCCTGACATACTAAAAACTGAAAATACAGAATAAATAAACGAAAGCATAAAATTCAAACGCAGATGAAGCTCGGATTCCTCCGTTCTTCAGCTTCCGCCTTCTGCCCTTGAATTCTTCTGCTTCCATCTTCTTCTGCCGTCTCCAAGCTTAAGCTCTCAAAGGTTCAAGATCCAATGGTTCCAAGATAATTTAATTAGGGTCTTAACCCTATTTATAGCTCACAAATCCTCCAAATCGCGTCCGTAGTAGTCGGTCGAAAACTGGCTTCGAAACAGCTCAAAATCCGCGCAGACCTACAAAACCCGCTAAGTGTGCCGCGACTCACTAAACCTGTGCCGCGGCACATCGCCTTCAGCTGAATGCCTGGGCGTTAATTAATTCTTCTGTGCCGCGGCTCACAGGCGTGCCGCGACACAGTACAATTACTCTGCCCTTGGTGGTGTCTTCCGTCCGCGGCTCGGCTTCCTTGTCTGCGGCTCAAAGTCGATTTTGCCGTTTTACTTTGTTTTGCCTCGTTTTAGCTTCCGGACTTCAATTTCCTGTCAATCATACAAAATTAAGGCATTAAAAGCTCATTTAGACAATTTCACTCATGAAAACACTACAAAATAATGATAAATAAGCGTATAAAAATACGCCTAACAACCAACTCGATCATATTCGGGAGTTAACATCATAGCGACAAAGCCAACATCACACATACATACCCAGCCCTCAAACGGGAATGGATAGGTTTTAAAAACGAAAACCTCATTTGGAAAATAATTTAGAAAAACACCGGTCAATCTTGAGTATCACATTTCCAAAAAAAGTAAAAACGTGAAACATCATTATCGAGACTTTGGAAAACCATTTCGTATTTGATAAAAATGAGGACACTTTCTTTTAGTGAAAAGCTTTCAGAATATTCGACCTTCGGGTCTAAGTAAAAGTGTTTATAAAACATTGAAAATATCTCAAAACATTTTGGTCCTCGAGGTAGAAGAATTTTGAAACATGTTGTGGCACCTTGGAAGTACCACGAGAAAATAATTCATTTTAAAAGTACGTCTCGAAATTTATTTTCTAAGATACTCAAGGTTTTCAAAAATAATTCAATGGGCTAGAATGCCCAAAAAATTTTCAGGTAATTACACAAAACTTTATAGCGCCGTGGATCCCGCGTCGGAACCCACCAGGCTAAAAACCATTTACAAAAACGCCAAAAAGGCCGATGACGGTAATGTTTCAAAAACTTACAAAATCCATTTACAAAATGTTAAATACCGTCATAAGAATTTCGCTAAAATGATCAAGACCATAATATCAAAAACTCGGTTAATGGAATTGATTTTCGAAATAAAACTCAGTCGGTAAAATACCGAAAGCCATTACAAAAGAACTCACGCAGCGGATAAAAGAAATAAAGTCAAACATGCACAATCCAGCAACACTACTCCACACATAAACGAAATATGAGGGTCAAATAACCACATATCAAGAAATCAAAATCCATAAGAGGATTCCGTCACTTAACAAATAAATCATAAAAATAGCTCGTGTCACACGAGGCACAACACAAAGAAGGGAGACTTACAGCCACAGGTCGCACGAAGATGATGATCGCCCCACGATACTAATCACGACCAACAAACTCAGACGACGCGTCGCGACGACTCGATCGAGATAAAATCCGACGAGACAAAAACTCAATAGACACCATCGACCCGGACGGCTAGGTTTCCACAACCTAAGCTCGATACCATTCAGTAACACCCCGAATCCACTCGGGGATATTACACGCCGTAGACCCTCTCCTCGAGGATCTACCAGGTGGTAACAACATTTAACATCTCGACAATGCCTTCAAGGCTAAAATGACTCGATGACCGATTTGGTCTTTCAATAAAATATACAACTCGATTACAAACGCATACCCACGCGAGGGGTCAAAATCTGATAAACTCCGTCTAACGGGAAAGATCTTGCGGCGGAAAAGAAAATACAACTAGACCAATACGACATCAACGGATCCTCGTGTGATTAGTATCGTTCATCTTTCATCATCCTTCGTGCCGACCCTGTGCTATGCTCCAAAACCTGAATGCAAAAATAGACATCCACCCCCCGAATACTCGGGGGTTAGCAAAAATCCACTGTTTTGCTAGTGCAAGTACAAGTGCAAAAATACGAGCCATACAATTCATATTCCACGAATAACAATAACCAGGAATCATCAAAGATCCAAACATAATGAAAAGTACTTCCCGAGGCAAGAGTTTGGGTAAAACATTCCGAAACCGAAAGGCCACAATTAAGGGGAACAATTTGTAAAACAGTTTAAAATGCCATCGAGAGTTTTAATAGAAAACAATTTAGGATTATCAAATCCTAATCTTTCCAAAAATCAACAGGGTCACTGCCCAAAGGTTTTGTTTTCACATGGCCAGAGCCCAACATCACGTGTCCTCGACGGACATAAAATCAACAAAACATAATCGCACACGCGCATCGCCTAGGACCGGGACGAAGCAACAAATCCCACTCGAGGCCTCGAAGGACCCTCCCGAGATGGCTAGCGAAACAAATCACACACATCTCACGGTAGGATCAATCGCTTGTTGCATCCTGGCCACATGATCGCATGCCATGTGCCACCGTAGATTATCTCAGGCTCTCACGGTTGGATCAATCACTTGTTGCATCCTGACCACATGATCACGTGCCATGTTTCACCGTAGACCTTCAACCATATACACACATTCACACAAATAACATATCACATCAAGGATATTTGTTGTGTCAAGAATTAACACCTTCCGACCGGCGATTGCCTAGGAGGGCCAGGCGGCAAACTTCTTTGCGGCGGCTGGCGAGATATGCCGATCAGCGACCAGGCGGCCGAGCCTTAACCCAGTGGACGAGCTACATCGACCGACCGAAGGTCTCAGGACCAGTCCCGGTGCCGAGCGATCGACATCAAAGACGATCGCCACTCGGTACTCGGCGACCGACTCCTGGCGACCGACAAGCGGACGACCATCTCTCGGTACTCGGCGACCGACTCCTGGCGACCGACTGGAAACGATCCTCTCTCTGCATCTGCCGATCGACCCTTGGTGACCGACCAATGCCGACCCTCAGCAACTGGCCGATGGCGACCTCTGATGATCAGCTAGGGACGACTGCCTCATATCGATCAGGGCCGATGGCCATCCAGTCGGCAAAGGCCGAACCTCAAGACTGGCACCACGTGCAAGGACCGAGACAAGATCCGCGAATCTCGGGCCATTGACCACAGCCTGACAGAATCTTTCCAACAACCGACAAGCCACCGAAAGTTGTCAGTAGGGCCGCATGTGACTGACTCCGGACGCGTGCTGGCCCCTCATTGGACCGCCCAGCCGGCGCCAGCACCTACCTTGGACTTTAGCCCGACAGCCAGCATCTTCCTTGGACTTTAGCCCAACAGCCCAGGAGATCGCCCCATTATAATATTGGCCGGCAGACGATCGGCACATTATTATAATGGCCGGCAGGCGATCGGCCACTAAAGGACAGGACCCGGCAGCCCCTATATATACAAGGCCCCCTGCACTTGTATTTTCCCCCTGCAATATCGCGATTCAAGCACCCAATACAGAAACAATATACAGCACTTGGCTAATCTCCAACTCTTGGCAACATCTATCATTCGGTCTTACTTCTCCCGGCCTTTCTCCTCGAGCAGATCATCTGCAGGGACGAAGAACACCAAGCTTCGCTCAAGAGCCGGATTAACAGAGTCTTTTTACACTCATTGTATTTAGATTTCTCTCATTAATACTTGTATCCACGAATATTTGTATTAATAACATCTCGCGAGAGCATTCAAGCCCGGGCCTAACAAACCCGGCAAATCTTGTATTATTTATCTTCTCTCGGAAGTGCTCCCGCAATTGTTGTTTGTTGTCCGTCTTCCAGCAGTATTAATCTTCGGATAAATATTTTGGGAAACAACAATTGGCGCTAGAAGGAGGGCATCCAACCCTCGAATTTTTATACCTACCGTCCCGAAGAACACTCACTGTTCTTGGGGCAAATACTTGAAGTGACGCTCACTGCACTTCAAAGAAATCCTTCAAGAAATCATGTCTTCCGCCTCCGCGTCGAAGAAAGCCGGCGGCGGCCGGCCGAGACTCCGTTCCGTCCCGGTCCCGCGGCCCGATGGTGGAAGGCGCCGCCATGATCGAGACGCTCGATCCGTCCGGGCGGCGGCCGAGCCTCTCGCTCGATCGGTTCGAACCAATGAGCGGATCGAAGAGGCCATGCCGCCCGCCGGGAGCGATGGAGTGCTCTCGGCGCGCCTCCTGCTATCACTCCTTCGGTCTCCGCCGGATGTCAGCGGAAGCTCAAGGCATGCGGCGGCGATCGCCGGGAGGCTCTCGACCGCAAGAAGAGGCGCTCGCGGCGGGGCACGTCTGTCTTGATCGCACAGGCGGTGACCCGACACAGGGCAGGCGGTCCGGCCCGGCTACGAGACGACGGAGTTTGAATCCGTCACCAGGAGCTCGGCTCACCCGGCTCCCACAAGGCGATACAGCCGCCTGGCTCCCGCTCGCCAAATTCCCGAGGTCGGCAGCAGCGAAGTCCGGAGGTCGGTACACGATCGCCTCGGCCCCCGCTCCCAAAGCCGATCAGCAAGCAGCCGAGCCGCGGCAATTGCCGCATTGCAACGTCAGATCGACGACGTGAAGGCGCTCCTGCAATCCGGGGCAGGCGCCGTGAAGACGATCGCCGAGCCGAGCGAGCCGCTCGCGATCGACATCGAGCTCGCCCCCGTGCAGCACAAGATCGTTCCTCCTCAGACACGCGTGTACGAGGGGCGATCGGACCCCCAAACACACCTGCACAAGTTCAACATCTACATGACCGGGTGTGGGGCATCAGACGCGACCCGGTGCCGAATGTTCCCTCTGACGCTGGACGACCTCGCCCACCGGTGGTACACCTCATTGCCACCTTGGTCCATTGGCTCCTTTAACGAGCTGGCGCACGTCTTCACAGAATACTTCGCCACCAGGGCTGCTCGGCCAGAAGGTCCTCATCGCATGTGGCGGATCAGGCAAGGGGAAGAGGAGTCCGACTCGGACTACATCGACCGGGTTGACATGATCATCCTCAACGGCGAGCCCGTAAGCGATGAGACCGCCCTCTACACGGTCCTAGGAGGTTTTCAGGGCTTCTCGCCTATGTTCAGGCATCTCACGAAGACCCTGCACGACCTCGCACCTTCCGGCTAGAGCCGCGGATTTCTGTCGAGCAAAGGCTTCTTCTTGGCACAGGGTAGAGCGATCGGCGCCGCGGCGACCTCGGTCTACCCGGCCCGATCGCTACTATCCAGCGGGGCGGAGGACTCGCTCACCGCATCTGATCCGCCATTCTAAATAGGGGACTAACTCCGCCCGATCGCCGATATCGACCTACGAATAAAGCGATCGGCGCGGCAGCGATCGCCGATCTTGCGGCCCGATCGCCGATCATCACGCTACATCATCGGCAACGGTGGACACGATCGCCATCTGATCCGGCATATAACATGACGGACTAAGGCACGAGATCGCCTCCACCGCACATCATAAAGCCATGGTCACAGCGGTCGATGGAACCATTGCCCGGCCATGCAAGGTCCCTTTCGGCCGAGATCGCCGCCCTTCGTTTAAATACGAGGCCGGCGTAGTCTAAGGGCTCTCCAACGTGTCGGTGGACACGTGCCACAACCCCCGTCTCAACGTACACCGTCGAGGTCGGCCATCTCCATGGCTGGCCGAGGTGGAAGCAGAGCTAACAAGCCGCGGGTGTGGAGTTGATTCATCCGACGCTGCCCCGCGCAAGGACTCCTCTAGACCGAGACCGCACGCCCTTCGTTTAAATACGATGCGAGGCGCAGCCTAACAGAGGACCCTCATAATAAAGTGAGTCACGAGACACTCAATGTCTTCGCGCACCAAGACACGGTCATGGAGTCGGTCCATCGATTTCCGCGACTGTGCACAATTCCTCAAACAAGCGAAACCACCAAGTTTCCATGGGGATCGGCCAATGTTGTTTTTGCAGGTACAAGACCGAAAGATAGCTAGCCAATCGACTATGATAGCCCGAGTCCAAATCCTAAGTCAGCTCAGATCGCCCGTCCTCATCCGTACACGATCACCAGCAAGAACCACCTCGCCCCATGTCTTCAACATAGGAGCAAGCTGGGGGTAATTGTTGTGTCAAGAATTAACACCTTCCGACCGGCGATCGCCTAGGAGGACGGGCGACCGACTTACTGCCGAGCGGCCTAGGCAGATATGCCGATCAGCGACCAGGCGGCCGAGCCTTAACCCAGTGGACGAGCTACATCGACCGACCGAAGGTCTCAGGACCAGTCCAGGTGCCGAGCGATCGACATCAAAGACGATCGCCTCTCGGTACTCGGCGACCGACTCCTGGCGACCGACAAACGGACGACCATCTCTCGGTACTCGGCGACCGACTCCTGGCGACCGACTGGAAACGATCCTCTCTCTGCATCTGCCGATCGACCCTTGGTGACCGACCAATGCCGACCCTCAGCAACTGGCCGATGGCGACCTCTGATGATCAGCTAGGGACTACCGCCTCATGTCGATCAGGGCCGATGGCCATCCAGTCGGCAAAGGCGGAACCTCAAGACTGGCACCACGTGCAAGGACCGAGACAAGATCCGTGAATCTCGGGCCATTGATCACAGCCTGACAGAATCTTTCCACCAACCGACAAGCCGCCGAAAGTTGTCAGTAGGGCCGCATGTGACTGACTCCGGACGCGTGCTGGCCCCTCATTGGACCGCCCAGCCGGCGCCAGCACCTACCTTGGACTTTAGCCCGACAGCCAGCATCTTCCTTGGACTTTAGCCCGACAGCCCAGGAGATCGCCCCATTATAATATTGGCTGGCAGACGATCGACACATTATTATAATGGCCGGCACGCGATCGGCCACTAAAGGACAGGACCCGACAGCCATTATATATACAAGGCCCCCTGCACTTGTATTTTCCCCCTGCAATATCGCGATTCAAGCACCCAATACAGAAACAATATACAGCACTTGGCTAATCTCCAACTCTTGGCAACAGCTATCATTCGGTCTTACTTCTCCCGGCCTTTCTCCTCGAGCAGATCATCGGCAGGGACGAAGAACACCAAGCTTCGCTCAAGAGCCGGATTAACAGAGTCTTTTTACACTCATTGTATTTAGATTTCTCTCATTAATACTTGTATCCACGAATATTTGTATTAATAACATCTCGCGAGAGCATTCAAGCCCGGGCCTAACAAACCCGGCAAATCTTGTATTATTTATCTTCTCTCGGAAGTGCTCCCACAATTGTTGTTTGTTGTCCGTCTTCCAGCAGTATTAATCTTCGGATAAATATTTTGGGCAACAACAATATTCAAACAATTCGCCAAGAGGCATCAAACACTTAGCAAAACACCACGTCCAACCACAACACACGGGAATGAAATAATATACGCCCACACGCAATACCAAGTGCAACATCAACACCAAACATATCCATAGAGTTCACATAGTCATTCTCAAACCACACCATTCACAAAACACACGCGTTTTGAAAGCAAGCCTTTAACAAGGCTAAACCGAATCTTTTGAAAACTCATTTCAAACAATCAAACAACCACATAAAGACAATCACCAATTATCATATTCACAAAACAAGAATAGTATGGACAAGGTACTTGCCTCGAATAAGAACAACGCGGAGAATCGACCGAAATAGGTTGGCACGAACAGACTACGAACTCGCCGACTCCACCGAACGACAATCCACAAAAAAAAAGAACTACGAACGAAAACAATAACAACGAAAATGAATTCCAAAGTACGACCCAAAGCCGCTAAATTCAAAGAACAAATGACGAAGGTTCAAGGATTTCCCCCAAAACGGCCAAGAACACGATTCGTCCCGTCAAAACCCGAAAACGGAATTTCAAGTTGAAATATGGATATACAATCTATAGAATATGTTTAACAATGTCATTTAACCATAATCGATCCATCGAAAATGGATGAAAAATGAGATCGGGGACAAATCACCCAAAAAGTCAATTCGAAGGAAATCAAGAATTATACTTCGATTCGACGAAGAAAAATGGATTAAATGATGTTAAACACAAGAATACTATCAAGATTAATCGTACCCATCATGAATTAATCAACAACACGGAACGAATCGGACAAAAATGCAAAAATCCCCAAATTCACGAAAATAGGGTTCTAAGGAAGATTACCTTGATTCGCTGGATCAAAGGATGATAACGGACGATTGATTGATGTTATGAACTCAAGGACTTCATGGATTTGTTGTTAAACAACATAGTTTCATCATCCATGAATCGCCATCCGCGGACGGAGAAGGAAGGAAGTGAAAAACGAAATGAAATGTGACTGCTTAGCCACATTTATACTGGGCCGGACTAGCGCGCACTAGGCTGCCGAGCTAGCGTGCGCTATCGGCCCAGGCCGCGACCCAGTAGCCCTCTGGACTAGACTGCTCGGCCAGGTAGCGTGCGCAGCCTTCCGGCCGTAGCATGCGCTACCTGCCGGCCGTAGCGTCTGCGCGGCGTCAAGATGGCGTGCGCTACTGCCGAGCATGGCCGATTCGTAACTCCTGAGACTCCACTGTCCGGACCCGCTAGCGTGCGTTAGGCCATCCATTAGCGTGCGCTACACTGCCGGTTAGCGCGCGCAGCCTTCCGGCCGTAGCGTGCACTACGCGGTTCTGCCGCGCACCGTCGGCGGTGCCCGCAATCGTCCGGCGATCCATAGCCGTCAGGCCGGTCCATGCGCGCCGTGGCTCGGCGACCGATTACCGAAAACGCATGGAACGAACACGACGAAAAGTTCGCGGACAACATCAACGACCCGAAATGAAAACATAATACCATATTCAATCATACGCGACCAAGAAACGGGTCGAGACAACAATTACAGATACGGATACCCGTAAATTTCAAGAAATTACAAAATGGCCCAAAACGCCCGGAAATCACGATACGTGATCGAATAACCAAACCGAAGTTCACAACACGTCTAAAAAAGTTAAACGGACTTATGGGAAACTCGAAACAGCAGTTTCGAACGAGATTCGCAAGAATCGAACTCAAGTGCGGAAAAGTCGCTAAAAAGCACGGAACTCAACAAAACGACACCGAAACGAACTCGGATGACAAAAAGTGCAGAATTAATCATTCTCAGAATGACGAAACGGTCATGAGCGAGTCGTCAAAACAGACTCCGACCAAAAAAAGAAATTTACCGAAAATCGAAAATTGCGGATATTACACGTACAAGGCCTCGTAAGGTGCCATCTTAATCGAAGCATGCCAACTATTATTATACGTGAACTCGATCAATGGTAGTTGGGCTCCCCAATCGTCTTTCCAATCGAGGACACATGCCCTCAACATGTCCTCCAATGTCTGAATAGTCCTCTCTGATTGTCCGTTTGACTGAGGATGAAATGCTGTGCTAAAATTAAGCTGAGTTCCCATGGCACGATGAACTGATTTCCAAAAATGAGACATGAATCGCCCGTCACGATCAGAAACAATACTCTTAGGAGTACCGTGCAATCTCACTATTTCTTTGATGAACAACTGGGCAAGTCTCTCGGGACCCCAAGTATCCTTAATCTCGAGAAAATGAGCCGACTTAGTTAGACGATCCATAATTACCCATATTGTATTCATGCCACGGCGACTCGTCGGCAAACTCGTGATGAAGTCCGTTGAAATATCCTCCCACTTCCACTCCGGAATAGGGAGCGGTTTCAGCATACCCGCCGATCGCTGATGTTCTATCTTGAGTTGTTGACAGGTGAGACATCTCGAAACAAACTCGGCGACTTGACGCTTCATATTACTCCACCACTAATTTTGTTTCAAGTCTTTGTACATCTTGCTAGACCCCGGATGAATAGAATAAGGGGTAGCATGGGCTTCTCTCAAAATCGAGTTTTTCAACTCGTCATTCGCCAGTACACATACCGATTCTTAAATCTCAAGAGTCCATCCTCGTGGACCACAAAGCCAGGGGCTTTCCCCTGTGCCACATCCTCGCAGATGCGCAACAAAAACGGGTCCGCACCCTGATTCACTCTGATCGCCTCTTCAAGTGGCGATGAAATCTCCAGCATACAAAGATGTCCCTAATCACGCTGTAACCAAACCTCGATCTTATGCCTAAGTAATTCTTGCTGAAGTTCCTTCTTAACTGTTAATCGAGCAAGCATCTGCTCCTGAACGGACTTATGGCTCAAGGCATCGGCGACAACGTTCGCCTTGCACGGGTGGTAAAGTATCTCAATATCATAATCTTTGATTAGTTCCAACCACCGTCTCTGTCGCATATTTAACTCCTTCTGAGTAAATATATATTTTAAACTCTTATGATCGGTGAATATCTGACAGGTAACGCCATAAAGATAATGACGCCAAATCTTCAATGCGAATACAACAGCTGCTAGCTCCAGGTCGTGGGTCGGATAATTAACCTCGTCAGGTCTCAATTGCCGTGAAGCATAAGCAATAACTTTCCTGTTCTGCATGAGTACACATCCGAGACCCTGTCCGGACGCATCACTATAGACCACAAATCCTTCCGTCCCTTGCGGTAAAGAAAGGACAGGTGCTGAAATTAACTGGCTCCTGAGTTACTCAAAACTCTGTTGACACGCGTCGGACCACGTGTATTTCTTATCTTTCCTTAAAAGGTTCGTCATGGGTTGAGCGATTTTAGAAAATCCTTCCATAAATCGCCGATAATAACCAGCTAATCCGAGGAAACTTCGGATTTCCTTAATATTCTTCGGAGGTTGCAAATCTCGGATAGCCTCCATCTTCTGAGGGTCAACACGAACTCCGTCTGATGAAATTACATGTTCGAGAAACGTCACTTCGGACATCCATAATTCACATTTGGAAAAGTTCCCATAAAGTTGCTCTCATCTCAACACGTCGAGCACCTGATGAAGGTCAAACTCGTGTTCCTCCCGGTCACGAGAATAAATTAAAATATCATCAATGAAGACAACCACGAACCGAACAAAATAGTCGATGAAAACCCGATTCATTAACTCCATGAATACCGCAGGTGCATTAGTTAACCCAAATGGCATTACCACAAACTCATAATGACCATAGCGTGTTCGGAACGCCGTCCTAGCAATATACGACTCTCAGATTCGCAACTGATGATACCCAGATATTAAATCGATCTTGGAAAATAATGAAGCTCCCTGAAGTTGATCCAAAAGATCATCAATACAGGGTAGGGATATTTATTCTTGATCGTCACCCTGTTCAGCTCTCGGTAATCAATACACAAACGAAAAGAACCGTCCTTTTTCTTGACAAATAATACCGGTGCTCCCCACGGAGACGCACTCGGCCAGATATAACCCTTATCGGTCAAATCCTCGAATTGATTTTTTAGTTCCAGCATTTCAGTCGGAGCCATCCGATACGGTGCCTTCGATATTGGAGATGTACCAGGCTCCAACTCAATCGTCAATTCCACATCTCTCTATGGAGGCAAACCAGGTAATCGTCTGGAAATACGTCGGCATATTCTCTCACTACCGGAATATCCGCCAATATTATTGATGATTTCTAGGTCTTAGTCATATAGCACCAATAACCGACACACCCCTGATTGAGTAATTTCACTGCTTTCATCAAGTTGATGACTCTCCCGGAACAGTTGGGATTACCTCCCTGAAAAACACATTCGACCCCATCGTCTGAAATGATAGTGACCAAATGCTTACGGACGCTAATGATGGCATCGTGATGATCCATCCAATCAATACCCAGAATGACGTCGTCTCTCGGCAAATCTACCACGATTAGGTATGCTAACCGATAACGGCCATGAAGCTGAATCGGACAATCCTTAATCTCACGATTCCCGTTAATTCTTCTACCATCAGGTAGACCGATGACATAAGGCTCACAACTAGTAGCACTACCCAGACGTAGTCTACTCAAACATGATTCGGAAATAAAAAAATGCGATGCACCAGTATCAAAAAGGGTACACACAGGTTGAGATAGAATATCGAGTGTACCTGAGATCATCCAGGCCTCTGGATCATCGGTCTTCTTCATCTCGTAAGTTCGGGGCTTGCGGGCCCCCGAACCGGACGCTCCCATCTGGTAGCTCTTGGCTCCGCCTTTCTTAGCTCCTGTCGTCTTAAACGATGCGGACTGAGTGGTCTGATTCGGAACCGCTGACTGTTTTGGGGTCTGAGATGTCGCCGGAGTGGGTTTGGAGTCCCTTCGGCAAAAACGGGCCCTATGCCCCGCAATTCCATAGTTATGGCATGTGACAGTCTGCCTCGGACACTTGGTACTGAAATGACCATGTTTTTCACAGTTGAAACAGGTGATGGCCGAACTGGCCGCTCGGGACTGAGATTCCGTAGGTTTAGACGCCATAGGAGGTCGCTCAGAAAAAGTAGAGCCCGCACGAGGTTTCTTGAAAGTGGCCTGACTGCCGTCAGACTGATTACGATTCTTTGACTTCTTGCCAGCAAATAAAGGTTGTTGCTTAGCAATCTCCTTAGCAGTAAGCTCATAAGTAAGAGCTTTCTCAATGAATTCGGCCAGAGTGGTGCAATTGTGATTAAGCAACTGCATCCGCACACGAGGCTTCAACCTCTTGCCGAAATATTTGATCTTGTCTGCCTCAGAATGAATAATGGACGAGGAGAAAAGAAGTAGCCCCTAAAATTTCTCGGCGATGGTGAGAACATCATCATCCGCTGATGGGTCGGGAGTGAGTAATTCTGATAACTTGGCCTCTCTGAGTGGGGCCGGATAATACCTCTCCATCATGAGAGTCTTGAATTGTTCCCAAGTACAAAATCCATCGGTAGGCTTCAATGATAACCACCATGAATGAGCGATCTTACCCAGATAGTAAGCCGCGACTGAAACTTTGTGTCCCTCAGTACAGTCCACCATAGCAAATAGTTTCTCGAAATGCTCAAGCCAGTGAATGATATCCGCCGGTTCAGATGAACCCTCAAAAGTAGGTGGTCTTTGGCGAGATATGTCGCCAATGATACTGCTCACACCCCTCTCTTGCCTCGGAGGTGGCGGCGTAGGAGCCTGTTGATTCTGAGTAGCTGTGTTATGCATCGTTTCCATCAGTTGTGCCATCTGAGTCATTTGGGCCATCATGCCTTGCATAAAAGCGAGTGGATCAACCCGAACACCTTCTGACTGAGCTGTGTCCCAGGTACGACTCCCTGATAGTAAATGATTACGCCCAGGTGAATGAGTGGCAGCATCACTGCTCGATGAATTAGCATTATTCCTAGCATTCGCACGTGTATTCACACGAGCTCTCGCGTTTCGGCCCATACCGCGGCCTCTTCCCCCGCGTCCTCTGCCAGCTCTTTCCATACTGAAGTGGGAAAGTCACGAAATGATTATATATCTCGCATGAATATTAAATTATGATTACGTTATGAAATGATGAAAATGAGCATACGCGCTCAAACACAATGATTACATGAATGATCAACTGAGGTGACGTGATTATCTGATGAAATTCTTGAAATGATTATTTTGAACAAGTTAACATGATTAATGATATGATCCTCAAGATCAACAACTGAACAGTGAAATGTACCGAGTGGTTAATGAGTTAACATGATCGACATGATTACAAATGAAAATGATAAATGAGGAAATCTTACTGTTCTTTGGTCTAAAGGGCTCGGCTATTGCATGGGTCACACGTGACGCGAAAGTCCAATGATGCTAGTCTGATGAATGATGATTTCAAATGAAACATGACTCGGAGGGTAGTATTCAAAACCACGCTCCGATACCAACTCTGTAACACCCCAAACTAGGCGGATATTACAGTGCCGTGGACCCCTGACTGGGACCCACCAGGCGAGTGAAAATGAATGAAATACACAAGGTAAATGTAGTACCGAACCACATTACATCATTAATTACTCCGATGAGGAGTTTCATACAACACACCCAAGATAATATAGAATATGTGTATATTTTATATGAAGATAAAACATACGACACTGAATAAAATGAGTATTCAAACGGAAGTCTGCAGCGGAAATAAAATAAAGAAAACATGAGTGAATGAAAAGGACTAGGGGCCCCTACTAGTATCACTGGGACTCCTCGCCGTCAATGTTCTCTTCCCGTGCCTTAGCCTTGCCATGACCTGAAAAACAAAATCCCCCAACGGGGTCAGTTACACAGAACAACAATCCTCAATAGTTGAATAAACACAATCATATATGCTGTATAAACCACAAGTTCGATCAAAAATCTCAAACCGTCGAACACATGCGATCAAAAGTGAATCGGTTAGATTATAACCCAATCCTGTTGAAAACATACACAATCAAACATGCTGTATGAATCAACTAATGGTACGGCTCAAAGGGTGGCGCCACACTACGCCCGGGATGGAAATGTGTCCATGCACAAGCCACCAATGGGTATCGATCGAATACACGTGTGGTCTTGTACCTAATCAGTCTCACGAAGTAATCATCTCGTGTGCACAGTCCAATGTGAGGCCAACTACCAACACACGACTTAATATGTGCCCGACATGAAAATCCTACACATACCAACCGGCACGCCAGTATGACCCAGAATGCCACGAGATAACAAAAGTGACATCGAAATCAATAATGACTCACCGAGATGAAATGATAGTGAAATGAATGATAGCTCAATGAAATGATTGGAACCATTGTTCCTCGTGACTGAAGTGATTAATTGACAATTACAAGTCTCAATACGGTTAATCCATTATGAATGAACTATAATTATGAATTAACAACAACGAAAGGAATGAATATCCTTTTAACCGAGTAAGAATTAACTTACACAACACCGATGAAGAATGTCCTGCCACGAACAACGTCCTAAATGAGATGTCGGTCGATCGAACAACCTTGAATAACACAAATACCAACAATCCGTTCAACATATGAATCAAACACAAATATAACGAACTCAAAACGTCGATACGACTAAACCAAGTTCATAGGGGCATTTCGACAAACACCTTGAAAACAAATTCCCTTCTTAAACAACTAAACCCATTTGTATCGAAAACCAACTTCTATTGAATGATCCAAACCACCAAAACACCATCAATACAATCGATAATCCAAACGAAATGCTCAAATCGAGTTTACGATATCATTAAATTGAAAAACCCAACTCCAACTCAACCTTCAAAGTGTTCTTGAGAAAAACTTCCAACAATCCGATGATAACTCGTAAAAACTCATAATCATATGTATATCCATCACAATTCATGATTATACCATCCAAAACATCATGCTCCAACTCAAAATCGAATTCAAGGGTTGAAGAAAGTTACCTTAGATTAGGATGAAAAATCCACAAATATGTTGTTGATCCACACTACAACTTGAAGAAGATGAAATCTCTGAGTTTTGATGATCTTCAAACACCCCAAAATCGCCCAAAAATCACCCCAAGGAAGAGAGGAAGAAGTGAAATGAAGAAATGAGCTTGTTCCTCTCAAAAAAATAAAATTATAGAGCAGCCTGCACTGTGTGCCGCGGCCCGGCCAAGTGTGCGGCACGGGGCAAATCTGCCCCGGCGCGGCGGTGTGCAGCCGGCCGAGTGTGCCGCGGCACGAGCTAGAAAGCGCACTGATAACTCGGCCGTGCGCAGCCTACTGCGGCAGGAGCCGCGGCCCCGTGAGCAGGTTGGCTAAAAACTGTAACATGTGTGTGCCACGGCGCACACTCCCTTGTGCCGCGGCCCACACCCCTTGGGTACTAAAATGATGAAAAATGACCCGGGAAGAGAATAAAAGCAATAGGAATTAATATTTGGGAAACAATAACACGAAATAGATGTGCGGAAACCCCAAAACGGTGGTTCCAAGCAATGATTACAAGGGTTCGCCCAACAAAAGCACAATTTGAACAATGAGGAGATTTGAAATGACATGAACTCCAACGTCAACATCGACTAATGAATCAATTACAACAATCAAGATAATACTCTTGTCTCGATTCCCAAGCAAGGTTGAAACAATGAACAATATCGATACACGACTCGAAGTTATTCCGAACGGTGAACACGGATGAATGAATGTGGATGATGAATGATTATTAACAAGTGAAAAATTACATAGTGACAATTACTGAATGAAATTACTGAATGATAATGGCTGAATTACAACCGGGTATTACAGTTTATGTAGGTGTTATGATGATTCTTGGTATTTCACGGGAAGTTTGTTAAGGAAGATGATGACATGATGATATATATGTTGGATTATGTTATTTTCTCATGAGCATGGTTAGGGAATCATAGTGTTCTTGGTAGTATTGTTGCGATTCTTGGTGTTATGATGATATATGCCTTGGATTATGAATGAGGAGATTATTTATATGTTAGAAGACATCGGATTATGCCGTTTTGTTGAGTATGAATGTGATTTCGGATAATTCGTGTTCTTGAAGAACTCTTGAATTATATGATATGATGAACATTTATAAGAACTGTTGCTGTTTTGGATATGAATATGGAATATTCATATCAAGAACAAATTTATGTGTTTTGATAAAATATTCGTATAGGAATACGAATATGATTACGAGTTTGATGAGATTATTATTCCTCTTTGAGTTTGGAAGTTCATACGTATTGAACAAGTGTTCAATTCGAATGATTGAATTGTTTGACGGCCTTGGAATATGATTATCTATAATGTGGAACTAATTGGATGGTTCGAATTGATGATGATCATTGGTAATTTTTAACTTTGAATTTACAAGGAGGAACCTTGTTAATTCATATTTAAGATTGAATTTGGAATCGATAATATTTAGACCCTTATTATTGGTTTGAATTGGTTGTTGATATGATTATCGTATTCCACCTCGTATTATAGACATGAGTTCATAATTGTTTGAGTTGTATTATCTGGTTCTGTATATGATCGAGGTACTGTTGAGCCGTTGAGTTTGATTGGTTGGTTATATCGGTTGTTGATTATTATCGAATGTGTGTTAATCGATTATTGCAATAGGTTGTGATGTTGATCTTGGATTACGACCGTTTTGTTGTGTTTGAGGTTGAAGAGTTCGTAGATTGTTATGGTCAGGTCTGACGAACTCGTAGACGCACGCAATGGAATTGGTAACGGCTTTGTCGTATCGGTATCGAGGCAAGTTTATACTTGTTCAGTTCATAATGTTTAATGCATGATTTTGATTTCATTTCATTTATAATTCATATATCAATGATATTATAAATATGAATTGTGAAGATAATAGTTTGTAGGTTGTGCTTTGATTGGATTAAATCATAATGTATATGATTTAAATGTGTTTGGTGAAGGCGGAGATGTGGGTTATCTTCGGTCTATGTTATGAAATGTTGGATATCAAGGGTAGTTTTCGTGATGACATTGGTATCGTGATAAAGGTTTATTGGTACTGAATTGACTGTATTTCATTTGAGGTTCCTTGAATCATTTGGATATTCATTCAGGGATGTTTGTTCGTGGAAAAGATATTACCTCCGGCTTTGAGGTAATTTCAGTATTGCTCAGTTATGAGAATAATATCTTGATGAATTGTTGTATATGATGTATGATGATGTTTCCTATATTGGGATTCGTATTGATTGTTTCGTTGAGAGATGTTGATCCCAGGACCATTGTTGGTATTGCTGATCGTGTTGATCGATTGTTGAGGGATGATGATCCCAGGACTGTTTGTATTGAGATTGTTGGTCGTGTTGATCATTCATTGGGAATGATGATTTTTTTTGATATTGATTGATCGTGTCGACTTTTCATTTTCAGTTTGTCGTTGTTCACTTGGTGAGTCTTTTGATCCTTATTGGATATGTGATTTCTTTGAGTTTCGTTGTCATGTTGCATCGTGACATATCTGGAGTCATATCTGCGTGCCGATTGGTCATTGTATAGGATTTTTAGCCAGGCACATATGGTCGTACGTTGATGTTTCCGCATTTAGGCCATGCACACGAGACGTTACTTCGTGAGGCTAATTAGGTACATGTCATACGTATATCCTGGATTCCGTATACGGGGTGGACATGTGCACGGACATATTTCCGGATCGGGCGTACTGTGATGTCCATCTTGAGCCATATTGATTGGTCTTTCGTACTCCATGTATGATTGGGTATTGTAACGCCCCAATACTTATTTAAATGCTATTTATTTTTCTAACGATCATGGATTTTGATTTAAATATTTACAGATTGTCCGATACTTGGACCGATACGTTCCTAGCATAAAATGAAGGAGTTAAAAGGAAAAGATTTCAAAATAAATTATAAGGATCATTTTTAGAATTTATGAAAGTGATTTCGAAAAATTCCGACGATTTTGATACGATAAAATTTCATTACAAAACACTTATATTGCAAAAATAATATTAAATTATTTTATTACTATTATCGAAAATCCGTTCCGAGCATATCGAAGATTTAACTCCGATGAGTCCGGAACAGGTCGGAAAATCGAATTTGGACATTAGGAAGGGGTCGAACCGGCCGAGCCAAGTAGACAGACATCTGCCGGTCACCGCCGGATATCTGCCGGTCACCGCCGGACACGCCTACCGACAGATGTCGGTCACGGCCGACAGAAGTTTCTCGACCACTATCAAGATAAGGCTGTCCAGCTGTCCGGATAAGGTCGGTCACGACCGATAGAAGCTTCTCGGCCACTATCCGGATAAGTATGTCCAGCTGTCCGGATAAGGTCGGTCACGACCGACAGAAGCTTCTCGGCCAGCTGTCTGGATAAGGCTTCCAGCTGTCCGGGTATGGTTGATTTTTAACCGATTTTGAGCCCCAATTTATACATGTTACGGGACATGTTTTTGTACATATCACATATAAATTTGAAGCTATGGACCTCAACTATAAAACGCCCGTAACATATTTCCCTTCCAAAAATTATAAAGGCTTCAAAAAGCCCGATGAAACAGGAAGCTCAAATCTGACAGTTTTTCAAAGGTGTTTGATAAAAGTCCTCAAAGAGATTTCATATTTTACATCAAGAATTTATGATCGGAAATATGAAAAAGTATTTTCAAGTGCTAGGAGAAGCGTATCCGGGATCCAAGAAGGACAACCGAGCCAAATTCAAAGGAAGATATTTCAATATTTCAGCAAATGAGGTGAGGTTATACTGTTTTAATATGTTACGGTCATCGTTGTGTCGTGTAACATGACGACCCGAGAGGGGTCGAAATAATGAAAGAAATCCGAGACGAGTCTCACACAGATAAGAATGTTTTATGTGCATTACACAACATGATTTTGACGATTTATAAGGGTTTAATCTCACTGAGTATGCTCGCGTACTCACACCTCGTCATTTATGTTTTTCAGGCTAAGGAATCGACGAACGGGACAAGCAGAAGATGAATACATACTCCCAACACGATGACGTTCTAAATAATAAAAGATGTTGTCGCCGTAATTATTATTATTTTTACGAAACACTTGATGTTCTTCGACGAATATAAATTTCAACGGACTATGTCCGAATATTTGATTTCCCATGTTTTTGTAAAGCATCTTGATGGTTGAATAAACGAGTTTTATTGAAGATTTATTGACTAAAATGCTTCCGCAAATACTCGAATTTATATAAAAAAATTTAAGAAAAAAATGAGCCGTGTAACGCGTTCTTTTTAATTAAGAAAGCCGGGCGTTATGAGAATGGTATCGGAGCAAGACCTCTCTCAAGACGGTGAGATTTGGGGATGAACCAAGCGGAAGTCGGTGAACATGTGACACCCGGGGCCGACGAGGGCGGGAGTGATCGCGGTGCAATAGAAAAGAGCACGGACAATGAGCGGCTCCGAGAAAGGGAGTGATCGCGGTGCAATAAGAAAAAGGGCACGGACAACGAGCGACTCGACAAGGCTTCTAGGCGGAGGGGACATGATCGAACCGAATTCTCACCGAACGAGAGGTATTCCAAGACTGTATAGGTATGGGACTATACGATTAAGGAGGTTTAAAAAAAAGATTTACTTATACAAAACAAGATATTTCAAAACTTTCTTATTTTTAAAGGTATAACGAATAATTACGGCATGATTATATTTTCGGGAGAATATGTGGTTCATCGCTGCTGCCCAACGTCGACTCTGAGGTAATGTTTTCAAGTATTCACTCTTTTATGAAAACTTAAAAATAATGGTATGAGTATAGAATGATTGTGTCGGCAAAAGATTTGAAAGGATATGTGAAGTATAAATGTTGTCCGAAAGGGACAAAATATGATTTCAAAGAAAGGTTTCAAAATGATTTTTGCTGACACAATATTTTTAAAGTTATTGATGAAAATACTCATACAAAGTTTGATACAGATTTTCAAAGTTCTTTACGAAGCTCAATTTCGAGGACGAAATTTTTTAAAGGGGGGAGGATTGTAACGCCCCAATACTTATTTAAATGCTATTTATTTTGCTAACGATTTAAATATTTATAGGTTGTCCGATACTTGGACCGATACATTCTTAGCATAAAATGAAGGAGTTAAAAGGAAAAGATTTCAAAATAAATTATAAGGATCGTTTTTAGAATTTATGAAAGTGATTTTGAAAAGTTCCGACGATTTTGATACGATAAAATTTCATTACAAAACACTTATATTGCAAAAATAATATTAAATTATTTTATTACTATTATCGAAAATCCGTTCCGAGCATATCGAAGATTTAACTCAGATGAATCCGGAACAGGTCGGAAAATCGAATTTGGACATTAGGAAGGGGTCGAACCGGCCGAGCCAAGTTGACGGACATCTGCCGGTCACCGTTGGACACGCCTACCGACAGATGCCGGTCATGGCCGACAGAAGTTTCTCGACCACTATCAAGATAAGGCTGTCCAGCTGTCCGGATAAGGTCGGTCACGACCGACAGAAGCTTCTCGGCCAGCTGTCTGGATAAGGCTTCCAGCTGTCCGGGTATGGTTGATTTTTAATCGATTTTGAGCCCCTATTTATACATGTTACCGGACGTGTTTTTGTACATATCACATATAAATTTGAAGCTATGGACCTCTACTATAAAACGCCCGTAACATATTTCCCTTCCAAAAATTATAAAGGCATCAAAATGCGCGATGAAACAGGAAGCTCAAATCTGACAGTTTTTCAAAGGTGTTTGATAAAAGTCCTCAAAGAGATTTCAGATTTTACATCAAGAATTTATGACCGGAAATATGAAGTATTTTCAAGTGCTAGGAGAAGAGTATCCGGGATCCAAGAAGGACAACCGAGCCAAATTCAAAGGAAGATATTTCAATATTTCAGCAAATGAGGTGAGGTTATACTGTTTTAATATGTTACGGTCATCGTTGTGTCGTGTAACATGACGACCCGAGAGGGGTCGAAAGAATGAAAGAAATCCGAGACGAGTCTCACACAGATAAGAATGTTTTATGTGCATTACACAACATGATTTTGATGATTTATAAGGGTTCAATCTCACTAAGTATGCTCGCGTACTTACACCTCGTCATTTATGTTTTTCAGGCTAAGGAATCGACGAACGGGACAAGCAGAAAATGAATACATAGTCCCAACACGATGACGTTCTAAATTATAAAAGATGTTGTCGCCGTAATTATTATTATTTTTACGAAACACTTGATGTTCTTCGACAAATATAAATTTCAACGGACTATGTCCGAATATTTGATTTCCCATATTTTTGTAAAACTGTACTGATGGTTGAATAAACGAGTTTTATTGAAGATTTACTGACTAAAATGCTTCCGCAAATACTCCGAATTTATATAAAAAAAAATTTAAGAAAAAAAATGAGCTGTGTAACGTTCTTTTTAATTAAGAAAGCCAGGGCGTTATAGGTATGTTCGACAGTTTGCGACTGGTTGTTCATACACCCGAGGGGTATGTTCGATAGTCGGGGTTATTTCTATGAGATCCATTATATTTGATCTTGTTTGGAGTTTACCATGTTGATGGTATTCTCGGTCGTTGTTGATTCTTTGTTGATCTCGTTTTGGAGTTTACCATGTGATGATAATCTCGGTCGTTGTTGATCCTTTGCTGATCGTGTTGGAGCTTACCATGTGATGGTATTCTCGGTTGTGGTTGACCATTGATTGGTCGTATTGGAGTTCATCATGTCGATGATATTCGCAGTTGATTTCATTGTTGATCATTGTTATATTTTGATCGTATGAACATTCAGACCTTGAGTCGATGTTTTGGGACTGGTTGTCATTGTATTGGGCAGTTGTTTCAGAGATCTATTGTGATTGATAATATTTTATCAGGGCTGAGATATGATTGTGTGATCTGACGGACAGGATTTGGCACGGATGAATTATTTCACGCTTATGAGTTATGATGATGTTTTTGAGGATTCTTGGCATTGTTTGAATACAATACAGATGGTTGTGGTTGAGTTCATTTCGTCATTTGAGAATGTGAAATGTGGATTATGGTAAGGATTGATTTGGTATGGATTGCTATGGGTTGGTAAGGTTATGACGGTAAGATTATGTTGGTAGTATTCTTGCTATGTTATTACATTAGTATGTAATTATTTATGATGATGTGATCATTATCATTGTTGAGTACTGTGGCTGACCCCATCGTGGGCTTTATTTTTAGGTACTCGGAGATCGAGCTAGTAATGGTCGTGAAGAGATCAGCTTCCCTGGTGATAATGGCTAAGACATGTATTTGGGAACCGAGTATTTTATTGTTCATTATATTCCGCTGCAAATGTATTTTTAATTATGTCTATGAAACGACCCACACTAACTACCTAACTTAAACTATATTATATCATATTAGTACTTATAAATTACGGTGAAATTTCGGCAGAATTTCCCCTAAACTAGTACCTATCCCAAACGTGTGACATAAAACCAACACAAGTATCACACAGAGACATATAGTCTCAATCCGAATCAAACTCATGACACCAATATCCTCGTAGCTATAACTACAAGAGATTAATAAACAACAAAAGTAGTTTTCCCAAATCACTCACTTATTTATTTTACATTACGATATCTAAACAACCTCACATGTTACATAAACATACTAAGTGAACTTAAAGTACCCATCACACCATCAACGACACTCGAACATATGAGTACATTACTACAATACATATTTATAAAGCAAGGTTCAGAAACAAGAACGAAAATAGGTTAAGCCAATGGTTAAGCCCGACAGGTCGTCATCCATGTACGTCGACCTCAGCAGCAGTAAAACTCCAACCATCTAGCGAGGGAACATGCTCAAGCATCAGGATTACCTACAATGCATAAACTACGTGAGCTAAAGCCCAATAAGTAGAAATCATGCATATATCATGTCTGATGCAACATATAACATATGATCATCAATGAGAATCTCTCAAAATAATTTTCTTATCCTTGGGCCCATTGAACCACGTACTAAGCACCGAAATGAGCTCAATATCATATCATATCATGAGGCATACATCTACCATGCCAGATATATAAGGCCTGCATCTACCACACCAAATATATCGTGAGAACATGCATCTACCATATCTCACAAATCCTATAAGCACTCATCTACCGTGCTAAACATATAATAAAAGCATGCATCTACCATGCCTCGGTTCTCTAGCAGTGGCCAACAAAACATTTCTCTTTTATTTCTTTCCATGATCGTACCATGCATACATTAGTGAGCCTCCTATTATGCATGCATATGGAGATGTTAATGGATGTTATGATCATGTAAGGTGAAACCAAACACTTTAAGCTTAATATAGATCAATGATACAATACAATAGAAGACTCTCAATATATCATCAAGTTCAACAACTAGTTATACAAACAATACTATGTTTATGCATTGTAGTTGCAGATGGATTTCCACTTATCTTGATCGGGTAATACCCTTACGTTTATACCAATAGGATGTGGTTGTGATGATATATCTTCAATTCAAATATCCTGAAGCCACCAATCAGAACAGTCTCAATCTCACCAACCCGCCAACAGCTATATTTATACTGGATCTATTTCCAAGATTATAAATAGCTCCAAGCAAGAGGACATTGGACACATTTTACTTCAAGAAATACATCTGACGCTTAAAACTCCGACAATCTTAATATCAGCTTACAAGAGCAGTATATTTCCTTAGCATACAGCTTCAGCAAGAGAGGAAATATATGGAGTCCACAACACAAATAGCACACCTTACAGCGGACGCTCATCAAGCATAAAGTTGTTGTTTGACCTTGTTTTTCCAAACCGTTCATTGAGATTAACTTAGCCCTATGTGGATTAAGTCTTGCATGTTCTGTCCTGCGTGGGACGAACAACACCAAGACAAAAGTTTTAATATGTGTGAATAAAAAGCAAGTCGAAGAAGCCAAGCCAATCTGTGTGAACGGCCCAAGCCACTGTTGGCTGTATCAATATGTGTGTGAGATGCATCGATGCATTTAGTTAAAGTCACGTAGCTATGTATGCTGGTATTTTAATATACATCTTACTCCTGTGTGGAGGACCAGTGGACGTAGTGGGATTTACCTCGAACCACTTAAATCTGTGTATATTTACATTCTATCATTTACTGTTTTCTATATGCCTGTGTGATTTAAGTATACATATTGTAAAAACCCTGTACGCACTAAGGAAATAGGAAATTAATCAGTTGCTGTATTTACAGCAACTTATCATCAGACTTCTGCTACGCAAGTAACTTCGAAAAAGATATAGCTTATTCAACCCCTCCTTCTAAGCTATTTACTGTATACTGTGTGGCCAACAAGTAGTATCGGAGCGGTTGATCTACAAAGAATCAGTCGATTTTTAACCAAATCAGATCTAAAAAAATCACTAGCTTTTGAAAACTTTATTTTCGTATTTTCATCATTTATCTTACTTCTATCATGGACACCTATATGATCAATAAAGTCCCTATGTTTTTTTATAATCAATTTGATGATCGTAGAATTAAGATTGAAGCTCATCTTGCAACGATGCATGAAGAGATGATCTTCATCATCCAGGGAGGACCAATCAAGAAAATGATGGTCAACATAGCTGCAAGAATCAATGGGCAATCTCATGCAGAGATGCTTGAAAAGAAGCGCGAGTAGTAGATAACGGACGATCATAAGCGTTAGAACCTCGACAATGTTGCTAAGGATGCGATATTTGTCACTCTCAACAAAGGCACATTTTCGAAGGCAAAAAGCTATAAGACAGTCAAAGAAATTTCGGAAAAACTCAATCTTATTTGCGAGGGAACTGAGCTTTCAAAAGAAAACAAAATTTCAAAATTACCTCAGCAATTCGAATATTTTAAAATAAAATCTTTCGAGATGGTTGAGGAGCTTGACCTCAGATTTACCGGCATTGTCAGTGAACTTGAAGCATTGGGTAAGTGTATACCCAATAGGAGAAAATTTAAAAATCTTTAGATCACTCCCTATCCGATGGGACATTAAGACCACAGTTATGTGTATGTCTTGTAATCTTAATGACATATCTGCTTTTGATCTCTTCTCTGGCCTCAAGGGATTTTAGTATGACATTGACAAGAGAGAGAAAGCAGAAGAGTCACCTGCCAAGACTACAACACTATCCGTTGTATCTGACAGGAGATATAGTTCCGCACCCAACACATCCAAATCGACATGCAAGGCAGCAGACATCAATGATGACATCCTGTAGTAAGACGAGATGGCCCTGCTCATGCATAAATTCCAAAAATTCATCAAGAAATATGGAAAGGCCCCATATAGGCCCAAACCATCTAATAGGGTGACTTTCGAATCACCTTCATTTGGAGATTATAACCTATGTTACAACTACAGGAAACCAGGACATTATGCGAACCAGTGTCTTCATCCCAAAGTACAGAAGTTGCCCAAAGCCGAGCAACAAGAGAAGGATGAGAAAAGGCGCATTGGAGAAACAAGATCAGGCCTTGATTGGAGAATCAGAAGCCTCGCCCGCATCAACGAAGATCGAGGAGTGCCTACAGGCAATCACTGACAGTGACTCCTGTGACGATGAAATAGAGGATAAAGCATATATATGCTTTATGGCCAAAGATGAAGAGGATGATGAAGACAGGGATGATGAGGTAAGCTCAACTACAACTGTTCCTATCAATGCATCGCATACTTTTGAAAATATGATGAATGAGTTTAGAACCATTCAAAAAGCATGTGAGATGCTCAAACAGGAAAACATACAACTCTCCATTTCAAACTTAGAGCTAAAAGATGAAAATGATTTGCTGATATAAAACATGTCTTTAGACTGTGAAAACAGCAAAATTACTCAAAAAAACTAATAGAAAACAATCATCAACTTTCAACAGAACTAAATGAGGTAAAATTTCATAATACTTGCAAGACAAATGATTATGCTTTGTTAGAAACTAAAATGTAAATTCTGAATAAACGAGAAGTAGAACTCAAGACCATCCTTAAATCATTTGAAAAATCATCAAGAAGGATGGAAGACATTCTAAGCACTGCAGCATGCCCACGATCAATGTGGCTTAAGATATGACCCGTTCTCCCACAAGGAAAAATCTAGTACGGTGTTTGTCAGGGGAGTGGAACCCATTCCTGAACCCGAAGAGACCCCGAGACCCGTAAAGGTCAGATCTGCCCCACCTAGGACAGCAAAGGCTGTGATTCTGCCACCAAGTTCCTATCATAAGAAGGGAAAACCCCAGCCTCCCACACCTATAAGACGAAATGCTAATAACCAACAGTATGCTCCCCGATCATACCAACAGTGCCAGCAACCAGCTAGAAAAAAGGTTGTATCTAAGTATCAAAGTTATGAACCGCAGTAATATCAACAGTACAGTGCATTTAGATACTGGATACAGGAACCCCAGTATCCATCCAGGAAGCAGGCTGCTGCGCATCTCCATCATCAATAGATCTGAGAATCCAACAGGAAACCTAAATGGCATTGCGGCTGAAGAAAATGGTTCCCCCTCCGAGACGGAAACCGTACTGGAACCAAAACCCTATATTTTACATGCATATTAATCAGGATTACAGCACTATGTGCCTGCCCCATGTAAATATGCAAAACAGGACCAAAAGCAACCTACATCAAACCAATTGATGTCAGGCAAATTTGGGTACCAAAAGGCACTAACAACTATGGACCCAACAATCAAAGGGGACTTAAACTAATTTTTTTGATTACATGACATCAAGGAGAAGGACATCCGGTAGTTTGATAGCGGATGTTCTTGCCATATGACAAGAGATATCAACAAGCTGTCGGATTATGTAGAATGTCGTGGTCCAAAGGTGCGATTCGGTGATAAATCTAAAGCAAGAACAAGAGGGAAAGGAACCCTACTTTCATATTTTTGGATGCAGATGTTACGTGCTCAACAATGGTAAGGATCAACTGAAGACCTTCCACGAAAAATTGGATGAGCGTATTTTCATTGGATACTCCTGTGTCAGCAAAACGTTCAGCGTATTTAACAAAAGAAGCTGACAATAGAGGAATTCATCCACATAATATTTGATGAACCCCACTTTGACCCTACAGGAGTAGAAGACATAATCCAAAGAATCCAGACACTCTCTATTGATGAGCCCCAAACTCCAATAGAACCAGTTGTGGACCTAGAAGTCAATCCTGCCGCTGTAAGAACAAAAGCAGTAGAAGCTGAAAGTTCAACATGTTACATCACGATATGCCGAGCTAGAACCTGACAGGAGGTGGCTAGGAGATCACCACTAGGAGTTAATAATTGGAGATATAAGAGCCGGTGTAACCACTCATACAAAAATGTAGAGTACACAATGCACTGTACTTTATGCTCAGGAAGAGACAACTTCTGAGAAGTCTCAATTCCCTGTATGGAAATCTCTACCCGAACTTAGGAGATCGCTATGTGCACCTAGCTATATTCGTAGCCCAGTCTGAACCTTCTTTAACCAATGAGGCTCTAAATAATTCTCATTGGATCAGTTCGATGGAAGACGAACTCAATGGTTTCGAACGAATCAATGTTTGGTACCTAGTCCCTAGACCAACACAGCAGTTAGTCATAGGAACCAAATAGGTATTCAGAAACAAAAAGGACAAAAATGGACTTGTGATGAGAAACAAATTTAGACTAGTATCCCAAGGATACAGGCAGGAAAAAGGAATCGACTATTATGAAACATTTATACTCGTAGACCGACTAGAAGCCATCAGGATATTCCTAGCATTCGCCACTCACAAGAACTTTATTATATATCAAATGGATGTTAAGAGCGCATTCCTGAATAGAGACCTCACCGAAGAAGTCTACGTTGAACAACCACAAAGGTTTGTCAATACTGAAGGCGGAGACCTTGTATACATGCTAAGGAAAGCACCTTACAGGCTCAAGCAATCACCTAGAGCCTGGTATGAAACCCTGTCACTGTATCTGATCGATAATGGATTTGAGAAAGGTGCAGTCGACAAAACCCTCTTTAAAATACAGGAAGGTGATGATCTTCTTATGGCTCAAATATATGTAGATGATATCATATTTGGTTCAACTAACCTTGCTTTATGTCAAATGCTCTCTCATCTCATGCAAAATAAATTTGAAATGAGTATAATGGGAGAACTTAGTTATTTTCTAGGATTGTAGGTGAAACAACTCCCTACAGGTATATTTATCAACCAAGAAGTATAGGAAGAAGCTACTCAACAAATCTGGGATGAATAACTCCAAATCATCGTCCATCCCATGAGCACTTCCACACAGATATGTGTTGATGAAGCTAGAAAGTCGGTTGATCAATCACTCCACAGGAAGCTAATAGGCTCACTCATATACCTAACAGCAGGCCCGATATCCAGTTTGTTGTAGGAGTGTGTGTTCGGTACTAGGTAGTACCTAAGGAGTCACACTTCACCACAACCGAACGAATCCTTAAGTACGTGAAAGTAAAAATTGATGTAGGATTATGGTATCCTGAGGAAGGAGGAATCGGTTTGGTAGGCTACAACGACTCGGACCTTGGAGGCTGTAAGTTGGAGAGGAAGAGTACAAGCGGAAATTGTCACTTCCATGGACCTAGACTTGTGTCATGGTTCAGTAATAAGCAGTTGGCCAACTCGCTTTCTACAGCAGAGTCCGAATATTATGCTGCTGGAAGTTGTTGTATGCAGATTCTCTGGATGCAACAGCAGTTACAAAATTATGGGATCCATGCCAGAGAGACACCAATCATGTGTGATAGCATGAATGCAATTTCTATCAAGCATAACCCTGTAAGTTACAAGATTATGGGATCCATCATTTCATCAGGAATCATGTTGAGAATAAAGATTTTCGGATCGAGAAGATTCATATAGACATCCAGTTAGCTGACATTTTTACTAAACCCCTCAGCACCACCAGATTCTGCAAGCTTCGCCAAGAATTGGGAATGCTACAGCCAGACTCCCTGTAACTTTTTACATTTTACTCATCAATGGAGGGGAATGCTGTAAGATCCATGAATACAGTATCCACTTTAATTAATTGTATACTCAAAACTTTAAGTTGTATCCTTACTGTAGGAGGCAGAAGGGTTTATAACCCTACTACATATGACGTGTGCATTAATTAAGGTGGAATACAGTATGAACCAAGAATACAGTATTAATCTAAAACTTTTGTAAGAAATGAATCCTGTATGTACCTTTTAAGGAGGAACTCTGTATTTTCACGGGTACAGCACATACACTGTAGGATATTAATTAATATTTTAATCATATCTCAATTCATACTTTTAAACACAACAAAATGTTTTAAGGCCACGTGCACTGGCTGAATTTAAAGCGATTTATCTTTCAAGACTAAAGACACACCTGGGCTTTAATGCCTTATAAAACCGTGATCTCAAAATGCAAACCGCCGTTTCGTGGAATAGTGGAAGACAAAATGTTTCATAAGTGGGACCGCTCATTAATTTCAAAACTAAATAATTAGACGTAGAAGTTAAATCTAAATCCTTCTTGTATGTTCATTTAAAAGACGGTTCCCATCCCTTAAATCTGACGGTTCACTGTAACCTACCTTCCCTGCACCCTATAAAAGGGCCAGTATGCTGATCTACACACTCTTTATGCTTTCTGCATATTGTCAAGCCTACAACATACAGCCTACATACTTTCTATATTTTTACTTACCTCTTTTTAAATTCACTTCTGCAATAATGTCTCCTTCCCAGACTTCATATTTCTCAGTTAAGAAGAAGAACATGATAATAGATGGAAGAATCTTTGCACACTCCGTTCTTCAGCAGCACATAATTTTTGAGGATGAGGATATGACTGGGATGAATCTTGTTGTCTCCCGTGTGAAGCAAACTGGCCTGTACCGTCTGGGTAGCCTGCATCCCGATAGCTACGACGAGCAGATTGTTGAAGTGTTCTTTGTTGATGCAGAGTTTCACTATGTGTCGAACAAAAAGGGTTATATCGTTTCTGCCATCTAAGATAAAGAGATAACTGTTGACCACGAACTCCTTGAACATTGGTATAGACTTGCCTCCGATAGGCTGACATGGGAGGAGCTGGAGTCTTTCGGGTCTGAGGAGCTTTTGAAGGGTTATTTGGATCTATTCACTGGGAACTCCTAACCTTCTCAAGTTCATTTGTATTGTCAAAAGAGGAACTTAACTCTGCACTATCTCTATTTTCATGAGTTTTGCTACGAGGTAGTTGAGAATAGAACTGGTGCATTCGAGATGTTCACAAGCCTGCATTTTAGGATGATGGTGGCCATCATGACTGGAGAAAAGGTGAACTAGTACAAGATCATCTTGAAAAGGCTTTAGGAGGAAGCATCGAAGCCTGAATCTGCCAGAAAATCTTTTGGCCTCATACTGAATTATATCCTGACTAGTTGTGGCATAAAACAGTCAGTAAATGCCAAGAAGATTCTTGACGGGAAGTTCTTGGTAGCTCGATGCCATCAGCTTTGAACAAGGAGTCACTTCTCGCGAACGGCCCAATCATTTCTCCCTCCCGACATCTAATATCCTAGAGATATTGCTGATCTTCCCTCAAAATACAAATTTGGTGACAGTAAGAAGAAGGCTGTCAGGAAGAAAAGAAGCATTCCCTGTTGCTGCCCGAAATATTATCCGGAGATAGATATTGCTGGAATGGACAGACAGCAAACAAGGTTGCGGGAGCACGTCCGAGGGAATGGAAATAGCACAAGATTTTCCGGGTTTGTTAGGCCCGGGATTGAATTCTCTCGCGAGATGTTATTAATAATAATACGTTTGAGTACAAATATTAATGTAAAAATGCGATTACAATGAGTGTAAAAGATTCTAGTTATCTAGCTCTTGAGCGAAGCTCTGCGTGTTCTAGCTGGGATGTCCTTTTGTGACGGGCGATCGACTTCCCTGTATTATAATAAAGGGTGATCGTCTTTTAGCATATGGGTTATCTGCCTTGAAGTCCGCGGATGCTGCTGGCATCCAGCTGTGTGGTCCATTGGGGAGCCCGCATGCTTCCTGAGTTGCTGTCACGGGAGGTCCCACTTGCACCTTTCGGCGGGTCTGTCGGTAGGTGAAAAGATGCCGACAGGCTGTGGTCAACGATCCATGTCCTGCGGCGCCTTTTTCGGATCTGCATGTGGGACACTGTCCGAGCTTCATCTTTTGCCGACTAGACATGCTGGCTTTGCATGGCCAGAGACGGTCGTTATTGGTCGGGCACCAGAGTCGATCGCCAGGTGCCAAGAGACGATCGCCTTAGATGTCGATCGCTCGGCACTGGGACTTGACCTGGGACCTTCGATCGGCCTATCTGCCTTGGTCTATTCGACTTTGTCTCGATCGCCCGGTCTCTGTGCCGATCGCCGGTTGAGATGTATAAATCTCGACACAACAATTTCTCCCCAGCTTGCTCCGATGTTGAAGACATGGGACGATGTTGGTCACTACAGTATACTGGATACAGTTTGGAAAATAGTTTAAACAACAAACTGTACGGAATCTGAATCTGAGTGCGTAGCGGAAGTCTTGGATACAGTAGGTTGCTGTGGATACAGCAACTAAGTGTATGGTGTATACTTAATATATCACAGTAATTTTAAAACAGTAAAAGCTGAAGGTAAATAACACAGCAATTAAAGTGGTTCGAGGTAAACCCCTCTACGTCCACTGGTCCTCCACACAGGAGTAAAAAGTTTATTATAATTACTGCGTACACAACTACATAATTATAAACAAACCTATCCTTGTATCGTTCACACAGATTGATACAAAGAATATCACTTTCAACCGTTCACACAGATTGGTTAAAGCTTCCTTCTTGACTAGCTTCTTCACACACAGTTCCAAACCTTCGTCCTTATTCGTCCCACACAGGTCAGAATAACTTGTTGAGTTCACACAGAGCTCAGTTTTTACACAGAGGTAAAAGGTAGGTAACCAGGTAAGAACAGCAGCTTTGAATATGAAGTCTTTGAGCTGATGATGGCTGTTCTTGATGTTGAGCACTGTATATCTCTTTCGTTCTAAATTGCAGTATGCTTTGGAGATATGTTTGCTCTGATGATAACTTTTGATAGCTTGAGAGTTAGGTTACTTCGGGTGTAACTGATCTTCAATGTCTTCAAGGATATATATAGTCTCTGAAGAAAGTATCCGTTGAGATATATCCGTTTGAATAAGATTTCGTTCCAATGGGATTAAGACATGATCCGGATTTCGTGGGATTCTGAAGATCTGAAGACTGACAGTATTTAAATACTTTATCCTTGAGTATTTAAATACTTCTTTGTTCAACGGGACTTGACTTGTGTTCTTTCTTGTCCTGTTGTGAGCTGTATGGAAGATAACTGTATTTTGAGTTTCGAGACAGTTTCCATACTTGGTCTTTTTACAAGACTACTTGTCAGATCAAGAGCTTCACTTATATGCTGATTCGAGGCAGGTCTTCGATACAGGATAAAGCCTCAAAGCTTCGATACAGTTTCTTTACTGTATTCGGATTGGCATATATGTCAAAACCTCCTATTATCAAATAACATTCGATACAGGGATCGGCTATCCCGGCTGTTTCGATACAGGGCATTTGTTTTTCCCAACAATTTCCCCCTTTTTGACAATTTGCCAAGACTAACTTTCTTAATTCTTCGAGTCTTCTTGATGATGCCAAAACCTTCTTCATGAAGCATTCTTCTTTGATGACTTCTGGCAGATTTCTTGGTCTTTTGTCAATAGGTCTGACTTAGTGATTTAGTCTACAATAATGAACTGCTCGCAGGCAAGTTCGATACAGTTTAAGATTTATTACAACTTAAGCCTATGATTGGCGCGCAGGCACAATCTTACAATGTATTCTAAGTTTACAACTGAA
Source organism: Orobanche coerulescens (assembly GCA_033398695.1). Classification (NCBI taxonomy): domain Eukaryota; kingdom Viridiplantae; phylum Streptophyta; class Magnoliopsida; order Lamiales; family Orobanchaceae; genus Orobanche; species Orobanche coerulescens. The sequence goes on from CM065806.1 coordinate 73,145,709, forward strand.
ATTATAAACTGTTCGTAGACTAGTTTGTACAGCTTATTTTTCAATCAAGTTTATCTAACTTGAAATTCCTATCAAACAATTTAAGTAATCATACATTAACACAGTAGATTACGAGTTGTAATCTTTCAAGACAAACAAACATTTTTATTGATATTCAAAATGATTGAGTACAGAGTTTGCTGTTTCGAATAGAAATTACAAAAACAAAAATAATATACATAAATTTCATCTCCTTATCTATAAACCGCATGCCTCCATAGTCTTTTTCCTTGTTCATTCTCGGTGCCACGCCACCAGTTTTGAAGAGAATCATTGCCTCGATCTTGGTATATCGCTCTTCCTTCATATGAACGATCAAAGGCAAGTATCCAATCTTCTGGATGGGTGACCCGATCTCCTCTTCTATGTTTGGATTTCATTTCGATTTGGAGAGGGAGTTTACCTTCTTCTAGCATCTTCGAAAATTTATCTGCGGCCTCCGCTAACGTTTTATAATTTTTGAAGATGGCGGATTCCCTGATGAGTCTGACAAAATATCTCATCAGTTCATTCTTCCTCCAGTGCTTCACTTCGTCGGCAGTTGGGTTGCGGTTGGTCGGCAGACGAATTTCCGAAGGTCTCTGAATAAGAGTTTGCCAAGGGACATTAGGGTCATGGAATTCCGGTCTGGAGCCTGAAATTTTAAAACTTTGGGATTGAGGTGCTAGCTTGTTCAATTCGGCAGTGATACTGTTCTGAGCAGCCTCAAATTCCCTTTCTTGTTGCAGCCTTATTCTCCTAGCAGCTTCTCGTGCCTCTTCCCCCTTTTTGGCTTCATCAAGACTTTGCAGGATTTCAAGAGCAGCGTCCTGTTTGGTCTCGATGCTGGTCATTCTTTCAACAAGGGAGGAAAGAGTCTGCGACATTTCCTGAATGCATTTGTCGTGAGCACGCAGTTGAGAGCTGTTCTCAATCATTGCACAAGCGGTCTTGGCTTCAGCTATCCTTGTCTTTGTAGCTTCCTCCTTCAGCAGTTGCTCCTGCTTATCTTCCATGATCTTCAAGGCTTGCTTGAAAACTTCTGGCAAAAGAATGAATGCGTCGACAACTCGAGATACTTCGTGTTGAAGAGTGGTCATTTCTTCGACGGTAGAGGTGTGCATCCAATTCAGTGCCTTTTCAACGGAAGATAGAGCATTTACTGCATCTTGGATAAATACAGTCTGAAGGCCAAGAGCTCGCAGGCGCTCTTTTCGTGCGGCAGAGATCGGAGAATCTGGTTCGGCAAGGTCTGCAGCGCTGTTCAACCTTCTTACATTCACGGATAGACGTGAAGTAAGTTGGACATCCTCAGGTTTGGTACCGTCCTCGGATTCCATTGTTGAAGGGGCGGGAGCAGCTTCCTGTGGTTCGGCGGCAATTGGTGGAGAAGCTTCCTGTGGCGAAGGTTCTTTAGCACTCATGGATGCAGGAGGGACTGAATCCTCCTGTTGGCTTGCAGGAATAGCTTCTTCGGTCGTAGCAGGCGCGGGTGCCTGTTCGAAAATTTCTTGAACTTCCTCGACTGGAGGGACTGATTCCTCTTGGTCGGGAATGTTCTCGGGCTGTGGCGAAGGGGGATTGGCTTGGGTACAAGGCCCTTCGTCATTTCTTGGTGGAGAGGCATCTCGAGCTTCAGCCTCTTCACGACTCATTCTCAGACCTGCTTGTAAAGCGTCGTCGTCGTCGTCTGAGTCATGGTCTTCGTCATCTTTTGGATTGGTGGGAGAATCCTCTGACTTATTCTTTCCTTTTCTTCGGGCGTCAGATTTGTGCAGCAGGTGGCTTTCAATTAGATCCTTGCACGAGGAGTTGTCCCATCGAAGCAGGGCCTCAATTTCAGTTGAGTCTGTTACTTCGGAGACAAATCTCTCTTCGTGGCTCCAACCGCTCCAATTGTACAGTGTGTCATACGGAGCTAGCCTGTAGCCTTTCCATTGCAGAAATCTTTCGTACGCGTGTTCAATTTGAACCGAAAGAAGTGTCTGATTTATGATAGAGTCAGGGGAGGGACTTCGAATAACGTCTGGAGACGCTGTTGAGGATTCTGTGCAGTATGGGATCCTGTACGGAAGATGGACTCCTTGCAGGGGATGGTGCCCCGAAGGATGATGGATCCTGCACGGGTGTGGGATCCCGCAGAGGAGAAGTAGCTTTTGGCTCCGAATGGGCAGCCGACTCGCTAAAGTCTTGAGCATTGGCAGATGTCTCTATATCCGTCGTAGCCGCCAAAGGCTCGGGATCTACTGTCGATACAGTAGGAGACACCTCTTCCACAGGGGTTGGGCCCTGGGGTTCTTCATCAGTGGGTTGCGCCACGGGGGAGACATCCTTGGAGTGCTTGGCAGATTTGATTTTTGAGAGCCTCCTGAGTCTCTTCTTGGACTTCTCACCAGCAGAGTGTTTCTTGCTGTGAGATCGCTTTCGCTTCTTTGAAGATTCCATTTCTGGGACTTTCAAGTTTCATCTCTTGGGTTGGCAGAAATTGGCATGTGCCTGGTTCTTGGATGGTTGCAATGCATGGTGCTCTGGTTATACGCAGTGGGTTTGACACCTCCTAAGTATATCCTCGAGCTATTCTTCTTTGCGTCGGCGGATTGCGTCAGTCCGCACTTCGTCAGGATGTGATTCAGCATTAAACCAAAGGATTTCTTTTGGGTGGCAGGTTTGCACACCTCTTCTTGAAGACGTTTCAGAATTATTTGGCACCAATTGACCTTTTCACAGGTCAAAATAGCTACCATCATTCTGAACCTTAAGTTCGTGCACATCTCGAACGCACCGGTTCGGTTTTCAATGATCCTGGAGCAAAAGTCATGAAGATACACAAAATGAAGAAGAAAATTTTTCTTGTGACAAGTAGTTGTCACCATATCCACCACTTTGGACCCTGTAAATAGTCCATAAAACTTGGTAATGAGTTCTTGAGACCCGAACGTCTCAAGTTGGTCCATGGTCAGGCCATCGGCGGGCAGCCTGTAGATTCTCTGAAGCAGATCGCGATCGATACAGATTTCCACTCCCTGGACAGTTGCAGTGATGTCAGCAACATGTCCTCCCTGGGCCAGTGACAGAAAACGGACGGCGGCGTTGAGGTAGAATTCCTCAACCAGATGGGCGTCGTATTTGTCGGCGGTCTTGCTCCCAAGGCGATAGAGGCCTTGTTGTTCAAGACGAGTAATGATATACTCCATCGGTTCTGAGTCGTTGGTTTCTGAGAGAATTCGGTCGATGATGACAGGTTTGGAGAAGATCTGGCCATCAATGATGTTAGAGGATTTCTTCAGAACAGGGGAAGAAGATTGACTAGCCATTGATGTTTTCTTAAGAAATAGGGTGCAAGAAAACAATCGAAATTCGCAGTGAATGTGCAGAAAATATATAGGCTGTTTGCTTGAGAACTCTTGTAATTGCAGAAAGCGTAAAGAGTCTCTAATGGCAGATACAATCCTTTTATACTTGGGCGGCGAAATAGGGTTTTGCAGAGTACGAATGGTCAGATTTTAAGGGATGGGAACCGGTTTTGAAATCAACGGTCAAGATGGATTTAGTGTAACCGGTACGCTAATCCATTAAGAGGTTTAAAAATAAAGCGGGTCCCACTTCTGACATAGGTTGATACCCTAAATGCCTGAAACGGCGGTTTAAAAATAATAAACAATTTAAAAACATCGCGGCTTTTGAGATTCAGTTGTCCAGATGTCGTGTAAGGCATTTAATGAACATGACGTTTGACATAAAAACAGGGCACGTGGACAAAAATTATTTTAAAAAGGAAATAATATTATATTATATACTGAATCGAAATCCTATAGCATGTGCTGTTCTCCGCGTCGATACACGTTCCCTCTTAAAAAGGTACTAATAGGTTTTGAATTCCATACAAAGAATATTCGATTAATGCTGTATTCATGGGTCCTACAGTATTCCCCCTTAATTATTGCACACACCAGCTGTAGGATTCATATGTGTTCCCTCGCTACAGTACTGTATTGATGATTCTGAGTGTACAGATAATTAATGTTAGATACTGTATTCACGGGTCTTACAGCATTCCCCCTCAATTGTTGAGTAAAAACAGTAAATTACTTACAGGGAGTCTGGCTGTAGTATTCCCAATTCTTGTCTGAGCATGTTGAATCTTGCTGTGTCGAGAGGCTTGGTGAAAATGTCGGCCAGCTGAACGTCTGTATCAACTTTTTCCAGGCAAACATCCTTGTTCTCAACATGATTCCCGATAAAATGATGCTTCATGTTGATATGTTTAGCGCGCGAGTGCAGAACAGGATTGTGCGTGATTGCAATTGCACTCGTGCTATCACACATGATTGGAGTCTCTCTAGCATCGATTCCATAATCTGACAGTTGTTGCTGCATCCAAAGGATCTGCATACAGCAGCTACCAAAGAAGATAGTACTGATTCGGCCGTGGAAAGAGAGTTAGCCAATTGCTTCTTACTGAACCAAGAAACGAGTCTAGGTCCGAGAAAGTGACAAGTTCCACTTGTACTCTTCCTATCTAGCTTGCAACCTCCGAGATCCGAGTCGATGTATCCAACTAAATCGAATCCGCCTTCCTTAGGATACCACAGTCCTGCATCGACTGTTCCTTTAATGTATTTCAGGATTCGTTTAGTTGTATTGAAGTGTGATTCCTTAGGTGCAACTTGGTATCTCGCACACACTCCAACAAAGAATCGATATCGGCTCGCTAGCCGTCAGGTACAGGAGCGAACCAATGAGCTTCCTGTAGAGTGATTGGTCAAACGGCTTTCCGGCTTCATCAGCACTAATTTGCACGGAAGTGCTCATAGGGGTTGGCGAGGATTTGGAAGTGTTCATTCCAAATTTGTTGAGAAGTTCCTTGCTGTATTTCTCATGGTTGATGAATATACCTGTAGGCAACTGCTTTACCTGCAAACCTAGAAAATAACTAAGTTCCCCCATCATACTCATTTCAAATTTACTTTGCATGAGATGAGAGAACCTTTGACATAGAGCAAGGTTAGTTGAACCAAAAATAATATCATCGACATAGATTTGTACCATTAGAAGGTCATCACCTTCCTGTATCTTGAACAAGGTTTTGTCGACAGCACCTTTCTCAAATCCGTTGTTGGTTAGATCTCGGGACAGTGGTTTCGTACTGTGCTCTAGGGGCTTGTTTAAGTCCGTACAGCGCTTTCCTTAGCCTGTAAACTAGATCGATACCGTCTGTGTTGGCAAACCCTGGTGGTTGTTCAACATAAACTTCTTCTGCAAGCTCTCCATTTAGAAAAGCACTTTTGACGTCCATTTGGTATACGATAAAACTCTTATGGGCGGCAAAGGCTAAAAATATCCTAATGGCTTCTAGTCTCGCTACAGGGGCGAAGGTTTCATCATAGTCGATTCCTTCTTCCTGACAATAGCCTTGTGCTACTAGTCTGGATTTGTTCCTAATGATAAGTCCATTTCGATCCTTTTTGTTTCGAAATACCCATTTGGTTCCTATAACCGATTGGTGTGTCGGTCTGGGTACAAGATACCATACATTGTTTCTTTCGAAACCGTTAAGCTCTTCTTCCATAGATGTGATCCAATGAGAATTGTTAAGAGCGTATATGGTCGAAACAGGTTCGGACTGGGCTAAGAATACAGCGATAGTGCACATATTGAGTCTCCTAAGTTCGGATTGAGATTTCCATTCAGGAAACTGTGAGACTTCAGCATTAGATTCTTCTTGTGCACAAAGTACATTTCCTTGTGTACTCTGTATTCTCCTCCGAGTAGAAACACCTGCATTAATGTTTCCAATGATCAGCTCTTGCGGGTGATCTCTCAACCATCTTCGGTCGGGTTCTAGTTCAGGATCCCGTACTGTATCGAAAGTTTCTGTGGATACAGCTTCAGCTTGTACAGCGTCAGCTTCATCCACATCGATTCTTACAGCTGCGGGGTTGATTTCTAAATCAACGACAGGTTCTATGGGTGTAGGTGGATCCAAGATAGATAGATGGTGAATGTCCTGAGTGATATCATCTACTCCTGTAGGGTCATGGTGTGGTTCGTCGAACACTACATGAACTGATTCCTCGATCGTCAGCTTCCTTTTATTAAAGATTCTGAAAGCTTTGCTGACGGAGGAGTATCCTACGAATATTCCTTCATCTGATTTTTCATCAAAGGTTCTAAGTTGGTCCTTCCCATTGTTCAAAACATAACACCTGCATCCAAAAATGTGAAAATACGAAACTAATGGAGTTTTGTTATTCCATACCTCATAAGTCGCTTTTGTTGTGGTGCTTGTTGACGATACAATGGTTTTGAGTGTAGCACGTCGTATTGGTTGCTTCACCCTTAAACGCTTGTGGCAATTTGCTTGCGGCAATCATTGTCCTTGTTGCTTCTTTCAACGCCCTATTCTTTCGCTTGGAAACACCATTTTGTTGAGGTGTACGGGCAAATGAGTATTCGTCCGTATTCCATTCTCCGAACAGTATTGCTCTATAAAGCGGTTAGTAAATTCAGTACCTCTGCCGGAACGAATGCACACGATACTCGATGCTTTTTCATTCTGCAACTTTCTCAGAGCTCGGCACCTTTGATGTTGTTTCCTTCTTCTTGCTAAGAAAGATCGTCCAAGCATAATCGGAATAATCATCAACAACAACCATGCAATATTTCTTACCTCCCAAACTTACCGGGTCTACAGATGAGAGATCCATGTGTAGCATTTCCAACACTCTTTGGGTTGAAAGGTAGGATTTGCTTTTCGGTGGTTGACTTGATTTGCTTGCCTTTACGCATGGTCCGCAGACGTCCTTTCTTGAATGACACATCCGGCAAACCTCTAGCCATACCCCGTCTTGAAAGCTTGTTGATCATCTTGAAGTTGACGTGAGACATCCTCTTGTGCCATAGCCACTAAGATCTGCAGTGCCTTTGGCAACAAAACATGGAATTGAGGAGCTCATAGGCTTCCAAACAAGAATGTACATATTACTCGATCGCTTCTGTAAGCACAACTTCCTTGGTTTGAGTGTTCTTGACTCTACAAATGATCTATATAGAACTTCACCGAGAATGTTTATCACGTAATCGGCTAATGCTAAGTAGATTATACTGTAAGCCTTCAACATATGCAACATCGGTGACCTGGAATTTCCCGACAAGTAGGTTTCCTTTCCCTCTTGTTCTTCCTTTAGACTTATCACCGAAGCGAACTTTCGGACCGCGACCTTCTACAAAATCAGATAGCTTGCTCCTATCTCCGGTCATGTGACGAGAGCATCCACTATCGAAGTACCAGGTATCCTCCTCTAGAATGTCCTGTAATAAAGAAATTAGGTAGATTTAGGTCCCCTTTGATTTTTGGGTCCATATATGTTAGTTCCTTTAGGTACCCAAACTTTCCTGACACCAATTGGTTTACTGTAGGATGTACTCGGTACAGTATTGCGATATCTACGGGGGGCATATCCGTAGTTGTTATAATCATTATAATTACTATGCATGTAAAATTCAGGGTTATTATTATTATTCCAGTACGAGTGCCGTCTAGGAGGTGGAGCCATTTTGCTAGGCCTAACAGCTTGTCTTCTGGGTCTCCAGTTGGATTCCCAATGCTGTTGTTGATACTGAACTGGCATCTGCTGTCTTGAGGGATAACGGGGCTCCTGTATCCAATACCTAGGCGCACTGTACTGAGGGTACTGCTGTGCGGGCCTTTGGTGGTTGGATACCGCCTTCTTTCTGAATGACTGCCGGCGTTGATGATATGCTTGTGGAGCATGCTGTTGAGTACGCCTTCTGAGTGGTTGTTGGTTCCACTGTCTCGAATAGTAGAGTTGAGGGGGCGGAATTGCAGCCTTCGGTTTTCTCGGTACAGCAGGTTCCTTTATGGGACTAGGAGTATCTTCCGATTCTGGAATGTGTTCCACACTCTTGACGAACACTGTACTAGTTTTCCCTTTGTTCGAACATGAGCTGTATCCTAAGCCACTTTTATCATGAGCATGTTGCCCAGTGCTTAGAATTTCTTCCATTCTTTTGGACGATTTTTCAAAAGACTTCAGAATGGTCTCAAGTTCAGTTTCTCGCTTTTCGAGAGTTGTGATTTTGGTTTGTAGTAGAACCAAATCATTTGTCTTGCTCTCATTGTGGGTTTTAACCGCATTTAGTTCATGAGCAAGTTGATGATTGCTCTCCATGAGTTTTTCAAAATCGACCTTGCTGGTTTCACAATCAAGAGACATATTTTCATAGTTTATTTTCAGCAAGTCATTTTCATCTTTCAGCTCTAAATTTGTTAATCAAGTCGTATATTCTCGCTTTTAGAGTCTCATGGGCCTTTTGAATGTTTTTGAATTCATTCATCATATTTTCGAAAGTATGAGATGCATTAGATGGAATAGCTGAGGTTGAACTTACCTCATCGTCGCTGTCTTCACCTTCTGGAACATCTTTGGCCATAAAGCACATGTATGCTTTATCAACGAACTCGTCGTCAGATGAATCACTTTCAGTGACCACCTGAAGACATTCTGCTGATTTGGATGGTGTGGGGGAGGCTTCTGATTCTCCAATCAGGGCCTTGAGCTTGTCTTTCCAAGCACGTCTTCTTTCATCTCTCTCTTGTTGCTCGGCCTCAGGCAATCTTTGGACTTTGGGATGAGGACATTTGTTTGCATAATGGCCTAGTTTCCTGCAGTTATAGCACAGGTTAGCATCACCAGATGATGTTTCGGTACTTACCTTGTTGACAGGTTTGGGCCTGTAGGGAGTCTTTCCAGACTGTTTGATGAACTTTTTGAATTTATGCATTAGAAGCGCCATTTCATCTTGGGACAGGATGTCGTCGTCACTGTCAGCATTCTTGTGACCGGGCTTCGACGAGCTAGGCATGCTGTGTCGACGGTTCGATACAGCAGCGAGAGCTGTGACCTTTGAAGGAGATTCTTCAGCTTTCTCTCTTCTGTCAATGTCATACTCAAAAGCTTTAAGGTCAGAGAAGAGATCAAAACAGAAGAATTCATAAAGAGAACAGGATACACGCATAGCCGTGGTCTTAATGTCCCATCTGGGCCGGGAAGAGATCCGAAAATTTTTAAGTTCTTATCATTTTGGGTGTAATTCTTGCCCAACGGTTGAAGTTCACCAACAATACCAAGAACTGAGGTCAAGTTCCTCAAGTGTTTCCGTTGGTTTCATTTCAAAAGATTCAAATTCTTGAGTAAGTTTTGAAATCTTATTTTCTTTTGAGAGCTCAGTTCCTCACAAATTAACTTGAGTTTATCCTGATTTCTTTTCGCTTTTGCGCCTTCTTTACCTTTGAGAACGTGCCTTTGTCAAGAGTGACAAATAACGCGTTCTTAGCCACGTTGTCGAGATTGGCTCGCTTCCTTTCATCCGTTGTCCATTGCTCGCGTTCCTTCTCGAGCATTTCAAAGATGGGCTTGGCCCTCAATCCTGCGGCCGGATTGACCTTCATGATCTTGATAGGACCATCCCGTATAACAAAAATCATCTCTTCGTGCATTGCCGCAAGATGAGCTTCCATTCTAATTCTCCAAATGCCAAATTCGTTAATAGAGAACATAGGGACTTTGTTAATCATAGAAGTATCCATACTGATAATATAGGAATGAAAGAGACTGTTTTGAAAATAAGTGACTTGAATCTGATTCGGTTAAAAAGAAGTACGACTGATTCTTTTTAGAATCAACCGCTCCGATACCACTTGTTGGTCACTTAAGTATACTGGATACAATTTGGAAAATAGTTTAAACAACAAACTGTACGGAATCTAAATCTGAGTGCGTAGCGGAAGTCTTGGATACAGAGGTTGTCATGATACAAAGAACTAAGTGTATGGTGTATACTTAATATATCACAGTAATTTTAAAACAGTAAAAGCTGAAGGTAAATAACACAGCAATTAAAGTGGTTCGAGGTAAACCCCTCTACGTCCACTGGTCCTCCACACAGGAGTAAAAAATTTATTATAATTACTGCGTACACAACTACGTAATTATAAACAAACCTATCGTTGTATCGTTCACACAGATTGATACAAAGAATATCACTTTCAACCGTTCACACAGATTGGTTAAAGCTTCCTTCTTGACTAGCTTCTTCACACACAGTTCCAAAGCTTCGTCCTTATTCGTCCCACACAGGTCAGAATAACTTGTTGAGTTCACACAGAGCTCAGTTTTTACACAGAGGTAAAAGGTAGGTAACTGTAAGAACAAAGCCTTTGAATATGAAGTCTTTGAGCCGATGATGGTCGTTCTTGATGTTGAGCAATCGTATATCTCTTTCGCTCTAAATTGCGGATGCTTTGGAGATATGTTTGCTCGATGATAACTTTTGATAGCTTGAGAGTTAGGTTACTTGGGTGTAATCGATCTTCAATGTCTTCAAGGATATATATAGTCTCTCAAGAAAGTATTCATGAGATATATCCGTTTGAATAAGATTTCGCTCCAACGGATTAAGACATGATCCGGATTTCGGGATTCTCAAGATTCGAAGATCGGTATTTAAATACTTTATCCTTGAGTATTTAAATACTTCTTTGTTCAACGGGACTTGACTTGTGTTCTTTCTTGTCCTGTTGTGAGCTGTATGGAAGATAACTGTATTTTGAGTTTCGAGACAGTTTCCATACTTGGTCTTTTTACAAGACTACTTGCTGTACTGAAGAGCTTCACTTATATGCTGATTCGAGGCAGGTCTTCGATACAGGATAAAGCCTCAAAGCTTCGATACAGTTTCCTTACTGTATTCGGATTGGCATATATGTCAAAACCTCCTATTATCAAATAACATTCGATACAGGGATCGGCTATCCCGGCTGTTTCGATACAGGGCATTTGTTTTTCCCAACAGGCGAGGTGGTTCTACTAGCGATCATTGAGGATAAAGATGGGCGATCCGTTGAGCGGACTTTGGTCTCGGACATGGGCGATCTGATCGATTGGTGAGCTATCTTCGGTCTTGTACCTGCAATTTTCAAATTTGCCTATCCCTCGTAGAAAGCTGATTGTTTCGTCATTGAGGAACCGTGCACAGTCGCGGAGATCGATGGACCGACCTCCATGACCGTGTCTTGTGCGCGAGCGACATTGTCTGTCTCGTGACTCATTTTATTGTGAGGGTCCTCCGTTAGGCTGCGCCTCGCCTCGTATTTAAACGAAGGGCGTGCGGTCTTGGTCTAGAGGAGTCCTTGCGCGGGGCGTCGTTGGATTAATTGACTCCACGTCCGCGGCTTGTCAGCTCTTTTCTACCTCGGATCGTCATGGTAGATGGCAATCCTCGACGGTATACGTTGAGACGGGGGTAGGGACGCGTCGCATTGTCCGGGTCCACCAAGTTAGATGATGAACCTTTGAGGACGGGCGAGCGTGTCCACTGATTTGATTGGAGGGTCCTTCGGCTATGACCGCCTCATATTTAAACGAAGGGCGAGTGATCTCAGCCCAAAGAAACCTTGATGGCCGAAGCAGTCGGTTCCATTGACCACCAGGATCATGGCTGCACTCTTCTACCTCGGATCGTCATGTTAGATGTCGACCCTCGACGGTATACGTTGTGCGGGGGAGGCGATCTCGTGCCTTAGTCCATCATGTTAGATGGTGAATTGTAGATGGCGAGTGAGTCCTCCAGTTTTTAGGAGATGTTGCTTGATAATGGCGATGAGGCTGGAAGACTGGTGATCGTCGTTCGGATGCCGATCGCGTTGCTCACAGGTGAAAAAGTAACCTTTGCCTGGCCAAAAAGTCTGCGGCCTTAGCGCGGAAGATCGCGTAGGTTGGGGGGATATCTTTCGTAAGATGCCCGAACATAGGCGAAAGACCATCGAATCCCCCTAGGACCGAGTAGAGGGCGATCTCGTCGCTTACAAGTTCGCCGTTGAGGATTATCTTGTCCACTCGGTCAATGTAGTCTGTGTCGGACTCTTCTTCCCCTTGTCTGATCTGCATCATGTGGTGGGGACCTTCCGGCCGAGCGACCTTGGCGGCGAAATATGCTGTGAATTTGTTCAACAGTTGTTGTGAGGAAATCCCTCATACTATGACGCAAGTGCACGGTGTCAACAAGTAATAAAGTGATGAATAAGATATCGTTCCCTCGAGGACTGATTTCACCAAGTACCAAAATATAGTCAACTCGTAATTTTATTTGAAGAACAATTATATAGAATTTATTTCTAAACTATTTGCAGAAAAATAAATAATAATAATAGTAAGAATAAAAATAATAATAATAAGGGCGTAGGATTATGATTTTCACCTCAAACAATCAGGAATGATTTTATTTAATTCCAATTCACTTTTATTCAATTGATTGTAAGCCAGGGATTCCTAAATTATTCTAAAGCCTTTCCCAAGGTCGATAGAAAATACTAAGAATTATTAACTCGATATATCCCTATTCGAATTAGATAATTAATAGCTAAAACAGTTCATGAATCCCTGCAATAAATAGGCTTCACAATTCCCATGAGTATATCCCTATCTCACGACAATCATGATTTTTCTCACAAGAACTATGCCTATATTTCATCTCCCGAATCCATAAAGACATTCAAAACAATTCAACTGTTGGCCAGACAATTAAAAAGCATTAAGAACAATGAGAGAAATCCAACTCAATACGAATAACGAGTAAATTGAAATAAAAATAAATGAATCAAACCGTCATGTAATCGGCTACAATCACAATCCCACTCAAACAGATCTAGAAACTAAGATACGGAAAAATTAAAAAAAAAAACGTAAGGGATCCGTGGTCTTGTCGTCGCCCACAAATCTCCTCCTTGTGTTCTTCGACCCCGCGATGTCTTCCTCCGATTTTATGATCATGTCTTCAGCCCTTAAACCCTTATTTATAACTATCATCAGCCTCCAAAACGCGTCCGGGGATTTGGGTCGAAAACTGCTCTAAAAACGGCAAAGAAACGCGGAAGTCTCAGTAAAAGCGCCCTGTGGGCCGCGGCTCACTTAATCTATGTCGCGGCTCACGTTGCCCAGCGCCTATACCTGGGCACTTATTTTTCCTCCTGGGCCGCGGCTCAGCATCCTTGTGCCGCGGCACAGGGTACAGTCCGCTTGGGGGTTCGCTGGGGCCGTGCGTGTGCCGCGGCTCAGCATCCTTGTGCCGCGGCTCATGACCAAAAATTGTTGTTTTCGCCCTTTTTTCGTCGTTTAGGCTTCCGGACTCCAATTTCCTGCAAAACATATAAGAATAGTGCATTAAAAGCTCATTTATGCATTTTTAGGCTCAAAATGGATATAAACTAATGATAAATAAGCGCATAAAAATTCGCCTAACAAATACCCCCAAACTTGAGCCTTTGCTTGTCCTCAAGCAAAAATCAATTTTAAACAAAAAGTATCGTGAATACTCGTGCAAGTCCGTAGTGCTCAACTTAATCAATACTACCCCGAAAATATCAAAAAATAATACGAGTGTCGTAATAGTGAGTCACATCCACAGACACTGATTCCAAGAAGTAATCATTTTCAATCCTAACCAACCGTTCATGAAGAAAATCAAGCTCAAAGATTAACAAGCGTGAATTTAACCGACCGTCAATATGAAGGGTTAGATTAAACAAGCCAATTTGCCCAGTCCCACAGTTTAGTGGCAAAAAAAATTAAGAGTTTCATTGTCAAAATTAATCCTCGGATAGTATTCCCTTATGTATGATCAATAATATAGATTCGAGTTAACCACTAGGTTCGGGTCTCGGGATGTTTCATCGGGATAGTCCTAGGGTGGATTTCCATTCTCATATATTGGGGAACCGTTTGACGTAAAAGACACTCATGGGGCACATGGATGCTTCTAGTTACTAAGTCCCCCTCTACAGCGGAGAAAAAACTCGAATAGCAATTTCCCGCATGTCCGATTCAAGGTCGATGTTTTACGCGAGAGCAATTTCCCCTGGTTACTAGGATCCCATCATAGGCACATGCGAAATCTCTAAACCACTAGTCTAATCAGGGTTGTCGTTTTACGCGAGAGTAAACGACGGGTCACGTGAATACCCCCGGTTACTAAACTTCCCATCATAGAACAATTAATATCTCGATTTTTTCTTGGGAAAAACTGTCCGACTCTAAACTCAATTTAAGTGCCCACAAGACTTATGTTACTGGACGATCTAACCGAAAAGTATAACCAAACATATAGATGGTGATTTGAAAACACGTATGTATCCTTTCTTAATTGACCCAGAATGACCCAGAATGCCACGAGATAACAAAAGTGACATCGAAATCAATAATGACTCACCGAGATGAAATGATAGTGAAATGAATGATAGCTCAATGAAATGATTGGAACCATCGTTCCTCGTGACTGAAGTGATTAATTGACAATTACAAATCTCAATACGGTTAATCCATTATGAATGAACTATAATTATGAATGAACAACAACGAAAGGAATGAATATCCTTTTAACCAAGTAAGAATTAACTTACACAACACCGATGAAGAATGTCCTTCCACGAACAACATCCTAAATGAGATGTCGGTCGATCGAACAACCTTGAATAACACAAATACCAACAATCCATTCAACATACGAATCAAACACGAATATAACGAACTCAAAACGTCGATACGACTAAACCAAGTTCATAGGGGCATTTCGACAAACACCTTGAAAACAAATTCCCTTCTTAAACAACTAAACTCATTTGTATCGAAAACCAACTTCTATTGAATGATCCAAACCACCAAAACACCATCAATACAATCGATAATCCAAACGAAATGCTCAAATCGAGTTTACGATATCATTAAACTGAAAAACCCAATTCCAAGTCAACCTTCAAAGTGTTCTTGAGAAAAACTTCCAACAATCCGATGATAACTCGTAAAAACTCATAATCATATGTATATCCATCACAATTCATGATTATACCATCCAAAACATCATGATCCAACTCAAAATCGAATTCAAGGGTTGAAGAAAGTTACCTTAGAATAGGATGAAAAATCCACAAATATGTTGTTGATCCACACTACAACTTGAAGAAGATGAAATCTCTGAGTTTTGATGATCTTGAAACACCCCAAAATCACCCAAAAATCGCCCCAAGGAAGAGAGGAAGAAGTGAAATGAAGAAATGAGCTTGTTCCTCTAAAAAAACGAAATTATAGAGCAGCCTGCACTGTGTGCCGCGGCCCGGCCAAGTGTGCCGCGACACAGGGCCAAAATCTGCCCCCAGCGCTCGGCAATGTGCCGCGGCCCGACCGAGTGTACCGCGGCACAGGGCTAGAAAACTGCACAGTGACTCGGCAGCATGCCGCGGCCCTACCGACAGGAGCCGCGGCCCCCGGTACAGGCGGGTCGGCTAAAAACTGCAACATGTGTGTGCCACGGCGCACACTCCCTTGTGCCGCGGCCCACACCCCTTGGGTCCTAAAATGATGAAAAATGACCCGGGAAGAGAATAAAAGCAATAGGAATCAATATTTGGGAAACAATAACACGAAATAGATGTGCGGAAACCCCAAAACGGTGGTTCCAAGCAATGATTACAAGGGTTCGCCCAACAAAAGCACAATTTGAACAATGAGGAGATTTGAAATGACATGAACTCCAACGTCAACATCGACTAATGAATCAATTACAACAATCAAGATAATACTCTTGTCTCGATTCCCAAGCAAGGTTGAAACAATGAACAATATCGATACACGACTCGAAGTTATTCCGAACGGTGAACACGGATGAATGAATGTGGATGATGAATGATTATTAACAAGTGAAAAATTACATAGTGACAATTACTGAATGAAATTACTGAATGATAATGGCTGAATTACAACCGGGTATTACAGTTTATGTAGGTGTTATGATGATTCTTGGTATTTCACGGGAAGTTTGTTAAGGAAGATGATGACATGATGATATATATGTTGGATTATGTTATTTTCTCATGAGCATGGTTAGGGAATCATAGTGTTCTTGGTAGTATTGTTGCGATTCTTGGTGTTATGATGATATATGCCTTGGATTATGAATTAGGAGATTATTTATATGTTAGAAGACATCGGATTATGCCGTTTTGTTGAGTATGAACGTGATTTCGGATAATTCGTGTTCTTGAAGAACTCTTTAATTATATGATATGATGAACATTTATAAGAACTGTTGTTGTTTTGGATATGAATATGGAATATTCATATCAAGAACAAAGTTATGTGTTTTGATACAATATTCGTATAGGAATACGAATATGATTACGAGTTTGATGAGATTATTATTCCTCTTTGAGTTTGGAAGTTCATACGTATTGAACAAGTGTTCAATTCGAATGATTGAATTGTTTGACGGACTTGGAATATGATTATCTATAATGTGGAACTAATTGGATGGTTCGAATTGATGATGATCATTGGTAATTTTTAACTTTGAATTTACAAGGAGGAACCTTGTTAATTCATATTTAAGATTGAATTTGGAATCGATAATATTTAGACCCTTGTTATTGGTTTGAGTTGGTTGTTGATATGATTATCGGATTCCGCCTCGTACTATGGACATGAGTTCGTAATTGTTTGAGTTGTATTATCCGGTTCTGTATATGATGGAGGTACTGTTGAGCCGTTGAGTTTGATTGGTTGGTTATATCGGTTGCTGATTATTATCGAATGTGTGTTAATCGATTATTGCAATAGGTTGTGATGTTGATCTTGGATTACGACCGTTTTGTTGTGTTTGAGGTTGAAGAGTTCGTAGATTGTTATGGTCAGGTCTGACGAACTCGTAGACGCATGCAATGGAATTGATAACGGCTTTGTCGTATCGGTATCGAGGCAAGTTTATACTTCTTCAGTTCATAATGTTTAATGCATGATTTTGATTTCATTTCATTTATAATTCATATATCAATGATATTATAAATATGAATTGTGGAGATAATAGTTTGTAGGTTGTGCTTTGATTGGATTAAATCATGTTGTATATGATTTAAATGTGTTTGGTGAAGGCGGAGATGTGGGTTATCTTCGGTCTATGTTATGAAATGTCGGATATCGAGGGTAGTTTTCGTGATGACATTGGTATCGTGATAAAGGTTTATTAGTACTGAATTGACTGTATTTCATTTGAGGTTCCTTGAATCATTTGGATATTCATTCAGGGATGTTTGTTCGTGGAAAAGATATTACCTCCGGATTTGAGGTAATTTAAGTATTGCTCAGTTATGAGAATAATTATCTTGATGAATTGTTGTATATGATGTATGATGATGTTTCCTATATTGGGATTCGTATTGATTGTTTCGTTGAGAGATGTTGATCCCAGGACCATTGTTGGTATTGCTGATCGTGTTGATCGATTGTTGAGGGATGATGATCCCAGGACTGTTTGTATTGAGATTGTTGGTCGTGTTGATCATTCATTGGGAATGATGATTGTTTTGGATATTGATTGATCGTGTCGACTTTTCATTTTCAGTTTGTCGTTGTTCACTTGGTGAGTCTTTTGATCCTTATTGGATATGTGATTTCTTTGAGTTTCGTTGTCATGTTGCATCGTGACATATATGGAGTCATATCTGCATGCCGATTGGTCATTGTATAGGATTTTTAGCCAGGCACATATGGTCGTACGTTGAAGTTTCCGCATTTGGGCCATGCACACGAGACGTTACTTCGTGAGGCTAATTAAGTACATGTCCTACGTATATCCTGGATTCCGTATACGGGGTGGACATGTACACGGACATATTTCCGGATCGGGCGTACTGTGATGTCCATCTTGAGCCATATTGATTGGTCTTTCATACTCCATGTATGATTGGGTATGTTCGACAGTTTGCGACTGGTTATTCATACACCCGAGGGGTATGTTCGACAGTCGGGGTTATTTCTGTGAGATCCATTATATTTGATCTTGTTTGGAGTTTACCATGTTGATGGTATTCTCGGTCGTTGTTGATTCTTTGTTGATCTCATTTTGGAGTTTACCATGTGATGATATTCTCGGTCGTTGTTGATCCATTGCTGATCGTGTTGGAGCTTACCATGTGATGGTATTCTCGGTTGTGGTTGACCATTGATTGGTCGTATTGGAGTTTATCATGTCGATGATATTCTCGGTTGATTTCATCGTTGATCATTGTTATATTTTGATCGTATGAACATTCAGACCTTGAGTCGATGTTTTGGGACTGGTTGTCATTGTATTGGGCAGTTGTTTCAGAGATCTATTGTGATTGATAATATTTTATCAGTGCTGAGATATGATTGTGTGATCCGACGGACAGGATTTGGCATGCATGAATTATTTCACGCTTATGAGTTATGATGATGTTTTTGAGGATTCTTGGCATTGTTTGAATACAATACAGATGGTTGTGGTTGAGTTCATTTCGTCATTTGAGAATGTGAAATGTGGATTATGGTAAGGATTGATTTGGTATGGATTGCTATGGGTTGGTAAGGTTATGACGGTAAGATTACGTTGGTAGTATTCTTGCTATGTTATTACATTGGTATGTAATTATTTATGATGATGTGATCATTATCATTGTTGAGTACTGTGGCTGACCCCATCGTGGGCTTTATTTTTAGGTACTCGGAGATCGAGCTAGTAATGGTCGTGAAGAGATCAGCTTCCCTGGTGATACTGACTAAGACATGTATTTGGGAACCGAGTATTTTACTGTTCATTATATTCCGCTGCAAATGTATTTTTAATTATGTCTATGAAACGACCCACACTAACTACCTAACTTAAACTATATTATATCATATTAGTACTTCTAAATTACGGTGATATTTCGGCAGAATTTCCCCTAAACTAGTACCTATCCCAAACGTGTGACATAAAACCAACACAAGTATCACACAAAGACATATGGTCTCAATCCGAATCAAACTCATGACACCAATATCCTCGTAGCTATAACTACAAGAGATTAATAAACAACAAAACTAGTTTTCCCAAATCACTCACTTATTTATTTTACATTACGATATCTAAACAACCTCACATGTTACACAAACATACTAAGTGAACTTAAGGTACCCATCACACCATCAACGACACTCGAACATATGAGTACATTACTACAATACATATTTATAAAGCAAGGTTCAGAAACAAGAACGAAAATAGGTTAAGCCAATGGTTAAGCCCGACAGGTCGTCATCCATGTACGTCGACCTCAGCAGCAGTAGAACTCCAACCATCCAGCGAGGGAACATGCTCAAGCATCAGGATTACCTACAATGCATAAACTACGTGAGCTAAAGCCCAATAAGAAGAAATCATGCATATATCATGTCTGATGCAACATATAACATATGATCATCAATGAGAATCTCTCAAAATAATTTTCTTATCCTTGGGCCTATTGAACCACGTACTAAGCACCAGAACGAGCTCAATATCATATCATATCATGAGGCATGCATCTACCATGCCAGATATATAAGGCATCACTACTACAAAAAAGACATTCAACATCGCTCGTTTAACATCGGTTTTGTAAAAACCGATGTTAAAAAAGACGCGGTGGCATAATTGAAAATTTTAAAACAAATTAACATCGGTTCTGCTAAAAACCGATGTTAAATTAACAATTAACATCGGTTTTTAAAAAAAACGATGTTAAATTAATCCATTTCACATCGGTTTCGAAAAACCGATGTTAAATTAAATTTAACATCGGTTTTTAGAAAAACCGATGTTAATTTTTAAATAAAGTTTCGATTTTTTTAAAAAAAAATACAAATTTTTTAAAAATTAACATCGGTTATACAAAAAACCGATGTTAAATTAAAAATTAACATCGGTTTTTAAAAAACCGATGTTAAACAATGTTAATTTTTAAAAAACCGATGTTAAACAACGTTAGTTTAACATCGGTTTTTAGAAAAACTGATGTTAATTTTTAATTTAACATCACTTTTTTGTATAACCGATGTTAATTTTTAAAAAATCTGGATTTTTTAAAAAAATAGAAACTTTGTTTTTTTTTTTTTAAATCCAGAGTATTAATATTAAAGATTGGATGTTTATATTTATTCTTCAAAAATAAAAGGTAAAAATTGGAAGTTTTTATTTAAAGTTCGAAAATAAAAAATAAACATTAGTTCGAAAATAAAAAATAAAAATGGATGTTTTTATTTAAAGTTCGAAAATAGAAAATAAAAATCGGATGTTTTTATTTAAAGTTTTGAAAAAAAAAGTGGAATATTATTTTCCATAAATAAATAAATACTGAATTATTATATATATTTTTAAAAACCTGCTAGTTTTTATTTTTGTAATTTTTTTACTTTTCATAAAAAACTATTTTATATTTTTAAAAAAAATCTAAAAAAAAAATTAAATATTAATTATAAATCAGATCCAGATTTTTTAATTTATTATTTTTTATTTTCGAGCTTTAAATAAAAACATTCGATTTTTAATATAAATATTCTAGATTTTTTTAAAAAAATAAATTTTTGATTTTTTAATATATATATATATATATTAAAGTATCTTATATTTATATAAATTTATAAATGTATATAGTATATAAATATAACACATAGCAAAAAATATACAAGAAGTTCATTTGGCGGAGTGGTAATATCACACTTCCACAAGCAAGAGGTGGTGAGTTCGAAACCCACCAACAACGAAATTTAATGGTATTTGTTGTAGGTTGGGGGGGCTTGGTGCGGGGGGCTGGTGCGGTTGGTTGGGGCGAGTGTCTGGGTTGGGGCCGGGTCGGGCTAGGTGGGTTAGCCGCGGTCCGATAAAATTTTAAAATCGCGAAATTTAACATCGGTTGTCCCAGAACCGATGTTAAGTATCGCGATATTAAAATTAACATCGGTTGTTATAACAACCGATGTTAAAATCGAAGTTTAACATCGGTTATTAGAAACCGATGTTAATTTTAACATCGCGACATTTAACATCGGTTCCAAAACCGATGTTAAATGTCTGTTTTGTAGTAGTGCATGCATCTACCACACCAAATATATCGTGAGAACATGCATCTACCATGTCTCACAAATCATATAAGCACGCATCTACCGTGCTAAACATGTCATAAAAGCATGCATCTACCATGCCTCGGTGCTCTAGCAGCGGCCAACAAAACATTTCTCTTTTATTTCTTTCCATGATCGTACCATGCATACATTAGTTAGCCTCCTATTATGCATGCATATGGAGATGTTAATGGATGTTATGATCATGTAAGGTGAAACTAAACACTTCAAGCTTAATAAAGATCAATCATACAATACAATAGAACACTCTCAATATATCATCAAGTTCAACAACTAGTTATACAAACAATACTATGTTTATGCATTGTAGTTGCAGATGGATTTCCACTTAGCTTGATCGGGTAATACCCTTACGTTTATACCAATAGGATGTGGTTGTGATGATATGTCTTCAATTCAAATATCCTGAAGCCACCAATCAGAACAGTCTCAATCTCACCAAACCGCCAACCGCTATATTTATACTTGATCTATTTCCAAGATTATAAATAGCTCCAAGCAAGAGGACATTGGACACATTTTACTTCAAGAAATACATCTGACGCTTAAAACTCCGACAATCTTAATATCAGCTTACAAGAGCAGTATATTTCCTTGAGCATACAACTTCAGCAAGAGAAGAAATATATGGAGTCCACAATGCAAATAGCACACCTTACAGCGGACGCTCATCAAGCATACAGTTGTTGTTTGACCTTGTTTTTCCAAACCGTTCATTGAGATTAACTTAAACCTGTATGGATTAAGTCTTGCATGTTATGACCTGCGTGGGACAAACAACACCAAGACAGAAGTTTTAATATGTGTGAATAAAAAGCAAGTCGAAAAGGCCAAGCCAATCTGTGTGAACGGCCCAAGCCACTGTTGGCTGTATCAATATGTGCGAGAGATGCATCGATGCATTTAGTTAAAGTCACGTAGCTATGTACGCTGTTATTTTAATATACATCTTACTCCTGTGTGGAGGACCAGTGGACGTAGAGGGGTTTACCTCGAACCACTTAAATCTATGTATATTTACATTCTATCATTTACTATTTTCTATCTACCTGTGTGATTTAAGTATACATATTGTAAAAACCCTATACGCACTAAGGAAATTGGAAATTAATCAGTTGTTGTATATACAACAACTTATCATCAGACTTCCGCTACGCAAGTAACTTCGAAAAAGATACAGCTTATTCAACCCCCCCTTCTAAGCTATTTATTGTATACTGTGTGGCCAACAAGTAGTATCGGAGCGCTTGATCTACAAAGAATCAGTCGATTTTTAACCAAATCAGATCTAAAAAAAATCACTAGCTTTTGAAAACTTTATTTTCGTATTTTCATCATTTATCTTACTTCTATCATGGACACCTATATGATCAATAAAGTCCCTATGTTTTTTTATAATTAATTTGATGATCGGAGAATTAAGATTGAAGCTCATCTTGCAACGATGCATGAAGAGATGATCTTCATCATCCAGGAAGGGCCAATCAAGAAAATGATGGTCAACATAGCCGCAAGAATCGATGGGCAATCTCATGCGGAGATGCTTGAAAAGAAGCGCGAGCAGTAGATAACGGACGATCATAAGCGTTAGAACCTCGACAATGTTGCTAAGGATGCGATATTTGTCACTCTCGACAAAGGCACATTTTCGAAGGCAAAAATCTATAAGACAGTCAAAGAAATTTCGGAAAAACTGAATCTTATTTGCGAGGGAACTGAGCTCTCAAAAGAAAATAAAATTTTAAAATTAACTTAGCAATTCGAATATTTTAAAATAAAATCTTTCGAGATGGTTGAGGAGCTTGACCTCAGATTTACCGGCATTGTCAGTAAACTTGAAGCATTGGGTAAGTGTATACCCAATAGGAGAAAATTTAAAAATCTTTAGATCACTCCCTGTCCGATGGGACATTAAGACCACAGTTATGTGTATGTCTTGTAATCTTAATGACATATCTGCTTTTGATCTCTTCTCTGACCTCAAGGGATTTTAGTATGACATTGACAAGAGAGAGAAAGCAGAAGAGTCACGTGCCAAGACTACAGCACTATCCGTTGTATCTGACAGGAGATATAGTTCTGCACCCAACACATCCAAATCGGCATGCAAGGCAGCAGACATCAATGATGACATCCTGTAGTAAGATGAGATGGCCCTGCTCATGCATAAATTCCAGAAATTCATCAAGAAATATGGAAAGGACCCATATAGGCCCAAACCATCTAATAGGGTGACTTTCGAATCACCTTCATTTGGAGATTATAACCTATGTTACAACTACAGGAAACCAGGACATTATGCGAACCAGTGTTCTCATCCCAAAGTACAGAAGTTGCCCAAAGCCGAGTGTTGTTGCCCAAAATATTTATCCGAAGATTAATACTGCTGGAAGACGGACAACAAACAACAATTGCGGGAGCACTTCCGAGAGTAGATAAATAATACAAGATTTGCCGGGTTTGTTAGGCCCGGGCTTGAATGCTCTCGCGAGATGTTATTAATACGAATATTCGTGGATACAAGTATTAATGAGAAAAATCTAAATACAATGAGTATAAAAAGACTCTGTTAATCCGGCTCTTGAGCGAAGCTCGGTGTTCTTCGTCCCCGCCGATAATCTGCTGGATGAGATAGGCCGGGAGAAGTAAGACCGAAAGATAACTGTTGCCAAGAGTTGGATGTCAGCCAAGTGTAAGTATTTTGCTTCTGTATGGTGTGAAATGCGGGAATGCCAGAGTCAAAATCCAAGTGCAGGCTGCCCTCTTTATATAGGGGTTGAGGTGCCTTGTTTCCTAGTGGGCGATCGCCTTTCGGCCATTAATGTAATGGGGCGATCGTCCTAAAGGTCACATGGGCTGCCTGCCAAAAGTCCAGAGATCCAGCCGGCAGCCAGCTGAGTGGACCAATGAGGAGCCGGCACGCGTCCGGAAGTACTGTCACAGGAGGTTCCACTTTGTTACTTTCGCGGACTTTGTCAGTAGGCAAGGTAGGTGACAGGCTGTGGTCACCAGTCTTGTCCGTCAGCTCCTTTCTCAGGCCTGGGCCCTGTTGGTAGGTGAGGTAGGTGACAGGTTTGTCAGCGCCTTTTGCGGATCTGCACGTGGGTGCTGTCCTGTTTGCTCGGCCTTGGCCGACTGGATGGCCATCGGCCCAGATCGTCATGATGCGGTCGTCTCTAGCTGGACACCTAGGATCGTTCTCGGCCAGCCACTGAAGGTCGGCAATGGTCGGTCACCAAGGGTCGGTCGGCAAAGCGCTGAGAGATGATCGTCCATAAGTCGGTCGCCAGAAGTCGGTCGCCGAGTACCGAGAGGCGATCGTATCTGAGGTCGATCGCTCGGCACCGGGACTAGTCCTGGGTCCTTCGGCTGGGCGATTCATGCTTGTCTGCCGGGCTAAGGCTAGGTCGCCTGGTCGCTGGTCGGCGGTTCTTCCTCGGACGCTCGGCAGCGATTTGGTCGCCCGACCTCCTAGGCGATCGCCAGTCGGAAGGTGTTAATTCTTAACACAACAATTGCCCCCCGGCTTGCTCCTATGTTGAAGACATGGGGCGAGGTGGTTCTTGCTGGCGGGCGATCTTGCTGAGCTGACTTATGATTTCGGACTTGGGCTTTTATGGTCGATTGGTTTAGCTATCTTTCGGTCTTGTACCTGCAAAAACAACATTGGCCGATCCCCCATGGAAACTTGGTGGTTTCGCTTTGTTTGAGGAAACGTGCACAGTCGCGTAAATCGATGGACCGACTCCATGACCGTGTCTTGGTGCGCGAAGACAATGAGTGTCTCGTGACTCACTTTATTATGAGGGTCCTCTCATAGCCGCGCCGCCTCGTATTTAAACGAAGGGCGTGCGGTCTCGGTCTAGAGGAGTCCTTGCGCGGGCGGCGTCGGATGAATCAACTCCACGCCCGCGGCTTGTTAGCTCTGCTTCCACCTCGGCCACCATGGAGATGGCCGACTCGACGGTGTACGTTGAGACGGGGTTGTGGCATGTGTCCACCGACATGTTGGAGAGCCCTCGACTACGCCGGCCTCGTATTTAAACGAAGGGCGGGCGATCTTGGCCGAAAGGGACCTTGCAAGGCCGAAATGCCTTCCCATCGACCGCCAGACCATGGCTTTATGATGCGCGGTGGAGGCGATCTTATGCCTTAGTCCGTCATGTTATATGCCGGATCAGAGATGGCGATCGCGTCCTCCGGGTTGCGGATGATGTAGCGTGATGATCGGCGATCGGGCCAAGATCGGTGATCGTCGCCGCCGCCGATCGCTTTATTCGTAGGTCGATATTGGCGATCGGGCGAGATCGTCGTCCGGTGCCGATCGCGCCGCTCACAGCTAAGAAGAAACCTTTGCCTCGGCCGTAAAATCTGTGACTCTAGCCCTAAGGCCGCGTAGGTCGAGGTTGGGTCTTCGTGAGATGCCCGAACATAGGCGAAAAACCCCGAAATCCTCCTAGACCGCGTAGAGGGCGGTCTCATCGCTTATGGGCTCGCCATTGAGGATGATTACGTCTACCCTGGCCGATGTAGTCCGAGTCGGACTCTTCTTCTCCCCGCTTGATTTGCATCATGCGGAGGGGACCTTCGGGCCGGACGACCACAGTGGCGAAGTACTCCGTGAAGACGTGCGCCACTCGTTAAAGGAGCCAATGGACCGAGGTGGCAATGAAGTGTACCACCGGTGGGCGAGGTCATCCAGTGGCCGAGGAACATTCGGCATCCGGTCGCGTCGATGCCCCACACCCGGTCATGTAGATGTTGAACTTCCTCAGTGCACTTGGGGTCCGATCGCCCCTCGTACACGGGTGTTTGCGGGGAGCGATCTTGTGCTGCACGGGGGCGAGCTCGATGTCGATCGCGAGCGGCTCGCTTGGCCCGGCGATCGTCTTCTTGGCGCCTGCCCTGGATTCCAGGAGCGCCTTCATGTCGTTGAGTTGACGTTGCATCGCAGCCATTGCCGTGGCTTGGTCGCTTGCAGATCGGCTTTGGGAGCAGGAGCCGAGGCGATCGTGTACCGATCTCCGGGCTCCGCTGCCGCCGGCCTCGGCAATTCGGCGAGGGGGAGCCAGACGGCTAGGCTGCCTTCTGGGAATAGGGTAGGCCGAGCTCCTGGTGACGGACTCAAACTCCGTCGACTCGTAGATGGGGCCGGACTGCCCCGGTAGCCAGGTCGGGTCACTGCCCAGGCGATCGAAGATAGAGGTGCCCCGGCTGGCGAGCGCCTCTTCCTGCGGACGGGAGCCTCCTGGCGATCGCTCGGCCAGTGAAGCCTTGAGCTTCCGCTTGGACTTCCGGCGGATGGCCGAGGGGGCGATAGCAGGAGGCGCGTTGAGAGCACTCCGTCGCTCCTGTGGGACGGCCAGGGCCCCTTCGATCTGTTCCTTGGTTCGGAACCGATCGAGCAAGAGGCTTGGGCCGCCGTCCAGGGACGGGATCGAGCGTCTCTGACCGCGGCGGCTACCCTCCACCATCGGCTGTGGCTCGGACTGGGATGGAACAGGGTCCGGGCCGGGCCGCCGACTTTCTTCGACGCGAGGCTAAGACATGATTTGAAGGATTTCTTTGAAGTGCGGTAAGTGTCACTTCAGTATCCGCCCGAGAACAGTGAGTGTTCTTCGGGACGGTAGGTAAAAATCGAGGTTGGATCCCCTTCTTCTAGCGCCAATTGTTGTTGCCCAAAATATTTATCCGAAGATTAATACCGCTGGAAGACGGACAACAAACAACAATTGCGGAGCACTTCCGAGAGTAGATAAATAATACAAGATTTGCCGGGTTTGTTAGGCCCGGCTTGAATGCTCTCGCGAGATGTTATTAATACGAATATTCGTGGATACAAGTATTAATGAGAAAAATCTAAATACAATGAGTATAAAAAGACTCTGTTAATCCGGCTCTTGAGCGAAGCTCGGTGTTCTTCGTCCCCGCCGATAATCTGCTGGATGAGATAGGCCGGGAGAAGTAAGACCGAAAGATAATCTGTTAAGAGTTGGATGTCACCAAGTGTAAGTATTTTGCTTCGTATGGTGTGAAATGCGGGAATGCAGAGTCGAATCCAAGTGCAGCCGCCCTCTTTATATAGGGGTTGAGGTGCCTTGTTTCCTAGTGGGCGATCGCCTTTCGGCCATTAATGTAATGGGGCGATCGTCCTAAAGGTCACATGGGCTGCCTGCCAAAAGTCCAGAGATCCAGCCGGCAGCCAGCCGAGTGGCCCAATGAGGAGCCGCACGCGTCCGGAAGTATCACAGGAGGTCCCACTTTGTTACTTTCGGCGGACTTTGTCGCAGGCAAGGTAGGTGACAGTGTGGTCACCGCCTTGTCCGTCGCCTCCTTTCTCGTGCCCGGGCCTGTTGGTAGGTGAGGTAGGTGACAGGTTTGTCGCCGCTTTTGCGGATCTCGCACGTGGGTGCCGCCCTGTTTGCTCGGCCTTGCCGACCGGGATGGCCATCGCCCAGATCGTCATGATGCGGTCGTCTCTAGCCGACACCGAGGATCGTTCTCGCCACCATCAAGGTCGGCAATGGTCGGTCACCAAGGGTCGGTCGGCAAAGCGCTGAGAGATGATCGTCCATAAGTCGGTCGCCAGAAGTCGGTCGCCGAGTACCGAGAGGCGATCGTATCTGAGGTCGATCGCTCGGCACCGGGACTAGTCCTGGGTCCTTCGGCTGGGCGATTCATGCTTGTCTGCCGGGCTAAGGCTAGGTCGCCTGGTCGCTGGTCGGCGGTTCTTCCTCGGACGCTCGGCAGCGATTTGGTCGCCCGACCTCTTAGGCGATCGCCAGTCGGAAGGTGTTAATTCTTGACACAACACCGAGCAACAAGAGAAGGATGAGAAAAGGCGCATTGGAGAAACAAGATCAAGCCTTGAATGGAGAATCAGAAGCCTCGCCCGCATCAACCAAGATCTAGGAGTGCCTACAGGCAATCACTGACAGTGACTCCTCCGACGATGAAATAGAGGATAAAGCATATATATGCTTTATGGCCAAAGAAGAAGAGGAATGAAGACAGGGATGATGAGTTAAGCTCAACTACAACTGTTCCTATCAATGCATCGCATACTTTTGAAAATATGATGAATGAGTTTAGAACCATTCAAAAAGCCTGTGAGATGCTCAAACAGGAAAACATACAACTCTCCATTTCAAACTTAGAGCTAAAAGATGAAAATGATTTGCTGATATAAAACATGTCTTTGGACTGTGAAAACAGCAAAATTACTCAAAAAAACTAATGGAAAACAATCATCAACTTTCAATAGAACTAAATGAGGTAAAATTTCATAATACTTGCAAGACAAATGATTATGCTTTGTTAGAAGCTAAAATGTAAATTCTGAATAAACGAGAAGTAGAACTCAAGACCATCCTTAAATCATTTGAAAATTCATCAAGAAGGATGGAAGACATTCTAAGCACTGAGCAGCATGCCCAAGATCAATGTGGCTTAAGATATGACCCGTTCTCCCACAAGGAAAAATCTAGTACGGTGTTTGTTAGGGGAGTGGAACCCATTCCTGAACCCGAAGAGGCCCCGAGACCCGTAAAGGTCACATCTTCCCCACCTAGGACAGCAAAGGCTGTGATTCTGCCACCAAGTTCCTATCATAAGAAGGGAAAACCCCAGCCTCCCACACCTATAAGACGAAATGCTAATAACCAACAGTATGCTCCCCGATCATACCAACAGTGCCAGCAACCAGCTAGAAAAAAGGTTGTATCTAAGTATCAAAGTTATGAACCGCAGTAATACCAACAGTACAGTGCATTTAGATACTGGATACAGGAACCCCAGTATCCATCCAGGAAGCAGGCTGCTGCGCATCTCCATCATCAATAGATCTGAGAATCCAACAGGAAACCTAAATGGCATTGCGGCTGAAGAAAATGGTTCCCCCTCCGAGACGGAAACCGTACTGGAACCAAAACCCTATATTTTACATGCATATTAATCAGGATTACAGCACTATGTGCCTGCCCCATGTAAATACGCAAAATAGGACCAAAAGTAACTTACATCAAACCAATTGATGTCAGGCAAATTTGGGTACCAAAAGGCACTAACAACTATAGACCCAGCAATCAAAGGGGACTTAAATCTACCTAATTTTTTTGATTACAGGACATCAAGGAGAAGGACATCCTCTAGTTTGATAGCGGATGTTCTTGCCATATACCAAGAGATATCAGCAATCTGTCGGATTATGTAGAAGGTCGTGGTCCAAAGGTGCGATTCGGTGATAAATCTAAAGCAAGAACAAGAGGGAAAGGAACCCTACTTTCATATTTTTGGATGCAGATGTTACGTGCTCAACAATGGGAAGGATCAACTGAAGACCTTCGACGAAAAATTGGATGAGCGTATTTTCATTGGATACTCCTGTGTCAGCAAAGCGTTCAGCATATTTAACAAAAGAAGCTGACAATAGAGGAATTCATCCACATAATATTTGATGAACCCCACTTTGACCCTACAGGAGTAGAAGACATAATCCAAAGAATCCATACACTCTCTATTGATGAGCCCCAAACTCCAATAGAACCAGTTGTGGACCTAGAAGTCAATCCTGCCGCTGTAAGAACAGAAGCAGTAGAAGCTGAAAGTTCAACATGTTATATCACGAGATGCCGAGCTAGAACCTGACAGGAGGTGGCTCGGAGATCACCACTAGGAGTTAATAATTGGAGATATAAAAGCCGGTGTAACCACTCGTACGAAAATATAGAGTACACAAGGCACTGTACTTTATGCTCAGGAAAAGACAACTTCTGAGAAGTCTCAATTCCCTGTATGGAAATCTCTACCCGAAATTAGGAGATCGCTATGTGCACCCTAGCTGTATTCGTAGCCTAGTATGAACCTTCTATAACCAATGAGGCTCTAAATAATTCTCATTGGATCAGTTCGATGGAAGAAGAACTCAATGGTTTCGAACGAATCAATGTTTGGTACCTAGTCCCTAGACCAACACATCAGTTAGTCATAGGAACCAAATAGGTATTCAGAAACAAAAAGGACAAAAATGGACTTGTGATGAGAACCAAATTTAGACTAGTATCCCAAGGATACAGGCAGGAAAAAGGAATCGACTATTATGAAACATTTATACTCATAGACCGACTAGAAGCCATCATGATATTCCTAGCATTCGCCACTCACAAGAACTTTATTGTATATCAAATGGAAGTTAAGAGTGCATTCCTGAATGGAGACCTCACCGAAGAAGTCTACGTTGAACAACCACGAAGGTTTGTCAATACTGAAGGCGGAGACCTTGTATACATGCTAAGGAAAGCACCTTAGAGGGTCAAGCAATCACCTAGAGCCTGGTATGAAACCCTGTCACTGTATCTGATTGATAATGGATTTGAGAAAGGTGCAGTCGACAAAACCCTCTTTAAAATACAGGAAGGTGATGATCTTCTTATGGTTCAAATATATGTGGATGATATCATATTTGGTTCAACTAACCTTGCTTTATGTCAAATGCTCTCTCATGTCATGCAAAGTAAATTTGAAATGAGTATAATGGGAGAACTTAGTTATTTTCTAGGATTGTAGGTGAAACAACTCCCTACAGGTATATTTATCAACCAAGAAGTACAGGAAGGAGCTACTCAACAAATCTGGGATGAATAACTCCAAATCATCGTCCATCTCCATGAGCACTTCCACACATATAAGTGTTGACGAAGCTAGAAAGTCGGTTGATCAATCACTCTACAGGAAGCTAATAGGCTCACTTATATACCTAACAGCAGGCCCGATATCCAGTTTGTTGTAGGAGTGTGTATTCGGTACCAGGTAGTACCTAAGGAGTCACACTTCACCACAACCGAACGAATCATTAAGTAAGTAAAATTAAAAATCGATGTAGGATTATGGTATCCTGAGGAAGGAGGAATCGGTTTGGTAGGCTACAATGACTCGGACCTTGGAGGCTGTAAGTTGGAGAGGAAGAGTACAAGCGGCAATTGTCACTTCCATGGACCTAGACTTGTGTCATGGTTCAGTAATAAGCAGTTGGCCAACTCGCTTTGTACAGCAGAGTCAGAATATTATGCTGCTGGAAGTTGTTGTATGCAGATTCTCTGGATGCAACAGCAGTTACAAGATTATGGGATCCATGCCAGAGAGACACCAATCATGTGTGATAGCATAAATGCAATTGCAATCAAGCATAACCCTGTAAGTTACAAGATTATGGGACCCATCATTTCATCAGGAATCATGTTGAGAATAAAGATGTTTGGATCGAGAAGATTCATATAGACATCCAGTTAGCTGACATTTTTACTAAACCCCTCAGCACCACCAGATTCTGCAAGCTTCGCCAAGAATTGGGAATGCTACAGCCAGACTCCCTGTAACGTTTTACATTTTACTCATCAATTGAGGGGAATGCTGTAAGATCCATGAATACAGTATCCACTTTAATTAATTGTATACTCAAAACATTAAGTTGTATCCTTACTGTAGGAGGCAGAAGGGTTTATAACCCTCCTACATATGACGTGTGCATTAATTAAGGTGGAATACAGTATGAACCAAGAATACAGTATTAATCTAAAACTTTTGTAAGAAATGAATCCTGTATGTATCTTTTAAGGAGGAACTCTGTATTTTCACGGGTACAGCACATACACTGTAGGATATTAATTAATATTTTAATCATATCTCAATTCATACTTTTAAACACAGCAAAATGTTTTAAGGCCACGTGCACTGTCTGAATTTAAAGCGACTTATCTTTCAACACTAAAGAGACACCTGGACTTTAATGCCTTATAAAACCGTGATCTCAAAATGCAAACCGCCGTTTCGTGCAATAGTGGAAGACAAACTGTGTCATAAGTGGGACCGCTCATTAATTTCAAAACTAACTAATTAGACGTAGAAGTTAAATCTAAATCATTCCTGTTTGTTCATTTAAAAGACGGTTCCCATCCCTTAAATCAGACGGTTCACTGTAACCTACCTTCCATGCACCCTATAAAAGGGCCAGTATGCTGATCTACACACTCTTTATGCTTTCTGCATATTGTCGAGCCCACAACATACAGCCTACATACTTTCTATATTTTTAATTACCTTTTTTAAATTCACTTCTGTAATAATGTCTTCTTCCCAGACTTCATATTTCCCAGTTAAGAAGAAGAACATGATAATAGATGGAAGAATATTTGCACACTCTGTTCTTCAGCAGCGCATAATTTTTGAGGATGGGGATATGACAGGGATGAATCTTGTTGTCTCCCGTGTGAAGCAAACTGGCCTGTACCGTCTGGGTATCCTGCATCCCGATAGCTACGACGAGCAGATTGTTGAAGAGTTCTTTGTTGATGCAGAGTTTCACTATGTGTCGAACAAAAAGGGTTATATCGTTTCTGCCATCCAAGATAAAGAGATAACTGTTGACCACGAACTCCTTGAACATTTGTATAGACTTCCCTCCGATAGGTTGACATTGGAGGAGCTGGAGTCTTTCGGGTCTGAGGAGCTTTTGAAGGGTTATTTGGATCTATTCACTGGGAACTCCGAACCTTCTCAAGTTCATTTGTATTGTCAAAAGAGGAACTTAACTCTGCCCTATCTCTATTTTCATGAGTTTTGCTACGGGGTAGTTGAGAATAGAACTGGTGCATTCGAGATGTGCACAAGCCTGCGTTTTAGGATGATGGTGGCCATCATGACTGGAGAAAAGGTGAACTGGTACAAGATCATCTTGAAAAGGCTTTAGGAGGAAGCATCGAAGCCTGAATATGCCAGAAAATCTTTTGGCCTCAAACTGAATTATATCCTGACTAGTTGTGGCATACAACAGTCATTAAATGCCAAGAAGATTCTTGACGGGAAGTTCTTAGTAGCTCGATGCCATCAGCTTTGAACAAGGAGTCACTTCTCGCGAACGGCCCAATCCTTTCTCCCTCCAGACATCTAATATCCTAGAGATATTGCTGATCTTCCCTCAAAATACAAATTTGGTAATAGTAAGAAGAAGGCTGTCAGGAAGAAAAGAAGCATCCCCTGTTGCTGCCCAAAATATTATCCGGAGATAGATATTGCTGGAATGGACAAACAACAAACAAGGTTGCGGGAGCACGTTCGAGGGAATGGAAATAGCACAAGATCTGCTGGGTTTGTTAGGCCCGGGCTTGAATGCTCTCGCGAGATGTTATTAATAAGAATACGTTTGAGTACAAATATTAATGTAAGAATGCGATTACAATGAGTGTAAAAGATCCTAGTTATCTAGCTCTTGAGCGAAGCTCTGTGTGTTCTAGCTGGGATGTCCTTTTGTGATGGGCGATCGTCTTCCATGTACTATAATAAAGGGGGATCGTCTTTTAGCATATGGGCTATCTGCCTTGAAGTCCGCGGCTGCTGCTGGCAGCCAGCTGTGTGGTCCAATGGGGAGCCTGCACGCGTCCTGAGTTGCTGTCACGGGAGGTCCCACTTGCACCTTTCGGTGGGTCTGTCGGTAGGTGAAAAGATACTGACATGTTGTGGTCAACGATCCATGTCCTGCGGTGCTTTTTCCGGATCTGCATGTGGGACACTGTCCGAGCTTCGTCTTTTGCCGACTAGACATGCTGGCCTTGCATGGCCAGAGACGGTCGTTATTGGCCGGGCACCAGAGTCGATCGCCAAGTGCCAAGAGACGATTGCCTTAGATGTCGATCGCTCGGCACTGGGACTTGACCTGGGACCTTCGATCGGCCAATCTGCCTTAGTCTATTCGACTTTGTCTCAATCGCCCGGTCTCTGC
Organism: Orobanche coerulescens; assembly: GCA_033398695.1. Taxonomy (NCBI): domain Eukaryota; kingdom Viridiplantae; phylum Streptophyta; class Magnoliopsida; order Lamiales; family Orobanchaceae; genus Orobanche; species Orobanche coerulescens. The sequence continues at coordinate 73,179,525 of CM065806.1, forward strand.
GCAGATCGCCGGTTGAGATGTATAAATCTCGACAGAACAATTGCCCCCCAGCTTGCTCCGATGTTGAAGACATTGGGCGAGGTGGTTCTACTGGTGATCATTGAGGATAAAGATGGGCGATCCGTTGAGCGGACTTTGGTCTCGAACTTGGGCGATCTGATCGATTGGTGAGCTATCTTCAGTCTTGTACCTGCAATTTTCAAATTTTCCTATCCCTCGTAGAAAGCTGATTGTTTCGTCATTGAGGAACCGTGCACAGTCGCGGAGATCGATGGACCGACCTCCATGACCGTGTCTTATGCGCGAGCAACATTGTCTGTCTCTTGACTCATTTTATTGTGAGGGTCCTCCATTGGGCTACGCCTCACCTCGTATTTAAACGAAGGGCATGCGGTCTTGGTCTAGAGGAGTCCTTGCGCGGGGTGTCGTTGGATTAATCGACTCTACGTCCGCGGCTTGTCAGCTCTTTTATACCTCAGATCGTCATGTTAGATGGCAATCCTCGACGGTATACGTTGAGACGGGGGTAGGGACGCGTCGCATTGTCCGGGTCCACCAAGTTAGATGATGAACCTTTGAGGACGGGCGAGCGTGTCCACTGATTTGATTGGAGGGTCCTTCGGCTATGCCCGCCTCGTATTTAAACGAAGGGCGAGCAATCTCATCCCAAAGGAACCTTGCATGGCCGAAGCAGTCGGTTCCATCGACCACCAGGACCATGGCTGCACTCTTCTACCTCGGATCATCATGTTAGATGTTGACCCTCAACGGTATACGTTGTGCGGGGGAGGCGATCTCGTGCCTTAGTCCACCATGTTAGATGGTGAACTGTAGATGGCGAGCGAGTCCTCCAGTTTTTAGGAGATGTTGCTTGATAATGGCGATCGGGCTGGAAGACTGGTGATCGTCGTTCGGATGCCGATCGCGTCCACTCGATCAATGTAGTCTGCGTCGGACTCTTCTTCCCCTTGTCTGATCTGCATCATGTGGTGGGGACCTTCCGACCGAGCGACCTTGGCAACGAAATATGCTGTGAATTTGTTCGCCAGTTGTAGTGAGGAAATCCCTCACACTATGCCGCAAGTGCACGGTGTCAACAAGTAATAAAGTGATGAATAAGATATTGTTCCCTCGAGTACTGATTTCACAAAGTACTAAAATATAGTCAACTCGTAATTTTATTTGAAGAACAATTATATAGAATTTATTTCTAAACTATTTGCAGAAAAATAAATAATAATGGTAATAATAAAAATAATAATAATAATAATAAGGGCGTAGGATTATGATTTTCACCTCAAACAATCAGGAATGATTTTTATTTAATTCCAATTCACTTTTATTCAATTGATTGTAAGACAGGGATTCCTAAATTATTCTAAAGCCTTTCCCAAGGTCGATAAAAAATACTAAGAATTATTAACTCGATATATCCCTATTCGACTTAGATAATTAATAGCTAAAACAGTTCATGAATCCCTACAATAAATAGGCTTCACAATTCCCATGAGTATATCCCTATCTCACGACAATCATGATTTTTCTCACAAGAACTATGCCTAAATTTCATCTCCCGAATCCATAAAGACATTCAAAACAATTCAACTGTTGGCCACACAATTAAAAAGCATTAAGAACAATGAGAAAAATCCAACTCAATACGAATAACGAGTAAATTGAAATAAAACTAAATAAATCAAACCGTTATGTAATCGGCTACAATCACAATCCTACTCAAACAGATATAGAAACTGAGATACGGAAAAATTAAGAAAAATCGTAAGGGATCCGTGGTCTTGTCGTCGCCCACAAATTTCCTCCTTGTGTTCTTCGATCCTGCGATGTCTTCCTCCGATTTTATGATCATGTATTCAGCCCTTAAACCCTTATTTATAACTATCATCAGCCTCCAAAACGCGTCCGGGGATTTGGGTCGAAAACTGCTCCAAAAACGGCAAAGAAACGGCAAAGAAACGCGGAAGTCTCAGTAAAACCGCCCTGTGGGCCGCGGCTCACTTAATCTGTGCCGCGGCTGACGTTGTTCAGCGCCTATACCTGGGCACTTATTTTTCCTCCTGGGCCGCGGCTCAGCATCCTTGTGTCGCGGCACAGGGTACAGTCTGCTTGGGGCTTCGCTAGGGCCGTGCGTGTGCCGCGGCTCAGCATACTTGTGCCATGGCTCATGACCAAAAATTGTTGTTTTCGCCCGTTTTTCGTCGTTTAGGCTTCCGGACTCCAATTTACTGCAAAACATATAAGAATAGTGCCTTAAAAGCTCATTTATGCATTTTTAGGCTCAAAATGGATATAAACTAATGATAAATAAGCGCATAAAAATACGCCTAACAAATACCCCCAAACTTGAGCCTTTGCTTGTCCTCAAGCAAAAATCAATTTTAAGCAAAAAGTATCGTGAATACTCGTGCAAGTCCGTAGTGCTCAACTTAATCAATACTACCTCGAAAATCTCAAAGAATAATACGAGTGTCGTAATAGTGAGTCACATCCACGGACACTGATTCCAAGAAGTAATCATTTTCAATCCTAACCAACCGTTCATGAAGAAAATCAAGCTCAAAGATTAACAAGCGTGAATTTAACCGACCGTCAATATGAAGGGTTAGATTAAACAAGCCAATTTTCCCAGTCCCACAGTTTAGTGGCAAAAAAATTTAAGAGTTTCATTGTAAAAATTAATCCTCGGATAGTATTCCCTTATGTATGATCAATAATATAGATTCGAGTTAACAACTAGGTTCGGGTCTCGGTATGTTTCGGGATAATCCTAGGGTGGATTTCTATTCTCATATATTGGGGAACCGTTTGACATAAAAGACACTCATGGGGCACATGGATGCTTCTAGTTACTAAGTCCCCCTCTACAGCGGAGAAAAAACTCGAATAGCAATTTCCCGCATGTCCGATTCAAGGTCGCTGTTTTACGCGAGAGTAAACAACGGGTCACGCGAATACCCCCGGTTCGAGGCCTTGTACGGTAGATGATGCAAGTCTCCCCTATGTTGGGACGATGCTTCCGATGTCATCGCTACCGAGTTAGACCTAATCCAGGAATCTATCAAGAAAATTTCCATTGTTTGAAAACACATGTTAGCAGCACAGAGCCACCATAAGTCATATGCTACGGATCGCCAGCGACCGTTAGAATTTCTAGTCGGGGACCACATTTGGATCAAAGTATCACCGATGCAGGACATTCGATGTTTCGTCCAAAAGGGCAAGTTGAGCCCTTTATTAATCGGCCCGTTCGAGATATTGGACCGAGTTGGTAGACTCGCTTATCGATTAGCACTACCGCCAGCATTAGACGTAGTGCATAATGCCTTCCATGTCTACCACATCTCCCAATTGAGAAAGTACAGTTACGATCCGAGTCACAAGATCGATTTCAAAGAAGTAGAGATTTCTAATGATGCTACCTTGAGAGAAGTGGCAATCGCGATTCTAGATCAACGCATAAAGACTCTAAGGAATAAAGCCATACCTCTTGTGAAAGTGCAGTGGTCGCATCACGGCATTGAAGAAGCAACTAGGGAGATGGAGTCGAGCATGAGAGAGTCACCCGATCTATTTTCTTATTTTCACGACGAAACTATTTTATGGGGGGTGGTATGTAATTCCACAGGTACTTCATGCTGTTAAATAATATGTACTTCCATATTTGTGTTGTTATCTCATGATGCTTGTATTTTCTTTGTGATTGTTTACAAACAAATATTGTCGATATTCAATAAAGGTTATTGTGATATAATCCTATGATATTTATGATTTATCGATGATGGACCCTGATGTCATTGAGCAATTACTGGTGCGAATATGACGGTGGACAACATCTTGTTCCCTGAGGAAATTGCTTGACGAGTCCAAAGGGAGTCACAATGTGTGGTGAAATATGATAAAATGATTAAGTGGATTAATATATATTGCATACGCTAGATGTAGGAACTGTGTACGCAACGCAGTGTATTACATACGTTAAAATGTATAATTTACGTACGCCACTCGCCTAATTTTACATACATTAAAGAGTATGACTTATGTACGTTATCCAATATTCAGTCTACGGAAAAGAATCTTCAATCATGCATTATCAAATCAACTTTCGGCGCACTAGAACATAATCGAGTCAACCAATCATAACGTATGTTAATCTTCATAGCTTACGTACTTTATGCAAGGAATGTTATGTAAGTTGCCATAGTATTACGTACGTAATGACGGGGGTCATTCAGGCAGTAGCCTCTGAACATACATTACATACGCTAACAGATCGGACATAACGTACATTAAAGTCCTTACGTACGTAAACCTTAAGGCATAATGTACGTAAAGCACATCCTGATGTTATAAAATAACATCTCCTCTTTCATTTCTCACAACCTAAGGACACTCCATCTCTCTCTAAATATCCTACAGCTATATTGATTGATTTCCAGCCTTCCTAGCCCGTGCATTATCTTACTAGAGTTGATTGTTCAAGTTTCAAAGAACATTTTTGAAGGTGTTATCCCCGATCTTCGTTGTTCTTCATTGTTCTCGGTCGTTCATCATCAGAGGTTAGTTTAACAAATTTTTGAACCTATTTTGATATTTCTAGCTATGTTGTATCTGATCTCGGGTGCCTTGGGTAGTTTGAACTCCTGGAGATAATCGAACAGGGAAAACTAACGTTAAATCATAATCGTTGAATGTAAACCTATCTTGAGGTAGCAACTTGTGTATTCTTCGATAGAGATCATGTATTGAATTACAAGATTATGATTACAACTAATTAAACGTTAGTGTAATTGGATTCGTCGTGTAGTAGATTCTGTTGGTAATTCAGTTATTCGTTGATTAAACTCGTTAGAATTTTTTAGATGAACTAAATCACGAAATGCCGGGTTGGATAAGATGATCATACACATAAGAATTTCTTTTGCTAGAATCATTTTCGACCATTCTACCACAGAATTGGGAAAATTCCAACCAAGTAGTTAGCAAGATAATAACATTGATCGTAGTTGAAATCGTATCGGAGACGCATTTTAATGAGTTTATAATCAAGGAATAGAGGATTGTAAATAATTTACATTATCATTAAATGTAGAATATTGGTTCTAACGCTATGAATCGAACTAGGTTTGGAGGGGTAATTGTCGCTATTCGTCATTATCACTATGGGGATTTAATCGACGAATGTGTAAATTGGTTGAGCTCTCAAGTCATATCTTGCTCATACTATGTTAGTTGAAATTCCTAGACTGATTGTATATCGTTATTTGTGAGTTTTGTGTTTTCACCTTCCTTAGAAGCTTGGGATTGATGGGTCGATGTGTTGGGGGCAAAACCTGTATGGTACCCGTACGAAAATGTGTTAAGGGATAAAACCTGAATGGTACCCACGTCCGGAGTATTCCTGTGTAGATACTTCTGTGACCCTTGGTTGCGGCCTTGGGATTTTATGTGCCGGTAGAAAAGAAAATATTGAGTATTCTGTGAATTTTTACCTAATCGAATTATGATATTGTTCTGCAGATTTATCTTATTATATCGATAAATTTTGAATTATACTGTCTGACTAGGTTGGCTGGCACGATTCGTCGTGCCAGGCAAATTTGTTGAATATGTGCAGGACGTTTCCAAAGGTTCCGGTCAGGCTTGAGCAATGTTGGAAAGGAGTCGTGTCATGTCGTTTCTTTTGAATTAAACTCTTCAAGATTTCAAAATTATGTAATAACCGTATTTCAAATTTATTTTCCTAAAGTATTTCGTTTTAGTATTTGTACCATCATGGAATTACTCTCTTAATAATTATTTAAAGAAGTTTATAAAATCTATAAAATTAGCCTCGTGGGTTCCACATGGGATTCACGGCACAGTAACGTCCCGGTAAATCTTGGGGGTGTTACATTATACCTAATCTTTTCCATTGTTGAGAAGATTTCAAGTTGAGCCTTGTTATGTTGAACATTAAGATGATGTTTTCTGAGATTGTAACATGTTGGCCACAGAGTATACAGTAAACAGCATAGAACGGGGGGTTGAATAAGTTGTATCTTTTTTAAAGTTATTTGCGTAGCTAAAGACCAATATTGAGTTGATGTAAGTACAGCAACTAGGAAATCTCTAGTTTGCTTGATGCGTACATGGTTTTCACAATATGTATACTTTAAATCACAGGTAGATAAGAAAACAGTAAGGACAGAATGTGAAATACACAGAGATATAAGTGGTTCGAGGTAAACCCCTCTACGTCCACTGGTCCTCCACACAGGAGTAAAATGTTTATTAATATCACTACGTACACAAGTATGTGACTTTAACTAAACCTGTCCCGGTATCGTTCACATAGTTCGATACACTGACAATAGCTTGGGCCGTTCACACAGAATGGCTTTGGTTCTTTTGACTTGCTTCTTCTCACATATATCGATGCTTCGTCTTCAATGCTATTCTTCCCACACAGGTCGGAACTAACGAGGACTTAGTCCAAGGTTGATCTCAACATAAAGATAGGGTAGAATAAGTTCAAACAACAGTTGTATGCTTTGATGATCATTTGTTGTATAATGTGTTGTTTGCGTTGAGGAATATACTGCTCTTTCTTAGCTTGATATTCTGATTGTCAAATCTAATTGTCATATGTATTGCGCGAGATAAATCACTGGTATTTCTGAAGTCCTCTGCTTGGGGTTAATTATAACCTTGGAAATAGATCCGTTATAAATATAGCCATTGGCCGGTTGGTGAGACTGAGAGAGCTCTGGTTGGTGGCTACAGAATGCTTGAATTAAAGACGATCCATATTTAATGCTTCAGACATTCTCTTTGACTTTTCATTAAATGCTCTTCAGCGCGTTCAGACTGTTGTCTCTTTTGGCCGTGACAAATGTTGTCCTTTCAGCATTAAATATTGTTTTTACTGCGAATACTTTATGAATAAAAAATGTTTATTTCACCACGGTTTAAAGCTTTTCTTCAGTTCTATTGGACTTGTGTTTTACTTTTCCTAAGTAAAACACCTACATTAAGATTGCTGTATCCAACTTTCTTCAACTATGCTGTATAAAAGTGTAACGTTGTAGGAAGGGACTATGTAGGAAGATCTCTTGCTATATGGACAGACTGTATGAAGTTTCCCAACAGGTTCCGTACTTAGAGCAAAATGCTGACATTGAAGACCTTATGCTGTAGGGTGGCAATTATCAAAACAGGCCGTATTTTTTCCAACAATTTCCCCCTTTTGGATAATGCCAAAATTCCGTGATACGGAGAGGTTGTCTTCAAGTCTTTTGTCGAAATATGTGATCTTCATGACTTAGTCTAAAAATTTGAACTGCTCGCAGGCAAGTTCTAAAGTAAAAGATCTCACAGGACTAAGTGTATTACAACTTAACTTATGATTGGCGTGCAGGCTCAATCTTACAGGATGTAATTATAATTGAATACAACTTAACCATTGAACCGTTCGCAGACAATTTCTTACAACTTGAGGATTATCAAGTTTTTATACTTGTTGAATATTGCAATATTTCATCGTTATCAAAATAGTAAAACTAGTAAGAGTAGATTACGAGCTATAATATTTCAGGGCAAAGAAATGTTATTGATAGTAGAAATTACGGGGCTTGGGAGATACTGAAAAACCATATCAGAGAGCATACAGTAGGATAAAATACAGAGTACAACTAATAGAATCTAGTCCCTATAGATTCTTTCGAGAGGGATCATGTTCGGTTCCTTTCCACCAGTTTATTAAGGAATCTCTGCCTCGGTCCCTGTAGATGCTTCATCCTTCATAGGAAACATCGTAGGCAAGAATCCAATCTTCAGGATAGGTTACCCATTCACCCTTTTAACGTTTAGACTTCATCTTCAGTTGCAAGGGTAGCTTTCTTTCTGCAAGTAGCCTCGAGAATTCATTTGCGGGATCCTCAAGTGTTTTGAATTTGTTAAACATGGTGGACTCTCTGGTGAGAGTACAAAAATATCTCATTAGTTCATTGTTTTTCCATGCTTTCAAATCCTATGCTGTAGGCTGTCGATCTGTTGGGAGAAATATCTCGGCATCCTCACGTACTTTATTTTTCCATGAAAAATTGGGATCTTGGAACTCAGGTCAAGAACCAATAACCCTATATCCTTTCACTCCTTGACCTGGCCTGGGCCCGGCCATTTGTCTGATGGCAGTTGCAGCACTTTTCTCCAGAGCAGCTTCCATTTCTTTCTCTCTCTCCAGCATCCACTTCCTGGCGGCCTCTCTCGACTCACTCTCCTTTTTGGTAGTATCAATATCTGAGACCTTGTCGTGTATATCTCGAAGGAATTCAATTGATTCGGATTGTTTGTTTTTTTAGATTAGCGACACTTTTAACAGTATCAAAAGCACTACTGTCAGATCGTTGATCTTGTGATGATGGTCAGTGAACTTTGAGCAGTGTATTCTAGTGCGACAACAGTCTTAGCTTCAGCGACACGAAGCTTCTCCTGTTCTTACTTCAGGATTCACTCCTGATGCTGCTTCATCTGATTCAGGGGTTGCCATAGAGCATTGGGAACTAGGCGAAAAGCCTCTTCCACATCATTAATAGCCCTTTGCAGCTTCGGAAGCTCATCCTGAGCTGTTTCTCACATCTAGTCCAATTCCTTCCCAACGTTGTACAGTGCCTTAACGGCATCCTATAGGAACACGGTTTGGTGACCAATCGCTTGGAGTTGCTCTATTTGTACCTCTTTGCCCGGAGAGCCAGGTTGTACAATCTTGGAGTTGGATGGTTCTCCAAGCTCTTTGAGGACCACATTGTGTCAAGGTTTTCGTGGCTCGTCATCAGCAAGGAAACCGTCATCTGATCGAGATGGGGATCCTATAGAGATTGGAGTTTCAACCTATTCGGAAGCAGGTGCTTCTGTAGGTTGTGCTGCATGGTATGTCTCGGAGATAGAAGGGACTGATTCCTCCTGCCTCTGTTTGGCTTTGGTAGTCGTAACTATAGGAGGGACTGGTTCCTCCTGTCGACTCTCAGCTTCTGTCTGTTCTAGAAGAGGGACTGATTCCTCTTGACAGACAACATGGGTGACTGCTTCTTCTTCCTATGTCGGCTGAATATTCTTATGTTAAGAATTCACCCATGGCTTATCCTTGTATTTATTATGGATCTTTAAGGCTTAAAACTCACTAAGACAATAAAAGAGTCAAATCTGCCACCTTTTGAAACTATTGGTATATAGTACTAAATTATTGTGTTTAAGATCTATGGGTTTTCATATACTTGTTCTTAAGTATCTTAGGAATATTATGTCAGAAATTGGTGCAAATCTAACTTATATTCAAGTACTTATAAGCAAAATAAAATCTAATTATGGCAAGACTTTGATAAACTCTCTTAATCAAGTGTATTGTTATAGAACCTTGGAGTCTTTGGTTGTGAGAGTTGGATGGACATTATAAACATAAGTTATGGATTCATTAATGAATTAAAATTCCAAAATTGATTGGTTAATGTTCGGAGTATGCCCTCGAATGCCACTCAGGGGATGTTAGAGTGAGGGTATTGTATTTGTTATTATGTAATTCATTATCTGAAGGCAATTGTATGTTTCTTTATTTACTGGTAGTCACTGGCATTCCTGACTCGTAAATATATATATAGAAATTAGTCCATGTATTTGAGAGCAAAACATTCCACTCCTTATTAGATAAGGGGATCGGAACTAAATAGGTTTATAGCCCAAATTCTTAATCGTTCGCAAGTCGATGAAACTTGATTGGGCGTTAAGTTTTTGTGAAGACTTGTATGATGTGTTCTTTGACTTAAAGAGTGCCTGTCAAACACTAATGGTTAGTGGGAGAACATGTTATAGGTATGCCAATGAGATTAGTATACTCGAACCAACTCACCCTCGATTCATCGCACGGGTTCACTCCGGGATAGTCAGTGACCGAATCGAAAGGTTATGATAGGTATTCGTGAACCTTCGACTTGAGGATTTAGTAGGGATGTGCTTGTGACGTTAATATTTTCATTAGAGTAGGTCGACCCAGAAAACTGGAAGGTGGGGAGTTAACCTCGACGTGCCTCTTGACGAGCAAGAAGCAGGTTCTACTGAGTACCAAGATAGAACTCTTTCTCCTGTTAGTGAACGGGTTATATGTCATATGCGGTTATTGGCAGATGAGATCACAAGTCTTTGGCCAAAGCATTGGAGCTAGTTGTATTGGATACACGAGAGCTCGATAGTCTTGATTTGCATGAACTCATGCATAGTGTCAAGTACATATAGGGTTTGAATGACCATGACCCTATAACTTGATCGGGACATTTGAAAGAAGGGTTTATACGTATACTGGTATTCACGACAGAAAGGTTTTAGAATGATCCCCATCATTCGTTCTCAATTAGGGTATAGTGTAGGCTGCCAGGCTAGCTAGGTGGTGTTACTACTCTTTGGTTCCTCCCATTGCTAACTGGGACGGACCTACCGAGTCGCGCAATAGGATTGACGATGGAATGAATCGAGCTTATTATCTCTTTATGAATATTGGATATTGGATATCTAATTTATTGGACATTGGATGTCTAATTAATTTTGGGTCATTAGATGTCTAAAGTAATTTATTGGATAAATTAATTTACGGCCCAATGAATTAAATAAATTACTGGTGATTAATTTAATTCATAGATATAAATATTTCTTGGAAAAATTAATATATTGTTTTGCATTTAATATAATTAATTAAATGAATTAATTAATTGATATGAAATACATAGGATCGAATGGAGTTTATCTGTTTGGACTCACGAGAGTCCGAAATGAACCACACTCATTCATTTCCTTCTAGGTGGCCACCCACCTTCCTACCACCTTCTTTGGTCTTGGTCTTCACCTTGATGGGTGGAAGACTAATGACCACTAAGGGGACAAAATCTCATTTTATAATGAGGTTGGTTATTTTGTCTAGAGTAGGGAGAATAAGAGGAGAAAACTACTCACTTGTGAAGGAACTTGAACTCACGATTTCTTGCAAAAGAGAGAGAGAGAGAGAGTTTTTCTCCGAGTCTTCATCTTCTCCTTCATCTTCATATTCTTCTTAGAGAAAAATATATATAGAGAGAGATAGATTAAAACACTTAGAGTGTTGTAATCTTAATTAGCAAGCTCCTATCAATTTGTTTTAGTCGTTTCCTTAGAGGACAACAAAGTGGAAGCCGTTCCGGTCATTTTTCCAGTGCGTGGCAAGTAGAGATGCGGTGTTTTCGGCGTTGGATCATCAAAAGCTTGACGAATAGGATTCGTGGGGAAAGATCACCTAAAGCATGGGGAATCGCTTATATAGAGTACACCATTTAATCAACGGACTACGAGGGTATGATTTCGAATCTTCCTTTGTTTCATTTTAATATTCGTATATACGTAGCTTGATCGATCCTCTTAAGGGATTCAGATCGAATTAGATTCGTATATTGCTTCCGCTGCGCCTTCGTTTTAGGCACCGAATCCTAGCAGTGGTATTGCAGTGTAGGTCTTGCGATCATATATACGATATTCAACATTTTGAATGCTTGATTGGATGTTCTTATGATTTGGAATTATAATCGTATTAATCGTTGATTTTCAATTGTTCATCTAAAAATTAATTTTTCATGATTTTATGTTACAATGTAAATCTATTTTTTCTTTTGAAAAACTAATTTAAATGTATAATATAAAGATTAGAAAAATATTATTTTTGGAATCGGAGCGAAAAAACGAGCCAAAAACGTAAACAGACCTGCAACTTGGAGTTGGTCGGGCGCTACCTTGCGGTCCCAGGGAGCGGATCGCGATCTGGCCTTGCGGTCCGGCCCTGCTCGGCAGCCTGCCGGGCGCTGCCAGGCAGTAGATCGCGATCCAGCCATGCAGTCCGTCCCTGGTCGGCAGCCTGTCGGGCATTGTCAGGCAGTGGATCGCAATCTGGCCATACGGTCCGGCCATGCTCGGCAGCCTGCTGGGCAGTGCCCCGGGCTTGTCCCGACCGTGTTTTTCGACTCCGTTTTTTATATTTGTTCGGTAATTAATTTCTCACAAATTACATTGGATTTAATTTGACTAAGATATAATTATGGTAATTTTATTCTTAGGGAAATTAATTTAATGAAATATTTTCTCGTCCGGAACAAGTTAAAATTAACGGTTATGTGAATTAATTGGATTAATTCGTTTGGATGGAGTAATTTATATCGATTGGATCAATATTTAGATTAATTATGACTGCCATTATTTTAATGTGATTGTTGCATTAATTTCGAATGGGGATGTAGTTCATGGATCTAGTTTTGAATCGTTCGGTTTTATTCGATTGGGTTGTAAAGGCCATCTTGAGCCTATTTATTTTACTAGAAAAACTTGTACAGGATACAATTTTTCAAATGTAAAATTTATATGTAATGACGAAGACCGGAGGAAGATCCATTCGACAAGACGAAGATTCAAGACCGAAGACATGTAATTAGATTACGATGTTTTTGTTCTAGGAACGATCCATAAACTACATGTTGGTACCAACTAGGTTGTGAATGTTTTATTCATATGGTATGAATGCTACAAACACGCTTAAATTAATTAATGTGCAAAGTGTAAAATGAATCCCGAAAATTCTCCCATGACAAATTATTAAGTTTAAAAGGTTTCAATGTTTTCCTTCCCTCCATCGAGCTTTCGAAAAATTGAAATCCAAACCTGATGTGCTATGCTTCCGAGTTATCGGGGTAGTCGTTTGGGGAGGGTCGGCAAATTCTAAGAGTGCATTGGATGCCTTTAGTTGGAGCAAATTTTATCCCTAGAAACATGTTCGGTTGCCAGATAAGATTCAATTGTGAAACTGATCAGCGTCGATGGTATAAACTTAACTTGTTCACGAACCATAGAAACTGTATAAGTTGAGGGGATTGAACAAGTGAAAAAAGAAGATCGAATTATTCACTAGATGGGTTGGTGTTGGACACCACTTTATGAAAATTAATTGACTAGAAACCTGTTCGGTTGCCCTCTAATAAAAGTTGTAAAGAACTTGATCACCACTATGAACTAATGCGAACAATACTTCCGGATTTCAGATGGGAGTTTGTTATTCCGATAAAAATAGTGGGAGTTGGGTTAAAAGAATAGAAAAGACCTTAATTCTATACTCAGATCATAATTGAACGAGTCACTAATAAATTTGTCGTACTTAATGCAGACTAATATCATCTCTCAATATGACAATGAACCCACTCGCTATACTACTCGAAAAGAACACTTTAATTGGACCTAACTTTTTGGACTGGCTTCGCAACCTGATGATAGTCCTCAATATAGAGGCACTGGGATACGTCTTGGAGGCGGACATTCCGGCGCCTCCTGTGCGGACTAGAGACAATCACGAAGAAATTGAAAACCACGAAAAGTGGGTTAAGGATGACATAAAAGTCTATGCCTATATGATAGCTTCTGTGTCTAATGATTTTCAGAGAGCACATGACAAAATGACTTCTGCTAGGCATATTTTATCTCACTTAACCGAGCTTTATGGTGAGCACAATCGAACTGCTAGATATGCGATATCCAAGCAGCTATTCGGTGCTAGAATGAAGGAGGATGAGAAGGTTAGGGACCACGACCTCAATATGATCTCTATGATCGAGAGATTGGAGGCTCTTGATTTTAAGATGGATACTTCTCTTCAGACCGACCTTATCCTACAGTCTCTTCCTGATTCCTTCTCACACTTTGTTATGAATTTCAACTACAATGAGATTTCTTGCAATTTAGCAGGGTTGATGAACAAACGGGTAACCACTCAGTCTCAGATGAAGACTCTGCGGGTGAAGGAGTCTGCCATTGTTATTTCTTCTGGACCTCGGAGGTCCAAGAACAAGAAGAAAAAGACCAAGAAGCAGACGGAACCACAAATCGAGGACCTTAAAAATAAGGGCAAGGCCCCAATGGTTCCCAAGAGAAAGAAGAAGAAGGACGCATGTCTCAAATGCGGTGAGCTGGGCCACTGGGATAGAGACTGTCCGATTCTTCATGGCACTTCAGGTACAGAACTTTAAGTTTTGGAAACAAATTGTTCTGCTACTATATTTTCTACTTCTTGGATACTGGATTCAGGTGTTAGTTCTTACATTTGTACCGTGAATCAGGATCTGGAAAAAAGTAGAAAGCTAGGAGCTAGGGAAGTGATGATTACTGTCAGAAGCGGGCATAGTGTCGAAGCACCTGACATAGGATCACTTCTTTTGGATTTGGAATTCGGCTTTCTTTTAACATTAGATGATGTACTTGTTTTGCCCAAGGGGCATAAAAACATTGTATCCATTCCAGTCATGGATAAGAAAGGCTTTTCATTTTTCATTGGTGATGGTTCCTGCAAAATTTATTTTAGAAATAAACTAGTAGGCACTGCTACATTGTTAAATAGACTGTATCATCTAAACCTAAGTAACAAAGTCGTTGTGAATACTATGACTATGAAGCATGGTAGGGATGAAACTAATGAAGTTTTGACATTTCATCTCAGACTTGGTCATGTTGGTCCGACCAAGGTTTACAAAATGGAAAAGGATGGACTTATGGGTCCATTGGGGTCGGATCACTTTCCAACTTGTGAATCTTGCCTTAAAGGCAAATGACTAAGTCCCCCTTCACATAAACTTTTGAAAGAGCCGCTGATAAACTTAGATTAGTCCATACCGACGTATGTGGTGCTTTGGAAGCAGCACGTGATGGATATCAGTATTTCATTATATTTACGGATGATCATACTAGGTATGGTTATGTATACTTAATGAAACATAAATCCGAGGCCTTTGAGAAATTTCAGGAATTTAAGGCCCTAGTCAAAAAACAAACTGGTAATCATATCAAAGCACTTCGATCAGACCGAGGTGGCGAGTATATGAGTACAGAGTTTGACGAGTTCCTTAAGGAGAATGGAATAGTATCACAACTAACACCTCCAGAAACTCCTCAGTTAAATGGTGTGTCAGAAAGAAGGAACCGAACCTTGTTGAACATGGTCCATTCTATGCTTAGCTACATTGACTTACCAAGAAGACTAAGGTGGAAAAGTTGAAAGCGAGGTCTGTGAAGGGACATTTCATTGGATTCCCATCTGGGACGATGGCTTATCTATTCTACATGCCTGAAGATTGAAAGATAATTGTTGTTTTGCAAGCACACTTCTTGGAAGATGAGTTTATTTAGGAAGACGGAGCAGTTAGAAGTATTTCTTTGGAAGAATACAATGAAACTCCTCAGGAGACACCTGTACAAGAAATTGGAACCGAACCTATTGAAACACAAGTACAACCACCTCGTAGGTCTAGTAGGGTGTCTCATTTACCTGAGAGGTATGGCCTAGTGCACCTGGAGGAGCTGGGTCTCCATGAGGTTCTAGGTGATAGCCAATAGACCGACCCCGCGACCTATGACCAAGCGGTGGTGGATGTAGACTCCGGGAAATGGCGGAAAGCTATGGAAGCTCAGATAGACTCGATGCATGTCATTCAGGTCTGGACTCTAGTAGACTGCCCCAAGGGCATAATGCCTATTGGAAATAAGTGGATCTACAAGAGAAAGACTGATGGGGATGGCAAGGTTGACACCTATAAGGCCAGGCTTGTGGAAAAAGGTTATACCTAGAAAGAAGGGATCGATTACCACGACATCGTCTCCCCCGTAGCTATGATCAAGTCTATTCGCATGATTCTTGCTATAGCTGCCTACCACCATTATGAGATATGGCAAATGGATGTAAAGATGGCTTTCCTTAATAGAATCCTCGAGAAGGAAATCTATATGGAGCAGCCTAAAGGCTTTGTGTCCGAGGCCGATATTAATAAGGTGTGCAAACTTCAGCGTTCTATTTATGGACTGAAGCGAGCTTCACGTAGTTGGAACTTTCGTTTTGATGAGGCAGTCAAAGAGTTTGACTTCGTGCAAAATGAAGAGGAACCTTGTGTATACAATAGGGTTAGTGGGAGTAAGATCGCATTCTTAGTACTATATATAGATGACATTCTACTAATAGGAAATGATGTGGGAGTGCTTAGTTCTGTAAAAGCTTGGCTTTCGAGTAGGTTTTTCATGAAAGACTTGGGAGAAGCTACCTATATTCTTGGAATTCGGCTCTACCGGGGTAGAGCGAAGAGAATGATAGGACTTTTCCAAGCCCTCTATATAGATAAAATCTTAAATCGATTTAAGATAGATGATTCTAAAAGAGGGTTCCTACCGATGCGACATGGAATAAAACTCTCCTCGAAGATGTGTCCTCAAACTGAGGAACAACAAAAGCAAATGAGTAATATACCATGTGCTTCGGTCGTGGGTAGCCTTATGTATGCAATGTTGTGTACGAGACATGACATTGCGCATGCTGTGAGCGTAGTAAGTAGGTTTCAGGCAAAGCCAGGAACGGAACATTGGACTGCTGTAAAGAACGTTCTCAAGTACTTAAGAAGGACTAGAGATCAGGTTCTTATGTATGATGGTGGAGAACTTAATGTGATGCTATTCACTGATTCAAACTTCCAAGGACATAAAAATGATTCGATATCTACTTCGGGATACATATTTACTCTTAATGGAGGAGCAGTATCTTGGCGTAGCGCCAAGAAAAGCGCAACTGCTGATTCCACCAGTCAAGCTGAGTATCAAGCTGCCTCGGAGGCTTCGAAGGAAGGGTTCTGGATTAAGAAGTTTCTGGGAGAACTTCAAGTGATACCATGTGCTGAGCTGCCTGTTCCGCTTTTCTGCGACAACAACGGAGCTGTAGTGCAGGCTAAGGAGCCAAGGTTTCACAACAGTACCAAACACATTGAGAGGCAGTATCATCTCGTGAGAGAATTTGTTCGCAAGGGATACATTATGCTGCATAGAGTAGACTCAGCCGACAATATCGCTGATCCACTGACAAAGCCACTTTCTCATATTAGCTTGAAGCGTCATCTGTAGAGCATGGGTATTAGATACCACAGTGTGTGGCATTGAGTGCAAGTGGGAGATTGTTAGGAGTATGCCCTCGAATGCCACTCAGGGGATGTTATAGTGAGGGTATTGTACTTGTTATTATGTAATTCATTATCTCAAGGAAATTGGATGTTTCTTTATTTATTGGAAGTCACTGGAGTTCCTGACTCGTAAATATATATATATATATATATATATATATATATATAAATATATATATATATATATAAGCTAAGCCGTGTATTTGAGAACAAAACATTCCACTCCTTATTGGATAAGGGGATCAGCACTCGAAAGGTTTATGGCCCAAATACTTAATCGTTCGCAAGTCGATAAAACTTGATTAGACGTTAAGTTTATGTGAAGACTTGTATGACGTGTGCTTTGACTTAGAGAGTGCCTGTCGAATACTAATGGTTAGTGGGAGCAGACGTTATAGGTATGTTAATGAGATTAGTATACTCGAACAAACTCACCCTTGATTCGTCACACGGAATCACTCCGGAACAGTCAATGACGGAATTGAAAGGTTGGATAGGTATTCGTGAACCTTCGACTTGAGGATTTAGTAGGGATGTGCTTATGACGTTAAGATTTTCATTACAGTAGTTCGAACAGAAAACCCAAAGGTGGGGGTCAACCTCGATGTGCGTCTTGACGGGCAAGTAGCAGGTTCTACTGAATACCAATATAAAATTCTTTCTCCGGTTAGTGAACTAGTTATATGTCCTATGCGGTTATTAGCAGATGAGATCATAAGTATTTGGCAAAAGCATTGGAGCTAGTTGTATTGGATACACGAGAGCTCGATGATCTCGATTTGCATTAACTCATGCATATTATCAAGTACATATAGGGTTTGACTGACCGTGACCCTATAACTTGATCGGGACATTTGAAATAAGGGTTTATACGTATAGTGGTATTCACGACAGAAAGGTTTTAGAATAATCCCCATCATTCGTTCTCAGTTAGGGTACAGTGTAGGCCGCCAGGCTAGCTAGGTGGTGCTACTACTCTTTGGTTCCTCCCATTGCTAACTGAGATGGACCTACCGAGTCGCGCAATAGGATTGATGACGGAATGAATTGAGCTTATTATATCTTTATGAATATTGGATATTGGATATCTAATTTATTGGACATTGGATGTCTAAATTAATTTACGGCCCAATGAATTAAATAAATTACTGTGTGATTAATTTAATTCATAGATATAATTATTTCTTGGACGAATTAACTATATTGTTTTGTATTTAATATAGTTAATTAATTGGATTAATCAATTGATATGAAATACATAGGATCGGAATGGAGTTTATCTGTTTAGACTCACGAGAGTCCGAAATGAACCAAACTCATCTATTTCATTCTAGATGGCCGCCCACCTTCCTACCACCTTCTTTGGTCTTGGTTTTCACCTTGATGGGTTGAAGAATAATGACCACTAAGGGGATAAAATCTCATTTTATAATGATGTTGCTTATTTTGTCTAAAGTATAGAGAATAAGAGGAGAATACTACTCACTTGTGAAGGAACTTGAACTCACCATTTCTTGCAAAAGAGAAGGAGAGAGAAATTTTTTCTCCAAGTCTTCATCTACATCCTTCATCTTCATATTATTCTTTGAGAAAAATATAGAGATATAATTGAGAGATATAGATTAAACACTTAGAGTGTTGTAATCTTAATTAGCAAGCTCCTATCACTTTGTTCTAGTCGTGTCCTTAGAGGACAACGAAGTGGAAGTCATTCCGGTTGTTTCTATGGCGCGTGGAAAGTAGAGACGCGGTGTTTTCAGCATTGGATCATCCAAAAGCTTGATGAATAGGATTCTTGGGGAAAGAACACCTAAATCTTGGGGAATCGCTTACGTGCACTAGTAGAAAAAACATCAAAGACTTCGGTACGTCTCACTTCGGTAATGTATATTAGCGAAGTAAAATCAAACAACAACTTCGCTTTTCAAGTTACTGAAGTAAACAACACACATAGACTTCAGTAAATTGTACCAAACAAAAAGGCACGAGCTAGTTAGAAATTTTAAGTTCAAAAGACTTCGCTAATTTTATAATTACTGAAGTAAAAAGTGTTTAATTTTATTTTTGACGCAATATTTTTACAACAGTGAAATGTTTACTTAACCTCATTTTTTTTTTCAGACTCCAAAAAACCATCTGTCTTCTTCACCGCTCAATTATTTCCTCCCAAAAATTTTTTCCCACTCCATTTCTTTTTCACAGATCCATCGATAAAAACTCGCTACCGCCGCCCACCCTCGTCCAACCCTTCAAAACATCCGTGACCCATAAGTGAAAAGAAAAAGAACGAGCAGAAAAAAAAGAGCAGAACAAGCGATGGCGGCGGCACTTGCAAGGCGCGCGGAAATTGAAGGATAACGGCGACCAGCAAGGCGAGCGGTGGTCCGACGGAAGTCCAAGCGGCGCTTTGGTTTAGGAGGTTAGGGTTTTCTACTTTTCTTTCGGTTTGAGTTGTCTAATAATCATGGTTATATAATTGTACTAGTTGGTTCGTATATTTGCCGATACTAACACGAGACAACCCTCCAAATCGCGGATCTCGCCCTCCACGGCCGCTCTCCTTCGCGGCGGTTAGATTCTTACTTCCCTCGATTTTGAGTTCGAGCGAATTTCGTGTGACCTAGGTTTTATTTTCTATTTTGCAAATCTTTGGGTAACCTAATTTTTGGTCAAAGTTCTAAGTAAGCTTCCATAATTTTGACCTAATTTGTTCTTCCTTCCAGTGTGGTGACCTTAAACAATTGTGCATTTCTTTGTGTTGTGCTAGTTTTTCTTGTTGGGAAAAACAACTCGACATTTACAACATACATTGAGATGGTCAACTATCATTTGGTGTTTGTAACGATTCGCATTATGCTCGAGCAGTTATTTTTCGTCGGAAATGATGGGCGAGTCAATGAAGCAATTCCAACAAGAGCTCATCCACGTTGAAATTGAAGTGAAAATCTTTTATTGGCACGTCATGAGGTAATTAGAATTAATGTTGGATTGCTAGATTGAATTTGCGATTATTAGGATATCCTTGGTATGTTTTTCTTTTGATTGCGGCTAGTTGAAATTGACAGAGTGAGAAAGCGGTAATAGGAAGCTTTAACAAGACCGAGAAAGAGGGCTAGAACGACCGAACCGGTGTCCCTTTACCTTCCGAGTCAATAATGAAGGATGTTGATACAAGGCCACCGGTGAAAGAGGTCTGCAACTGTGGTGATCATGATTCGAGGAGACGACATTATTAATGTTTCCGAGACCTCTTTGGGAGCATACCATTTCATCTTGCTCATACCATTTTAGAGGAAGGTATCATTTTATTTTTCTTTCTAGTTTTTTTAATGACGAGTTATTATGGTAACCTCGCACAATACTCATCACTTGCAATTGCAATTAGAAGAAGGGTTTCTATTTATGCCTTTTGCACTCGGGATCTATATGTTATTAATGAGGAACCATGGTTTTAGATCGTGTTAGTGTTGAAGCCGTATCGGCCTTTTTGTCTCGTCTTTCCATATTCGTCACATACTACATCCCATCATTTTGCTAGTTGCATGCTTTAGTAATCAAGTGTAATTGAATGGTGAGCAGCTCATTCTTTAATTTGTATTGCTTGGATAAGCTTGTTGATTAATATTTATAAATGGACATCCTTTTTTAAGCCTTTTCTTTCATTTATCAATATACCTTTTTACACAAAAACTTGCATGACACTTGGGATATTTTTTACAATTCTCATTGCGGTCGAGCATTTTAGATGTTTTTTGTGTGTGTTTTAATTTCTCATATATTGAGATATCCACACCTCTTTCCTATTGCATCAATTGTTCTTTGTTGATTTCTTGTGTGAGATGGTGTGATGTTCCATGTTCCACCGATTGCTGACACTTTCTACGTCCCAGTTTCTCATGTAGCTGTGCTTACTACATCTTTGAATTCCTAGTCTTGACATTTTCTCGGACGCATTACAGTTTATTTGACGTGCAACTACGATATTGCAGTCTAAGGAACAATGTGAGTATACGATAAATCTTGCTAGATCACACATGGTTAAATCAACGGTGGTTGATAGCAAGACCGACAAAGAGTATAGATAGCAGGTTTGTTCCTTGATGCATCTCCACCGATGCTTTTTGTTTTATTATTTCATCTTATGGAAGAAGAATTTGCATTAAAATTCTGTTACTTTGTATTATTATTCTTGTCATTGATGAAGAAACACCATCTTTTACGAGTCCGCAATGTTCTTGAGGAGAGGTCGGGATAAAGTCATCAAGGACATCGAGAAAAGAATAGCACGCATTTATACTGTAGTATGGGACTGAACTTACTCAAATAGTAATCATGCTCTTGTCCCGCCTATTCTTTTATGTCTTTCTATAAGTTACGCATGAACACGATGGACGAAAGAGTATTTATTCACTCATGTGAAGTTGTCGTGTGGTAAATATATAATATTCCACGCAAGTTTCTCGATTAGTGATTACAGGTATTGACACGGGAAGGAGAGGGAAAATAACCCTATTAAATTATGTAAAAATTATTCACCGTGGAGTTGATATACCGCTCTTAATTATGCTAAACAGGGAAATGTCAATTGGAGTTGAACTACCGTCAATATTTTTATGATTTTTCGTGGGGGTAGAGGGTATGAAACTTTTTGCTTATGAAGGGGAATATGAGATATGCAAAACCTTTTTTACGTAATTTTGAGTTCTCTCTGTCTTTTGGTAAATACCTTGAACCTCATGGGTGATTTTTGTAATTATCCAAATTTTAGTTTATAAAATACTTTTTCTCTATACACATGACTAACATTGCAACTTAAGAATATTTTTGTTGTCAGTCATTTGTGTCACCTGAGTACTTTTGCGACCTTCGAGTTTGGATCGAAAACAGTATATAAATGTGCTTGGTTTTTTTGTCCTAGGTAATGTTCAAAAGCTAATAATCTATATTGTATTGCGGATGATGAAAGTAAGCATCATAACAATCCTACCTTTTTCACGTAATGGCTTCGCCACGGTTGAGATTCTCGCATGATTAACGAGATTGTTGTTACTTTTTTTTCCGCAGGATGGTCTCTTGGTTATTTTATGAGCACAGGACTCTATTATGGATCGATTCTTAGAAGCGGCAGGATGGTCTCTTGGTTTTTTCTATGTGTATGTTGAGTTGTTGGTTTTAAATTTTTGTTTATTCAGGATGAATCAAACGTCTGCGACTTTCGAATCCGTGAAGAAGATTGTGAATGGAGGTGGCGGCTGTCAGTTGATCTCATCAAACAAGCAAACTATTAATGAAAGATAAATCTATTCATAAAGCCCCATCAATGCCTGGTCATCGGTTCTACAAGTACCCTAAAATTTCAATATTTTCCATCCTGAATGGTTTTTAATTCGATATTACCTTTACTTTTAAAAAATATAAACTACGAGCATTTAAGTATGGTTATGTTTGAGGTGATGGATCCTAATTTTATTTTTGATGTTAACTTAATAACATATATTTTTCCATAATTTACAGGAATTGAAATGCTTTCTCTTGGTTCATTCAAAAGTGTGGCATTCTATTGGTGAGGATTTCTTTTCGGTCTTTCCATTTTTTCAAACACAGGATTTTTAATGATAACATGATCTAATATGCAGGTTGGACTTTTTTCCTATGATATGTTATGGGTGTTTTTACACCAGTAATGGTCGATTTCGCCAAATCTTTTGATGCTCCTATTATTAAGGTAGTGTATGAATTTTTCTTTAAAATGAATTCATGTACCATATTTTGAGATTCTTGTCAGTCTCACACAATGTTTTTAATCCATATCCGACTTATTTTCCCAACAAGAGTTGTTGCACGTCCATATTCTATGCTTGGTTTAGGCGACTTTGTAATTCCAGGTATGGCATTCTTAGTGGGCAAGATACACCCTATTACTACTTCGGTGATTGTGTTTTGGCCGTTTATAAGGAAATTTTATCAATTTATAACTTTATCAATTTTTGTAAGTTGTATTTGCATATATTTATGTTGGCCAATAGGAATTTTTGTAGCTTTGGCACCGAGGTTTGATGTATCAAAAGAGAGTAAGAGCAATCATTTTAAAAGTGCTTTTTCGGTGAATGGGTGGTTTTTGCTATTGGACACGAGCGTATGAGTAAGCTTTTTGATGAGCAAGAGGTGCCTCACCCGGATGTGTATGTTGTGACTACACCACTCAACTAAAGTAGGTTTTACATGTGCCGATTGAGTATTTGAGTAACTTGATGTTACACATGCAACTAAGCTTATGAGCTTTAAAATTGGCTAATCTTGCGCTTTCTTTAGTATATATATTTTCACTTTATAATGGTGACTGTAACAAGTAAAAATTAAGTTCGCGTACTTTGTTGTTTTCTGCGTAAGATGCATCCAAAATGGCTAAATAAGTAGATCGAAACATCCCATGATTGCCCCTTAATGCCTATTTATTTGTTGGTTCAGGGCAAATGAAAGATTTCAACCGGGAATGACTATGCTACCTCATGAACAAGTTACTTCAAGTTATTAACTACAAAGAAGGTCCGCAATTAATTCGTTGGTGGAAGTTTATTTGATGTTGGCATATTATAGTTATGCCCAATGCAAACTTGTGAATCACGCGAATCAATATTTGGCATTTTTGTACGACAATCCGCCGTTTATATATGAAATTGTGGTTTATTACTATTATCAATGCTTATGATCTTGTGTTATTGAATTGGGATCTTGTGATTTGAGTTTGTTGGATTTTTAATGAGGTTGATTGATGTATTTGAGGTTGTGTTGTTGAGATCTTGTGAATTGAGGTTTTTTATTGGATGGATCATGTTTTTGTACAACAGGATTCTATATTTACAAATTGAAAAGAAATATGCAATGTGGTTATTTACTTCGGATAAAAAACGAAGTCAGAGATATATAATTAGCGACACAAAATAGAATAAGCGAAATATACACTTCAGCGATTATAAAATAAGTGAAGTGGAAGGACCTTTTTTACTTCGCAAACCCCCATATCCGGGTTTTAAAAACCGAGATAGACTTCGGTTATTAAGATATTAGACTTCGTCTAATAAGCGAAGTCTAAAGTATACCTTTAACTACACGAACATAGACTTCGGTAATTATAACATTTTTACTTCGGATATTATCCGAAGTCTTTGACGTTTATTCTTATAGTGGTGGAGTACACCATTTAACCAACGGACTACGAGGGTATGATTTCGAATCTTCCTTTGTTTCATTTTAATATTCGTATATACGTAGCTTGATCGATCCTCTTAAGGGATTCAAATTGAATTAGATTCGTATATTGCTTCTGCTGCACCTTCATTTTAGGCACTGAATCCTAGCAGTTAATAGGCTGGTATATATAGATAGATAGACATGAAATCTGTAGAACACTGATTAGGCATCCACGTAGGAATTGGTAAAGCCCTTTTTATATGTAGAGCTTTAAACTTTATGTATATCCTGTAAATCCTATAAACATATTCCTCGAAACAGGGTCTGAAGGATAGATAATCACCACCATCCCCTACTAGTATAAAAGTAAGGGTATTACCCAGTCAAGGTAAGTAGAAATCCATCTGCAACTACAATGCATAAACATAGTGTTGTTTGTATAACTAGTTGTTGTACTTGATGATATCTTGAGAGTGTCCCATTATATTATATGATCAATTTGAATTATGCATAAATTGTCTGGTTGTACCTTACATTAACATGACATCTATTAGCATGTCCACATGCATGCATAACAGGAGACTCACTAGTATCTGCATGCATGGTATGATCATGGAAAGAAAGAAAAGAAAAATATTTTGTTGGCCGCTGCTAGCGCACCGAGGGATGGTAGATGCATGCTTTTATGATACGTTTAGCATGGTAGATGTGTGCTTATATGATGTGTGAGACATGGTAGATGCATGTTCCCATGGTATATATGGCGTGGTAGATGCATGCCTTGTATATCTGGCGTGGTAGATGCATGCCTTATGATATGATATGATATTGAGCTCCTTCTGGTGCCTAGTACATTGGTCAACGGGCCCAAATATAAGAAAATTATTTTTAGAGAGATTCTCATTAATGATCATATGTCATGTGTAGCGTTAAACATGATACATGCATGATTTCTATCTATTGGGCTTTAGCTCACGTAGTAGATGCATTGTAGGTAATCCTGATGCTTGCGCATATTCCTTTGCTGGATGGGTTGGAGTTCCACTGTTGCTGAGGGTTGACATACATGGATGGCGACCTATGGGTCTTAACATGTTTTAGTTCTTGTTTATGAATCTTGTTTTATAAATAGAATTTTGGTAATGTACTCATATGTTCGAGTGTTGTTGATGGTTTGAGGTGTACCTTAAGTTTACTTAGTATGTTTATGTAATTTGTGAGGTTGTTTAAATATCGTAATGTAAAATAAATAAGTGAGTGATTTGGAAAGACTAGAGTTTTATTATTTGCTAATCTCTTGTGGTTATAGATACGGGGATACTAATGTCATGAGTTGGATTCGGATTGAGACTGGATGTCTCTATGTGATAGTTGTATTGGTTTTATATCACAGGTTTTGGGATAGGTACTAGTTTAGTGGAAACTCTATAGATATTTCAACGTAATTTATAAATACTAATATGATATAGGGTAGTTTAGGTTAGATATGTAACACCCCAAACTAGGCGGATATTACAGTGTCGTAGACCCCCGACTGGGACCCACCAGGCGAATGAAAACTGATGAATTAAATAATATAATTGTAGTACCGAACCACATTATATTACCAAATACTCCGATGAGGAGCTTAAGTACAATACACACAGAATACTAGTAGATTTTTTATGAAGATAAAATACACCACCCTGAATAAATAAACATCTCAAACGGAATTTGCAGCGAAAATACAAATGAAGAGAAATAAGAATGACTGAAATGACTGAAATAACCAGAATGACTGGGGGGCCCTACTAGTATCTATGGGACTCCTCGCCGTCAACATGCTCTTCCCATGCCTTTTCCTTGCCGTGACCTGAAAACAAAATCCCCCAACGGGGTCAGTTACACAGAACAACAATCCTCAAGGGTTGAAAATACACAATCATGATATATCTGAAGTTATGAAATATCCTTAATTATGAATTACGCTGAAGAGGAGTATCATAGTACGCCCGTAGTGTTCTGTGCAAGTGTACAAGACGGATGACCGGACACACCCGTCCTTGTACCTAATTAGTCTCACAAAGGTAATATTTACCATGTGCGCAGTCCAATGTATCACTCCCAATACATGGCCATCACGTGCCCGACTAAAAATTCCAAACATCCGCACCCGGCCACGCAATATGAACCCAGAAGGTCATATGAACGAGAATGACCACAATGAATATCAATGGATAATAATTCGACAAGGTCGAGAATGACTCACCGAGATCAAAATAATAGTGAAGTGATTGATAACCCAATGAAATGATTGGAACCGCCGTTACTCGTGAATGAAATGATTATTCGACAATTACAAGTCTCAATACGGTTAATACAATGATGAATGAGTTATGATTATGAATGACCAATAACAAAAGGAATGAATATCCTTTTAACAGAGTAAGAATTAACTTACACAACACCGTGACAATTATCCTTCCACGAACCACGTCCTAATTGAGATATCGGTCGCTCGAACAACCTTGAATAACACAATCACCAACAATCTGTTCATCATACGAATCAAACATGAATATAACGAACTCAAAACGTCGATACGACTAAACCAAGTTCATTGGGGAATTAAATCGAACACTTTGTGGCCAAACTTCGATTGTTTACAACCTGTTGTGTCGAGAATTACACTCTCCGACCGGCGATCGCCTCGGAGATCGGGCGACCTAGCCACTGCCGAGCAGCCGAGGCAGAACTACCGACCAGCGATCAGGCGACCGAGCTATAGCCCAGCGGATAAGCTAAATCGACCAACCGAAGGTCCCAGGACAAGTCCCGGTGCCGAGCGATCGACATCAAATACGATTGTCTCTCGGTACTCGGCGACCGACTCCTGGCGACCGAAAAGCGGGCGATCCTCTCTCGGCATCTGCCGATCGACCCTTGGTGACCGACCGATGCCGACACTCAGCGACTGGCCGATGACGACCCTCAGTGGCGAGTTAGATACGACCGCATCATGCCGATAGTCATCCAGTCGGCAAAGACCAAGCCTCAGGACAGACACCACCTGCAAGATCCGAGACAAGATCCGCATATCACGGATCGTTGACCACAGTCTGGCGGAATCTTTCTACCAGCCGACAGGCCCGCCGAAAGTTGTCAGTAGGGCCGCATGTGACAGTGACTCTGGACGCGTGCTGGATCCTCATTAGACCGCCCAGCTGGCGCCGGCACCTACCTTGGACTTTAGCCCGACAGCCCGTGTGATCGCCCCATTATAATATTGGCCGGTAGACGATCGCCCCATTATTATAATGGCTAGAAGGCGATCGCCCGCCAGAGGACAAGACTCGGCTGCCACTATAAATACACGGCTCCCTACACTTGTCCAAGGACCGAGATTTTGACTCTCAAAACTCCCCAGCAAT
This sequence comes from Orobanche coerulescens, assembly GCA_033398695.1. Lineage (NCBI taxonomy): Eukaryota > Viridiplantae > Streptophyta > Magnoliopsida > Lamiales > Orobanchaceae > Orobanche > Orobanche coerulescens. Next base: position 73,207,159 of record CM065806.1, read on the forward strand.
ATCGCGATTTCAACACTCTCTGCACTCGCCGGAATTCCACAGCACTTGGCTATCTCCAACTCTTGGCAACGGCTATCTTCCGATACTTCTTCTCCCGGCCTCTCTCATACAAGCAGACGATCGGCAGGGACGAAGAACACCGAGCTTTGCTCAAGAGCCGTATTAATAGAGTCTTTTTACACTCATTGTATTTAGATTTCTCTCATTAATACTTGTATCCACGAATATTTGTATTAATATCATCTCGCGAGAGCATTCAAGCCCGAGCCTAACAAACCCGGCAAATCTAGTGTTTATTTATATTCTCTCGGAAGTGCTCCCGCAAATTGTTGTTTTTTGTCCGTCTTCCAGCAGTATTAATCTTCGGATAAATATTTTGGGCAACAACAATTGGCGCTAGAGGAAGGACAATCTAACCCTCAAATTTTTATTTCTACCGTCTCGAAGAACACTCACTGTTCTCGGGGCAGATACTTGAAGTGACACTCACTGCACTTCAAAGAAATCTTTCAGAAATCATGTCTTCCGCCTCCGCGTCGAAGAAAGCCGCTGACCAGCCGGCCAGACCCCCCGTTCCGTCCCAGTCCGAGCCGCAGCCGACGGTGGAAGGTAGCCGCCGCGGTCAGAGACGCTCGATCCCGTCCCTGGACGGCGGCCCAAGCCTCTCGCTCGATCAGTTCCGAACAAATGAACAGATCGAAGAGGCCATAGCCGCCCTTCAGGGGCGACGGAGTGCTCTCAACGCGCCTCCCGCTATCACCCCCTCGGCCGTCCGCTGGAAGTCCAAGCGGAAACTAAAGGCATTACTGGCCGAGCGATCACCAGGAGGCTCTCGTCCGCAAGAAGAGGCGCTCGCCAGCCGGGGCACCTCTGTCTTCGATCGCCTGGGCAGTGACCCGACCTAGCGACCGGGGCAGTCCGGCCCCAGCTACGAGGCGACGGAGTTTAAGTCCGTCACCAGGAGCTCGGCCTACCCGGCTCCCAGAAGGCAGCCCAGCCGTCTGGCTCCCCCTCGCCAAATTGCCGAGGTCGGCAGCAGCGGAGTCCGGAGATCGGTACACGATCGCCTCGGCTCCCGCTCCCAAAGCCGATCAGCAAGCGACCGAGCCACGGCGATTGCCGCATTGCAACGTCAACTCGACGATGTGAAGGCGCTCCTGGAATCCAGGGCAGGCGCCATGAAGACGATCGCCGAGCCAAGCGAGCCGCTCGCGATCGACATCGAGCTCGCCCGTGTGCAGCACAAGATCGCTCCCCCGCAAACACCCTTGTACGAGGGGCGATCGGACCCCGAAATGCACCTGAGCAAGTTCAACATCTACATGACCGGGTGTGGGGCATCAGACGCGACCAGGTGCCGAATGTTCCCTATGGCGCTGGACGACCTCGCCCACCGGTCGTACACCTCATTGCCACCTCGGTCCATTGGCTCCTTTAACGAGCTGGCGAACGTCTTCACAAGGTACTTCGCCGCCAAGGTCGCTCGACCAGAAGGTCCCCATCGCATGCTGCGAATCAAGCAAGGGAAAGAAGAATCCGACTCGGACTACATCGACCGGGTAGACGAGATCATCCTCAACGGCGAGCCCGTAAGCGATGAGATCGCCCTCCACGTGGTCCTAGCAGGATTCCATGGTCTTTCGCCTATGTTCAGGCATCTTACGAAGGACCAGCCCACGACTTACGCGGTCTTCCGAGCTAAAGCCGTAGATTTCCTGGCCAGGCAAAGGCTTCTTCTTAGCCTAGGAGTAGAGCGATCGGCGCCCGAGCGACGACCTCCAGTCTCCCAGCCCGGTCGCTACTATCCAGCAGATCCGGAGGACTCGCTCGCCACCTACATTCCACCATTTAACATGAGGGACTAAGGCTCGCGATCGCCTCCACCGCACATCATAAAGCCATGGTCCTGGCAGTCGATGGAACCGGCTGCTTCGGCCATGCAAGGTCCCTTTCGGCCGAGATCGCCCGCCCTTCGTTTAAATACGAGGCTGGCGTAGTCTGAGGGCTCTCCAAAATTAATCAGTGGACACGTGCCATTACCCCCGTCTCAACGTACACCGTCGAGGTTCGTCATCTCCATGGCGGGCTGAGGTGGAAGCAGAGCTAAACAAGACGCGGGCGTGGAGTTGATTCATCCGACGCTGCCCCGCGCAAGGACTCCTCTAGACCGAGACCGCACGCCCTTCGTTTAAATACGAGGCGAGGCGCAGCCTAACAGAGGACCCTCATAATAAAGTGAGTCACGAGACACTCAATGTCTTCGCGCACCAAGACACGGTCATGGAGTCGGTCCATCGAATTCCGCGACTGTGCACAATTCCTCAAACAAAGCGAAACCATCGAGTTTCCGAGGGGGATCGGCCAATGTTGTTTTTGCAGGTACAAGACCGAAAGATAGCTAGCCAATCGACCATGATAGCCCAAGTCCGAATCCTAAGTCAGCTCAGCAAGATCGCCCGTCCTCATCCTTACACGATCGCCAGCAAGAACCACCTCGCCCCATGTCTTCAACATAGGAGCAAGCTGGGGGGCAATTGTTGTGTCGAGAATTACACTCTCCGACCGGCGATCGCCTCGGAGATCGGGCGACCTAGCCACTGCCGAGCAGCCGAGGCAGAACTGCCGACCAGCGATCAGGCGACCGAGCCATAGCCCAGCGGACAAGCTAAATCGTCCAACCGAAGGTCCCAGGACAAGTCCCGGTGCCGAGCGATCGACATCAAATATGATCGTCTCTCGGTACTCGGCGACCGACTCCTGGCGACCGACAAGCGGGCGATCCTCTCTCAGCATCTGCCGACCGACCCTTGGTGACCGACCGATGCCGACCCTCAGCGACTGGCCGATGACGACCCTCAGTGGCTAGTTAGATACGACCGCATCATGCCGATAGTCATCCAGTCGGCAAAGATCAAGCCTCAGGACAGACACCATGTGCAAGATCCGAGACAAGATCCGCATATCACGGATCGTTGACCACAGCCTGGCGGAATCTTTCCACCAGCCGACAGGCCCGCCGAAAGTTGTCAGTAGGGCCGCATGTAACAGTGACTCTGGACGCGTGCTGGCTCCTCATTAGACCGCCCAGCTGGCGCCGGCACCTACCTTGGACTTTAGCCCGACAGCCCGTGTGATCGCCCCATTATAATATTGGCCGGTAGACGATCGCCCCATTATTATAATGGCCGGAAGGCGATCGCCCGCTAGAGGACAAGACTCGGCTGCCACTATAAATACACGGCTCCCTACACTTGTCCAAGGACCGAGATTTTGACTCTCAAAACTACCCAGCAATATCGCGATTTCAGCACTCTCTGCACTCGCCGGAATTCCACAGCACTTGGATATCTCCAACTCTTGGCAACGGCTATCTTCCGGTACTTCTTCTCCCGGCCTCTCTCATACAAGCAGACGATCGGCAGGGACGAAGAACACCGAGCTTCGCTCAAGAGCCGGATTAACAGAGTCTTTTTACACTCATTGTATTTAGATTTCTCTCATTAATACTTGTATCCACGAATATTTGTATTAATATCATCTCGCGAGAGCATTCAAGCCCGGGCCTAACAAACCCGACAAATCTAGTGTTTATTTATATTCTCTCGGAAATGCTCCCGCAAATTGTTGTTTGTTGTCCGTCTTCCAGCAGTATTAATCTTCGGATAAATATTTTGGGCAACAACACAACCAAACTTCAATAATACCAACATCCAATCCCCAAGAAGTGTTTCAAACCAACAAAACATCTTCAATACGATCAATAATCCAATATGAATATTCAAATTCGTGATTACAACAACGATTAATCGAAAACCCCCAAATCCAACTCAATATTCAAAGTGCTCTTGAATAATCCTTCAATAATCCAATGAATAATCAAACATATCCATAATCATGCATATATCACTTCATACAACATGATCTTAACATCCAAAACATCATATTTCAATACAAAATCGAAATCCAAGATGTTGAAAAAATTACCTCTTGAAGATCCAAGTACTTTGATCCGAAGAACACGCGTTAGATCGACTATTCGGGCTTCACGATCGAAAAGAGATGAAGAAAATCAAACACTCAAGTGATAGATGATGAAAATTCTCTCCCTCAAACCTTCTCTCTTGGAACAAGGTGGATGAAATGAAAAAAAATGGGTTGATCTCGCAAAAAAAAAACGCAATTATAGTGCTGACTGCACTGTGTGCCGCCGCCCGGCCGAAGTGTGCCACGGCACAGGGCCAAAACTGCCCCCAGTGATCGGCAGCGTGCCGCGGCCCGGACGAATGTGCCGCGGCAGTGACTCGACAGTGTGCCGCGGCCCTGTCGGCATGAGCCGCGGCCCACGGTACAGACGGGTTGGCCGAAATTGCAACACGAGTGTGCCGCGGCCCGGACGGGTGTGCCGCGGAAGTGACTCGGCAGTGTGTCGCGGCCCGGACGGGTGTGCCACGGCAGTGACTTGGAAGTGTGCCGCGGCCCTGCCGGCATGAGCCACGACCCACGGTACAGGCTGCTCGCCCAAGTTAGCAGCATGTGTGTGCCGCGGTGCACACTCCTTGTGCCGCGGCCCACACCCCCATTGGGTCCTAAAATGATGAAAAATGACCCGGGATGAGAATAAAAGCAATAGGAATCAATATTTGGGAAACAATAACACGAAATGGAAGTACGGAAATCCCAAAACGGTGGTTCCAAGCAATGATTACAAGGGTTCGTCCAACAAAAACACGATTTGAGCAATGAAGAGATTTGAAATGACATGAATTCCAACGTCAACATCGACTAATGAATCAATTACAACAATCAAGATAATACCCTTGTCTCGACTCCCGAATAAGGTTCAAACAATGAACAATATCAATACACAACTCGAAGTTATTCCGAACGGTGAACACGGATGAATGATTATTAACAAGTGAAATATTACATAGTGACAATTACCGAATGAAATTACTGAATGATAATGACTGAATTACAACCGGGTATTACAAGATAGTTAGTGTTGTTCGTTTCACGTATAAACCCTTCTTTCAAATGTCCCGATCTAGTTATAGGGTCACGATCAGTCAAACCCTATCTGTACTTGATTCTATGTTTGAGTTAATGTAAATCGAGATCACCGAGCTCTCATGTATCCAATACAACTTGCTACAATGCTTTGGCCAAAAACTTATGATCTCATCTGCCAATAACCACAAAGGACATATGCCTGTTCACTTACAGGAGAAAGGATCCTATCTTGGTATTTACAAGAACATACTACTTGTCCGTCAAGACGCACGTCGAGGTTGACCCCAACCTCTCGATTTTCTGGGTCGAACTACTCTAATGATAATCTTAACGTCACAAGCACATCCCTACTAAATCCTCAAGTCGAAGGTTTGCGAGAACCTATCACATCCTTTTGATTTCGTCATTGACTGTCCGGGAGTGAAATTCGTGTGATGAATCTAGGGTGAGTCGGTTCGATTATATTAGTCCAATTATCATACCTACAATGTGTGCTCCCACTAACTATTAGTGACGACAGGCACTCTCCAAGTCAAAGAACATGTCATACAAGTCTTCACATAAACTTAACGCCAGTCAAGTTTCATCAACTTTGCGAACGATTAAGTATTTGAGTTATAAACATTATCAGTGCCTATCCCCTTATCTAATAAGGAGTGGAAAGTTTTCTCTAAAATACATGGACTAGTGTCTATATATATTTACAAGTCATGAATGCCAGTGATTTCCAGTAAATAAAGAAACACACAATTTCCTTCTGATAATAGTTTACATAATAACAAGTATAGTGATCTCTCTCATACATCCTCTGAGTGGCATTCGAGGGTATATTCCTAATAAAATATACATCAAGAGAAGCTCTTAGGATATCCGCTCTAGTTACATTCAATTTCGTAAAGAAAGAGGATACCCAAGTTGGAGAAAAACAAACTCTTGTCAAAATGATTTGAGTTAGGGCCGTTTCTTGAACGAGGTTCTTAAAAGTGAAAAGTTATGTGAAATCCAAGGGTTTTTTAATTGGAAGGTGTTAAATAACTTGGGGAGTTATGAGGGATCCAAGGGATTTCAGTCAAGATGATACAATCAACCCAGGAAAATTGTGAAGCATCTATTGGTTCTCAATTTAGTCAAGGAGGTGCTAGCAGTAGGAGTGACAACAGCAGTGTTTTCACTGGTTGAAAGATGCAGTAACAAATTCATTGTAACATGGTATCAAGTTATTATGAATTCATCTCCAAGTGGATTGGAGAAAAGTGGACTAGTATAGGATTACTCCACATCATGTAGTGTTTTGTGTATCATAACTGTATGTTCCATCTTAATCATTGCATAGCTACTTTGAAAAGCCAACTTAGTCAGCTGAAAGACTTCTGCTAATAAAGTAAAATTTAGTCTCAGGTATCTAACTAAGTCTCAACTGACATCTGAACTGTCGGCAATCAAGTCCTTCATCTTAGCTGATGTGACACTTTTACCAAGAGTTGAGTCATTTGAACCTAGCTGTCGCATCCTTTTACAATTAAGTTGCAAACTAGTTCAATAAATTTAGAAAAGTTTTAGAAGTGTATTCACCCAGAGACTTACCAAAGCATATTTGGGACAACACTTTGTATGTTTTTTACAACAGGTTCACAAGGAGATTTTATTCCCATCAAAACACCATCGACCTTCACACCAAGAATGAAATGTTTAATCAAATCGAGGGGGAACTATTTCTTGAGGCACAGGATCGATTCAAGATCTTGTAATGACAATGCCTGCATCATCACTTTCCTTTTAAGCTCTTTAATCAGTTCTTTTATGATGGTTTGACCTAAGATTATCAACACATGGTAGATAATGATGTAAGAGGCGGTATTGGAGAATGCACCGCATACAAGATGTATGAGATTTTTGAGATAATAGTGTCAAATTCGCAGAAAATGAGTGCAAGAGGGAAGCGAGACACAGTAAATGAAGTAACCCTTATGACATCACTAAGCAGTTAGTAGAGCTTACAAAGAAAATGCAAATGCTCACGACAAAAGTCACACCCTCCCTGCCCGTCTCATCTGTGGAAACATGTGGAATTGTGGGGAATAGAGTCATGGTGCGAGTGTGCGCATGGTGACATTAGAATCAAAATTTGATGAGCAAGAGTAAGTGCATGTGATTCAGAATTTTCAATCGTGACCAAGAAAAGATTCATACTCTCAAACATACCATCCGGGTTGGCGTAATCCCCCAAACTTCTCTTGGTCTAATACGAGCCCACAATTTCAGCAACCGACCACAATTGTCCTATGTGGAGGACATCTTCCAATCCAGTCGCCCTCTCAGACACAAAATCCCTAATTGGAAGACAACTTACAGTCCTTATCCAAATGAGACAACAGAACCAATAGGGTAATAACAGGCATTTCGAGTACTTAGAGACAAGTATAGAATGTATGGAGGCGATAATGGGATAACTTGTAGGGCAAGTAGGCGAGATTCATGCCTACTTGAATAAAGGGAAATTGCTAGGCCAAAAGACAAAATGCAATATGTATCCTTTATATGGTATGGAGATGACACTGAGCCTCAGGTTGTGGAACCTATGATGATTGGCTCGCGTACTTTGGAAGATATGGTAAAGATAAGCACCGACAGGACAATGAAGGACAAGCTGAGAAAGATCCTAAGAGTTCGAGTATTTAAGAGACTGAAAATCTATATCAGCCCACTGTCTCATTTCCTAGACGATTATATGCCAAAGAGCAAGATAAAAAGTTCCTTAACTTTTTTTTCATTTATTGTCGAAAGAGAATGTAAAGTTGCCTTTGTTAGATATGATCAGGAATAATATAAAATCAAGTTGTTCAAGGAGATGGAGGTCAAAAAGGATCAAATTCAAACACGATGACAAGGTCGAAATCCCTAACGTGGAAGTGCAATTCATCAACAGAAGGTGCCTCCAAAAAAAAAAAAGATTCAGGTAGTTTCGTTCTTAAAGTAACTTGTGCAAATTGTAAGGAAACTCTTGCTATAGTTGATGCCTTACTCTATTATTAAACAATTGGAGTTCGGGAAAGCCCATGAAGATGTGTTTAATATTTTGATGACGTCGTACAGGTATTAAGTTATCTTCAAATGTAAGTTAAAACTATTTCGTGTTGTAAAGAAAAAAACTACTGACTGTAATGCACGGATTCTTCAAAATTGGGCAGTATGCAGTATCGGATACTGCATGGGTGCGGGTGCGGGTGCGATTCGCGTGGGATTCGCACGGGATTCGCCACGTGGCGAATCCGTGCAAAAAAAAAAATTCGGACTCGCGTATCCCAGCACGGGATACGCGTCTGAATCTGGCGTATCTGTGCCGGAGATCTGCGAGTCCAATTTTTATGTTTTTTTTTTTTTTTAGATTTTTTTATAATTTTTAAAAAGTAAATCAAATAAATTAAAATACGAAAAAGTAAATCATTTAATAAGTAATTACTTTTACCTTTAGCAGTATTCACGACAACATTAGAAAGCTCCATTGCTCAAAGCCATTTGAATTGTTTTTGTATGACTTGTTTTATATATTTGAATTGATTTTATGGTGATATTTGAATTGTTGTTTTTTATATTTAACAAGTGTTATATATAATAAAATATAAAATAAACAGACGTATCCTTGCCGTATCGCACCCTAACATTTTCAAAAAACCGTATCCCCGCACCCGTATCTGCCCGCACCCGCACCCGCCCCCCCGCACCTGTGCAACATAGACTACTGAATATCTTCTCTTGGCCTTAAAAGTTTTTAAGTTCGTTGGCTAACAAAAGCCAAGTATAGATAGGAGACAACCAAGTTCAAAGACCATCTAAAGTTAAGGCAGACAACCGACGTCGAAATCTAAGACAGACAACCGACAATTGAGTGGAACAGTTGACGACCGAGATGACAGCCAAGAGCAGATACTCGACAGATGACTTGACTACAACTGGTCAAGGGAAACCAACTAAGAATGAAAAGACGACAATTAAGGTGACGTTCTGTTTGTATTTTGTTTTGTACTTTCATTTTGCAAAATGTTTTATGTTTTCTGTTTTTATTTTTGTTGTCAAAGTTGTTGAAAACGCGTTCTGTTAAATTTATTTTGCAAAATATTTTGTAATATTAATATTGAATTCATAAATCTTTATTTTAGACTTAGTTTCAAATTAGGATAATCCAAAAAAAAAACTCAAAATGCATTTTGAGCATTTTGAAGATTTTTTGTTGAAATACACACAAAACGCTCAAAACGAGATTTTGGGCATTTTGCGTTTTGCGTACAAATATTTTTTTTGTTTTCCAAAATGCATTTTTGAAAATGATAAAAAGAACACGTTTTTAGTGTTTTCAAAAATAAAAACAGAAAATGACATCAAAAGAGCAAAGAGAACAGTACTAGAATTCACATTATTAACGACAAAGCAATAACGATCAACTGAAATTTTAGACGTTAAAAAGTATATATATATATACTATTATTAACAAGGAATTTTAGTATGGTCGTAAAAACCCAAACTGATGAAGTCCAAAAATAAGAAGTCCATCGTTATTGGAAAAAAAATCGCTGACTACTCCAAATTGGAGTTCGACTCTCCGCAGAAATAAAAAAAATCCTGAATAAAAAAAACCTCTCTTACTCGATTTGTCTCATCAATACCTCAAAACCTCTGTAACACCCCAAACTAGGCGGATATTACAGTGTCGTGGACCCCCGATTGGGACCCACCAGGCGAATGAAAACTGATGAATTAAACAACATAATTGCAGTACCGAACCATATTATATTACCATTTACTCCGATGAGGAGTTTAAGTACAACACACCAGGAAAATACCGAATACTAGTATATTTTATGTGAAGATAAAATATACGACGCTGAATGAAACGGAGTATCCAAATGAAAATCTGCAGCGGAAAATAAATGACAACAACATGAATAACTGAAAAGATCGGGGGCCCCTACTAGTATCATTAGACTCCTCGCCGTCGACATGGTCTTCCCGTGCCTTTGCCTTGCCGTGACCTGAAACCAAAATCCCCAACGGGGTCAGTTACACATGACAAAAATCCTCAAGGGTTGAAAATACACAATCATGATTTAACTGAAGTTATGAAATATCCTTAGTTATGAATTACGCTGAAGAGGAGTATCATAGTACGCCCGTAGTGTTCTGTGCAAGTGTACAAGACGGATGACCGGACACACCCGTCCCTGTACCTAATTAGTCTCACGGAGTTAATCTTTACCGTGTGCACAGCCCAATGTATCACTCCCAATACATGGCCATCACGTGCCCGACTTAAAATTCCACACATCCGCACCCGGCCACGCAATATGAACCCAAAAGGTCATATGAACGAAAATGACCACAATGAATATCAATTAATAATAATAATATGACGAAGTCAAGAATGACTCGCCGAGATGAAAGTAATAATGAAGTGATTGATAGTTTTAAAGAAACGATTGGAACCGCCGTTCCTCGTTAATGAAGTGATTCTTCGCCAATTACAAGTCTCAATATGATTAATAAAATGATGAATGAGTTATGATTATGAATGATCAACAACAAAAGGAATGAATATCCTTTTAACCGAGTAAGAATTAACTTACTCAATACCGATGACAATTATCCTTCCACGAACAACGTCCTAATTGAGATATCAGTCGCTCGAACAACCTTGAATAACACAATCATCAACAATTCGTTCAACATACGAATCAAACACGAATATAACGAACTCAAAACGTCGATACGATTAAACCAAGTCCATTGAGGCATTAAATCAAACATGTTGTGGCCAAACTCCGATTGTTTACAATCAAACCTCAATATACCAATATCAAAACCCCCAAGAAGTGTTTCAAACCAATCAAAACATCTTCACTACGATTAATAATCCAAAATGAATATCCAATTCGTGATTTCAACAACAATTAGTCGAAAACCCCCGAATCCAACTTGATATGCACAGTGTTCTTAAATAATCCCTCAATAATCCAATGAATCTTTATACAAACTCATAATCATATGCATATCCCTTCATATAACATGATTATAACGTCCAAAACATCATATCTCAACACAAAATCGAAATCCAAGATGTTGAAGAAATTACCTCTTGAAGATCCAAGCACTTCGATCCGATGAAAACGTGTTAAAACGACTATCCAAGTTCCCCAAATGAACGAAGATGATGAAAACCGAACACTCTAATTATTGATGATGAAAAATATCTCCCTCAAGCTCTCTCTCTCTCTCTCTCTCTCGGACAAGATGAAGGAAATGAGAAAAATGAGGAAAAGTCCCGTCCAAGGTCCTTATAAACTGCCGGAAGTTACGGCGAAACTCGGCCTTCTTACGGCCGTAACATTCCAGGTCAACGGCCTTACGGCCGTAACCGGCCAACTCGTACGGCCGTAACTCGGCTTCGTCCAAATACCTGCCGACAGACTTACGGCCGTATCCGCTCCTGACTTATGGGCGTAACTCACCCTCGTCTAAAACATCTGCCGACACCCTTACGGCCGTACCCGCATACCTTACGGGCGTAACTCGGATGATACGGCCGTATCCGGCCACACTTACGGGCGTAAGCCCCCTTCGTCAAAAATGACCAGGCACCCTTCCTGTAACGTACGGCCGTATCCGCCCAAGCCTTACGGCCGTACCTTCCTCGTCTTACGGCCATATGCTGCAACCCTTACGGCCGTAAGTCCCCCTTGTCCGACAAAACCTGAAATTTACGAATACCACTTACGGCCGTATCCTACCCTTCTTACGGCTTTAACTCGCCTTCGTCCAAAAATGCCTGGGCAGACTGCTGGACACGTACGGCCGTAACCGGCCAAGCCTTACGGCCGTACCTGCTCAACTTACGGCCGTCTTCCGAGACCTTACGGCCGTAAGTCCCATTCGTCCAAAATGGCCTGAAAACAATGAACCCTTGTTACAGCCGTAACCTATAATCCTTACGGCCGTAACTCAATGCTAGACAAGGTGAAAAAATCCGATAACTCCGATTTCCTCGCTACGACTGATGAATGATCCGACATATCATACGAATGTGAAAGTGAACAAGTCCAACACATGCCAAAGATGAAACTCCAGTACAAGACTACCAAACACGGTGAAAAAGATAATACTCCCATCTCGGTCTATAAACGGAGATGAAATGATGATCGGTAACTAACATACGGTTACAACATGCCAACAGTGAACGCAAATGAATGAATCATGAATGATGAGTGATTATTAATGAGTGAAAATTACTGAGTGATAATTACAGACTGATAATTACTGAATGAAAATGAATGAATTACAACCGGGTATTACATACTCCCCCCTTAAAAAGAGTTTCGTCCTCGAAACTAAGGGCCAAACAACTCGGGATAACTCTCCCGCATACTCTCATCGGTTTCCCAAGTGGCCTCTTCGACTCCGTGTCTAGACCACTGAATCTTAACCAAAGGGATCGTCTTGTTCCTCAACTGTTTGATTCGCCACTCTAAAACTCGTACAAGACGCTCCTCGTATGAATGATCATCCGCGATCTCGATTTCGTTGAACTGAAGTATGTGACTCGGGTCGGCAACATACTTCCGCTACTGAGAGACGTGAAACACATTATGAATTCGGATTAATGCCGGAGGTAAAGCCAAATGATAAGCCAGCTCGCCTATTCGTTCCAAAATCTCAAACAGTCCAATAAATCTCGGACTCAACTTCCCCCGTTTTCCGAAGCGGAAAATACCCCGACTCGGGGAAACCTTGACCAAAACATGGTCACCCGTCTCGAACTCTAGTGGTCGACGACGATTGTCTGCATAAGACTTCTGCCGACTCTGAGCGGTCAACAAACGACTCCTGATCAAAGCTACCTTCTCACGGGCGGCTATAAGCATATCGGGCTTGTTGCCGATTGATTCTGATATGTCGTCCCAACACAAAGGAGATCGACAACGACGACCGTACAAGGCCTCGTAAGGTGCCATCTTGATCGAAGTATGCCAACTATTATTATACGTGAACTCGATCAATGGTAGTTGGGCTTCCCAATCGTCTTTCCAATCGAGGACGCATGCCCTCAACATGTCCTCTAATGTCTGAATGGTTCTCTTTGATTGTCCGTCGGACTGAGGATGAAAAGCGGTACTGAGATTAAGTTGAGTTCCCATAGCACGATGAACTGATTTCCAAAAATGAGACACAAACCGTCCGTCACGATCGGAAACGATACTTTTAGTAGTACCGTGCAGTCTCACTATCTCTTTGATGAACAGCTGGGCAAGTCTCTCGGGACCCCACGTATCCTTGATCTCAAGGAAATGAGCTGATTTAGTTAAGCGGTCCACGATCACCCAGATCGTATTCATGACACGACGACTCGTCGGCAAACTCGTGATGAAATCCATAGAAATGTCTTCCCACTTCCATTCTGGAATAGGAAGAGGTTTCAGCATACCCGCCGGTCGCTGATGTTCAATCTTGACTTGTTGACAGGTTAAACATCTCGAAACAAATTCTGCGACTTCTCGCTTCATATTACTCCACCAGTAATTTTGTTTCAAGTCTTTGTACATCTTGCTAGACCCCGGATGAACAGAATAAGGGGTAGCATGAGCTTCTCTCAAAATCGAGTTTTTGAACTCGTCATTCGCCGGTACGCACAACCGATTCTTAAATCTCAAAAGTCCATCCTCGTGGACCACGAATCCAGGGGCTTTCCCCTGAGCCACGTCCTCACGTATGCGCAACAATGCTGGGTCTGAACCCTGATTCTCCCTGATTTCCTCCTCAAGTGATGATGAAATCTCTAACATACAAAGCTGTCCCTGAACTCGCTGAAGCCAGACCTCGATCTCGGGTCTAAGGAATTCCTGTTGAAGCTCCTTCTGAACTGTTAAACGAGCAAGCATCTGCTCCTGAACGGACTTACGACTCAAGGCGTCGGCGACAACTTTCGCCTTACCCGGGTGGTAAAGGATCTCGATATCATAATCTTTGATTAGTTCCAACCACCGCCTCTATCGCATATTTAACTCCTTCTGAGTAAATATATACTTCAAACTCTTGTGATCGGTGAAAATCTGACAGGTGACGCCATAAAGGTAATGACGCCAGATTTTCAAAGCGAACACCACGGCTGCTAACTCCAAGTCGTGGGTCGGATAATTAACTTCGTAAGGTCTCAATTGTCGTGAAGCATAGGCAATAACCTTACCATTCTGCATGAGCACACATCCGAGACCCTGTCCGAATGCATCACTATAAACCACAAATCCTTCCGTCCCTTGTGGTAAGGAAAGTACAGGTGCTGAGATTAACCGGCTCTTGAGTTCCTCAAAACTCCGCTGATACGCGTCGGACCACGTGTATTTCTTATCCTTTCGCAAAAGGTTCGTCAAGGGTTGAGCGATTTTAGAAAATCCTTCCACAAACCGCTGATAATAACCGGTTAATCCGAGAAAGCTTCGGATTTCCTTAACATTCTTTGGAGGTAACCAATCCTGGATAGCCTCCGTCTTCTGAGGATCAACACGCACTCCATCTGATGAAATTACATGCCCGAGAAAAGTCACTTCGGATATCCAGAACTCGCATTTGGAAAAATTCCCATAAAGTTGCTCTCGTCTTAATACGTCGAGAACCTGATGAAGATGAACCTCGTGATCCTCACGGTTATGAGAATAAATCAAAATGTCATCAATGAAAACAACAACAAACTGATCCAAAAAGTCGATGAAAACCCGATTCATTAATTCCATGAATACCGTAGGTGCATTAGTCAATCCAAACGGCATAACCATAAACTCATAATGACCATAGCGTGTTCGAAACGCCGTCCTCGCGATATCCGAATCTCGAATCCACAACTGATGATATCCAGATCTTAAGTCGATCTTGGAAAATACTGAAGCTCCCTGAAGTTGATCCAAAAGATCATCGATACGGGGTAAAAGATACTTATTCTTGATCGTCACCCGGTTCAATTCTCGGTAATCAATACACATGCGGAACGAACCATCCTTCTTCTTGACAAACAACACCGGTGCTCCCCACGGGGACGCACTCGGTCGGATATAATCTTTCTCGAACAATTCCTCAAGTTGATTCTTCAAATCCTGCATTTCGGTCGGGGCCATCCGGTACGGTGCCTTCGATATCGGGGACGTACCGGGCTCCAACTCAATCGTGAATTCCACATCTCTCTGTGGAGGCAAACTAGGTAACTCGTCTGGAAAAACATCGGCATATTCCCTCACTACTGGAATATCTGTCAACATTACTGATGATTTCTCGGTTTTGGTCATATAGCACCAATAACCAACACATCCTTGACTGTGTAATCTCACTGCTTTCATCAAATTAATGACCTTACCAGAACAGCTGGGATTACCTCCCTAAAACACACATTCAACCCCATCGTCTGAAATGATAGTTACCATATGCCTACGGACACTAATGATGGCATCATGACGATCCATCCAATCAATACCCAAGATGACGTCGTCTCTCGGCAAATCTACTACGATTAGGTCCGCTGGCCATACAAGACCTTGAAGCTGAATCGGACAATTCTGAATCTCTCGATTTCCGATAATCCGTCTACCATCAGGTAGACCAATGACATAAGGCTCACAACTAGTATCACTACCCAAACGTAGTCTACTCAAACATGACTCGAAAATGAATGAATGCGATGCACCAGTATCAAAAAGGGTACACACAGGTTGAGATAGAATATCGAGTTTACCTGTGATCATTCGGGCCTCTGGATCATCGGTCTTCTTCATCTCATAAATCCGGGGCTTGCTAGTCCCGGCACCGGACGCTCCCGTTTGCTGGCTATAGACTCCACCTTTATTCGCTCCTGTCATCTTGAACGACGTAGATTGAGTGGCCTGATTCTGAACGGCTGACTGCATAGGGGCCTGAGATGACGTCGGAGTAGGTTTGGAGTCCCTACGGCAGAAACGGGCCTTATGCCCAACAATTCCGCAATTATGGCACGTGACAGACTGTCTCGGACACTTGGTGCTGACATGACCAAGATCCCCACAGTTAAAACAGGTGATGGCCGAACTGGCTGCTCGTGAATGATATTCCGCGGGTTTAGACGTCACAGGAGGTCGCTCAGAAAAAGCAGAGCCCGCACGAGGTTTCTTGAAAGTGGTCTGACTGTCGTTAGACTGATTACGGTTCTTGGACTTCTTGCTAGCAGATGAAGGTTGCTGCTTAGCAATCTCCTTAGCAGTAAGCTCATAGGTAAGAGCTTTCTCAATGAATTCGGCCAACGTGGTGCAATTATGATTAAGCAACTGCAGTCTCATACGGGGTTTCAGCCTCTTGCTGAAATACTTAATCTTATCTGCCTCGGAATGAATGATAGATGAGGCAAACGGAAGAAGTTCCTGAAATTTTTCGGCAATGGCGAGAACATTCTCGTATGCTGAGGGGTCGGGAGTGAGTAATTCTGACAGCTTGGCCTCTCTGAGTGGGTCCGGATAATACCTCTCCATCATGAGAGTCTTGAACTGATCCCAAGTACATGATCCTTCGGTGGGCTTCAACGATAACCACCAAGAATGAGCGCTCTTACCCAGGTAGTAAGCCGCAACTGAAACTTTGTGTCCTTCGGGACACTCTATCATAGCGAATAACTTCTCGAAATGCTCGAGCCAATGAACAATATCCGCCGGCTCAGATGAGCCTTCAAAAGTAGGTGGCCTTTGGCGAGAGATGTCGCCGATGATCTTCTCACATTCCTCTCTTGCCTCTGAGGTGGCGGCGGAGGAGCCTGTTGATTTTGATTGACTGAGTTATGCATCGTCTCCATCAGCTGTGCCATCTGGGTCATTTGGGCCATCATGCCCTACATAAAAGCGAGTGGGTCAACCCGGACACCTTCTGACTGAGCCGTGTCCTGGGTACGACTCCCCGATAGTGAATGATCACGTTCAGGTGAATGAGTGGCAGCATCGCTGCTCGAAGAATTATCATTATTTATCGCGTTCGCACATGTATTCACACGAGCTCTCGGGATTCGGCCCGCACCACGGCCTCGTCCTCCTCGTCCTCTTCTTGCTCTCTCCATACTGAAGTAGGAAAGTCACATGATGATTATATTTTCCATATAAATATCACGTTATGATTATGACATGAGATGATGAAAATGAGCATACGCTCTAACGCAGTGATTACATGAATGATCAACTGAGGTGACATGATTATCTGATGAAATTATTGAAATGATTATCTTGAACAAGTTAACAAGATTAATGATATGATCTTCCTGATCAGCAACTGAGTAATGAAATGAATTGAGTGATTAACGAGCTAACATGACCGTCCTGGTCAAAATGAAAATGATGATTGAGGATTTTTAACTGATGAATTATGAATGAATGATTCTTGCCAGAAATTATACCATGGCATTAGAAATCTTACAGTTCTTGGTCTGATTGGCTCAGCATTTGCACAGGTCACACGTGACGCGAAAGTCCAATGATACTAGTCTGACGACGATGATTTTAAATGAGACATGACTCGGAAGGTAGTATTCAAACCACGCTCCGATACCAACTCTGTAACACCCCAAACTAGGCGGATATTACAGTACCGTGGACCCCCGAATGGGACCCACCAGGCAAATAAAACTGATGAATTAAACAACATAATTGCAGTACCGAACCACATTATATTACCATTTACTCCGATGAGGAGTTTAAGTACAACACACCAGGAAAATACCGAATACTAGTATATTTTATGTGAAGATAAAATATACGACACTGAATGAAACGGAGTATCCAAATGAAAATCTGCAGCGGAAAATAAATGACAACAACATGAATAACTGAAAAGATCGGGGGGCCCTACTAGTATCATTAGGACTCCTCGCCGTCGACATGGTCTTCCCGTGCCTTTGCCTTGCCGTGACCTGAAACCAAAATCCCCCAACGGGGTCAGTTACACAGAACAACAATCCTCAAGGGTTGAAAATACACAATCATGATTTAACTGAAGTTATGAAATATCCTTAGTTATGAATTACGCTGAAGAGGAGTATCATAGTATGCCCGTAGTGTTCTGTGCAAGTGTACAAGACGGATGACCGGACACACCCGTATTTGTACCTAATTTGTCTCACGGAGTTAATCTTTACCGTGTGCATAGCCTAATGTATCACTCCCAATACGTGGCCATCACGTGCCCGACTAAAAATTCCACACATCTGCACCCGGCCACGCAATAGGAACCCAGAAGGTCATATGAACGAAAATGACCACAATGAATATCAATGAATAATAATAATATGACGAAGTCAAGAATGACTCACCGAGATGAAAGTAATAATGAAGTGATTGATAGTTTTAAAGAAATGATTGGAACTGCCCTTCCTCATTAATGAAGTGATTCTTCGCCAATTACAAGTCTCAATATGATTAATACAATGATGAATGAGTTATGATTATGAATGATCAACAACAAAAGGAATGAATATCCTTTTAACCGAGTAAGAATTAACTTACTCAATACCGATGACAATTATCCTTCCACGAACAATGTCCTAATTGAGATATCGGTCGCTCGAACAACCTTGAATAACAAAATCATCAACAATTCGTTCAACATACGAATCAAACATGAATATAACGAACTCAAAATGTCAATACGATTAAACCAAGTCCATTGAGGCATTAAATCAAACATGTTGTGGCCAAACTCCGATTGTTTACAATCAAACCTCAATATACCATTATCAAAACCCCCAAGAAGTGTTTCAAACCAATCAAAACATCTTCACTACGATTAATAATCCAAAATGAATATCCAATTCATGATTTCAACAACAATTAGTCGAAAACCCCAGAATCCAACTTGATATGCACAGTGTTCTTGAATAATCCCTCAATAATCCAATGAATCTTTATACAAACTCATAATCATATGCATATCCCTTCATATAACATGATTATAACGTCCAAAACATCATATCTCAACACAAAATCGAAATCCAAGATGTTGAAGAAATTACCTCTTGAAGATCCAAGCACTTCGATCCGATAAAAACGTGTTAAAACGACTATCAAAGCTCCCCAAATGAACGAAGATGATGAAAACCGAGCACTCTAATGATTGATGATGAGAAATATCTCCCTCAAGCTCTCTCTCGGAAAAGATGAAGGAAATGAGAAAAATGAGGAAAAGTCCCGTACAAGGTCCTTATAAACTGCCGGAAGTTACAGCCGTAACTCGGCCTTCTTACGGCCGTAACATTCCAGGTCAACGGCCTTACGGCCGTAACCGGCCAACTCGTACGGCCGTAACTCGGCTTCGTCCAAATACCTTCCGACAGACTTACGGCCGTATCCGCTCCTGACTTACGGGCGTAACTCGCCCTCGTCTAAAACATCTGCCGACACCCTTACGGTCGTACCCGCATAGCTTACGGGCGTAACTCGGATGATACGGCCGTATCCGGCCACACATACCCTTCGTCAAAAATGACCAGGCACCCTGCCTGTAACGTACGGCCGTATCTGTCCAAGCCTTACGGCCGTACCTTCCTCATCTTACGGCCGTATGCTGCAACCCTTACGGCCGTAAGTCCCCCTTGTCCGACAAAACCTAAAATTTACGAATACCACTTACGGCCGTATCCTACCCTTCTTACGGCCGTAACTCGCCTTCGGCCAAAAATGCCTGGGCAGCCTGCTGGACACGTACGGCCGTAACCGGCCAAGCCTTACGGCCGTACCTGCTCAACTTACGGCCATATTCAGAGACCTTACGGCCGTAAGTCCCATTCATCTAAAATGGCCTGAAAAAAACGAACCCTTGTTATGGCCGTAACCTACAATCCTTACGGCCGTAACTCAATGCTGGACAAGGTGAAAAAAATCCGATAACTCCGATTTCCTCGCTACGACTGATGAATGATCCGACATATCATACAAATGTGAAAGTGAACAAGTCCAACACATGCCAAAGATGAAACTCCCAGTACAAGGCTACCAAACACGGTGAAAAAGATAATACTCCCGTCTCGATCTACAAAAGGAGATGAAATGACGATCGGTAACTGATATACGGTTACAACATGCCAACAGTGAACGCAAATGAATGAATCATGAATGATGAGTGATTATTAATGAGTGAAAATTACTGAGTGACAATTACAGACTGATAATTACTGCATGAAAATGAATGAATTACAACCGGGTATTACAACCTCAACTCCTCCAGGGTTTTCTCTCAATCGCTCACCCAATTTCTATCTAATTTTTTTGTCTTGCTTCCGAGCAACTCGTTTTTCCTCAACGACAGACCTTCACCGATTACTCATTTTTGCTGTTCACCTACACTCCTCCAGGGTTCATTGATTACTCAATTTTCTAAGTCCATCGATTACTCGATTGCTGTTCTGGAGAAGCCTTCTGCTGTGGCATAACCCTTGATTACATGTTCTAAGTGGATCTGGTAAGCTCCCGATTTCTAGTTTCTTGATTACAAATTCCTTACAATTTTTTCAATTTTAATCTTTAGTTGTTAGTTGTTGTTTATGAAGCAGGAATTGAATTGAATTTTTTGTTATGAATTTTTATTCTACTTTTACTGAATTCTTTGTTTGCTTCAATTGTTATTTTTATGCTAAATTTTGTGTTTGCAAAGATATGTGTTTGTTGAATCTAAAGTTAAAACCCCCTCTAAAAGTTTCAAGTGTCTGGTAACATCAAATTCACATGGGCAATCTGAATTTGAGTTATTTCATACAAGCTTTATTATATTAGCTTGAGTTTTATTGAGCATTCAGAAATCCCAAGTACAATATTATAAAAAATACCATGCTATGTATCTGACTTGGTTCTTTGTGGTCGGTCTTTAGAAGCAGGTATTATTTTTTTATATTTGAATATTAGGAGCATTTTGGGTGCTTGGATTTAGCCGTGGTACGGGCTGATCAATTAGTAATGAAAGAAAAAAGAATTTTACAGCATAATAATTATATATTGTGTGTAATAAAGAATGGACTGGACACTCAATATGTCTTTGAACAGTCATTTTTAAATCAGAGATGTCAACAACACCAAACATTCTATCTGTATTATTAGTCATATGTTGGTTAGCCCCTGAGTCAATCATCCACCCCAAGTGGTAACTGACCCCATTAATCTTTATATTGGCACAGAAAAATTTATAGAAGTTTTGATTGAAAAACACATTACAATTGAAAAAGGAGCAAGATGCACTATCTGCCATATTGGCATGTGCAGAGGAACTAGTTTTATCATTCAAAAGATTCATCAACTTCAAAATCTGTCCATTTGTGAAAGACAAAGTACCAGAACTTTTGACATCACTATTGACCACAACATTATTATTTTTGTTAAAACCATTTGCAGACTTCAAATTAGGATTTTTCTTAAAACATGGAGGGTAACCAATAATTTCAAAACATCTGTCAATAGTGTGTCCTTTTAAACCACAATTCTTGCACAATAAACTGTCATAATTCCCTCTATTGTTATTCATATTGTTACTAGACCAATTATTGTTAAAAAATTTCCTATTATTACCATTAGGCCTAGAAACAAAAGCAGACACTTGAGGTTTTTCAGATTTCACATATGAAGAAGGAATCCCTCTGTGGGACTCTTCTCTGGATATAATAACAAAAGCATCCTTAACTTCAGGAAGGATTTCCCTAGTCAAAAGGCTGTTTCTTATAGGTTGATAAATGTCATCAAGACCCATAAGAAATTGCATCAATTTTAACAGTTTTCCATGAATAATTAATTCAGCTCTAGCCTCACATGTACAGTCTGGTAATTTGGTAATTAATTTACTAGAATTTACATTATTAACGACAAAGTAATAACGACAAATTGAAATTTGAGACGTTATAAGTATATATATCACACTATCAACAAGGAATTTTAGTTTGGGTTGTCACGACCAGCCCATTACAGCCCAAAATGTAGAAGCCTGTCGTTAATGAAGGACACCACTCTCATCATCCGCCATAAACCTCAACGCCTCCGTGGAAGGTTCTTCCACAACCTTCATCTGCCCCCTAAAAACATGTGCCACTTCCACCCCCTATCCCGACTCAACAACTCCAGACAATCTCTTAAAATGATGTAGTTACTAAACTAAACCCATACCAACATAAATGACTGTTGTGTTTTCTTTTGCAGATATTTTATATATAACATATATTTCCATTTTACTTGGTGGAAATGTCTCCTAGTAAGGACTGGATGGCCATTGAAGACTACGTAAATGACCCATAATAGTTTTATAGACTATGCATTTCAGAAGTTAGGAACTAATATTATTCGTTGTCCTTGTTGCAAATGTATGAATGGAGGGTCTGGTGATAGAGAGAAAGTGCGGGAACACTTATTAATTTGGAATCGTCAAAAGGTACACCTTCTAGTATCATCATGGGGAAAGGTTGGGTGAGCCTTCATCGAGGGATAATGTTGTAGAAGGAAATGAAAACCAAGATGAAGTGCTTGGTATTTTAAGGGATTTATATCCGGAGTACAATGATGTTGGTTCCTCCTTTGATGATGATGATCATGATGATGTTGAGGAGCCAAACGCTGACACTTAGAAATTTTATAAATTGTTGAAAGATTCACAACATCCGGTTTATGAAGGTTGCAAGAGTTCTAGAATGTCTGTGCTCTTAAAACTTCTTCATTTTAAGACTCTTGGTCGTTGGAGCAACGAGTCATTTACCATGATTCTAGAATTCCTGAAGAATGATCTTCTTCCTGAGGGATCAAATTTGCCAGATTCGTATTATGAGTCCAAGAAGATCATGAAAGACCTTGGACTATCATATCAGAAAATTGATGCATGTATTAATGATTGCATGTTATATTGGAGGGAGAATGATAAGCTCGATGCATGTAATATATGTGGTGCATCAAGATGGAAACTTGATAAACACAATGGGGAGAACAAGTGTACGACAAATGGTAAACAAATACCTCATAAGACACTAAGATACTTTCCATTAAAACCAAGGCTCCAACGATTATATATGTGCTCCAAGACAGCTTCTTTGTTGAGGTTGTAACACCCCCAGATCAAACGGGAATATTACACGCCGCAGACCCTCTCCGTGAGGATCCACCAGGCTAGACATCAACACAACACATTACATTACATACTGATGAATCAAAATAACGAATCAATAGACCGATTTGGTCTTCCGTCACTGACTTACTAATCAAAATACATAAACTCATCCAGACTCATACACATGCAAGGGTAAAATACTTGCAACGACGAACAATAAGACAGCGGAAAAGACAATACAATGGACTCCGACTAACTGAAGTCAAAACTGGTCTTCGTGTGATTAGTATCATTCGTCTTTCATCATCCCTCGTGCCGATCCTGTGTCTTGCTCCCGACAACCTGCATGTACCTGGACACAATACAGATATCCACCCCGATTACTCGGGGGTTAGCAAACTCCTTTGTTTCGCTAGTGCAAGTATAAAGTGCAAATACGAGCCATACACAACACATTCCGAGAATACAACGAAATACTTCCCGAGGTATATTTAGTTAAAAATAGTTCAAGTCTTGAAAGTAGAAACGAAGTAAGTAAGCACTTTGAAAACATTTCCAAATCTCGGGAGTATTAAAATCGTTAGAAATTGAAAAATTCTAAAGTCCCTCGAAAGCCATTTAGGGTCACAGCCCCAAAGTTCATTTTTCAAAATACAAATCCGTTTAACAAAACACGGGGTCCACGACCCAACCATTCCGGTCACAAAACACAGGGTCCACGACCCGATCATCCACTTCAAATCACTTACAAGGACACATTACACATAACACATTAATCCTATGCCATTCTAGCCAAGCACCAAGACTCGATATACAATGTCTCTCAACCCCGAGCACAAAGCATTGTGATACTCCGGACAATATCACAATTAACGATAACATCGTCATCCTCAATATGAAAAACCACAACTGGTAACCCGCGGCCGTACCCCTTAGTATCGACCCCCAGACATCCCGTCGGACACTCCGGGTGGGAAACCACTTCCGCGGCCGTACCCCTTAGTATCGACCCCCAGACATCCCGTCGGACACTCCGGGTGGAAGTTCATCTACACACGCACCCAAGTCCACTTCCGTGGCCGTACCCCTTAGTATCGACCCCCAGACATCCCGTCGGACACTCCGGGTGGAAGTTCATCCACACACGCACCCAAGTCCACTTCCGTGGCCGTACCCCTTAGTATCGACCCCCAGACATCCCGTCGGACACTCCGGGTGGAAGGAACAACACACACTCACGTTCCAAAATCACAGTTGCAAACCACAAGCCTCGTAGGTCTATCCCATTTTATATAGTCGATGTACCTTACTAGAATGGCGAGTTCATCCAACATATACTCATAACCCGAACTAATACTATCAACAAGAAAGCACACTATTCCAACAAAGACCGAACGGCACAACCAATATCACATAAATTCACATAATTCATCGATAACCACATGTCTCCACGTCTGACTTTAACAAAGGACAACTTCAAAACTTACCGACAACGTAATCACACACAATGGCGTCACACGAAAGTATTACGATCTTATACTCAACGTTAATACACATATTCAATTAAGCATATTAATTCTCGGAACACACAAGTCGTCTTTAAGAAAACCTTGTTGGTAAATATACCGATACTTTTGAGAAAGATGGTTATGAATATTTATTAAGCACATATCGACGATTAACAACCATTATATCCACAAAACACGTAATGTATGGGCAAGATACTTGACTCGATAATCGATACCGGACACTACAACAATCACGGCTCAGTCGGGACACCTCGAACACCTACGATTCTCCGGCGAAGACAAAGAATACGCCCACGATCGAAAAGCTTTAAGAAAACGACGAACGGAAGGGTTCCGACTCGAGTTCTTCGCAAGAATTCGACCCTAACAACATATAATCAATAAATCATCGATCATACGAGGAAGAATAATCGTAGAACGCCCGAAAACCCCTCTACGACATTTCTAGGACACCTTCAAGGCGTCGATCAAGAACTCGACCAAAACAACGAATCGATACGATCCAACCATGGAATATTAAGGGAAAAGATGTAATACATCTTAAT
This sequence comes from Orobanche coerulescens, assembly GCA_033398695.1. Classification (NCBI taxonomy): domain Eukaryota; kingdom Viridiplantae; phylum Streptophyta; class Magnoliopsida; order Lamiales; family Orobanchaceae; genus Orobanche; species Orobanche coerulescens. Next base: position 73,232,348 of record CM065806.1, read on the forward strand.
AATCATCAATCTATCATAATACCAAGTTAAATCGGATTAATTGGACGAAAACAACCAAAATACCCAAAATCCCCAAAATTAGATTTCTAGGAAATCGACTGGTCAGTAGATCGGAGGATGTTATAGGACGGATGATTGATGATATGAGCCTCAAAACTTCATGGATTGAAAGAACAACATCATGTCTCCATAATGTGTACACCCACAGCCGCGAACGGGAAGAAAAGGAATGAGAAACTGGGTGAAAAATACGCTGCCAGGCCTTAAATAGGCTGACAGACTCGACCGTGTCCGACATGACACGGTCGTGGCGCGCAATCGGCCGGGAGGGACTCGACCGTGTCCTGCATGACACGGTCGTGTCGCGAAGGGGCAGACGCTACCGGCTTATCCGGACGAGTACGGCACGGCCGTGCCAGGCGACACGGCCGAGTCCGGTCGGCAGTGATCGACCAAATGAGCGGGTGAGCTAAAACGACCATAACTCTCTCGTACGGACTCCGATTGACTCACCGTTTGAACCATTGGAAAGCTAATTCGATGCTCTATAATATTGCAAAGATTTAGAATTTTTGGCTTTACCAAAAATTAATGGTGATCTAACAAAGTCGAACTCCCATGTGAAAAAGTCGATTAAGGACACGGAACTCAACAAAACGACACCGAAACGAACTCGGATGACAAAAAGTGCACAATTAATCATTCTCGGAATGACGAAAAGGTCATGATAGAGTTGTCAAAACGAACCTCCTCCGAAAAAGAAAATTACCGAAATTGAAATTGCGGATATTACATTCTACCCTCCTTAAAAGAAGTTTCGTCCGAAACTTAAAACAAGTAGGGAGAAGCAATATCCCGCCAGAAAACTCAATGAGATACGCAAGAAATGCGTAACTAATGCCAAGCGAAACGTTACATACAACGCAAGCGGAATATACGGTGTGAAAACACGCTCCACGACGACCAACACAACGCCGCCGTTAGGGATATAATAAAACCAACAAGTGACAAGCGTCATCAAATGGATAATATAATCAAGTCAATTATCCGAACAATCACAAAACACAACGAGCGAAAATCAATACGATTGACCAACCCAACGGTACATCAATCAAAACGCAAGCCAATCGGCCGAACAAATACGGAATTCCACCGCCCAAGGGTTGGAAGATCGAAAGCGAGACTAATTTTCCGAACTTGGAAAGGTCACAGCGATATATAGATCAATTTGGGACAATATCGAACTCGTTCGAATGACAAAGGTGGGAAACAACACCGGTCGAAGCATTAACGAACACGGTCAGTCGATACGGTTGGACGAAGCGAAGAGAAAGAAAGAAAAAAATGTGGGTATTACATCATATCACCTTTAAAAGAGGTTTCGTCCGAAACCTAAACAACGAGAACGAAGTCTTTGGAATAGCAACCTTTCCGACTATACCCTCTTGGTCCACATCCGATCTTCAAGGCCATTAGTATCGTGGTCACGATCGTGTCCTCTCGCCCATCGGCATACTAAGCGATTCCCACTCAATACGATTGCACAACTTCGCAAAATATTAAGCTAAAGTACCAACTCAGACGACATATCACATAAGGTAACCAATAACAACTCGAAAAGAAAATCCACGAGGTATCCTTTTAAAGGAAATCTTTTGAAAATCCTTAGATTTGTATGCTATTTAAAATAAACTTTAAAAATACTTTTGGTACCTCGGGTTGTTCCATCAAAACTTGTAAACAACATATTTTAACCGTCTCATTTGAAATCATTTGAAGTCATCAAGCCTCTACGTATCATCATCACCGTTAATAACTAACAAGTTAACCATGCAAGATCATCAAATCATTCTTACATACTCTAACATTTCTAAATCCGAGTTTGAACTTTACATCGAGTGAGATTTTTCATCTTTCACTATATTTTTTTGAAAATAAAAATCGCATTGGTTTTTGAAATAAAATATTTTTATGGTGTGAAAGATTTTGAAAATCATTCACTCAAAATATTTGAAAATGCAACAATACGTTAAAATAATTTTTGAAAATCCTCCCAACACTTCACAGACATCAACGACGGTAATACTTTACAAAATATTCAAGGTACTTTAAAACAACTCTTTCAAATACCGTCGAGGTTTTATTTGAGAATCCAAGGCCGGCTTGCCAATTTCCAAATAATTTTCAAAGTATACACGGAGCCGCCGATTAAATCGAACCGTCAAAACTTTGCGAAGTTTCCAGGAAAGTGTTTTTGAACACACACAGCAGACATAATTTATCAATTCATCAACCACAATCAAATATCACCTAGCAATACGAAAAGTCTTAACACGCATTCACGCACAACAGTTGTTATCACTAGACACCACGTAGAGAATACAACTACAAGTGATTGGCAGCAAAAGTTAGACCTGACGGCTATAATGCGGTTCCATAGCCTCTGCCCAGGTTGATTAGCACGCGTTACAACAAAGGTTAACGTGCGCTAAACACGCCATGTTAGCGCGCGCTAGGCTCGTACTAAGCCTGTGCTAACTGCTCTAATCACCAACACGATTGCAAACATATATGAGGTAATACTAGACTCGAAGGTTACAAGTAAGCAACAACATACAAGTCTAAATGTCATCGACTCACATAATTATAACAACTCGCAAGCAACCATCAAAAGAAAATCATCCTACAAAAATGAAAATTTTACTTCTCAATATAGAGGACTATCTCAACACATACATACCGATGGACTCAACATTCACGTTACTATTTTAATTTTAAAGCGCACCTTGCTCAACAACGAGAGCATCATCAATACGCATCTTTTGACCAACATTCATGAAACCGAAAAGTTACAAGCGAGTCACGTCTTGAGTATATTTTGAAGACCTTATTTGAGTTAAAAACTCGAGTTTTGAAAACTTATAGTACACGGTGGAAAAGAATTATCAATAATTCGAGTTTTGAACTCTCACCTTGTGGTCAACATACGAAAATCAACTTTTTCCTCCTTGGAGGGCATTTTAAAAATTTTACGTGACTACCCGAAAGGATTCGAAAACTTAAAATTCCAAGGTTTATACTCTTGTAAGAAAAATGATTTATACAAGGATACATTCAACAATATCATTCTACATTTTAGCGCAAGACGGAATCAACAAATATATGTCACTTACTCACGATGCATCTTCAAATATTAACTACATAACACAAAATCACACAGCTCGTATAGCTCGTGGTACAACCTGTAGTAGGAGACTTACATCCACAGATCGCACGAAGATGATGGCTGCATCCCGATACTAATCACGGCCGACATTCCAAACGACGCGTCGCGACACGACATCGATTAGACTCAATCGACAAGACAAGACCCAACAATACACGATGGACCCGACGGCTAGGTTTCCGCAACCTAAGCTCTGATACCATAAATGTAACACCCCCAGATCAAACGGGAATATTACACGCCGCAGACCCTCTCCGTGAGGATCCACCAGGCTAGACATCAACACAACACATTACATTACATACTGATGAATCAAAATAACGAATCAATAGACCGATTTGGTCTTCCGTCACTGACTTACTAATCAAAATACATAAACTCATCCAGACTCATACACATGCAAGGGTAAAATACTTGCAACGACGAACAATAAGACAGCGGAAAAGACAATACAATGGACTCCGACTAACTGAAGTCAAAACTGGTCTTCGTGTGATTAGTATCATTCGTCTTTCATCATCCCTCGTGCCGATCCTGTGTCTTGCTCCCGACAACCTGCATGTGCACGGACACAATACGAGATATCCACCCCCAGATTACTCGGGGTTTAGCTTAACTCCTCTGTTTCGCTAGTGCAAGTATAAAGTGCAAATACGAGACATACACAACTCATTCCGAGTATACAACGATATACTTCCCGAGGTATATTTAGTTAAAAATAGTTCAAGTCTTGAAAGTAGAAACGAAGTAAGTAAGCACTTTGAAAACATTTCCAAATCTCGGGAGTTTTAAAAACGTTAGAAATTGAAAAATTCTAAAGTCCCTCGAAAGCCATTTAGGGTCACAGCCCCAAAGTTCATTTTTCAAAATACAAATCCGTTTAACAAAACACGGGGTCCACGACCCAACCATTCCGGTCACAAAACACAGGGTCCACGACCCGATCATCCACTTCAAATCACTTACAAGGACACATTACACATAACACATTAATCCTATGCCATTCTAGCCAAGCACCAAGACTCGATATACAATGTCTCTCAACCCCGAGCACAAAGCATTGTGATACTCCGGACAATATCACAATTAACGATAACATCGTCATCCTCAAGATGAAAAACCACAACTGGTAACCCGCGGCCGTACCCCTTAGTATCGACCCCGGACATCCGTCGGACACTCCGGGTGGGAAACCACTTCCGCGGCCGTACCCCTTAGTATCGACCCCAGACATCCCGTCGGACACTCCGGGTGGAAGTTCATCCACACACGCACCCAAGTCCACTTCCGTGGCCGTACCCCTTAGTATCGACCCCCAGACATCCCGTCGGACACTCCGGGTGGAAGTTCATCCACACACGCACCCAAGTCCACTTCCGTGGCCGTACCCCTTAGTATCGACCCCCAGACATCCCGTCGGACACTCCGGGTGGAAGGAACAACACACACACACGTTCCAAAATCACAGTTGCAAACCACAAGCCTCGAAGGTCAATCACAGTATATATAGTCGAGGTACCTTACTAGAATGGCCAGTTCATCCAACATATACTCATAACCCAGAACTAATACTATCAACAAGAAAGCACACTATTCCAACAGCACCGAACGGCACAACCAATATCACATAAATTCACATAATTCATCGATAACCACATGTCTCCACGTACAGCTTTAACAAAGGACAACTTCAAAACTTACCGACAACGTAATCACACACAATGGCGTCACACGAAAGTATTACGATCTTATACTCAACGTTAATACACATATTCAATTAAGCATATTAATTCTCGGAACACACAAGTCGTCTTTAAGAAAACCTTGTTGGTAAATATACCGATACTTTTGAGAAAGATGGTTATGAATATTTATTTAGCACATATCGACGATTAACAACCATTATATCCACAAAACACGTAATGTATGGGCAAGATACTTGCCTCGATAATCGATACCGGACACTACAACAATCACGGCTCGGTCGGGACACCTCGAACACCTACGATTCTCCCAAGAAAGACAAAGAATACGCCCACGATCGAAAAGCTTTAAGAAAACGTTAGCGGAAGGGTTCCGACTCGAGTTCTTCGCAAGAATTCGACCCTAACAACATATAATCAATAAATCATCGATCATACGAGGAAGAATAATCGTAGAACGCCCGAAAACCCCTCTACGACATTTTACCGGACACCTTCAAGGCGTCGATCAAGAACTCGACCAAAACAACGAATCGATACGATCCAACCATGGAATATTAAGGAAAAAGATGTAATACATCTTAATAATCATCAATATATCATAATACCAAGTTAAATCGGATTAATCGGACGAAAACAACCAAAATACCCAAAATCCCCAAAATTAGATTTCTAGGAAATCAATTCGGTCAGTAGATCGGAGGATGTTATAGGACGGATGATTGATGATATGAGCCTCAAAACTTCATGGATTGAAAGAACAACATCATGTCTCCATAATGTGTACACCCACACCGCGAACGGAAGAAAAAGAATGAGAAATCGGGTGAAAAATACGCCGCCGTGCCTTAAATAGGTCGACAGACTCGACCGTGTCCGACATGACACGGTCGTGGCGCGCAATCGGCCGGCAGGGACTCGACCGTGTCCTGCATGACACGGTCGTGTCGCGAAGGGGCGCTCGGCATTGACTCGACCGTGTCCTGGAACACGGTCGGGCCTCTGGGCAGACGCTACCGGCTTATCCGGACGAGTACGGCACGGCCGTGCCAGGCGACACGGCCGAGTCCGGTCGGCAGTGATCGGCCAAATGAGCGGGTGAGCTAAAACGACCATAACTCTCTCGTACGGACTCCGATTGACTCACCGTTTGAACCATTGGAAAGCTAATTCGATGCTCTATAATATTGCAAAGATTTAGAATTTTTGGCTTTACCAAAAATTAATGGTGATCTAACAAAGTCGAACTCCCACGTGAAAAAGTCGATTAAGGACACGGAACTCAACAAAACGACACCGAAACGAACTCGGATGACAAAAAGTGCACAATTAATCATTCTCGGAATGACGAAAAGGTCATGATAGAGTTGTCAAAACGAACCTCCTCCGAAAAAAAGAAAATTACCGAAATTCGAAATTGCGGATATTACATTCTACCCTCCTTAAAAGAAGTTTCGTCCCGAAACTTAAAACAAGTAGGGAGAAGCAATATCCCGCCAGGAAAACTCAATGAGATACGCAAGAAATGCGTAACTAATGCCAAACGGCGAAACGTTACATACAACGCAACGGAATATACGGTGTGAAAACACGCTCCACGACGACCAACACAACGCCGCCGTTAGGGATATAATAAAACCAACAAGTGACAAGCGTCATCAAATGGATAATATAATCAAGTCAATTATCCGAACAATCACAAAACACAACGAACGAAAATCAATACGATTGACCAACCCAACGGTACATCAATCAAAACGCAAGCCAATCGCTGAACAAATACGGAATTCCACCGCCCAAGGGTTGGAAGATCGAAAACGAGACTAATTTTCCGAACTTGGAAAGGTCACAACGATATATAGATCAATTTGGGACAATATCAGAACTCGTTCGAATGACAAAGGTGGGAAACAACACCAGGTCAGAAGCATCAACGAACACAGTCGAGTCGATACGGTTGGACGAAACAGAAGAGAAAGAAAGAAAAAATGTGGGTATTACATCATATCACCTTTAAAAGAGGTTTCGTCCCGAAACCTAAACAACGAACGAAGTCTTGGAATAGCAACCTTCCGACTATACCCTCTTGGTCCACATCCGATCTTCAAGGCCATTAGTATCGTGGTCACGACTGTGTCCTCTGCCCATCGGCATACTAAGCAGATTCCCACTCAATACGATTGCACAACTTCGCAAAATATTAAGCTAAAGTACCAACTCAGCACGACATATCACATAAGGTAACCAATAACAACTCGAAAAGAAAATCCACGAGGTATCCTTTTAAAGGAAATCTTTTGAAAATCCTTAGATTTGTATGCTATTTAAAATAAACTTTAAAAATACTTTTGGTACCTCGGGTTGTTCCATCAAAACTTGTAAACAACATATTTTAACCGTCTCATTTGAAATCATTTGAAGTCATCAAGCCTCTACGTATCATCATCACCGTTAATAACTAACAAGTTAACCATGCAAGATCATCAAATCATTCTTACATACTCTAACATTTCTAAATCCGAGTTTGAACTTTACATCGAGTGAGATTTTTCATCTTTCACTATATTTTTTTTGAAAATAAAAATCGCATTGGTTTTTGAAATAAAATATTTTTATGGTGTGAAAGATTTTTGAAAATCATTCACTCAAAATATTTGAAAATGCAACAATACGTTAAAATCATTTTGAAAATCCTCCCAACACTTCACGGACATCAACGACGGTAATACTTTACAAAATATTCAAGGTACTTTAAAACAACTCTTTCAAATACCGTCGAGGTTTTATTTGAGAATCCAAGGCCGGCTTGCCAATTTCCAAATAATTTTCAAAGTATACACGGAGCCGCCGATTAAATCGAACCGTCAAAACTTTGTGAAGTTTCCAGGAAAGTGTTTTTGAACACACACAGCAGACATAATTTATCAATTCATCAACCACAATCAAATATCACCTAGCAATACGAAAAGTCTTAACACGCATTCACGCACAACAGTTGTTATCACTAGACACCACGTAGAAAATACAACTACAAGTGATTGGCAGCAAAAGTTAGACCTGACGGCTATAATGCGGTTCCATAGCCTCTCGCCTGTGTTGATTAAAGACGCTTACATAACAAAGGTTAACGTGCGCTAAACACGCCACGTTAGCGCGCTAGGCTCGTACTAAGCTCGTGCTAACTGCTCTAATCACCAACACGATTGCAAACATATATGAGGTAATACTAGACTCGAAGGTTACAAGTAAGCAACAACATACAAGTCTAAATGTCATCGACTCACATAATTATAACAACTCGCAAGCAACCATCAAAAGAAAATCATCCTACAAAAATGAAAATTTTACTTCTCAATATAGAGGACTATCTCAACACATACATACCGATGGACTCAACATTCACGTTACTATTTTAATTTTAAAACTGGCACCACTGCTCAACAACGAGAGCATCATCAATACACATCTTTTGACCAACATTCATGAAACCGAAAAGTTACAAACGAGAGTCACGTCTTGAGTATATTTTGAAGACCTTATTTGAGTTAAAAACTCGAGTTTTGAAAACTTATAGTACACAGTGGAAAAGAATTATCAATAATTCGAGTTTTCAGAACTCTCAGCCTTGTGGTCAACATACGAAAATCAACTTTTTCCTCCCTTGGAGGGCATTTTAAAAATTTTACGTGACTACCCGAAAGGATTCGAAAACTTAAAATTCCAAGGTTTATACTCTTGTAAGAAAAATGATTTATACAAGGATACATTCAACAATATCATTCTACATTTTAGCGCAAGACGGGAATCAACAAATATATGTCACTTACTCACGATGCATCTTCAAATATTAACTACATAACACAAAATCACACAGGCTCGTATAGCTCGTGGTACAACCTGTAGTAGGGAGACTTACATCCACAGATCGCACGAAGATGATGGCTGCATCCTGATACTAATCACGGCCGACATTCCAAACGACGCGTCGCGACACGACATCAGTTAGACTCAATCTGACAAGACAAGACCCAACAATACACGACTGGACCCGACAGCCTAGGTTTCCGCAACCTAAGCTCCGATACCATAAATGTAACACCCCCAGATCAAACGGGAATATTACACGCCGTGCACTCTCCGTGAGGATCCACCAGGCTAGACATCAACACAACACATTACATTACATACTGATGAATCAAAATAACGAATCAATAGACCGATTTGGTCTTCCGTCACTGACTTACTAATCAAAATACATAAACTCATCCAGACTCATACACATGCAAGGGTAAAATACTTGCAACGCATTTAACAATAAGACAATGGAAAAGACAATACAATGGACTCGACTAATCAAGTCAAAACCGGTCTTCGTGTGATTAGTATCATTCGTCTTTCATCATCCCTCGTGCCGATCCCGTGTCTTGCTCCCGACAACCCGCATGTACTGGACACAATACAGATATCCACCCCGATTACTGGGGTTAGCAAACTCCTTTGTTTCGCTAGTGCAAGTATAAAGTGCAAATACGAGCCATACACAACACATTCCGAGAATACAACGAAATACTTCCCGAGGTATATTTAGTTAAAAATAGTTCAAGTCTTGAAAGTAGAAACGAAGTAAGTAAGCACTTTGAAAACATTTCCAAATCTCGGAGTTTTAAAACGTTAGAAATTGAAAAATTCTAAAGTCCTCGAAAGCCATTTAGGTCACAACCCAAAGTTCATTTTTTCAAAATACAAATCCGTTTAACAAAACACGGGGTCCACGACCCAACCATTCCGGTCACAAAACACAGGGTCCACGACCCGATCATCCACTTCAAATCACTTACAAGGACACATTACACATAACACATTAATCCTATGCCATTCTAGCCCAAAGACCAAGACTCGATATACAATGTCTCTCAACCCCGAGCACAAAGCATTGTGATACTCAGGAAAATATCACAATTAACGATAACATCGTCATCCTCAAGATGAAAAACCACAATCGGTAACCCGCGGCCGTACCCTTAGTATCGACCCCGGACATCCGTCGGACACTCCGGTGGGAAACCACTTCGCGGCCGTACCCTTAGTATCGACCCCGGACATCCCGTCGGACACTCGGGTGGAAGTTCATCCACACACGCACCCAAGTCCACTTCCGTGGCCGTACCCTTAGTATCGACCCCGGACATCCGTCGGACACTCGGGTGGAAGTTCATCCACACACGCACCCAAGTCCACTTCCGTGGCCGTACCTTAGTATCGACCCCGGACATCCCGTCGGACACTCCGGTGGAAGGAACAACACACACACACGTTCCAAAATCACGATTGCAAACCACAAGCCTCGAAGGTCAATCACGATATATAGTCGAGGTACCTTACTAGAATGGCGAGTTCATCCAACATATACTCATAACCCGAACTAATACTATCAACAAGAAAGCACACTATTCCAACAGCACCGAACGGCACAACCAATATCACATAAATTCACATAATTCATCGATAACCACATGTCTCCACGTACAGCTTTAACAAAGGACAACTTCAAAACTTACCGACAACGTAATCACACACAATGGCGTCACACGAAAGTATTACGATCTTATACTCAACGTTAATACACATATTCAATTAAGCATATTAATTCTCAGAACACACAAGTCGTCTTTAAGAAAACCTTGTTGGTAAATATACCGATACTTTTGAGAAAGATGGTTATGAATATTTATTTAGCACATATCGACGATTAACAACCATTATATCCACAAAACACGTAATGTATGGGCAAGATACTTGCCTCGATAATCGATACCGGACACTACAACAATCACGGCTCAGTCGGGACACCTCGAACACCTACGATTCTCCGGTGAAGACAAAGAATACGCCCACGATCGAAAAGCTTTAAGAAAACGACGAACGGAAGGGTTCCGACTCGAGTTCTTCGCAAGAATTCGACCCTAACAACATATAATCAATAAATCATCGATCATACGAGGAAGAATAATCGTAGAACGCCCGAAAACCCCTCTACGACATTTTACCGGACACCTTCAAGGCGTCGATCAAGAACTCGACCAAAACAACGAATCGATACGATCCAACCATGGAATATTAAGGGAAAAGATGTAATACATCTTAATAATCATCAATCTATCATAATACCAAGTTAAATCGGATTAATCGGACGAAAACAACCAAAATACCCAAAATCCCCAAAATTAGATTTCTAGGAAATCGACGATTCGGTAGATCGGAGGATGTTATAGACGGATGATTTATGATATGATCCTCCAAACTTCATTGATTGAAAGAACAACATCATGTCTCCATAATGTGTTCACCCACACCCGCGAACGGAAGAAAAGGAATGAGAAACTGGGTGAAAATACGGTGCGGACCTTAAATAGCCGATGACTCGACCGTGTCCGACATGACACGCCGTGGCGCGCGCAATCGGCCGCAGGGACTCGACCGTGTCCCGCATGACACGGCCGTGTCGCGAAGGGGCGCTCGGCATTGACTCGACCGTGTCCTGGAACACGGTCGGGCCTCTGGGCAGACGCTACCGGCTTATCCGGACGAGTACGGCACGGCCGTGCCAGGCGACACGGCCGAGTCCGGTCGGCAGTGATCGGCCAAATGAGCGGGTGAGCTAAAACGACCATAACTCTCTCGTACGGACTCCGATTGACTCACCGTTTGAACCATTGGAAAGCTAATTCGATGCTCTATAATATTGCAAAGATTTAGAATTTTTGGCTTTACCAAAAATTAATGGTGATCTAACAAAGTCGAACTCCCACGTGAAAAAGTCGATTAAGGACACGGAACTCAACAAAACGACACCGAAACGAACTCGGATGACAAAAAGTGCACAATTAATCATTCTCGGAATGACGAAAAGGTCATGATAGAGTTGTCAAAACGAACCTCCTCCGAAAAAAAGAAAATTACCGAAATTCGAAATTGCGGATATTACAGAGGTGGCACCATGGTAAAAAGAAGCTAGATGGTACGCTGAGACATCCTGTTGATGGATCAGGTTGGAATTCTTTTGACAAAAGTAATCCTAATTTTTCTGTGGATCCTCAAAATGTTAGGCTAGGGCTTGCTAGTGATGGTTTTCAATCCTTTGAAAATTCAAAGACATCATATAGTATATGGCCAGTGATACTTATTCCGTATAACTTGCCCCCTGAACTTTGTATGAAGCAGTCTAATATGATTCTATCAATGCTTATTCCTGGTCCTAAAGGCCCCGGCAATGCAATTGACATTTACTTGCAACCTTTAGTTGAGGAATTGAAGGAACTGTGGGAAACTGGTGTGGAGACCTTTGATGCAGCAGCCCAACATCATTTTCAACTACGTGCAGCTTTAATGTGGACCATTAACGATTTTCCAGCATATGGGATGTTATCTGGGTGGAGTACTAAGGGGTATTTGGAATGCCCTTGTTGTCTTAAAGATACACGATCGATGAGGCTATGTAATGGGGGTAAGGAATGCTTTATGGGCCATCGGCGCTATTTGCCAAAGAATCACAGATGGCGAAAGGATAAGGATTCATTTGATGGAGTTGTCGAGCGTGGTCTACCTCCAAAACCTTGTTCAATTGATGATATTCTTCGTCAAATTGAGGATCTCAAGAACATCAAATTGTCGAAGGATCCACGTGTGAAGACAAAAATATCTCATGAGCTTAGGGGGGACAACTGGAATAAAAGAAGTATCTTCTTTGAGCTTCCATACTGGAGGACACATTTATTACGACACAATTTAGATGTGATGTATATTGAGAAGAACATATACGATAGTGTTCTTGGGACAATTATGAACACCAAAGGGAAGACCAAAGACACCTTAAATTCACGTCATGACTTGGAAGCTTTGGGGTTGAGGTCAATGTTGCATCCAGTCAAAGAAGGGGACAAATTTAAGATGCCTCCAGCTCCATATACCTTTTCTCCTTCTGAGAAGCGAACTTTCTGTAATTTTTTAAAAGATCTAAAAGTTCCTGATGGTTTATCATCAAATATTTCTTATTGTGTAAACTCTAAGGATGCTAAAATTTCTAGTTTGAAGAGCCATGACTGCCACATAATACTCGAGCATCTCCTTCCTTTAGCAATATGTGGTCTTCTCACTCCAGATGTACGTGAAGCATTAATTGAGTTGTCAATGTTCTTTACTTCGTTGTGTGCTAAAGTACTTAATGTGGATGACTTGGAGCAGCTAGAGTCTCAAATCCCGATCACTCTCTGCAAACTAGAGAAGATCTTTCCTCCTTCCTTCTTTGATGTGATGATGCATTTACCTATTCATTTAACAAATGAATCTAAAATTGGAGGTCCTATTCAGTTCAGATGGATGTATCCCATTGAACAATACATGTATACACTTAAGTCATATATACGGAATAGGGCTCATCCAGAGGCTTCAATTGCGGAGGTATATTTAGCAGATGAGTATATGACTCTTTGCTCAAGGTATCTGCATAGTGTAGAGACAAGATTTAATCGTCTTCGTCGTAATTATGAAAATGTACGTGGTGGTGGTGGAACATTACCTATTTTTAGTCATCCTGGCTGAGGTTTAGGAGCTGCAACTTTTAAAGATCTCCAAAAGCGTGATTTGAATCAAGCTCACATTTATATTTTAAAGAATTGTGATGACGTTCAGCCTTTTCTTAGGTATGAATCTAACTATTATCATTTTTTCCTTCTATTTTTCTTAAGTTGTCAATTTTTAAGTACTTTCATTTTTATAGAGAGTTTTATGAAGCTCATGCATCGACGAATCTTGGAATCACCGAAGAGGAATGGAGCTATAATTTTAAGAAATGGTTTAAGAATGAAGTAAGCAATTTACTTTTTATCATGTTTTTGGACGAATGAAATTCAAATAAATAAATAAATTAATGTTTGATTATTGCCTTTTGCTAGGTTGCGCGGTTATACGAAAATGATAAGAGCACGAAAATGAACAATCTGCTCTCATTGTCACGTGGGCCAAACCAATATGTGACATCTTACAGTGGTTATATCGTTAATGGTTATAGGTTTCACACAGAAGATCGTGAAAAATCTTTGAGAACCGAAAATAGTGGGGTGGTTGTGATTGGAAACACGGGGAATGGAGATGAGAACATAGATTATTATGGAGTAGTAACTGATATAATAGAAATCCAGTATCTTGGGCGGAATCGAGTTGTGTTATTCCGATATAAATGGTGGGATGTATATGATTAGTTAAGAGGAGTCAAAAGTGATGAATATGGATTTGTTAGTGTTAATTGCAACAAGCAATTAAAAACTAATGAACCATTTATCTTAGCTAGTCAAGCGAGACAAGCTTTCTATGTCAACGACAACATTAATAAAGGTTGGCAACTCATGTCAAAGACCCAACCACGCAACTATAATGAGATGGCAGATGATGAAAATGATGGTAGAAATGAAGATGGTGTATATCAACATAGTGAATTATTTGAACCTACATATGTTGCATCTTCCTCAAAAAAATGCAAGTGCTACAATTTGTAGAAGCGAAGTGGGAATAGATCCGAGTATTTGAAGGATAATTTAAGTAGACGTCAAGAGCGAGGACATATGAAGGGGCGAAGAGGACTGTTTCATTTATTAGTTGTTCTTTCCTTAGGCTTTTAAGTACTGATGTATTAATCATTTTGTAGTTTTTGAACTTCTTTATGTTTGTATTAATCATTTTGAGGACATATCATATTTAGATAATGTTTGTTCAGCCAAAAAGAAAAAAAGTGTAAGCGGGTGGTATACGTTACTAGCTTCTACAAGGAAAAAAATGTTTGGATGATGTTTGTTCTGCCAAAAATAAATAATTGAAATCTGCACTTTGTTTCGTAAAACCTTTTCGTATGGCTTTGCTATTGTAACAACTTGAATATTGTAATCATAGTAGGTTGCAACTGCTATAGGAAATATAGTATAGTTCAGACTTATACCAACTTAGTTTGCAAATGTGTGGTGCATCAGTTAAAATGTGTGCTTCAAACATACTCAACACATTTATGTCTTTAGATTCATCGACCAACATAAAGTAAACTGCTCATTCTTGCCCTGATGACGCTGAGCAAAATTCTCACCACATTTATAACACAAGTGATTATTCCCCTTTTAAACCTGATTTGAAACTAGACACAAAGTAAGACTCTCCCAAACTAGCATTTTTACAAAGCAAAACTGCCTTGAGTTTTTCAAACTTATCAATACATACCATGACTGATCCTATTTGAACCAATTTGTTAAACTCCTCTTGAGCATCAATGCCCCCTTTTCTGTCAACCTTTTAATCAAATCCTCACAAAATTCCAACCAAGACATACACCCTTTCACAGAGTTATAACTTTGAAACCAAGTATCTGCTTTCCCATCAAGATACAACTCTACTAAATCACATTTGAGATTGTCACTAACCTGGTGGGAGAGAACTTATTGCATTTACGAATCCAGTTTATTGGATCTTGTCCTCGGAAATGAGTCAATTCAACCTTGAGAATACTAAAACTCAACTTGCCCTGATTCTCTTTGTCAGACCTTTGATGTACCGATGATGTGTTTGTTTTGTAGTTTGTAAGTGTGTCATGATTACCTACATTACATGTTTATGACTCTGCTATAATCACATTCTAAAGTCAGTCTTCTAATAGATGTATTCTTCTATGTGCCGTAATGTGTTTTTATAATTATGTATATAACTAATATACTTTTAGTCTGTTACATGTAATCATTGTTCTGTTATGAGATAATATTGCTTATTTATCTTTGTTGTGTGCATTGTTATGTGTATCTTTGATTTTCGTTTACCCGATTTTTCTAAAGTATTTTATTAATATATTTTTAATAATAAGAAAACTTTATAGAAATTTCAAGTCGTTACGAAACATACATTTTCTAAAAATATTTGCGGAATTTAAATTGAGTTCAAATCTCCAATACAACCATAAAAATTCAACAGTGGAACTTGAGATGACGTGAATGCAAAGTGCTTGAATATTTAACCAACAAATAGAATAACCCACTAATTAAAATTTTGATATGCCTAGATTTTGATGCATATTTCTTCCATTACTTTTCTGATAGGTAATAATAAGTAATTTTGCTGATAATGTACTACTAAATGCACCTGATTGGTTTATATTTTATGATTTTCAGGGAAAATGGTTCGTCTATATGAGAAAACTGTTCATCCTTATCAAAAATTGGTTCGTCCAAATGAGGAAATGGTTCGTCCAAATGAGCCTGCACGTAAAAAACCTTCTATGCTGGGTTCTGAAAGGCATTATGTACCACCTCAATGGTTGGCAAGGGGACGTGTACAGAGGTTAGTAGAGATTTATCCTTTAAAAAGACAAGTTGGAGCTAAATCTTGCATTGGAGCTGACAGTGATGTATTAAAGTCAAATCAAGGTCAAAAGTGTAATATCCGCAATTTCGGATTTCCGGTAATTTTCATTTTTCGGCAGAGGTCCGTTTCGATGACTCGCTCATGACCGTTTCGTCATTCTGAGAATGATTAATTCTACACTTTTTGACATCCGAGTTCATTTCGGTGCCGTTTTGTTGAATTCCGTGCTTTTTAACGACTTTTCCGCACTCGAGTTCGATTCTCGTGAATCTCGTTCGAAATTACTGTTTCGAGTTTCCCGTAAGTCCGTTTAACTTTGTTAGACGTTTTGTGAACTTTGGTTTGGTTATTCGATCACGTATCATGATTTTCGGACGTTTTGAGCCATTTTCGTAATTTCCCAAAGTTTGGGGTAATTACGTTCCGTTATCGAATTTCGAGCCTTCGGGTGGTCGGAATCATGTGTTCTCTTAGTGCTCGAGTTCGTCTTTGCGAGTACTTCGTAACCGTATCTTCGATTCATATTCAGGTTCGGGTTTCGGGGTCGTTCGGGCCGTCGTTCGGGCCCAGGCCGGCACTAGCCGAGTTACGGCCGATAGTGCTCGGCAGTTACGTACGTAAGGCCCTGTACGGTTACGTACGTAACGGGCCGGCATATTTGGGGCAGTGACTCGGTTACGTACGTAAGCCTTGGCCGGTTATGTACGTAACTCGGCCGGCAGTCAGCCTATTTAAGGTCTGGCAGCGTGTTTTTTATCCATTTTTCTCATTCTCCTCCTTGTCTTCCGCGGCTTGAGGTGTAAGAATCATGGAAAAATGTTGTTGGACAATCAATCCATGAAGTTTTGGAGTTCATATCATCTATCATCCACCCTATAACATCCTCCGATCTACCGAATCAGGTCAGATTTTCTAGAAATCTAGTTTTGGGGAATTTGGGTGTTTTGGTTGTTTTCGTCCGTTTAATCCGATTTAACTTGGTATTATGATGGATTGATGATTATTTAGATGTATTACATCTTTTACCTTGTTATTCCATGGTTGGATCGTATCGATTCGTTATTTGGGTCGAGTTCTTGATCGACACCTTGTAGGTGTCCGGTAGAATGTCATAGAGGGGTTTTCGGACGTTCTATGATTATTCTTCCTCGTATGATCGTTGATTTATTAATTATATGATGTTAGTGTCGAGTTTCTTGCGAAGAAACCATGTCGAACCCTTCCGTTCGTCGTCGTCTTCCGTTTCGATAGCATCGGGTGTTTCGAAGCTTCCCGGTTGAGACGTGTTCGTCGGAATACTTGCGTGCTGATTTCGAGGAAAGTATCGTGCCCATACATTACGTGTTTTGTGGATATATTAGTTGGTAATTTACGATACGTGATTTATGAATGCCTATAATTAACTTTCAAAGGAATTGATATACTTTTCAATACTTCCTTAAAAGATGACTCGTATGATTTCGTTGTTAAATATGCTTGTCTAAGTATGTGTGGGGTATCGTTTTATGTGATTATGAAGTTGTGGATTTATAGCTTAACCTTTACTTGAGATATGTATGGAACGTATGCCTATTGATGATCCTGTCTCATTGTGTCGTTCGGCGTGGTTGGATAGGTATTTTCCCTCGTTGCTATGTTATTGCTACTAGCTGCATCATTGAAATTCTAGCATGAATCGTATCATTACTTGGTCATGAGTATATGTTGGATGAACTGGCCATTCTAGTAAGGTACCTCGACTATATATACTGTGATTGACCTTCGAGGCTTGTGGTTTGCAACTGTGATTTTGAAACGTGTGTGTGTGTTGTTCCTTCCACCCGGAGTGTCCGACGGGATGTCTGGGGGTCAATACTAAGGGGTACGGCCACGGAAGTGGACTTGGGTGCATGTGTGGATGAACTTCCACCCGGAGTGTCCGACGGGATGTCTGGGGGTCGATACTAAGGGGTACGGCCGCGGAAGTGGTTTCCCACCCGGAGTGTCCGACGGGATGTCTGGGGGTCGATACTAAGGGATACGGCCGCGGGTTACCAGTTGTGGTTTTCATCTTGAGGATGATGTTGATGTTTTCGTTAATTGTGATATTGTCTGGAGTATCACAATGCTTTGTGCTCGGGGTCGAGAGACATTATATATCGAGTCTTGGTGCTTGGCTAGAATGGCATAAGAATAATGTGTTATGTGTAATGTGTCCTTGTAAGTGAATTGAAGTGGATGATCGGGTTGTGGACCCTGTGTTTTGTCACCGGAATGGTTGGGTCGTGGACCCCGTGTTTTGTTAAACGGATTTTTATTTTGGAAAATGAACTTTGGGGCTGTGACCCTAAATGGCTTTCGAGGAATTAAGAACTTTTCAATTTCTGATGTTTTCAAAACTCCCGAGATTTGGAAATATTTTCAAAATGCTTACTTGCTTCGTTTCTGCTTTCAAGACTTGAACTATTTTTAACTAAATATATCAAGGGAAGTCTTTCGTTATATTCTCGGAATGTGTTGTGTATGGCTCGTATTTGCACTTTATACTTGCACTAGCCAAACAGTGGAGTTTTGCTAACCCCCGAGTAATCGGGGGGTGGATATCTATATTGTGTCCAGGTACATGCAGGTTTTCGGGAGCAAGACACAGGATCGGTACGAGGGATGATGAAAGACGAATGATACTAATCACACGAAGGCCGGTTTTGGGTTCAGTTAGTCGGAGTCCATTGTATTGTCTTTTCCGCTGTCTTATTGTTCGTTGTTGCAAGTATTTTACCCTTGCATGTGCATGAGTCTGGATGAGTTTATGTATTTTGATTTGTAAGTCAGTGACGGAAGACCAAATCGGTCTATTGATTCGTTATTTTGATTCGTCAGTATGTAATGTAATGTGTTGTGTTGATGTCTAGCCTGGTGGATCCTCACGGAGAGGGTCTACGGCGTGTAATATTCCCGGTTTGATCTGGGGGTGTTACATTTATGGTATCGGAGATTTGGTTGAGGAAACCTAGGCTGTCGGGTCGAGTTATGTGTTGTTGAGTCTTGTATTGTCAGATTTTGTCTGACTGAGTCGTGTCGCGACGCGTCGTCTGAGTTTGTTGGTCGTGATTAGTATCGTGGGGCGATCATCATCTTCGTGCGACCTGTAGATGTAAGTCTCCCTTCTTTGTGTTGTGCCTTGTGTGACACAAGCTATTTTTATGATTATTTGTTAAGTGACGGAATCCTCTTATGGATTTTGATTTCTTGATACGCGATTATTTGACTCTCATATTTCGTTCATGTGAGGAGTAGTGTTGCTGGATTGTGCATGTTGGACTGTATTTATTTTATCCGCTGCGTGAGTTCTTTTGTAATGGCTTTCGGTATTTTACCGACTGAGTTTCATTTCGAAAATCGATTCCCTTAACCGAGTCTTTGGCATTTTGGCCTTGATCGTTTTGGCGAAATTTTTTATGACGGTATTTAGTATTTTGTAAATGGATTTTGTGAGTTTTGAAATATTACCGTCATCGACCTTTTTGGCATTTTTTTTTGTAAATGGTTTTTAGCCTGGTGGGTTCCGGCGTGGGACCCACGGCGCTATATTGTTTCGTGTAACTACATGAAATTTTTGGGCATTTTAGCCCATTGAATTATCTTTAAAAACCTTGAGTATCTTAGGAAATAAATTTCGAGACATACTTTTAAAATGAATTATTTTCTCGTGGTACATCCAAGGTGCCACAATATGTTTCAAAATTCTTCTACCTCGAGGACCAAAATGTTTTGAGATATTTTCAATGTTTTAGAAACACTTTTACTTAGACCCGAGGGTCGAATATTCTGAAAGTTTCCACTAAAAGAAGGTGTCCTCATTTTTATCGAATGCGAAATGATTTTCCAAAGACTCGATAACGATGTTTCACGTTTGTACTTTTTGAAAGGTGATACTCAAGATCAACCGATGTTCTTCTAAATTATTTTCAAAATGAGGTTTTCGTTTTTAAAACCTATCAACTCCCGTTTGCGTTTGGGAATGTATGTATGATGTTTGCTTTGTCGTTATGATGTTTGCTCCCAAGTATGATCGAATTGGTGGCATGAACGTCGAGGCGTTGCCACGCAATTGTTGTACTAGCCCTCTGTGAGAGGTGTGAACTGGTATTTACTATTTGTCGCCTCATGGTGATTTGTGTGTTGTCGCATGAGTGTGAGCTGTTGAAGCTGGGGTTTGTACGTTTTTGTGCATGTGTGATTGTTTCATGAGGTTTGTGATTGTGTGCGGGCTATCGTTCGGGCTGTTGTAATCGTCGAACAATGCCGTGGTCGTTGTGATTTTAGTATGTGTTGATATGTTTTGCCAAATTGGCATCTCCGGTTTGTTGTTTTGCGACGTTATATTCCATTGTACCTAGCAGTTGTATTTTCGGTATGCCGAGCCAAGGTGTTTCAACCGTGGTGTGTCGGGGGCATGCACGTACCAATTATCTTTCTCGTCACAGGATCTAGTTTTGCGAGTTGAGTTCCGAGTCTTTCGGGGCGCGAACTTCAGTACAGATATCAGGATCGGCTCTAAGACGCCCATGGAAGATTTTTCTGTCGGTTGCTTCTCGCGTTGTTACCTTGTTTCCGTTGTTGTGAGTTGTGGGGACGACATTTGTTTTATAAGAGGTCGAATGTAATACCCGTGTTGTTTTTGGACTTCTGCATTTCCTCTTTCTCTAGTCTATCAACTCGCTCGTGTTCTTTGATACTTTATGAACTTGTTCTGTATTTCGGTTTCATCGTCTGAACGAACTGTGATCTTGTTGTGGGTCGATCTGGTTATTGCTGTGACTTTTTCGAGTTCGGTTCGATTCTTGTGAACCTTGTTCGGAAGTGACATCATTTGGTTCTATTAGTTCTTTTATTCGAAGTGGATCGGATCTGGAACTCCTGTGTTTTCGACTCTGTCGACTCGTTATGCTCGTTAACATTTTCTGAACTTTCCATATCCCTTGCTTTTGTTGATCGAACGAGTGTGGTATTGTTTCGTAATAACTCGTTTATCATTGTGATTTTTCAATTGCTATTCCCTTTCATATGGATCTTATGTGAATGCACATCCTCTTGTTTTCACCGGATCATATATTGTCTCGAGTCGAGATGTGAACCTTGGAGTTGTCGGTTGAACCTTATTGTTCTTCGTGATCCGAACATGATTATTCGATTTTTGTTGACTCGATCGTTGTGGTTCGATCATTGATTGTTCGGTTTTTGTTGATCTCATTTCGTGATTGTTGAACGTTCAGACTCCTTCGTAATTCCCTTAAGTTCGGGAAATTAGTCTCGTTTTCGATCTTCCAACCCTTGGGCAGTGGAATTCCGTATTTGTTCAGCGTTTGGCTCGTGTTTTGATTGATGAACCGTTGGGTTGGTCAATGTTCAAGGCGGTCTTCAGTCCTGATCTGATGTGGATGTTGTATCCACTAGAGCTGTAGCCATATTGGAATAGTCAGGCGCTGTATGGAAGGGTGCTGTATTGAGGTTTCGAGACAGCTTCCATACTTGGTGCTTACTTAGACTTTGTTGCTGTATCTTGGTAGCGCGAGAGCTTGCTGTATGCTGGTGCTGTGATAAGGTCTTCGATACAGGATTGCAACTTCAACCGGCTTTCGATACAGGGCTTGCTGTATCAAGCTTTTGTTGTTTGGCAATTATCAAAACAATATCCTTGAATCCCAACAATTTCCCCCTTTTTGATAATTTCCAAAACTTCTTTGATGATTCAAAAGCTTCTTGATCATGCCAAGGTTTTGATACCAAAAACCTCTTCAAGCTAAAACAATTTTCCCTTCGATAACCACTTGTTGGTAACATGAGAAAACTTCGATACAGGAGTTTAATTTTCCCAACATTTTCCCTCTCTATTTGATAATTTCTTCAGCAGGCTTCTTGATCTTCGGTCAAATGATCTGGTCTTCAGCACTTAGTTTAAAAGAAATGTGAACTGCTCGTAGGCAAGTTAAAAATGATCGCATCTAATAGGGAAGTGTATTACATCTTAAACTTATGATTGGCGCACAGGCACAATCTTACATTTTTGATCTAGTTGAGTACATCTTAACCTATGAACTGTTCGTAGACGAGTTCTTACAGCAGTACACAATAAAATAAATTTATCAATCATAATTGATGTCCTGTTGCGAAAATAGTATAATGTTCTTCCTTAAGAGGTACATACAGGATTCAATTTATGTTCGGATTAACGTTGTATTCATGGGTCGTACTGTATTCCCCCTTAATTAATGCACACGTCAGCTGTAGGAAGGTTTCATGCCTTCTTTGTCCTACAAAGGTCAGTTTCGACTGCTACGAGTGTACTGTTAATTAATGGCAGATACTGTATTCATGGGTCTTACAGTATTCCCCCTCACTTAATGAGTAAAAGCATAAAAACTTACAGGGATTTCTGGCTGTAGCGCTTCCAATTCATGTCGACGCATGGATATCAAGTAACTTTGGGTCCTGGTGTGATATTGTCTTTTGGTACCCAAATTTGCCGGGCAACAATTTGTTTGTTGTAGGCTACTTTTGGTCTATTATATCGATATCTACGTGGGGCAGGCACGTAGTCGTTGTAATCATGATAATTATAATGCATGAAAAATCGAGAATTACAGTTATTATTCCAGTACGATTGTCGTCTCGGAGGTGGAGCCATTTTCATAGATCTTGCATATTGCCTCTTGGGTCTCCAGTTGGATTCCCAATTTTGTTGTTGATACTGTGCGGACACCTGCTGTCTCGAGGAATAGCGGGGCTCTTGTATCCAATGTCTAGGCACGCTGTACCGAGAGTGCTGCTGTACGGGCCTTTGTTGGTTGGATACAGCCTTCTTCCTGAATGACTGCTGGCGTTTATGATATGCTTGTGGAGCATGCTGTTGAGTACGCCTTCTGAGTGGCTGTTGGTTCCACTGTCTCGAATAGTAGAGTTGCGGGGGTGGAATGGCAGCTTTTGCTGTTCGCGGTGCAACAGGTTCCTTCACAGGGCTCCGAACTTCTTTCGATACAGGGATGGATTCCTCACTCCTGACGAATACTGTACTAGATTTTTCTTTGTTGGAGAACGAGTTGTATCCTAAGCCACGTTTATCATGACCATGTTGCCCAGTGCTCAGGATCTCTTCCATTCTTTTAGAGGATTTCTCGAAAGACTTCAAGATTTTCTCTAATTCTCCTTCACGTTTCTCGAGCGATTTTACTTTGGCTTCGAGTAGAGCCAAATCATTTGTCTTGCTTTCAAGATGAGACTTAGTCTCATTTAGATTATGAGCAAGGTGATGATTGCTCTCCATGAGTTTTTCTAAATTGACTTTGCTGTTTTCGCAATCAACTGACATATTTTCGTAATTATTCTTCAGCAAGTCATTTTCTTCTTTCAGCTCAAAGTTAGAACTTTCAAGCTGTATGTTTCTCCTTTCAATATCTCATGGGCCGTTTGAATGTTATTAAATTCATTCAACATGTTTTCAAAAGTATGAGATGCATTTATAGGAATAGTTGAGGTAGAGCTTACCTCATCATCATCGCCGTCTTCATTTTCTTCTTTAACTTCGGCCATAGAGCACACATAGGCTCGATCTTCTAGCTCATCATCAGATGAATCGCTATCAGTGACCACCTGAAGACATTCTTCGGTCTTTATTGATGCGAGCGGAGCTTTTGATTCTCCAATGAGGGCCTTGAGTTTGTTCTTCATCCTGTTTCTCCAGTCATCAAACTCGTTAATGTGAAACATAGATATCTTATTAGACATAAAGGTATCCATATTAGAAGATGGGAATTACAAAGACTGTTTTCGAAAATAAGTATTTTTAAGGATCTGATTCAGTTAAAAATACGACTGATTCTTTTTAGAATCAACCGCTCTGATACCAATTGTTGGTCCCTTTTTGTTTTAAGTATACTCGATACAGCTTGGGAAATGTTTAAGCAACAGGCTGTATGGTTTTCGAATCTGAGTGCGTAGCGGAAGTATTTAATATAGTAAGTTCTTTGTCGATACAAAGAACTCGGTCTATTCTCCTGTTAGCTTGGTGCGTGCAGGGTTTTGCAGTGTATACTTATATAAATTACAATTATGAAAACAGTAACGGCGAAAGGTAAATAACACAGTATTTAAGTGGTTCGAGGTAAACCCCTCTACGTCTACTGGTCCTACACACAGGAGTAAAACGTTTATTCTAAATACTGCGTACACAACTATGTATTTATAATCAAACCTATCCTTGTATCGTTCACACAGATAGATACAAAGACTGTCGCTTTCAACCGTTCACACAGATTGGTTAAAGCTTCCTTCTTGACTTGCTTCTTCACACACAGTTCTAAAGCTTCGTCCTCTTATTCGTCCCACACAGGTCAGAATAACTTGTTGAGTTCACACAGAGCTCAGTTTTTACACAAGGTAAAAGGTAGGTAACCAGGTAAGAACAGCAGTTTTGAATATGAAGTTCTTGAGCTGATGATGGCTGTTCTTGATGTTTGAGCACTGTATATCTCTTTGGATCTTAATTTGCAGAAAGCTTCTGGAGATATGTTTTGCTCTGATGTATATAATGATAGCTTCTTCACTTGGTAACTTCAGTATGTGTATATCTATGTATATGTATATCTATCTTCAACGCTCTTATGAGATATATATAGTCTTCTGAATATTATATCCGTTGAGATAGATCCGTTGGGCGAGATTCCGTGATAACTTGAATAGACCGGGATCCGGCTATTGCGGGATTTGAAGATCTCTGACAGCTTCAGTATTTAAATACTTTATCCTTTCAGTATTTAAATACTTCTTTATCAAACGGTACTTGACTTTAGTGAATACTAAAGATTCCTTTTCAAATGGTCTTCAGTCCTGTTCCGATGTGAATGCTGTATCCACTAGTGCTGTATCCATATTGGAATAGTCAGGCGCTGTATGGAAGGGTGCTGTATTGAGGTTTCGAGATAGCTTCCATACTTGGCGCTTATTTAGACTTTGTTGCTGTATCTTGGTAGCGCGAGAGCTTGCTGTATGCTGGCGCTATCAGAAGGTCTTCGATACAGGATTGCAACTTCAACTGGCTTTCTATACAGGGCTTGCTGTATCAAGCTTTGTTGTTTGGCAATTATCAAAACATCATTTATCCCAACAGTCAATCGTGTTGATTTTTGTTCGTTGTGTTTTGTGATTGTTCAGATAATCGACTCGATTGTATTATCCGTTTTATGATGCTTATCACTTGTTGGTTTTATTATGTCTCTACCGGTGGCGTTGTGTTGGTCGTCGTGGAGCGTGTTTTCACGCCGTATATTCCTTTGCGCTGCTTGTAACGTTTCGTCGTTGGGCGTAAGTTACGCGTTTCTTGTGTGTCTCGTTGAGTTTCCTGGCGGGATATTGCTCCTCCCTACTTGTTTTAATTTTCGGGACGAAACTTCTTTTAAGGAGGGTAGAATGTAATATCCGCAATTTCGGATTTCCGATAATTTTCATTTTTCGGCGGAGGTCCGTTTCGATGACTCACTCATAACCGTTTCTTCATTCTGAGAATGATTAATTCTACACTTTTTGACATCCGAGTTCGTTTCGGTGCCGTTTTGTTGAATTCCGTGCTTTTTAACGACTTTTCCGCACTCGAGTTCGATTCTCGTGAATCTCGTTCGAAATTACTGTTTCGAGTTTCCCGTAAGTCCGTTTAACTTTGTTGGACGTGTTGTGAACTTAGGTTTGGATATTCAATCACGTATCGTGATTTTCGGACGTTTTGGGCCATTTTCGTAATTTCTCAAAGTTTGGGGTAATTACCTTCCGTTGTCGAATTTCGAGCCTTCGGGTGGTCGGAATCATGTGTTCTCTTAGTGCTCGAGTTCGTCTTTGCGAGTACTTCGTAACCGTATCTTCGATTCATATTCATATTCGGGTTTCGGGGTCGTTCGGGCCGTCGTTCGAGCCTAGGCCGGCACTGGCCGAGTTACGGCCGGTAGTGCTCGGCAGTTACGTACGTAAGGCCGGTTACGTACGTAAGGCCCTGGCCGGTTACGTACGTAATGGGCTGGCAGATTTGGGGCAGTGACTCGGTTACGTACGTAAGCCTTGGCCGGTTACGTACGTAACTCGGCCGGCAGTCAGCCTATTTAAGGCCTGGCAGCGTGTTTTTCATCAATTTTTTCATTCTCCTCCTTGTCTTCCGCGGCTTGAGGTGTAAGAATCATGGAAAAATGTTGTTGGACAATCAATCCATGAAGTTTTGGAGTTCATATCATCTATCATCCACCCTATAACATCCTCCGATCTACCGAATCAGGTCAGATTTTCTAGAAATCTAGTTTTGGGGAATTTGGGTGTTTTGGTTGTTTTCGTCCGTTTAATCCGATTTAACTTGGTATTATGATGGATTGATGATTATTTAGATGTATTACATCTTTTCCCTTGTTATTCCATGGTTGGATCGTATCGATTCGTTATTTGGGTCGAGTTCTTGATCGACGCCTTGTAGGTGTCCGGTAGAATGTCGTAGAGGGGTTTTAGGACGTTCTACGATTATTCTTCCTCGTATGATCGTTGATTTATTAATTATATGATGTTAGGGTCGAGTTTCTTGCGAAGAAATCATTTCGAACCCTTCCGTTCATCGTAGTCTTCCGTTTTGATAGCATCGGGTGTTTCGAAGCTTCCCGATTGAGCCGTGTTCGTCGGAATACTTGCGTGCTGATTTCGAGGCAAGTATCTTGCCCATACATTACGTGTTTTGTGGATATATTAGTTGTAATTTACGATACGTGATTTATGAATGCCTATAATTAACTTTCAAAGGAATTGATATGTTTTTCAATACTTCCTTAAAAGATGACTCGTATGATTTCGTTGTTAAATATGCTTGTGTAAGTATGTGTGGGGTATCGTTTTGTATGATTATGACGTTGTGGATTTATAGCTTAACCTTTCCTTGAGATATGTATGGAACGTATGCCTATTGATGATCCTGTCTCATTGTGTCGTTCGGCGTGGTTGGATAGGTATTTTCCCTCGTTGCTATGTTATTGGTACTAGCTGCATCATTGAAATTCTAGCATGAATCGTATCATTACTTGGTCGTGAGTATATGTTGGATGAACTGGCCATTCTAGTAAGGTACCTCGACTATATATACTGTGATTGACCTTCGAGGCTTGTGGTTTGCAACTGTGATTTTGGAACGTGTGTGTGTGTGTTGTTCCTTCCACCCGGAGTGTCCGACGGGATGTCTGGGGGTCAATACTAAGGGGTACGGCCACGGAAGTGGACTTGGGTGCGTGTGTGGATGAACTTCCACCCGGAGTGTCCGACGGGATGTCTGGGGGTCAATACTAAGGGGTACGGCCGCAGAAGTGGTTCGATACTAAGGGGTACGGCCGCGGGTTACCAGTTGTGGTTTTCATCTTGAGGATGATGTTGATGTTTTCGTTAATTGTGATATTGTCCAGAGTATCACAATGCTTTGTGCTCGGGGTCAATAGACATTATATATCGAGTCTTGGTGCTTGGCTAGAATGGCATAAGAATAATGTGTTATGTGTAATGTGTCCTTGTAAGTGAATTGAAGTGGATGATCGGGTCGTGGACCCTGTGTTTTGTGACCGGAATGGTTGGGTCGTAGACCCCGTGTTTTGTTAAACGGATTTGTATTTTGGAAAATGAACTTTGGGGCTGTGACCCTAAATGGCTTTCGAGGAATTAAGAACTTTTCAATTTCTGATGTTTTCAAAACTCCCGAGATTTGGAAATGTTTTCAAAATGCTTACTTGCTTCGTTTTTGCTTTCAAGACTTGAACTATTTTTAACTAAATATATCTCGGGAAGTCTTTCGTTATATTCTCGGAATGTGTTGTATATGGCTCGTATTTGCACTTTATACTTGCACTAGCGAAACAAAGGGAGTTTGCCAACCCCGAGTAATCGGGGGTGGATATCTCAGACAAGGCCCGGTACATGCAAGTTTTCGGGAGCAAGACAAAGGATCGGTACGAGGGATGATGAAAGACGAATGATACTAATCACACGAAGGCCAGTTTTGGGTTCAGTTAGTCGGAGTCCATTGTATTGTCTTTTCCGCTGTCTTATTGTTCGTTGTTGCAAGTATTTTACCCTTGCATGTGTATGAGTCTGGATGAGTTTATGTATTTTGATTTGTAAGTCAGTGACGGAAGACCAAATCGGTGTATTGATTCGTTATTTTGATTCGTCAGTATGTAATGTAATGTGTTGTGTTGATGTCTAGCCTGGTGGATCCTCACGGAGAGGGTCTGTGATCGCTAGAATTCGCGTAGTATGGTTTTCAAATCCGATCAATTTTAAAATTTGTAAAACCTCGGAGTATTTCCAAGGTGTCGAACCCAAGGGAATTGATATGTCGAAAATAAAGGAAGTAACTCTACTCAAAATTTGACTGCTATTTAGGAATCCGAAAATTTGTTTTGATTCTAATTATCTAACTTTAAAAATCGAAAAATAAAAATTAAATAAAAGACGAATTATCTAAATCAAGCAAATAAAGCAAATTAGCAAGATAAAATCACAAGTTGAAAGGTAATTGATCCTAGGGTAGTATCATCTAATTGAGTTCACACAATCCATTCACTTAATTCCTTTTCCCCAAATTTTAATTCAATCCTAGAAATAATCACTCAGCCGATCTAGAATTCCGATCAAGGTAACCTAGAAAGATAGTTAATTTAAACCCTTTTTCCCGCTAAGGCTCAAAGAATTTAAATCACTTAAAAAGCGTCAACTTATTTATCTATGATTTATCTTTCTCCACTCAGGTCTCAAGATAAAATCATATTGTGCATCAAGTATTTCCACTAATTAATTAATCCTTCCGGGCAAAACCAATTAGCTAACATGCATCGATTAAGGGCCCTTTAATCTAGCATGAGATTTAACACACCTTGAACACAAGCCTAGGTTGAAAGGTCAAAAGGTAATCAAAGGAACATCACGTGAACATCAATTAAAATTACTAACCCTAGAATCAATCAATGAATTTAGCCAGACATAATTGAAATTAAACAAGAAATAGATGAAGAATGCATATTATTAATATGAAAAGAGAGATTACAACCCTTACGGATGAACTCCGAGTCTTCACTCTCCGAAAAACAATAATAATTGCTGCCTCCAAAAAGTTCTTGTATCCCAAGAATTAATCTTACTAAAAAGATGTAAAATTATGCTAAATATGATAAAGGATGAAAAAGAATGATCAAAGATTGATTCCAGATGGCAAACTAGGTCTAAAAGGAGGTTTATATAGCCTAAGGGGGTTAAACTCCCGATTAGCCCTAATCTAGGAAACAAAAACTATCCAAAAGAGTCATAATCCGTCAAAATACGAGAGTCCGCTGGGCAGCTTATCGGACTGGCCTATCGGCCGATAGGCTGGCCGATAGATGGTTCGTCGGTCGACTTTGCTTGATAGGGCAGGAACTCCTTTCGGACGTGTAACACCCCCAATATATTCGGGAATATTACAGCGCCGTAAATCCTTTACATAAAGATTTACAAGGCTGAAGAATTTAACAAGTATAAAAAGTTAGTGACGAATGGAAATAACGGAATTTCAGTACATCAATTCTGACCAAATACAGAAATAGTACAATTTGTTCAACAGAACTCAATATTACATCACCAATTCAAAACATCACAAACGACTTCGTACTCGAGTACTTATTGAAATAACGAATAAACGAAAGATAAATAAACCCGGTCGGGACATCACTCTGCACTTCGTCATCATACAATTCCGGTGGTTGTTTCCCTGCTCTCCCGGATCCCGAACACAAACAAAATGTTCAACCCCGAAGGGGTTAGCACAACGATGCTAGTACAAGTACCACAACATATTATTCATATCTCACGGTGAATAATAATAACATAAACGACAAAATACCAACGAGTCTTCTCCTACGAGAAACTCAAACAT
Source organism: Orobanche coerulescens (assembly GCA_033398695.1). Lineage (NCBI taxonomy): Eukaryota > Viridiplantae > Streptophyta > Magnoliopsida > Lamiales > Orobanchaceae > Orobanche > Orobanche coerulescens. Next base: position 73,262,619 of record CM065806.1, read on the forward strand.
AACATACACAACTGATAATCACAACATGATATCAATACATACACATGGTAATTCCATCGATCCAGCGTTCACTGCCTAGAACCCACGATGATCCCGTCAGACCAACCCGTGGTGGAAAAACCCGTCCGATGATCCAGCGCACGCTAGCATAGATCCCCCGATGATCCCGTCGGACCAACACGAGGTGGACACACAATAACGACATACATGCACGACAATATGTATAACAACAATACATAAAACAATTAAGGTACTTGCCTTGATTTGAAGACAATAACAATACTTCCACGAAAATGAACACTCGAAGATCGTCCTCCTCAATCAATCACGTAACGAGACCAAACCTTAATATGCCGAAATCACTGAACCACAAGGTGTAATCCGACTCCGGTTGGTTACGTGCCCCTCCAAGGTGTCACTTCTCTTCAAGGATCACTTCACAAGTGATACTCAATCGTTCTAAGATCACTCATACATGTTCTAAGTGTTTAGAAGGTAGATTATTGCTCTCTGGACTCTCAAAGATGAAGTATAGACGAAGGAAATGAAAGCTCAAGCGGTTGCTGTCCCATTTATAATTTCTGCATTATTGATAAGTTAGCGCACGCTACTAAGTATCTCTTAGCGTGCGCTAATAATGGTTGACTTCAGATTTTGTCCGGGTGCGTCAGCGGGAATCTTATCCGGACCCATGTCCCGCTGGCGCACGAGCCAGCTGCCCCGCTCAATAATTGAGTCTTTAGCGCACGTTACTACTACCTGTGTAGCGTACGCTAATAGTGGCCCGATAGCGCGCGTTAAGATACATTCTTAGCGTGCGCTATCACTAGGTTGTTTGAGCAATTTTGCATGTTTCTATACTTATGTACAATGATATCAATGCACGAAATATCATATTCCAATAATCAAAATCACCAATCCGAAATAATACATGGTTGAATACAGATGAAATACACTGTAATAAATCCGGATATTACATACTCTCCTACTAAAAAGGAGTTTCGTCCCGAAACTCAAGATGAAAATAACTCGGGATATCTAAACTTCATATCAGCTTCCGTTTCCCAAGTGGCTTCTTCCGTTCCATGACGTGACCACTGAACTTTGACCAAAACGATTGACTTGTTCCTCAGTTGCTTAACTCGACTCTCGAGTATCTTGATTGGTCTTTCTTCAAACGTCCCATCTGTTCGACTTGATCTCCCGAGATCAATGATATGACTGGGATCTCGTATATATCTCCGTAATGGGATACGTGGAACACGTTATGAACATGGTATAATGACGGCGGTAATGCCAATCAGAGGCCAACTCCCAACTCTCTCGAGGATCTAAAATGGTCAGATATATCTCGGACTTAGCTAACCTTTCCTACCGAAACGAAAGATTACCCAGGTAGGAGAAACCATCAAAAGTACGTGATCTCCGATCGAACTCCAATGGGCGGCGGCGCACGTCCGCATAGGATTTCTGGCGACTCTGGGCGTCAACGGCCTTTCACGAATCAAGGCTATCTTCTCTCGAGTCCGCTCGATCATCTCTGGTTCTGTTCGATCAAGTCCGATGAATCGTCCCAACATAAGGGCGATCTGCATCTTCTTCCGTATAATGCCTCAAACGGTGCCATCTTAATGGAAGCATGCCAACTATTGTTGTAAGTAAATTCAATCAATGGTAGATGAACTTCCCAATCGTTTGACCAATCTAAGGCACAGGCCCTTAGCATATCTTCCACCGTTTGTATAGTTCTCTCAGATTGTCCATCGATGCGGTGATAAGTCAGATCGAAGTTCAATTCGGTCCCCAAGGCCTTATGAACTGCCTTCCAAAAGTGAGACACAAAACGGCCGTCTCGATCAGAAACAATGGTCTTCGGCGTACCATGTAATCGAACTATCTCTGAAATAAAGACTCGTGCCAACCTCTCTGGTCCCCACGTATCCTTAATGCCTAGAAAATGAGCCGATTTGGTTAAACGATCAACTATCACCCAAATCATGTTCATTCCCGTCCTGGTTTTCGGCATATTAGTGATGAAGTCCATTGATATGTCCTCCCACTTCCATTCAGGGATCGGGAGCGGCTTCAACATTCCAGCAGGCCGTTGATGTTCGATCTTAACCTGCTGACAAGTCAAGCATTTCGAAACATAGTCCGCTACGTCTTTCTTCATGTTGCCCCACCAGAAATTCTGCTTCAAGTCCTTATACATTTCTTGGTGCCCGGGTGGATAGAATAGGGCGAACTATGAGCTTCCTTCATAATCGTCTGTTTGAACATCAACATCGGGAACGCAGAGTCGGTCTGAAATCTCAAAACTCCATCGTCATGAATTATGAATCCGGGGCCTTTCCTTTGATCACTTCGTCATGCAACCGAATCATCGAGGGTCATCTGCCTCTAGATTTGATTTCTTCGGTTAATGACGAAGTTATCTCCATCACGCATGCTTGTCCTGGACTCTGTAACCACACTTCAATCCCTTCACGAATCATCTCTCGTGAAGGCTAAGTTGGGAGGTCGGTGTCTCCAGCATCGAATAGAGACAGGCTTGCGGCTAAGTGCATCGGCCACTACATTCGCTTTGCTGGATGATATAAAATCTCCAAGTCATAGTCCTTAATCGGTTCCAACCATCTTCTTTGCCGCATATTCAACTCTTCTCGATGAATATGTACTTGAGGCTCTTATGATCCGTAAAGATTTGTGATGAGTCCGTCTGCATAATGCCTCCAAATCTTCAAGGCAAAAACCACTTCCGCTAGTTCCAAATCATGTGTCGGGTAATTCACTTCATAAGGTTTCGATTGTCGCGATGCATAAGCGATCACCTTGTTATTTTGCATCAACACGCACCCAAGTCCTTGGTTCAAGCATCACTGTAAACTATGAATCCTCGCCTTCTGTGGAAGTGATAGAATCGGTGCCGTCGTCAATCTCTTCTTCAATTCATCAAAGCTAATCGACATAATTCATTCCACTCAAACTTTTGAGTTTTCTCAAGGAGTCGAGTAAATGGGCGGAAATTTTAGAAAACCCTTCCACGAATCGACGATAGTATCCAGCAAGTCCTAAGAAGCTTCGGACCTCTTTCACGTTTTTGGAGGCTTCCAATCCAATATTGCCTCGATCTTCGAGGATCCACTCGGACTCCTTTAGCCGACACCACATGGCCGAGGAACATTACTTTCTTTAGCCGAATTCACACTTAGAAAGTTTGGCGTACAATTGTTCGTTCCTCAAAAGTCCCAATACAATCCGCAAATGTCATGCATGTTCTTAGGACTCTTAGAATACACGAATGTCATCGATAAACACGACCACAAATTTATCCAAAAATTCAATGAACACACGGTTCATCAATTGCATAAATCTGCAGTGCGTTAGTGAGACCAAACGGCATCACCACAAACTCATAATGCCCGTAACGAGTTACGAATGCGGATTTCGAACATCGATTCCTTAATCCTCGGTGATGATATCCCGATCTCGATCAATTTTAGAAAATCTGTTGCCCCTTGCAATCTGGTCAAATAGATCATCAATCCGTGGCAACGGATACTTGTTTTTAATCGTCATCTTGTTCGGCTCTCGTAGTCAATACACGTCGGAGCGATCCATCCTTCTTTCGGACAAAAGAATCGGCGCTCCCTGTGGTGAAACGCTTGGTCAATATAGCCCTTGTCCAAGAACTCCTCCACCGCTTCTTGATTCGTACATCTCAAGAGGTGCCATACGATACGGCGCCTTAGAAATTGGTGTCGCTCCAGGTTCCATTCAATAGTAAATTCCACATCCCTTCGTGGAGGTAGTCCAGTAACTCGTCAGAAACACATCGAAAATTCGTTCACAACAGAATGGATGAAAGTTCCACAATTTCTTCTTCTTTCTTCATTGCGTAGCACCAGCATCTGACCTTGTTTCAACAATTTGTGACTTTCATCGCCTTGATCAACTTTCCTGAGCTTCCGGTTTCCATCCTCAAACAGAATCTCGGAACCATCGTCGCCGATCAGCGAGATATTCCTCCTTCGGTAGTTCACAATTGCTCCATATCGATTAAGCCAATCGTCTCCGAGTATTAGGTCATCTCCTTGCATTTCTATCATGATCGATTTGAGAGCCACTCTGCCTCCAAATGATACAGGAAATTTCTAGTTTCTAAATTTCCGACAATCCTCTCTCCACTCGGTAAACCAACAACATAAGGTTCACAAGCATGAAAACCGGAAATATTTAAACGATTTACACAAGACAAAGATATGAAAGAATGTGTAGCTCTGTATCGAATAAAACGCTAATCGGCCGGGAAAGGATCTCGGACGCACGATGCAACAAAGAAGATCACGATCGTCTGTCCTCCTCATCTCGCATGCACGTGGGGATCGATCCGCACTCGATGTCCCCTTTCGGTCCCATTGTCCTCTGCCTCGCCCGCGGCCAAAATTCCGAGGCATCGAACACTTTGCTGCGTCGTGGAATACCGGCCTCCTTCGGGTCGTGTGGTGCACGGGCTCTAAAAGACTTTGCGGCCTCTTCACAAAACACCGCCCGATGTCCTCTCGTCCACAGCCAAACAAGTCACGGCAGGAAGGGGGCAATTCCCGATAGTGCCCGTCGGGCGCAGTTAAAGCATTTCTGGTAACATCGGTAATAGTTGATGTCGCCCGCAATTCTTTCCGCTCCTAGTGGGTGCGGAGGTTTCTTAAAAGAGTGAAAAGATGACTGGGCCTTACGGGGCCCATTGTTTTTGTGCTCTGTGAAAGTACCAGAGACTTTCATTTCTTGTTTTCCGCAAATTTCTCCATGGCCGCTTCCTTGATCTCATATGCCAACGCCTTATCTTGGTATTGGCGGAGTGTGGTACATTCGAATCCGGACATGTACCTCGAACTTCGGTTTCATTCTCATATCGAAATGAATCATCATTTATGCATACATTCGACCGGATGTCGAACAAATGCCACCTTCTGGTTAAACGTCTTGATCGCACGGGATACGGGCACATCGGAAGGCCGAGCAGAGAAAAACTCTCGAACTTTGGCTTCCCTCACGGGACGAGGGCACATCTGGCTTCCATCATCAATCTAAACTCTGTCAATCGGCATCATGGTCTACAGCCGGATGGCTTCCCACCATTCGACGCTTCCCTATCGTAAAAATATTGAGCGATAGAGGCTCTCAGTCGTCAGGCGATTAATTCCGCAAAAATCTTCTCCGGCTCCTTTAACCAATGATCCCGGTGGGAGTCTCGAAATACCGTCGAATTTGGGTGGTTGCATCTTCGCCACTTCTTGCCCACCGGTCACCTCGATTTCCCATATCTGGGATCCCTTGTTGTCCCTCTCTCGCTGTAGCCCAACCGCCACTTGCATTCGGTCCACGACACAGGGCGGCCGAGTCATCTGGTTCGCCACTTGACGAAGGATCTCTGCACAGCAGGATCTCGGTTCATTATTAATAGATCTGCGGCTCGCTGAGCTATGATCGCCTCGGTTAGAAGGCGACGTTTCCTTTCGGCATTTCTCCGTCGCGTCCACGACCGCGACCACGTCCACGTCCGCCTCTCAACATACTGTAAGCATAAATACTCAATATACAGAAAACAACATCGTTCTAATATTCGAGTGTAAAGAGATACAATATGCAAAGAACGAGGTAGAGTTTAGGAACTTACAACCACTGTTCGCATGAAGACGTAGGCAGTGCAGTGATGTCATTCACGGCCGGTTGTCCCACAAGACATAAATGACCCTATTTTAACCCAACGGCCAAGATATCCATAATCTTAGCTCCGATACCATATTCGTAACACCCCAATATATTCGCGAATATTACAGTTCCGTAAATCCTTTACATAAGGATTTACAAGGCTGAAGAATTTAACAAGTATACAAAGTTACTGTCGAATGGAAATAACGGAATTTAAGTAAATCAATTCTGAACAAATACAGAAATAGTAAAATTTGTTAAAAAGAACTCAATATTAAATAAAAAATTCAAAAAATAACAAACTAATTCGTACACGAGTACTTATTGAAATAACTAATAAAAGAAAGATAAATAAACCCGGTGGGACATCACTCTGCACCCCGTCATCATACAATTCCGGTGGTTGTTTCCTGCTCTCCGGATCACGAACACAAACAAAATGTTCACCCACGAAGGGGTTAGCACAACGATGCTAGTACAAGTACCACAACATATTATTCATATCTAACGGTGAATAATAATAACATAAACGACAAAATACCAACGAGTCTTCTCTACGAAACTCAAACATAACATACACAATGATAATCACAACATGATATCAATACATACACATGGTAATTCCATCGATCCAGCGTTCATCGCCTAGAACCCACGATGATCCCGTCAGACCAACCCGTGGTGGAAAAACCCGTCCGATGATCCAGCGCACGCTAGCATAGATCCCCCGATGATCCCGTCGGACCAACACGAGGTGGACACACAATAACGACATACATGCACGACAATATGTATAACAACAATACATAAAACAATTAAGGTACTTGCCTTGATTTGAAGACAATAACAATACTTCCACGAAAATGAACACTCGAAGATCGTCCTCCTCAATCAATCACGTAACGAGACCAAACCTTAATATGCCGAAATCACTGAACCACAAGGTGTAATCCGACTCCGGTTGGTTACGTGCCCCTCCAAGGTGTCACTTCTCTTCAAGGATCACTTCACAAGTGATACTCAATCGTTCTATGATCACTCATACATGTTCTAAGTGTTTAGAAGGTAGATTATTGCTCTCTGGACTCTCAAAGATGAAGTATAGACGAAGGAAATGAAAGCTCAAACGGTTGCTGTCCCATTTATAATTTCTGCATTATTGATAAGTTAGCGCACGCTACTAAGTATCTCTTAGCGTGCGCTAATAATGGTTGACTTCAGATTTTGTCCAAAAGTGCGTCGGGGAATCTTATCCGGACCCATGTCCCGGCGCACGAGCCACCGCCTCAATAATTGAGTCTTTAGCGCACGTTACTACTACCTGTGTAGCGTACGCTAATAGTGGCCCGATAGCGCGCGTTAAGATACATTCTTAGCGTGCGCTATCACTAGGTTGTTTGAGCAATTTTGCATGTTTCTATACTTATGTACAATGATATCAATGCACGAAATATCATATTCCAATAATCAAAATCACCAATCCGAAATAATACATGGTTGAATACAGATGAAATACACTGTAATAAATCCGGATATTACAGGACGGACATATCGGCCGATAGGCTGGCCGATAGGTTCGTCTGTCTCTTGCAAAAATCCGTTTCTTCCGTCCGTTTGACTCGACTCTCAGTCCTTTGTCTCGTTTTGGGTCCTTTTGGCTCTAAAAACCTGCAAACACACTAAAACCAACCCAAACGCGTAATACGGCTCGACTAATCACAAATAAGCCAAATACGAGAACATTAATCACGAAACGAGATAAAAACCTAGTATAAAATCCTAGAAATAAGTGGTAAAATTACCACTTATCAAACCCCCCCAAACTTAAGCCTTGTTCGTCCCGAACAACAAAAAGAAAAGAAAAAGAATGTCGTGAATCATCGTGCAACTCATAGTGTTCAACCTAATCAATACTATCCTGTAATTCTCTCTAAATAATCCGAGTGTCGTAAAAGCGAGCTGCACTCGGAATAATGATTCCACAAAGTAGACAAGTTCAGTCCTAATCATTCGTTCATGAAGAAAATCCAGCTCAAAGATTAACAAAACGTGAGTCAAATCGACCGTCAATATGAAAGGCTAAAATAAACAAGCTAATTCGTTCCGTTACACAGTCTAGTGGCACATTTTTCATGAGTTTCATAACAAATAAACCTCGGTCAGTATTCCCTTATATATATGTTCAAGAATTTGATTCGAGTTGACCACTAGGTTAGAATCTCGGGATGTTTCATCGGGGTAATCCTAGGGTGGAACTTCCATTCTCATGTATTAAGAAACCGTTTGACGTAAAAGACACTCATGGGGCACATGGATGCTTCTAGTTACTAAGTTCCCGTCTACAGCGGAGAAACAACTCGAATATATAATTTTCGCATGTCCGAATCAAGGTCGCCGTTTTACGCGAGAGTAAACAGCGGGTCACGCGAATACCCCCGGTTACTAGGTTCCCTATCCTTGGCACATGTGAAATATCTAAATCACTAGTCTAATCAGAGTCGTCGTTTTACGCGAGGGTAAACAACGGGTCACACGAATACCCCCGGTTACTAGGTTTCCCTTCATAGAACAACATTATCTCAACTTTTGGAAAAAACTGACCGACTCTAAACTCAATCTAAGTGCCAACACGACTGACGAAACAGTACGACTCACTATCCGGAAGATGTAACCAAACGTATTGACGGTGATTTTAAAACAAGTATGTATCGTCTCTTATCTGCCAAGACCTCTACAATCACGAAAAATTTTGGACCTAAATGAATACTATGCAAAACAGAAATAACTGACTACAACTCGACTAAAACTCGACCGTTTCTTCAGAGAGAAAAACAATGTCGTAACATCGGTATCACACAAATAGAAGCTCGAAAAATTCACTAATAAAGAAAAACTAAGACAAGCAAGGCTATCTAAAGCAAACAACGAAAAGCAAATAAAAGCAAACACGAAATATAAAAAAAAACTACTACGACCGAAAAAAAATAGAAACTAGCAAACACACCAAACGAAAATGAACAAAAAAAATCTAAAAACTAAGCAACAAAAAGCCAAAACCACGCAACACCAATATGATAAGCACAAATAAAAACAACGGGCACCAACACAAGCAAATAAAGATACAAGGCAAACAAGGTACTCACACGTAAAGAAATTAACAAAGCCGCACTTCTCCCCCCCCCAAACTTATTTCGCATCCTAAAGGAGGAATAAGTTTGAAAAGAGAAAGGAGTGGCTTTGTTAACGGAGTACCTGATCACTGTGGCGTAAATGGCGGGTTTGTCCTATCGGGCAGGCCTATCGGCCGATAGGCTCGGCCGATAGGAACTACTGAAACTTACGTACCTCATATCGGGTGGGATATCGGTCGATAGGGTCTGCCTATCGACCACTGCTTGCAACAATAAAAATTTTTATTTTCCTCAGCCTATCGGCTGGGCCTATCGGCCGATAGGCTCGCCCGATAGGTTTGTCTGTCTCAAATTTTTTTTTTTTCAGCTTTTTCTATTTCGCATACTTGGTCCCGTTTTTGCTTGGATATGGCGATTAAAGACCTGCAAATATCCAAAACTCGACGTGCATGGATTAGGACTTAACAAAACTAACAAAGCTACTACGAAACTAGAAACTACAAAAATCAGGCAAACGAAAAAATCGAAAATAAACGAATAAAACGAACTAATATACATACGTTGGGTTACCTCCCAACAAGTGCTACGTTTAACGTCTTTAGCTAGACGATACCTCATTCATTCCGGGTCTTCGGCGACAACTCCCCCTTGAACGGGTTTGTTGATATCAAGATAGCATACGTTCCTCTCATTAGACCGACTCTCGTTCGCCTCCAACATTCGAACATAATTTGGCAAATCCTCGGAAATTTCATCAACATCAGAATGTGAGTAAATGGAGTGTGAAATGCAATGCTCCAACAAGTCGGTCGGGGGCGGCATAATAGACTCAATTTCATAACATTCCTCGGGTGCATCATCGGGCTTCTTCATCGCGTCATAGATGGAAATTTTCAGATTTTGATCATTAACCCGGAAGGTAAGATCACCCTCCTGGACGTCGATAAGTGCTCTCCCCGTCGCTAGAAACGGTCTCCCAAAGATCAATGGTTGATTCTCGTCCTCGGGTATATCAAGAACTACGAAATCGGCCGGGAAGACTAAGTGTTGGACTCTAACGAACACATCCTCCACAATTCCCCTCGGATAAGCGATCGACCGGTCCGCCATGAGTAGAGAAATGGTAGTCGGCTTCATCTCCCCAATCTTCAACTTCTTAAAGATGGATAGAGTCATAAGATTGATGCTTGCCCCGAGATCACACAACCCATTACGGAACGTTTGGTCGCCAATCATGCATGTCAAAGTAAAACATCCCGGATCCTTCTGCTTGAGCGGGAGCTTGTTTTGAATGATAGCGCTACACTCCTCTGTCAAATTTATTGTTTCAAACTTCCCCAACTTCCTCTTGCTTGCCACAGCGTCTTTCAAGAATTTAACGTACCCCGGCATGTCTCTCAAAGCGTCTAGAAGTGGAATGTTGATATTCACCTTTTGAAACATGTCGATAAATCGTTGAAGCTTTTCATCATGTCTCGACTTGGCCAATCGCTGTGGAAATGGAGCTTTTACCTCAAAATCCTTCACATTCGAACTTCCAGGAGCCTTTCGACCGATAGGGGGGTCGATAGGCTCCACTGCCGGCATTCTGTCTGGGTATCGGGTGGGCCTATCGGCCGATAGTCTTGGCCGATGGGCCTGCTGCATTTCATCTTCCTTCTCGTTCTCGGCTCCCATTTCTAGTACATCCTCGTTTCCAGATTTCTCAATTTCAGCCCCATGATTACTGTACCTTGTCCCACTCCGAAGCTCGATTGCGTTGCATTGTTGCGTCTTCGGGTTGGTCTCGGTGCTGCTCAGAAAATGGCCCGGCTTATGAAATCCGGCTTGGGCGTTCGCCATTTGACTCATTTGGGTCTCCACCATCGACATCTGCTTTGTCAAGGCTATCACTGAATTTCCAATAGATGTCACACTTTGCTCGAGAGCCCCGAACCTCTTGTCTGCTTTATAAATAAAATCTTTTTGACTTGCCTCCAACCGTTCCAACATCTCTTCCATCGGTGTCTTAGCAATCGGCTCTTGAATAACCCCGTTTTTCACGTTAAATCCCGGTGGTGGCTGGAGAGCATTGTTCGGGTTGGCATAGGAGAAATTAGGGTGGTTTCGATTGTTCGGATAATAGTTCCCCCTATTTCCCCCTTGCCAGAAGTTTCCTCCTTGCACGTAATTTACATCCTCCTTAACTGCAATAGGCTCGTTTAGCTCTTCAAAAACTGAATTGACTCCCAAAGTATTCTTTCTTAGTATCTCAAGCTCTTTTTGTTGTCTTTCAAATTTTGCCTTCAAATCACCGTAGGCGTCCTCGTCACCGGATGGGACCTTTCTTCTCGTCATCTTCCTATCGGTCACCTCCTCGTAATCATTGTTGACTGCTAGCTCGATGAGATTCTTGGCCTCTTCATAATCGTTAGCAAGAAATCCCCCTTTCGATGAATAGTCCAACTCTCTTCTAGCCTTCCTCGTCAAACCCCGATAAAACCGAATATAGATGTCCTCCTTGTCAATTCCATGCTGTGGGCATTTGCGAAGTAGCTTCTTAAATCGGATACATGCCTCGTATAAGTATTCATCCTCATATTGCTCGAATTGCAAGATATCGTTGATTTGTTTTTGCACCTTCGAGGGAGGATAGAACTGTGCTAAGAAAAACCGAGTCATCTCTCTCCAAGTACCAATTTCCTTCCGATCTAGGCTCTTGTACCAATCTAGCGCATCGTCTTCTAAGGAAAACCGGAATAGGCGGAGCTTAATGACATCCGGAGGCACTCCGTTTTGCTTGATGGTGGCACATATGTCCAAAAACGACTCAAGATGAGCGTTTGGATCTTCATTTACTCCTCCTCCGTATGTTTGAGACTTCACTGTAGCGATGAGGGACGGCTTAAGCTCGAAGTTGTTGGCATCAATCTTTCCCCAACCTCCTTCTTGATAATCGTCCAACTTAGGTCGAAAGCGGGCATTCAAAGGGATCTTCTCGGGACGAGCGTGTTCTCGTGGTGGGTCAACAATGCCGGCCATGGTATCAACGAAAGGTATAGAAATAGTCTCGGTTCTCGCTTCTTGCTTCTTCCTCCTCAAAGACTTCTCGATTTCCGGATCCAAAGAAAATAAGTCCTTTCCTTGGGATCTTGTGATCATGCACCGCCTACAAAGAAGAGAAAACAAGATGTGAGGAAACGAGATCGAATATTAATAATAATAGTAAACAACCTAAAGTAACAATCTCTTCTTTTTCGAATTATCCCTTTAAATTTTCTATCAATTCCCCGGCAACGGCGCCAAAAATTGATCGCTGGAATTCGCTGTAATACCCGGTTGTAATTCATTCATTTTCATTCAGTAATTATCAGTCTGTAATTGTCACTCAGTGTATTTTCACTCAATTATAATCATTCATCAATCATGTTCATTCACCGTGTTCACCGTTCGTATAAACTTCGAGTTGAGTATCGTTATTGTTCATCGTTTCAACTTTCCTCATATGAGTTCGACTTTGTTAGATCACCATTAATTTTTGGTAACTCCAAAAATTCTAAATCTTTGCAATATTATAGAGCATCGAGTTAGCTTTCCAATGGTTCAAACAGTGAGTCAATCGGAGTCCGGACGAGAGAGTTATGGTCGTTTCAGTTTTTGGCCGATCACTGCCGAACTTCGGCCGTGGTGTCGTCCGACACGGCCCGGCCGTACTCGTCCGGAAAATGCGAAGTTTACGCCGACTAGGCTCGACCGTGTCGTCCCGACACGGCCCGCGCTGCATTACTCTTCCGGATAAGCTGAACGATCGCCGACACGCCCGACCGTGTCCCGTGACACGGTCGAGTCATGCCGAAGTCATTTGTCCGCGGTCGCTTCGGAGGTAATCCTACTGCTCGTAAGGTCATTAATTTGATGAAAGCGGGCGATTACTCGGTCGAGGATGTGTCGGTTATTGGTGCTATATGACCAAAGCGAGGAATCATCGGTAATGTTGTCGGATATTCCGGAGTAAGGGAATATGCCGATGTATTTCCGCACGAGTTACAGGTTTGCCTCCACAGAGAGATGTGGAATTCACGATTGAGTTGGAGCACAGTACGTCCCCGATATCGAAGGCACTGCATCGAATGGCCCCGACCGAAATGCGAGAGTTGAAGAGTCAACTTGAGGAATTGTTCGAGAAAGGTTATATCCGACCGAAAGTGCCCCCGTGGGGAGCACGATCTGTTCGTCACAAAAGAAGGATGGTTCTTTTCGCTTGTGTATCGATTATCGAGAGTTGAATAAGGTGACAATCAAGAATAAGTATCCTTTACCCCGTATCGATGACCTTTTGGATCAACTTCAGGGAGCTTCAGTATTTTCCAAGATCGACTTAAGATCTGGATATCATCAGTTGCGGATTCGAGAGTCGGATATCGCTAGGACGGCGATTCGAACACGTTATGGTCATTATGAGTTTGTGGTTATGCCGTTCGGATTGACTAATGCACCTGCGGTATTCATGGAGTTAATGAATCGGGTCTTCATCGACTTTCTGGATCGGTTTGTTGTTGTCTTCATCGATGACATTTTGATTTATTCTCGTGACCGAGAGGAACACGAGTTTCACCTTCATCAAGTGCTCGACGTGTTGAGACGAGAACAACTTTATGGGAAGTTTTCCAAATGTGAGTTCTGGATGTCCGAAGTGACGTTTCTAGGACATGTAATTTCATCAGATGGAGTGCGTGTTGATCCTCAGAAGACGGAGGCTATCCAGAATTGGTTACCTCCGAAGAATGTTAAGGAAATCCGAAGCTTTCTCGGATTAGCCGGTTATTATCGGAGGTTTGTGGAAGGATTTTCCAAAATTGCTCAACCATTAACGAACCTTTTGCGGAAGGATAAGAAATACACGTGGTCCGACGCGTGTCAGCAGAGTTTTGAAGAACTCAAGAGCCGGTTAATGTCAGCACCTGTACTTTCCTTGCCGCAGGGGACGGAGGGATTTGTGGTTTAAAGTGATGCGTCCGGACAGGGTCTCGGATGTGTACTCATGCAGAACGGGAAGGTTATTGCCTATGCTTCACGGCAGTTGAGACCTTACGAGGTTAATTATCCGACACACGACCTTGAGCTAGCAGCCGTGGTGTTCGCTTTGAAGATTTGGCGTCATTACCTTTATGGCGTCACTTGTCAGATATTCACCGATCATAAAAGTTTAAAGTATATATTTACTCAGAAGGAATTAAATATGCGACAGAGGCGGTGGTTAGAACTAATCAAGGATTATGATATTGAGATCCTTTACCACCCGGGCAAGGCGAACGTTGTCGCCGACGCCTTGAGTCGTAAGTCCATTCAGGAGCAGATGCTTGCTCGTTTAACAATTCAGAAGGAGCTCCAACAGGAATTCCTTAGACCCGAGATCGAGGTCTGGCTTCAACGAGTTCAGGGACAGCTTTGTATGTTAGAGATTTCATCATCTCTTGAGGATGCAATCAGGGAGAATCAGGGTTCAGACCCAGCATTGTTGCGCATTCGTGAGGATGTGGCTCAGGGGAGAGCCCCTGGATTCGTGGTCCACGAGGATGGACTTTTGAGGTTTAAGAACCGGTTGTGCGTGCCGGCGAATGACGAGTTGAAAAACTCGATTTTGAGAGAAGCTCATGCTACCCCTTATTCTGTTCATCCGGGGTCTAGCAAGATGTATAAGGACTTGAAACAAAATTACTGGTGGAGTAATATGAAGCGAGAAGTCGCGGAATTTGTTTCGAGATGCTTAACTTGCCAACAAGTCAAGATTGAACATCGGCGATCGGCGGTATGTTTGAAACCTCTCCCTATTCCGCAGTGGAAGTGGGAAGACATTTCTATGGATTTCATCACGAGTTTGCCGACGAGTCGTCGTGGCATGAATACGATCCGGGTGATTGTGGACCGTTTAACTAAATCAGCTCATTTCCTTGAGATCAAGGATACGTGGGGTCCCGAGAGATCGCCCAGATTATTCATCAAGGAGATAGTAGATCGCACGGTACTCCTAAGAGTATCGTTTCCGATCGTGACGACGATTTGTATCTCATTTTTGGAAATCAGTTCACCGTGCTATGGGAACTCAGCTCAATCTCGATCGCCTTTTCATCCTCGGTCAAGGACAATCGAGAGGACTATACAGACATTAGAGGACATGTTGAGGGCATGCGTCCTCGATTGGAAGGACGATTGGGAAGCCCAACTACCATTGATCGAGTTCACGTATAATAATAGTTGGCATGCTTCCATTAAGATGGCACCTTACGAGGCCTTGTACGGTCGTCGTTGTCGATCTCCCTTGTGTTGGGATGACTTGTCGAATCAATCGGCACCGAACCCGATATGCTTATAGCCGCCGGGAGAAGGTAGCTTTGATCAAGAGTCGTATGTTGATGGCTTCGAGTCGGCGTAAATCATATGCGATAATCGTCGCCGACCACTAGAGTTCGAGACGGGTGACCACGCCTTGGTCAAGGTATCCCCGAAGTCGAGGTATTTTCCGTTTCGGAAAACGGGGAAGTTGAGTCCGAGATTCATTGGACCGTTTGAAATTTTGGATCGAGTAGGCGAGTTAGCTTATCGATTGGCTTTACCTCCGCCCCGAGCCGAATTCATAATGTGTTTCATGTCTCTCGATTGCGAAAGTATGTTGCCGACCCGAGTCACATCATGCGGTTCGACGAATCGAGATCGCCGACGATCAATCATATGAGGAGCGTCCTATACGAGTTTTAGAGCGGCGAATCAAACAGCTTGAGAAATAAGTCGATTCCTTTGGTCAAGATTCAGTGGTACGGACATGGAGTCGAAGAGGCCACTTGGGAAACCGAGGAGATTATGCGGGAGAGTTATCCCGAGTTGTTTGACCCTTAGTTTCGGGACGAAACTCTTTTAAGGGGAGTATGTAATACCCGGTTGTAATTCATTCATTTTCATTCGGTAATTATCGATCTGTAATTGTCACTCGGTGTATTTTCACTCAATTATAATCATTCATCAATCATGTTCATTCACCGTGTTCACCGCTCGTATAAACTTCGAGTTGAGTATCGTTATTGTTCATCGTTTCAACTTTCCTCATATGAGTTCGACTTTGTTAGATCACCATTAATTTTTGGTAACTCCAAAAATTCTAAATCTTTGCAATATTATAGAGCATCGAGTTAGCTTTCCAATGGTTCAAACGGTGAGTCAATCGGAGTCCGAGAGAGTTATGGTCGTTTAGTTTTGGTCGATCACCGACCGAACTCGGCCGTGTCGTCCGACACGGCCGTGCTGCATTTCGTCCGGAAAATGCGAAGTTTACGCCGAGGCTCGACCGTGTCGTCCGACACGGCCCGTGCCGTACTCTTAGGATAAGCTGGAACGATCGCTGACACGCCCGACCGTGTCCCGTGACACGGCCGAGTCATGCCGAAGTCGCCGTCGGGCGGGTCGCTTCGGAAGGCCCTCAGCGCTGCGACCGTGTCAATCCGGACACGGTCCGAGTCACCGCTGCCAATCGTCGGCCAGCCGTGCGACACGACCATGCCGATCGGCACGGGCCATGTCCGGCAGCGATCAACCCTATAAATTCATTTTTTTCATCATTTCAGCCCATTTTCTGCATTTTCTTCACCTTCAACCGAGAGATAAGGCTTGAGAGAGGGTTTTTCCTTCACAAATCATTTGGGTGTTTGATTTTCTTCATCTCCTTTCGATCGTGAAGCCCGGATAATCAATCTAACGCATATTCTTCGGATTGAAGCACTTGGATCATCAAGAGGTAATTCCTTCAACACTTTGGACTTCGATTTTGTGTTGAAATAGGATGTTTTGGACGTTATAATCATGATATATGAAGGGATATGTATATGATTATGAGTTTGTATAAGGATTCATTGGATTATTGAGGGATTATTCAAGAACACTTTGGAAATCGAATTGGAATTGGGGATTTTCGACTAATTGTTGTTATGATCACGTTTCGGATAATCATAACGGATTATTGATCGTATTGGAGATGTTTTGTTGATTTGAAACACTTCTTGGGGATTTGAAGTTGATATTATTGAGGTTTAGTTGTATACAATCAAAGTTGGCCTCAAAGTGTTCGATATAATGCCCGATGAACTTGGTTTAATCGTATCGGCGTCTTGAGTTCGTTTTATTCGTGTTTAATTCGTTATTAATCGGATTGTTGGTAATTGTAATGAATTAAGGTTGTTCGGCGGCCGGTATCTTGGTTAGGGCGTTGTTCGTGGACGGACATTCTTCATTGTTGTTGTGTAAGTTAAATCTTACTCGGTTAAAAGGATACTCATTCCTTTCGTTGTTGATTGTTCATAATCATAATTCATTCATCATAATTATAATCATTTTGAGATTTGTAATTGTCGAATAATAATTTCATTCACGAGGAACGACGGTTCCAAATCATTTCATTGGATTATCAATCACGTCACTATTACTTTCATAACGGTGAGTCATTTTATCCTTGTCTAATTAATTATTCATTGACGTTCATTATGGTCATTCTCGTTCATGTGACCTTCGGGTTCATATTGCGTGGCCGGGTGTGTCTGTGTGGAATTTTTAGTCGGGCACACGATGGTTATTGTATTGGGTTCACCGATACATTAGACCGTGCACACGAGTCATATTGTCTCGTGAGACTAATTAGGTACACGGACGGGTGTTGTACACTTGCACAGAACATTACGGGCGTACTATGGTACTCCTCTTCAGCGTAATTCATAATTAAGAATGTTTCATAACTTGATTAATTCATGATTGTGTAATTTCAACCCTTGAGGATTGTTGTTACGTGTAACGGCCCCATTGGGGATTTTGTTTTCAGGTCACGGCAAGGCAAAGGCATGGGAAGAGCATGTTGACGGCGACGAGTCCCAGTGATACTAGTAGGGGCCCCAATCATTTCGTTTGTTTGATCAGTTTACTCATTTGATCATTTGTATTTTCCATTGCAAAATTCCGTTTGAAATGTTTATTTATTCGTGGTGGTGTATTTTATCTTCACATAAAATACACTAGTATTCAGTATTGTCTGGTGTGTTGTACTTAAACTCCTCATCGGAGTATTTGGTAATATAATGTGGTTCGGTACTACATTTATCTTGTGTAATTCATTCATTTTCATTTGCACAGTGGGTCCCGATCGGGGATCTACGACCGTAATATCCGCCTAGTTTGGGGTGTTACGAGTTGGTATCGGAGCGTGGTTTTGAATACTACCCTCCAAGTCATGTCTCGTTTGAAATCATCGTCATCGACTAGTATCATTGGACTTTCGCGTCACGTGTGACTGTGCAAATGCCGAGCCAATCGGATCAAGAATCGTAAGATTTCTAATGCCATGGTATAATTTCGCATTAATCATTCATTCATAATTCATCGATTAACAATCCTCAATCATCATTGTCACTTTGATCGAACGTCGAGTTGAATCATTAATCACTCAATTCATTTCATTATTCGATTGTTGATTTGAAAGATCAAATCATTAATCTTGTTAACTCATTCAAGATAATCATTTCAAGAATTTATCGATAATCATGTCACGTCGCTTAATCATTCATGTAATCGTTGTATTGGAGCGTGTATGCTCATTTTCATCATTTCATAATATAATCATAACATGATATTCATGCGGGAAATATAATCATCATGTGACTTTCCTACTTCAGTATGGAAAGAGCTGGCAGAGGACGAGGAGGACGAGGCCGTGGAGCGGGCGGAATCCCGAGAACTCGTGCGAATACACGTGCAAATGCGAGAAATAATGCTAATTCATCTAGTAGCGACGCTGCTACTCATTCACCTGGACGTGATCATTCTCTATCAGGGAGTCGTACTAGGGACACCGCTCAGTCAGAAGGTGTTCGGATCGATCCACTCGCCTTTATGCAGGGCATGATGGCCCAGATGACTCAGATGACACAACTAATGGAGACGATGCATAACTCCACTACTCAAAATCAACAGGCTCCTCCGCCGCCACCTCCGAGGCAAGAGAGGAATGTGAGCAATATCATCGGCGACATCTCTCGCCAGAGGCCACCGACTTTCGAGGGCTCGTCTGAGCCGGCAGATATTATTCATTGGCTCGAACATTTCGAGAAGTTGTTTGCTATGGTGGAGTGTCCGGAAGGACACAAAAGTTTCTGTTGCAGCTTACTACCTGGGTAAGAGCGCACATTCTTGGTGGTTATCGTTGAAGCCCACCGAAGGATCTTGTACTTGGGATCAGTTCAAGACTCTCATGATGGAGAGGTACTATCCGGCCCCACTCAGGGAGGCCAAGTTGTCGGAATTACTCACTCCCGACCTTTCGGCGGATAATGATGTTCTCGCCATTGCCGAAAAATTTCAGGAACTTCTTCCGTTCGCCTCATCTATCATTCACTCAGAAGCGGACAAGATCAAGTATTTCAGCAAGAGGCTGAAACCCCGTATGAGACTTCAGTTACTTAATCATAATTGCACCTCGTTGGCCGAATTCATCGAGAAAGCTCTCACCTATGAGCTTACTGCTAAAGAGATTGCTAAGCAGCAACCTTCGTCTGCTAGCAAGAAATCGAAGAATCGAAATCAGTCTGAAGGCGGTCAGACAACTTTCAAGAAACCCCGTGCGGGCTCCGCTTTTTCTGAACGACCTCCTGTGTCGTCTAAACCCGCGGAATCACAGTCTCGAGCGGCCAGTTCGGCCATCACCTGTTATAACTGTGGGGAACTTGGTCACCTCAGTACCAAGTGTCCGAGACAGACGATCACGTGTCATAATTGTGGGATTGCTGGGCATAAGGCCCGTTTTTGCCGTAGGGACTCCAAACCTACTCAGGCGTCATCTCAGGCCCCGAAACAGTCAGCCGTTCAGAATCAGGCCACTCAATCAGCGTCGTTTAAAACGACAGGAGCGACTAAAGGTGGAGCCTATAGTCAGCAGACGGGAGCGTCCGGTGCCGGGACTAGCAAACCCCGGATTTATGAGATGAAGAAGACTGATGATCCCGAGGCCCAAATGATCTCAGGTACACTCGATATTCTATCTCAACCTGTGTGTACCCTTTTTGATACTGGTGCATCGCATTCATTCATTTCCGAATCATGTTTGAGTAGACTACGTCTGGGTAGTGCTACTAGTTGTGAGCCTTATGTCATTGGTCTACCTGATGGTAGACGAATCATCGGCAATCGTGAGATTCAGGATTGTCCTATTCAGTTTCATGGTCGTGTATGGCCAGCGAACCTTATCGTCGTAGATTTGCCGAGAGACGACGTCATCTTGGGTATTGATTGGATGGATCGTCATGATGCCATCATTAGTGTCCGTAAGCGTATGATTACTATCATTTCAGACGATGGGGTTGAATGTGTATTTCAGGGAGGTAATCCTACTGCTCGTAAGGTCATTAATTTGATGAAAGCGGGCGATTACTCACTGGGATGTGTCGGTTATTGGTGCTATATGACCAAAACCGAGGAATCATCGATAATGTTGTCGGATATTCCGGTAGTAAGGGAATATGCCGATGTATTTCCGCACGAGTTACAGGTTTGCCTCCACAGAGAGATGTGGAATTCACGATTGAGTTGGAGCACAGTACGTCCCCGATATCGAAGGCACCGCACCGAATGGCCCCGACCGAAATGCGAGACTTGAAGAGTCAACTTGAGGAATTGTTCGAGAAAGGTTATATCCGACCGAAAGTGCGTCCTCGTGGGGAGCACGATCGTTTGTCAAAAAGAAGGATGGTTCTTTTCGCTTGTGTATCGATTATCGGGAGTTGAATAAGGTGACAATCAAGAATAAGTATCCTTTACCCCGTATCGATGACCTTTTGATCAACTTCAGGAGCTTCAGTATTTTCCAAGATCGACTTAAGATCCGGATATCATCGATGCGGATTCGAAAGTCGGATATCGCTAGACGGCGTTCAACACGTTATGGTCATTATGAGTTTGTGGTTATGCCGCTCGGATTGACTAATGCACTGCGGTATTCATGGAGTTAATGAATCGGGTCTTCATCGACTTTCGGATCGGTTTGTTGTTGTCTTCATCGATGACATTTTGATTTATTCTCGTGACCGAGAGGAACACGAGTTTCACCTTCATCAAGTGCTCGACGTGTTGAGACGAGAACAACTTTATGGGAAGTTTTCCAAATGTGAGTTACGGATGTCCGATGTGACGCTTTCTCGGACATGTAATTTCATCGATGGAGTGCGTGTTGATCCTCGAAGACGGAGGCTATCCAGGTGGTTACCTCCGAAGAATGTTAAGGAAATCCAAGCTTTCGGATTAGCCGGTTATTAACGGAGGTTTGTGGAAGGAAATACCAAAAATGCTCAACCAATGACTAACCGTTAGCGGAATTAAAAGAAATACACGTGGTCCGACGCGTGTCGTGAGTTTTGAAGAACTCAAGAGCCGGTTAATGTCGCACTGTACTTTCCTTGCCGCAGGGACGGAGGGATTTGTGGTTTATAGTGATGCGTCGGACAGGGTCTCGGATGTGTACTCATGCAGAACGGGAAGGTTATTGCCTATGCTTCACGGCAGTTGAGACCTTACGAGGTTAATTATCCGACACACGACCTTGAGCTAGCAGCCGTGGTGTTCGCTTTGAAGATTTGGCGTCATTACCTTTATGGCGTCACTTGTCAGATATTCACCGATCATAAAAGTTTAAAGTATATATTTACTCAGAAGGAATTAAATATGCGACAGAGGCGGTGGTTAGAACTAATCAAGGATTATGATATTGAGATCCTTTACCACCCGGGCAAGGCGAACGTTGTCGCCGACGCCTTGAGTCGTAAGTCCATTCAGGAGCAGATGCTTGCTCGTTTAACAATTCAGAAGGAGCTCCAACAGGAATTCCTTAGACCCGAGATCGAGGTCTGGCTTCAACGAGTTCAGGGACAGCTTTGTATGTTAGAGATTTCATCATCTCTTGAGGATGCAATCAGGGAGAATCAGGGTTCAGACCCAGCATTGTTGCGCATTCGTGAGGATGTGGCTCAGGGGAGAGCCCCTGGATTCGTGGTCCACGAGGATGGACTTTTGAGGTTTAAGAACCGGTTGTGCGTGCCGGCGAATGACGAGTTGAAAAACTCGATTTTGAGAGAAGCTCATGCTACCCCTTATTCTGTTCATCCGGGGTCTAGCAAGATGTATAAGGACTTGAAACAAAATTACTGGTGGAGTAATATGAAGCGAGAAGTCGCGAAATTTGTTTCGAGATGCTTAACTTGCCAACAAGTCAAGATTGAACATCGGCCCGGCGGGTATCTGAAACCTCTCCTATTCCGCAGTGGAAGTGGGAAGACATTTCTATGGATTTCATCACGAGTTTGCCGACGAGTCGCCGTGGCATGAATACGATCCGGTGATTGTGGACCGTTTAACTAAATCAGCTCATTTCCTTGAGATCAAGGATACGTGGGTCCCAGAGATCGCCCAGCTTATTCATCAAGGAGATAGTAAGATCGCACGGTACTCTAAGAGTATCGTTTCCGATCGTGACGGACGATTTGTATCTCATTTTTGGAAATCGATTCACCGTGCTATGGGAACTCGGCTCAATCTCGATCGCTTTTCATCCTCAAAGACGGACAATCGGAGAGGACTATACTGAGACATTAGAGGACATGTTGAGGGCATGCGTCCTCGATTGGAAGGACGATTGGGAAGCCCAACTACCATTGATCGAGTTCACGTATAATAATAGTTGGCATGCTTCCATTAAGATGGCACCTTACGAGGCCTTGTACGGTCGCCGTTGTCGATCTCCCTTGTGTTGGGATGACTTGTCGAATCAATCGGCACCGAACCCGATATGCTTATAGCCACCGGAGAAGGTAGCTTTGATCAAGAGTCGTATGTCGATATTTCAGTCGGCGTAAATCATATGCGTATAATCGTCGCCGACCACTAGAGTTCGAGACGGTGACCACGTCTTGGTCAAGGTATCCCAGTCGAGGTATTTTCCGCTTCGGAAAACGGGGAAGTTGAGTCCGAGATTCATTGGACCGTTTGAAATTTTGGATCGAGTAGGCGAGTTAGCTTATCGATTGGCTTTACCTCCGCCCCGAGCCGAATTCATAATGTGTTTCATGTCTCTCGATTGCGAAAGTATGTTGCCGACCCGAGTCACATCTCGCGGTTCGACGAATCGAGATCGCCGACGATCAATCATATGAGGAGCGTCCTATACGAAGTTTTAGAGCGGCGAATCAAACGGTTGAGAAATAAGTCGATTCCTTTGGTCAAGATTCGGTGGTCCGGACATGGAGTCGAAGAGGCCACTTGGGAAACCGAGGAGATTATGCGGAGAGTTATCCCGAGTTGTTTGACCCTTAGTTTCGGGACGAAACTCTTTTAAGGGGGAGTATGTAATACCGGTTGTAATTCATTCATTTTCATTCAAGAATTATCACGTAATTGTCACTCGGTGTATTTTCACTCAATTATAATCATTCATCAATCATGTTCATTCACCGTGTTCACCGCTCGTATAAACTTGAGTTGAGTATCGTATTGTTCATCGCTTCAACTTTCCTCATATGAGTTCGACTTTGTTAGATCACCATTAATTTTTGGTAACTCCAAAAATTCTAAATCTTGCAATATTATAGATCATCGAGTTAGCTTTCCAATGGTTCAAACGGTGAGTCAATCGAGTCGGACGAGAGAGTTATGGTCGTTTCGGTTTTGCCGATCATCGCCGACCGAACTCGGCCGTGTCGTCCGACACGCCCGTGCCGTTTCGTCCGGAAAATGCGAAGTTTCCGACCAGGCTCGACCGTGTCGCCCGACACGCCCGTGCATTTCTTCCGATAAGCTCGAACGATCGCTGACACGCCCACCGTGTCCCAGACACGGCCGAGTCATGCCGAAGTCGCCGCCGTCGCTTCGGAAGGCCCTCACGCGCCGCGTGTCAACCGGACACGGCCGAGTCACTGTCGCCAATCGGCCAGCCGTGCGACACGACCGTGCCGATCGGCACGGCCGTGTCCGGCAGCACCAACCCCTATAAATTCATTTTTTCATCATTTCACCATTTTCTCGCATTTTCTTCACCTTCAACCGAGAGATAAGGCTTGAGGGAGGGTTTTTCCTTCACAAATCATTTGGGTGTTTGATTTTCTTCATCTCCTTTCGATCGTGAAGCCTTGATAATCAATCTAACGCATATTCTTCTGATCAAGCACTTGGATCATCAAGAGGTAATTCCTTCAACACTTTGACTTCGATTTTGTGTTGAAATAGGATGTTTTGGACGTTATAATCATGATATATGAAGGGATATGTATATGATTATGAGTTTGTATAAGGATTCATTGGATTATTGAGGGATTATTCAAGAACACTTTGGAAATCGAATCGAATTGGGGATTTTCGACTAATTGTTGTTATGATCACGTTTTCGGATAATCATAACGGATTATTGATCGTATTGGAGATGTTTTGTTGATTTGAAACACTTCTTGGGGATTTGAAGTTGATATTATTGAGGTTTAGTTGTATACAATCAAAGTTGGCCTCAAAGTGTTCGATATAATGCCCCGATGAACTTGGTTTAATCGTATCGACGCCTTGAGTTCGCTTTTATTCGTGTTTAATTCGTTATTAATCGGATTGTTGGTAATTGTAATGAATTAAGGTTGTTCGAGCGACCGGTATCTTGGTTAGACGTTGTTCGTGGACGGACATTCTTCATTGTTGTTGTGTAAGTTAAATCTTACTCGGTAAAAGGATACTCATTCCTTTCGTTGTTGATTGTTCATAATCATAATTCATTCATCATAATTATAATCATTTTGAGATTTGTAATTGTCGAATAATAATTTCATTCACGAGGAACGACGGTTCCAAATCATTTCATTGGATTATCAATCACGTCACTATTACTTTCATAACGGTGAGTCATTTTATCCTTGTCTAATTAATTATTCATTGACGTTCATTATGGTCATTCTCGTTCATGTGACCTTCTGGGTTCATATTGCGTGGCCGGGTGTGTCTGTGTGGAATTTTTAGTCGGGCACACGATGGTTATTGTATTGGGTTCACCGATACATTAGACCGTGCACACGAGTCATATTGTCTCGTGAGACTAATTAGGTACACGGACGGGTGTTGTACACTTGCACAGAACATTACGGGCGTACTATGGTACTCCTCTTCAGCGTAATTCATAATTAAGAATGTTTCATAACTTCAGTTAATTCATGATTGTGTAATTTCAACCCTTGAGGATTGTTGTTCTGTGTAACTGACCCCGTTGGGGGATTTTGTTTTCAGGTCACGGCAAGGCAAAGGCATGGGAAGAGCATGTTGACGGCGACGAGTCCCAGTGATACTAGTAGGGGGCCCCAATCATTTCGTTTGTTTAGATCGGTTTACTCATTTGATCATTTGTATTTTCCGCTGCAAAATTCCGTTTGAAATGTTTATTTATTCAGGGTGGTGCATTTTATCTTCACATAAAATACACTAGTATTCGGTATTGTCCTGGTGTGTTGTACTTCAACTCCTCATCGGAGTATTTGGTAATATAATGTGGTTCGGTACTACATTTATCTTGTGTAATTCATTCATTTTCATTTGCCTGGTGGGTCCCAGTCGGGGATCTACGGCACTGTAATATCCGCCTAGTTTGGGGTGTTACATTCGCGTAGTATGGTTTTCAAATCCGATCAATTTTAAAATTTGTAAAACCTCGGAGTATTTCCAAGGTGTCGAACCCAAGGGAATTGATATGTCGAAAATAAAGGAAGTAACTCTACTCAAAATTTGACTGCTATTTAGGAATCCGAAAATTTGTTTTGATTCTAATTATCTAACTTTAAAAATCGAAAAATAAAAATTAAATAAAAGACGAATTATCTAAATCAAGCAAATAAAGCAAATTAGCAAGATAAAATCACAAGTCGAAAGGTAATTGATCCTAGGGTAGTATCATCTAATTGAGTTCACACAATCCATTCACTTAATTCCTTTTCCCCAAATTTTAATTCAATCCTAGAAATAATCACTCAGCCGATCTAGAATTCCGATCAAGGTAACCTAGAAAGATAGTTAATTTAAACCCTTTTTCCCGCTAAGGCTCAAAGAATTTAAATCACTTAAAAAGCGTCAACTTATTTATCTATGATTTATCTTTCTCCACTCAGGTCTCAAGATAAAATCATATTGTGCATCAAGTATTTCCACTAATTAATTAATCCTTCCGGGCAAAATCAATTAGCTAACATGCATCGATTAAGGGCCCTTTAATCTAGCATGAGATTTAACACACCTTGAACACAAGCCTAGGTTGAAAGGTCAAAAGGTAATCAAAGGAACATCACGTGAACATCAATTAAAATTACTAACCCTAGAATCAATCAATGAATTTAGCCAGACATAATTGGAATTAAACAAGAAATAGATGAAGAATACATATTATTAATATGAAAAGAGAGATTACAACCCTTACGGATGAACTCCGAGTCTTCAATCTCCGAAAAACAATAATAATTGCTGCCTCCAAAAAGTTCTTGTATCCCAAGAATTAATCTTGCTAAAAAGATGTAAAATTATGCTAAATATGATAAAGGATGAAAAAGAATGATCAAAGATTGATTCCAGATGGCAAACTAGGTCTAAAAGGAGGTTTATATAGCCTAAGGGGGTTAAACTCCCGATTAGCCCTAATCTAGGAAACAAAAACTATCCAAAAGAGTCATAATCCGTCAAAATACGAGAGTCGGCTGGGCAGCCTATCGGACTGGACTATCGGCCGATAGGCTGGCCGATAGATGGTTCGTCGGTCGACTTTGCTTGATAGGGCAGGAACTCCTTTCGGACGGACATATCGGCCGATAGGCTGGCCGATAGGTTCGTCTGTCTCTTGCAAAAATCCATTTCTTCCGTCCGTTTGACTCGACTCTCGGTCCTTTGTCTCGTTTTGGGTCCTTTTGGCTCTAAAAACCTGCAAACACACTAAAACCAACCCAAACGCGTAATACGGCTCGACTAATCATAAATAAGCCAAATACGAGCACATTAATCACGAAACGAGATAAAAACCTAGTATAAAATCCTAGAAATAAGTGGTAAAATAACTACTTATCAGTCTGCGGCGTGTAATATTCCTGGTTTGATCTGGGGGTGTTACAAAAAGAGTCGTCCAAAAGGGCTCTTTACTAAGAATAATTCTAATGTCAATGTTCATGGAGCTTTCTTCAATCCATTATTTGCCCTCTCTCCTCGTGTAAGCAGTAACATTATGGAAGATTGGAATTCATCATCAGATTCAATTCATGAGGATAATAATGATGACCATGAGCTGGATTCTTCATTTGAAGGTGCGGATATGCACATTCAACTAGGCAATGAGAATGTTGATGATCATGATCATGATTCGGATGATATTGAAAATGTCAATGACAATGACAATGTAAGGGGTAAATCTTTAGCAATTCAAGAAGATGCACAAGGTAATGGTTTCACATCTTTCTTTCCTTTGATATGTCTTTTTAATTTTTATCAGTCAGTGATTTGAAGAATATTTTATTTTAGTTGAAGGTGGTGGCTCGTCTACTACTAAGAAGAAAAATGAGAGTGAAAAAAAAGGGGAAGAAACAAATATCAGGCAATTGCAAAGCTTAAACCTAATGAAAAGTTAGAAATTGATTTCTACAATAATCGAGCTGTGGGGATGAATCACAAAGTATTTGCAAGACATTTGGGAATCATAGTGCGAGATACAAATATGTGTCCTCTGAGAGTGCACAAGTGGAATGATATTGTAGAAAGAGAAAAGGAACACATGTGGAATACAGTTACGGTAAGAAGTCAGATAAGTAGATTTATGTTTTTCCCTTAAATCAATGCATAAACTATTTCAGCTTCCCCCTTTTGAATAAAATAAAGACAGCTCTAAAAAGATTTAACTAATTTAAATATCAAAAGATGAAACCTAAAAAATATAAATTAAAACAAATACTGAACAGTCAGGCATAAACTCTCCATTCCTCCCTCCCTCTCTCTTCCTCTCTCTCTCTCTTTCCACTTGGTACTACTGTACAGAGTTAGGTAGTCTAACTTTTTTCATCAAAGCATATCAATTATCATTATTATTATTGATATCCAAGTTGAATCTGAAAGATCTCACCCCTGGATTATTTATTGTATTATAGGATGTCTTTACTAATGAAAATATGGAAACTTACAAGGAGCATGTTCTTGCGCATATGAGAGAGTTATGGACGAATTGGAGACCGGACTTATTAAGGTATAACGTCACCAAAAAGAAAATCACCTTACAAGCTGCATACAAAGGTAAACCACCCAATGGACTCGACAAGGATGAGTGGATGTGGCTCATAAAGGAGATATATTCAGGTGATGATTTTAAGGTAACTTGTACATAAGCTGGGTCCGACACATTTTAGCTCCTTCCATTCTATTTATTGCAATAATAGTAGTTCTTTTGAATTTTAGGAAAGAAGTGCAAGGAACTACATTAACAAAGGTTATTATGCTAAAGGGCTAATGCATCGAACAGGGAGCAAGTCTTTCAGGCAGGTCATTTGGGATGATTTGGTAAGAAATATAATATTTAGATTATTTTCTCGTTGTTGAGAAATTATATATGAATAAAAATTATTTTGAGAATTGATGATTTATTTACGGAAAAAGGGAGAAAATAAGGGGAATAAACCAAATTTGGTTGATGTGTTCTATTCGACTCGCAAGAAAGGCACTGAACTTCCAAATATCGAGACAACACAAAAATACGTATGTCCATTGAATGCCTATATAGAGTTGAACCAACTTAATTTGTTTAATTTCTTAAATATTAATAATTCGATTATGGTTATGTAGGATGAAATTCGAGACATAATGGAAAAAGAACCATCTCTGTCCCATGATGAGGTGAGAAATACTTTTGTTATGTTTTTTTTTTGCACATATATCAGGTATATATAATGGTTTGAAGCTGTCTTTTTTTAGAGTCAGCTTCAATATTTTAAGTTGTCATGGCATGTTAATTCATGTGTGTGAAAGTTGGATTTATTAGATTTTTAGTCCCCCTGACTAATAATTTGACAAGTAATTATTACAAGTAATATTTAGATCACCCTACTAATTTCTGTAGAGAGAGAGTTGTTTCACAAGTAGTAATTAGTGCCATTAAACCTACTATTCCTATTAATAGGCATAGGTAATTGTAGAGTCGTTGATGTCAAAAGCCTTGCATTTATTAAGGAACGGTTTGAAGGTGTTGGTGCTGAGAAACAACACTATGTGGCAAGTAAATGTAATTTTTTTTGAGGTTGGTATATAACAAATCACAATATCTTGTTAGTCCACAATTTTTACTAGCTCGAAGCACAAAAGTAAAAACATAACTCATGGTCACATATGAGGTATGGAAAAGTTTAATTATAATCTGACAATAAGATATGGTATTTACAGATAAGAATCCTCTTTTATCTCCAAACTAGGAATTTTGGAAAAAGGTAAAATGGGGAAAAACTCAATCCACCAGATAAGCTAAAATGAGATGGAACCACATAAATAATTCCTCCCCTCTTCCGCCTGCGTAAGTGTCCGCGCTCCTGTCCTCCCTCTCTCCCTCCCTTCCTTCCTCCCTCCACGGAATAAAAAAAGATAAACGCAGCAGAATTTCTGATATAAATTGTTTTGAGGGCTTGTTTTTGGTGTTAATTTTCAGACGAGTTGAGTTTGGATATGTGGGTTTTGATGTTAATCTGATGTTTATGAGTTCGGCAGACGACGGTTTTGATGTTAGTCTGATGTCTATGGGTTTTGGAGGCAATGGAGGTTGAAATCCGAAATTCCGGAAGGATTGTTGTGAGATCAGCCAACAGCCCGCGCTTCTCCACATACTCTTGGTCTGTTTCCAAGTCCCCTTCGTCTTAAAAAATGGGTTCAGTGAGTTTCTCAAGAAGATTCCTTTTTAGCAGTAAAATTAATGGGGTTTAGGTTTAGAGCCCTCTTTGCTCGAAAGGGAAGAGAGTGTATAGAGATAAAGATGATCCCCTTTCGCCCTCTTTTTTTTTATTCACACACCTATTGGTGTTCGTGGAATTTGGGAACCTGTGACCTTTAGCTACGAGCAACTCCACTCAATCACTAGACCATCACCAAGCAACTCCACTCAACCACTAGATCATCCCCACTGGGATACCCCTTTCATCCTTTTGACCTCTCGTTTTAGCTACGAGCAACACCACTCAACCACTAGACCATTCTCACTGGGATACCCCTTTCGCCCTCTTGACCTCCCGTATCGCTCAATACTCAAGAGAAAAGATAAGTTTATTAATATAGAGAAAAGATAAGTTTATTAATATAGGATATGATGTTTATATAAGATTTTGGGTGCAAAAATCACGATTTACAAAATTAGTCAGATGAGCAAAATTGAATTAAGATGACAGTTTTATTGATTAACTTATTAGCACTCTGTCCACCCGTTATAGATATTTAGTAATTTTAATTTTAATGCATTATTGAAAATTTATCTTGGACACTAATTACTTAACTGTAATGCTATATTCAAATAATTATTTAGTTCTATGATCTATTATGCTATTATTTCAGGCATTTTTTTCATATTGACATTGTTGACACACCCTTTGTTTTTCAAGATTTAATTCCCTTTGTTTCTTTTGTTGATGTTCTGTTCTTTTAAACTACTTAAGAATACTGATTTGTTTGTTCGTTTATGAAGGTAGCAAAGAAGGTTTTTAAGTCGAAGTCTCGTGATCGGGTTGTGGGTTTTGGAGGGGGAGTAACACTTAAAGATATAACAGGACCACAACCTTGCAGAGAGAAATTTGTATCTGAGTTGTCTGCCGCCAAAAAACAAAACCAAGCTCTTATTAGTCAGGTGGAAACAATACAAGAAGAGAACAATGAACTTAAGGGCCGTATGGATTCATTTGAAGCTCAGTTGAAAATATTTAAAGATATGTTGGTGCAAAAACATAATGTTTCCATTCCTTCGGAGAACATTTCAGGCTCATCTAATACTTGAAGATGAGTAATGGCGGCCGCACGTTAGTCCTCACAAGACTTTTATGTAGTATTTTTTTTGTTTTGTTTAAAAACAAGAATTTGTCCCTACAAGACTTTGCATGTCGTAGTAATGACAACTTTGGATGTTTGTGGTTTCAAGTAACTAGTACTATTGGATTATTAATGTTTAAGTTACAAAAGTTAGTTTGATATAGTTGTTTAAAGTTTTTTGATTTATGTGGAATGAAATAGCCAATTCAAAATAAATCGAGGTAATGCGGTTCTTGATATCTATAATTAGAGTTAGCGATGGATTTCTTGGTCGTTATAGTAAAAAAAAAATTAAAACAGTTGGTCGTTAGAATAGAATTTTATGAGGGACTATTTGGTCGTTATGGTGTAAGAGTCGCCGTTAATGGATCTTGAATCAACGACAATATATTGTGCCATCATAAATAAATAACGACAAGTTATTAAATTGGTTGTTAATTGTTAACGACGAATACTTAGGTTGTCGTTATTACTAAACGACGAATAATTATGCCGTCGTTATTTGCTAACGACGAACGTCATCGTTAAAACCTTTAACGACGGAACCTATTACAATAACCCAACGGCGAAATTCTTTTTGTTGTTAAAACTTTTAACGACCTTTTTTGGTGATTTAGCGACGACTTTTAACGACCTTCGTAGGGCCTAGGGCTGAGAGTTTAGGATCGGGAAATCCCGAGTCCCGAATCCGTCCCGAGTCCCGAATTTTACGGGATCGGGATCGGGACCGGGACCTGAGATTTTGGTAATTTCGGGATTCGGGAGTCCCGAGTCCCGATCGGAACTATCCCGAAGTCCCGATTGAAATTTCTAATTTCAATCAATTTTTTTTATTTTTTGATTTCGGCAAATTTCGGGATATTTCGGGACATTCAGGACATTTCGGAAAATTATCCTCGGGATCGGGTCGGGACCGGGACTTCCACTTATTCCATTTCGGGAATCAGGACTCCCAAAGTTCCGAACGAGACCGAGACCATCAAATTTGTGATTTTCGAAACCGGGACAATCGAGACTTTGGACCTGGACCTCGAGATGTCCCTATTCTCAACCCTAAGCCTAAGTGTGGACAATTGGGTTTTGACAATTAAAAGAATTCCTGAAAGTTTTCAATTGGCCACGTCAGCACGTTAAGAAGTTTAACAAAGGAGGCAAGTACATGCACATGTGAAATAAACTAATAAGAGACAAATTAAGGAGATGATGGAACATGCAAAAGTATTACGAAAAAATAGGAATTAAATATACATTTAGATCCATGCTAATATTCCATGCAAACAATGTAAGAGAATTACGTCTATTACCAATTTAATATTTGAAAAAGTCCTCCTTACGATCAAATTGGAGAGAAAATAAAGAAGTCTTGCCAGAACATATAATAAAAAAAAAAAAAGGTCTATCTCCAGCGGATGAATTTGTTCTACGTGAAACAACGACTATGAAGAAAGCATAAGATCGATACTATGAATATCTAAAGATATGAAGGAGCTACGTATGATGCTTGCAAACATTCAATTGCTAATACTATGCAAAAATATACTATGAGAAATTCTACAAGCATTGAAAAGAGCTAAGTCCAAAATATACATCTAACAAAAGCTCTTAAGATGTCCTCTCAAAAGAACAAGGAGGATACTCGATCGGAGAAAAACAAACTACCATCAAACTTATTTGATTTGGGGCCCTTTCTTGAACGAGGTTTTTGAAAGTGAAGCTTATGCAACATCCATGAGTTCTTGATTGGAATGTGATAAACAACTTGTAGAGTTATGATGCATCAAAGGGTTTTCAGTCAAGAGGTGACAATCAGTCAATGATTGTGAGGCATCAACGGGTTGTCAGTGTAGTATGCGAGGTGCTAGCTGTCAAGAAGAAGTTACAGAAACATATTATTAAGATATTATGAATTCATTTCCAAGTGGATTGGAAAAAAGTGGACTAGTCGAGTATTACCCCAGCTATGAACCCAACATAAATGTTGTGTCATTTATTGTTTATGCATCACAACTATATGTTGTATCTATTTTAATCATTGCATAACTATTTTGAAAAGTCAACTTACTCAGCTGAAAGACTTCCCTGAATCAAGTGAAACTTAATCTCACCTATCGCTAACTAAGTCTCAACTGATAGAAAGCTGACATCTGAACTATCAGCGGTCAAGTATTTCATTAGCAGCCGGAACACTTTTACCAGCAAGTGAGTCCTCTTAACCTAGCCGTTGCGTTCTTTTACAGCCAACTTGCAAAATAATTCAGAAAAGTTATAAAAGTTTTAAGTCTATTAACCCCTTTCTAGACTTTTGCGAAGGTTTATGTGGGATTAATAAATGGTATTGGAGCAAGTGGTTCGCAGATAAATTATTTTTGGTAGTCAGAGTACTAGATCTATATATACAAATATTTTATTAAGAATCATTTTATTTTTAAGATTGAACATATGCATTCTAGACTCATCGTATTTCTTGTAAATGACTATGATTTATGGAAGACATAATGCAGGGACATCTCTCCTCCATACATGATGACATGTGACATGTTATTGAGGAAGGTCTTTTTGTTTACCTAAATCACAACGCAGCTGAAGCCATCAAGTAGGGAAACCCGAGACGTTTCCCAGGTTAAAAACTAAGCATATGACAGAAGAATACAAACTTGCAAATCTTGACAACTGAGAGACATAATACATCAAACACTTCATAAAGCCACTATGGTGATGATCAACAATTGCAAAAGTACCAAAGACATGTGGAACACATTAGCCATAATGTGTGAAGGAACAGAACTAATCAAGGAGAACAAGTGATCAATCGCTACCCAAAAGATTGAAACTTCAAGATGAATATCGGAGAAACTATTGGTAACGTGGATACTAGAACCACAGAAAAATTATCAACAAAATTAACTCTCATGGGAAGACATATGGAAATAGAGAATGGCATTAAAAGTCCCAAGGTCACTCACCCCGAATGGAACATGAAGGCTGTAGCCATTAGAGAATCCAATGATATAAACAAATAAATATTCAAGAATTATTTTCAGATCTAAAAACTTTCGAATTTGTAATACCCATAATTTTTATGTATGTATAATTTTTATAATAAATTAATCCATGCATTTTCATTTATTTCAATGAGTCTCATTACATATAACAATTTATTATCAAAGTGAGCAATTGTCTTATAATTAATACCACTTAATGAAAATTTTACTTCACTTGCAAGTCAATTCTTTTAATATCAGTTAATGAAAGTCGTAGTCATTTATACGACATCTCATAGATTTTAAGCCCGGTCGATTTAATTAGTATTATAAATTATCCAGATATTAATATAATAATATATTTTAATTTCATTATTTTTATTATGTATCATTATTTTTTTAATTTCATTATTTTTATTTAAATATCTTTGTTTTTATTTAAATAATATATTTTAAATATCATTATTTTTATTTGGAAATTTTAATACTTTATATATATATTAATTCATTTTTAGCCCAATCATCTTAGGGCTTGTTTACTTTTTACTTAATCAGTTTAATGCTTAATCAGCTTAATCGATCAGCTATATTTTATTGTTTACTTTCAACTTAATGATCTTAATAAAGTCTTTTTCATTAAGCAACTTTTGGGGTGTCCTTACCATTAAGCCAGAAATACTTCCCCAATATACCAAAATTACACTCTCTAATAATAAAAAAATTGAGTATATATAGTATAAATTATCATATAATCTTAATTATAATTGAGTATATATAGTATAAATTTAAAATATATATTAATATTATATATTTAAAATTAATAAAATATAAACTATTTATTGATAAAAAAAGTAATATAACTATATATGTTAAAATATAACTTAATATATTTATAAAAATATTGTCTGATTATTTAAATATACCTAAAAATTATAATATGATTTATGAATATATATTATAATATAAATTAAAATATATATTATGTTATATTATATAAATTGATTTTTTTATATTGACTATTAAAAAAATTAATATAACTATATATATTAAAATATAACTTAATATATTTATAAAAAAATTGTCTGATATTTACATACAACTAAAAATTATAATATGATTTATGAATATATATTATAATAGAAATTAAAATATATATTATGTTATATTATATAAATTGATTTTTTTTATATTGACTATTAAAAAAATTAATATAACTATATATTAAAATATAACTTAATATATTTATAAAAAATATTGTCTAATTATTTAAATATATTTGAAAATTATAATATAATTTCTGAATATATATATCATAATATAAATTAAAATATATATATTATGTTATATTATTAAATTTATTTTATATATTGCCTATTAAAAAATTAATATAACTATATATATTAAAATACAACTTAATGTATTTATAAAAATATTGTCTGATTATTTAAATATACCTGAAAATTATAATATGATTTATGAATATATATTATAATATAAATTAAAATAAATATTATGTCATATAATTTAAATTGATTATATAAACTAAAATGCTCAATCCGTTGTTTATCAAAAAGGACTTAATTCATATTGAGGGGTAAAATGATCATTTCTGTCATTCAGATAGCTCGTTCAGAAAAGAAAGAAACAACAAGATATTTTTTTCAAATCGGACAGATTAATTCACTCAGACAGCTTCATCCATTCAGGGATTAATGGAAAAAAAGTAAAACAGCCCCTTACTCTGACCCAATGTGGATGTCCCAACAAGAAACATATTTTATTTCAAGACAGGGACGGTCGACTATTTGGGGAGCAGGGGTTATGCCTTCTCGTAGCATAAAGGCGAAATCCCTCGCCCCCAGGGCCCCCACCCCCCGGCCCGACAGAGATTGGTGGAGGAATTAAATCATGGTGACTCAACGGCCCACTAGGTGGGAGGAACAGTGCCTGGTGCCCACAATGAGCTATCCCCCACATTGGAGGGATAAAACTCCCACACTGCGGCTGCCAGGACTCGAACCTGCGTCCTTGTAGCAGGGGGTTATGCCTTCTCAAAATCGTTCAGGGTTACCTTACAATCTAACCCTAAACATAGGTGTATAAATATGTGCGCTCCTTCAACATACAATACCTTTTTTCTCTCATTCCTCCACTGCAGACGGACAGAGAACCTAGAATTCCTGCCGCTGCTGAGCTGCCGAGACTATCGAGCGCCGCTGCTATCCGCCATTGTTTGCCACCGAGTTCCGCTGTTATCTATCGTTTCGCCGCTGATGCCACTTTGCCGTGTTCCAGTCCTTGATGAATTTGCCTAAATTCTCATCTTCTAAATCAGCACCAACTACTTTTTGTAACAACCCAAATAACACAAGGGTCGTTACACGCCGTAAAACCTTTCTCAAGGTCTACCAGGCTAAAAAATCGCATAATCAAATATGTCACTTAAACATAAAATACTTAATAATGTAAATTAGGTCGTGGCCTCGGCCAAAATATTTGAGTGAAAACAAAGTATGGGAGAAACTAGATAAAACCATTGCCCGCGTACGGGACTTCGACGACAATTTTAAAAATAGAGAAACTTTATTCAAGTGATTCCACCAGACAGTAAAAGAATTTGGGAATAAGCTCCCAAGACTCGAGCCTAATAACATTATGGCTGACAATCCTTCGTATGTGCTTTCCATGTCGGCTCCTCGAACTGACCATTACCTGAAATGTATAAAACGCATTTCCCCTATTTAAGGGGTTAGCATTCGGATGCTAGTGCAAGTTCACAATTACACAACATTATATACATGTACATTTCAAGTCTCACTTCCTCATTTTGAAAACATTTGTAAAGCAATATTTCAGAATATTATAACATGTCAGAACACATCATCACTAAAAACAACACACAAGATAACTTGCGGCCATGCTCCTTAGCATCGACCTCCAGAGGTCCCGTCAAACCGCCTCAAGTGGGAAACCACATCCGTGATCCATTGCCCTTAGCATAGATCACTAGAGGCCCCATCAGACCTATCCCCGGGTGGACGAGCCAGTCACACACTTAACATTTTCTCAGATCATCAATCATATTGTAATAACATCATACATAACATAATGTAATACATGTACTTGCGTTGATTAGTATTACACAAGGACACAATAAACGGAAAGGACTTTGGTCTACACATTCCCCGATGATTCAATACTAACACATAATGATATTCATTCAACCATAATGCTACTGGAAATACAAAGTTTATACTAAAATTTACCCGTTAGAACCTTTTACCGTACACTACGAGGGAACAATCGACCCTAATCGATTAACAGTGGAAATTATGGAAATTAATCCACAAAACCTCAGGAAAAACAATGGAGTATGATTATGCAATACCATAAGAAAAACAAAACCATAAGAAATTCCCCAAGATCCCCAAAACGAGGGTTTTAAGAAATTTGCCTCGATTATGATGATAAAGGAAGATCATATTGTGTTAAATTCATACTAGGAACTTGAATATGTTGCTAGATGATGATATATGGTCGGATTTCGCACTATATCGCTCAAGACCACTGTTGGTTGCCAAGGGGAAGAAGAAGGAGTGAAAATGACAAAGGTTGACTACGGCCCGTCTATATACATGCGTGCCTTAGCGCGCTCTAGGTCTGATGCTTAAAGTGCATTAACGGGCAGTAAAAACTGAGCGTTTTGTTTAACAAGATAATTAGCATGCACTAATGTAACATATTAGCGTGCGCTAATGAAATTATTAGCATGCATTGATCCCTCTGCACAACAGTGCAGTTGTGAAGCCGATCAGATCGAACACATCTGGAATGATACAAAACTAAAATGTATAAGTAAACAACAAAGCATTTGTGAAGACCACCAACATACGAAATCAAGCGCTAAAAAAATGTGATTCCGACCACCCAACAATATGGAAAAATGAATATAAAAACCAAATACCCTACGGTTTTTGGGGACCGACTCACAAGGTCAATACATTTTTATTCCCATTAAGAAGAATTATTGAATGGATCTATATGCGTAACTTTACATCAGAGAGATTATAAGGTTGCTTGGATTGTCAATCTCTATAGTCTAAGGTAGAAACACTCGTTTCGCATCGTGTTTTGGGAGAACTTGCAAGAATCTTTGAGAATGCAATTGAGTTTCAATGCATTCTATCAACCTTATACCGGTGGTCAGTCGGAAAGGACGATTCAGATACTTGAGGATATGCTACGAGAATGTGTTGGACATGGCAATAATTGGGAACGGCCATTGCCTTTGGTGGATTTTGCTTACAATAGCAGTTTTCAGTCAACAATCAGAATGACGTCATACGAAGCCTTATACGATAGGAAGTCTCAATGACCATTGTATTGAGACAAAGTAGGTTAACGAAAAATCTTAGGTCCCGAAATGAAAGAATATGCAGTGGGGTCTTGTTGACAAGATGTGAGAGAGGATCAAGATAGCACATGATTGTCAGAAATCCTACGCCTAGAAGCGTAAGAAAGATATTGAGTCCCATGTTGTTGATATATTCCTGAAGGTATATCCTACCAAGAGAATTATTCTTTTTATCCGAGGAACAAGTTGAGTCCGAGATACGTGGGGCTATTCGAGATTCTTGAATAGATCGGAGAGTTAACATACCGTTTGGCATTACCCCTAGAATTCTTAGCCATGTACATAAAATTATTTCATGTATCATTGTTAAGGAAGTATGAGCACAATCCTGGTCACGTCATCAATTATACTACCATGGAGGGGAATAAGGACCTTACCTATGATGAACAATCGGAAACAATTTTCGGTCGTACAGTTCGCCAATTGAGGAACAGGGATAAATTATTTTCCAATTTCCAATGACGAAACCACAGTAAAGACGAGACCACTTG
The DNA here is from genome assembly GCA_033398695.1 of Orobanche coerulescens. Lineage (NCBI taxonomy): Eukaryota > Viridiplantae > Streptophyta > Magnoliopsida > Lamiales > Orobanchaceae > Orobanche > Orobanche coerulescens. Next base: position 73,301,443 of record CM065806.1, read on the forward strand.
GGGGTGCGAAGAGGAACTTCAAGCTCGATATCCCAATTTCTTCAATCGATGTAAATTACTATTTTTTAGGACGAAAATTCCTAACAGGAGTATGATGTAATACCCATAACTTTTATGTTATTATACATTATTATTTATAATAACATTAACACATGCATTTTTATTTATTTCAATGAGTCTCATTACATATATATAATTATTGAAATGAGCAATTGTCTTACAAATTATTGTCACTTCACCTGCAAGTGATCAATTCATTTAATATTAGTTAACGAAAGTCGGATCATTTATATGACATTTCATAAATTCTAAGCTTGATCGATTTTAATCAGTATACTAATTAGCCACATGTTAATATGACAATATATTTTAAAATAATTATTTAGATTTAGAAATTTGAAGATTTTATATATATTACTTAATTTTTATCCCAAACATCTTACTCTGCCCGGGTAATAGATGGCCCAACAAGAACTGACTTGTACTCCAAGACATGGGTGGTCGACTATAGGGGGAGATTTTTGCCTTCTCAAACTCTTTTGAGGTTACTTTACAACCTAAATATAGGTGTATAAATACATTTGCTCCTTCAGCACACAATACACTTGTTCCGTCCTTTCTCCACTACAAATCGGCAAAGAACCCTAGAAGTTATGCCGCTGCGAATGTTGCCGCCGATTGTCCTTGTGCCGTGTTCCAGCCCGGGTTGAATTTGCTAAGTTCTTATCACAATCAGTGGCAACAATTTTTGATCTACTGTAACTTTTCATCGTTTTCATAAAGGTACCAAGATCCTTTTTCAAAAATTTCAATTCGTATCCCTAAATTTGCTCCTTCAGCACACAATACACTTGTTCCGTCCTTTCTCCACTACAAATCGGCAAAGAACCCTAGAAGTTATGCCGCTGCGAATGTTGCCGCCGATTGTCGTTGTGCCGTGTTCCAGCCCGGGTTGAATTTGCTAAGTTCTTATCACAATCAGTGGCAACAATTTTTGATATACTGTAACTTTTCATCGTTTTCATAAAGGTACCAAAATCCTTTTTCAAAGATTTCAATTCTTATCCCTAAATTTATTTATTTCACAAGGAGATCTCTAGATCTACGATGAATCAAAATTCTGTTTAGCCAAAACCAAATCTCCCGATGCCTCAACCATAGCTACAACCCCGCCTCGCGGTTGCTGCCACAACTGTTGGGAATTTTGGCTAGAATGAAAAAAAAGACTTAAAGTGTTTGTCCCACGTCGGTTGAATAATGGAAGGTGAAGGGCACTTCAAGCCTATAAAAGGGAGTCCAAGACTTTGATTTTAATGCACCCCATAAAATACACATTAAGTATTTTATTCTTTCTTTCTTGGTCTCTTGTTTTAGAGAGTAGAAAGACATGAGTTAAATCTTTGAGAATGTGGGTGTAATTGGGGGGTTGACTTGAGAGATTAGTCTATGTGATTGTAACAATTTGTCATATAGTGGAGTTTTCTCTCTGGAGGCCCGTGGTTTTTCTCCGATTTTGGAGTTTCCACGTATATTCTTGTGTTATTTATTTTTCTCTATTTTCGTTCTTTGGGAGGGTTGTTGGGGATCTTTGAGGCCGTTTTCCCAATAAGTGGTATCGGAGCCAGGTTCGGGGGAGGTCTCGGTCTTAGAGGTTTGGAGTATGCTCTGTGGTTGCAACTTTGTCTGATCTTCCACATCAGAAACAAATTTCTATTGGTCGTATTGGATGGTGTCTTGGTATTTCAGAGGTTCGGAGTATGCTCTGTGGTTGCAGTTCTATCTGATCTTCCACATCAGAAACGAGGATTTTGTTGGGTTTGGAATACGGATACGATGTCAAGGTTTAGTCCCATGAGGTTCGATGTAGAGAAGTTTGACGGAAGGATCAATTTTGGCTTGTGGCAAGTTCAAGTCAAGGATATGTTGATACAATCCGGGTTACACAAGTGAATGAAAAGTATGCCGGGTTCGAGTAGTGCTGAAGTGCGGAGAATATGGGCATACTGCTTGGTCTATGAAGATCAAGGTGGAGCTGGTCAGGCAAATAGCTTCGTTGCTATCATCATGATTGAAGAAAGTTTCCTTTTGGGAGGGAATGTACATTCTTATGGCATGTTGGAGTTGTCATTAAAAAGGATGTGATGGTGTTAGCTGGTCCACAAATTGCACACAGGGCATTCGCTTGACATAGATGCGTGGTGTGTGGTGGATGTTATGTCGATGGCTGGAGGACTTCCATGAGAGCCAAGAGATGGGAGTAGCACCATAAATTTTCAGCAAGTTTTTCGACATGTGCCGAGGTGAAATTCTTAGAACGGATCTTTCTAAGTGGTGATACTCTTTTATGGTGGAGTATGATAGTTCTCTGTTTGTGAGAATTATGATTGTTGGCTCAGACAATGGTTGTCGGTGTCGGAGAGAAGATTTTCTTTTATTTAGCCAAGGTGGAGTTTGTTGGGAATTTTGGCTAGAATGAAAGAAAAGACTTGAAGTGTTTGTCCCACATCGGTTGAAGAATAGAAGGTGAATGGGACTTGAAGCCTATTAAAGGGAGTCCAAGACTTTGATTTTAATGCACCCCATAAAATACACATTAAGTATTTTATTCTTTCTTTCTTGGTCTCTTGTTTTAGAGAGTAGAAAGATGTGAGTTAAATCTTTGAGAGTGTGAGTGTAATTGGGGGTTGGCTTGAGAGATTAGTCTATGTGATTGTAACAATTTATCATATAGTGGAGTTTTCTCTCTGGAGGCCCGTGGTTTTTCTCCGGTTTTGGAGTTTCCACGTATATTCTTGTGTTATTTATTTTTCTCTATTTTCGTTCTTTGGGAGGGTTGTTGGGGATCTTTGAGGCCGTTTTCCCAATAACAACAACCAGTCGTGTGCGTGTGTGTGCATGACTGGAATATCCAATCAATTTTATTTCTTATATCATTTATTATTTATAGGTAATTAAAGGAAGTATTACACGTTTATGGATTGTGAGTCAAGCATATATATTTTTCAAGTACACACAATGTATCATCAGGTGGGAATATATGATATCATCTAAATTACTTTAATTGAATTGTTATGCAGTTTTCTGTTACGTATCGCGTTACATGTTTTACGTGCTCACATGTTTACATTCAAATTTCTATCTTGAGATACATGTGCATGCAATCACATGTTAAATGTGGTCTTGTGAGTTCAAATTTCAAGTTCAAGTTAAAGTTCATGTTGTAATATATTTATCATTTAATTCTTTCAAAGAGATTGTATATTATTGTGGTACGTGTAATTCTCACCAGCTAAAGGAAGCTCACCACAACCTATAATGATCTTATAGGTTAATTGGAGTCGGGAATGAACCAGAAAGCATAACAAAGCATATGATAGTTAGTTTTTCCACACACGATTTGAAATTGATTATATTATTTTAGTATGAGTGTTTTGGGGAGATATATCATTTGTAATACATTTATCTTATTAATTCCGCTGCACTTGTTATAAATGATAGTATTTTGCCTTAATAAATGAATGCTTACAAGTATGATAGCGACTCAACTTTTAGGTGAGGATTTAATTATTCTCGAAGAATTTATTTTTCTAAGTTATTAATTTTATCCTTTAAAAATATTATATATAAAGTCGAGATGTTACGAAATTTAGCTACTTAGCTCATCCTCAACTGAGCCAGCTGAGAAGGGAGTAGCCTTTGCAGGTGGGTGCCCATCCAAGAGCACTTCTGACATCATTCCTCCCAACCCTTTCAGCTTTTAAGAGGAAATGACATTTATTATGCATAGGTTTGGGAACTTCAGAAAGAATTATTCCAAGTACAGAAAGAACTACAAAGAGAATCCAAGAAGAAACTAGAAGGCTAGAGGCTAGAAAGTGGAATGATTTAATTGGACATAAAATTGGACATATACAAGAAGAAAGAGGAAGACAAGAAGGAGAAATGCATGAAGGATGACAAAGAAATGTAGTTATTCGAGAAGATCAAGATCCAGAAACCAATGGATTCTTCTCAGAAGATGAAGATTCATACAAATGCCTCTTAGATAATCAAGAAGATGAAGAGATAACATCTAAACCTCGCTCTTGATTTGTTCTAACTCTTGGATCTTCACAAATCTCTAAGTCAAATGATAAGAGATTTTGAAATCTTAAGGACAACATACTTAACTTTGACAAATGAAAATTCAGTCCTTAAAAATGAAACAGAACAGCAGAAAGCTGAGCGATATAGTATGGGAGCAATAGATAACCAAGCCTGATCAGATCAAAGCTGAATTTTAAAAATTTACAAAGTTAGACAATGAAATATCAGCTAAGACTGGTCAAGCCATAGTTGAGATAAATCGATCGATAATTTTAAACAATGAAAACCAGCCGAGCTTACTCATATTAAGACTGAGTTTACATAATTCTCAGACTTATGTAATACACAAGCTAAGGAAATAACATCCTTAAAAGAATCTATAAGCTTGGATGAATTTTGTGAACCAAAGGCCACTATTTTCAAAATCAGGCCTTGGGTATAATATGAATAATCCCTCATCATCAAAGACAATCTTTACAAAGGGAGAATCATGTGTTAGCCAGCTGGACTGACTGAGCATCCAGGACTGCAACATAAGCAGCAACCCAAAGAGGTGACTCAACAGCAGGCAAGACAGTTTAGGTAGCAATCAAGAGTAGAGGTGTCCAACTACAGGTCCGGCTCCGACCATCTGGGTCACAGGACGGCCAATATAGATCCAAACCCCACCGTACATATGAAATGTAAGGGTCTAGGTATTAATAGATCATCCACAGGTCCGAGTTCGCGTTGTACCCGAGGGGTGACGGGTCGACCCATGATTTTTTTTTTTGAAAAATGTATTTTTAAGATTTTAAGTGAACAAAAAATGAACTAATGAACAAAATAAAAAAATAAAAAAAGGCTTTTATTTAATTTTAAGTTTTCGCTTAAAATTAAATTTCCAACATAGCCTCGTGAGGAATGAAAACCCTACTTAATTCTTTTACTTACGTGACTTATCTTACTTATCTTTAGTCGAAGTTGACGCCGCCGTCGTTTTGGTCGTCGGTTTGACTCCTTTGACTAGACTCTCCTTCACTTGTGTCTTCTTGATAGGCATCTTGGCTTGCTAAGAGGTCATCCGATCTATTTTCTTGATCTCGTAGCTTGACTTTTGTTGCGTCTTAAAGCATCATCTGATCCTCAAGATTATTTTGTGTCATTTGGGATCTCCACTCGTCCAACATATAACTTCCTTTATTGAAAATGCTCTCGATGGTGACTGTGGATGCGGGCATTGCAAGAATCACTAAGAATTAACCCATCATCTTGCTAACTGTACGATTATGAAAAACACATGATACATTTTCTATTATGTTTTATTGCAGTATCTACAACATCTAATGCATTTTGGTAGACCATAAAGAGTGCGCTCAAGCGTTGCATATATTTGTGTTAACATGACTTCATCGATTTCGTAATCTATTTCATCATCAATGTGATGCAATGTCGAAATCTCCGGGGGTCTTTCTGTAATACCCGAGATTCTCGGTTCCAGTTATTTTTGAATTTTTGTCGATTGCACCGTTCATTTTGTTCTGTTGGCGATTTCTTGAGATTTTCCCCTATGTTGGGTACGGCACGATGTACCGTGTTGTGGTGTTCGTCGAGTACGACTTATCGTTACGTAAGTCGAGCTAATAGTATGTCTTGCTTTGTTATGTGTTCGTTTTCGATTTGGATCGTTGGTGTTGTCCGTTAGTGTTTCGTTGCATGTTGAATAATTATTGTTTTGTCGAGGAGTATCGTTTTTGTGCATTTAGTCGACTTTGTAAGATCACCACCGGCGCTTATAAAGTCAAAAAATTCTGAAACTTTTTAATGTGATAGAGCATCAAATTAGTTTTCCAATGGTTCAAACGGCGAGTCAATCGGAGTCCGAACGGAGAAGTTATGGTCATAATGACAAAGTCTACACTGTCAGAATACGGCCCTGAAATACGACGCTGTTTGCACCGTTTTCGCTGAGTCATTTATAACACGGCGCTGGAATATGGCTCTAATTTGGACCGTGTTCTGAGCCGTTTTGTCCAGTTGTATAAATAGGACAGTCGCATTGTTCGGCCCATTTTCACTTCTCTCTCTCGGTTTTTGGGCGATTTGATGGGGATTTCAATCCCTGAGTAGATTATCATCATATTCTTGAAGTCTTGATCATGTTTAACTACATCTAATCCATTGTTCTTCGTCGGATTGAGGTAATTCTTCAAAAAAATCCTTTTTCAACTATTTTGGGGTTTTCCTTTTGATTTCAATTCTAGGCCGATTATGATGAATTAGTCATGTAATTCTTGTTGTATTGGTTGTAATCTACGGATTAGTAACTCGTTTATCGATTTCGTCTCACCCGTAACATGATTTTGGCTTTCTTGGAACGAACCCTTGAACCCTTGTAGTTTCTTAGTGTCAATTGAGATTTCGTTTAGTGTTGTTGATTAGTAGCGGTGTTATTCTCGTAGTGATTGTGTTGTTATTGATTTCTCACGAAGGTGATCGATTTTTGGGGCTATTTCGGGGCTGTTTTGGGGCTCTTTCGGCCGACCTATTTCGGGGCTGTTTTGGGGCTGTTTCGGGACTGTTTTGGGGATGTTTCGGATGAGCCGCTTTTGCCGGAGTATTCACAAATTGATTTCGAGGCAAGTATCTTGCCCATACATTACGTGTTTTGTGGATATAATGGTTGTTAATCTTCGATATGTGCTAAATAAATATTTATAACCATTTTTCAAAAGAATCAGTATATTTACCATCTTGGTTTTCGTAAAGGTGACCCGTGTGTGTCGGGAATTAATATGCTTAGTTGAATATGTGTGCTAGTATCGAGTATAGGATCACCTTACTTTTGTGTGATGTCATTATGTATGATTATGTCATCGGTAAATGTAAAGTGTAATTCTTTTGTCACATTATGTGCGTGGAGTCACGTGGTTATGGATGAATATGTGAGTTTGTGTGATATTGGTTGTGTCGTTCGGTGCTGTTGAGATCTTGTGCTTCCTTGTGAATTGTTATAGTTATGGGTCGTGAGTACGTGTTGGACAATATGACCATTCTAGCAAGGTACCTTGACTATATATTTTGTGTGTTTGACCTTTGAGAGTTGTGTTTTTCCATGGATGTGTTGTCGTTCTTCCACCCGGGGATGGCATGAGGCCTCTGGGGGCCGATACTAATGGGTACGGCCACGGAAGTGGACTTGGGTGCGTGTGTTGGTGTTCTTCCACCTGGGGACGGTTCGACGGGACCTCTGGGGGCCGATACTAATGGGTACGGCCGCGGAAGTGGTTTCCCACCCGGGGACGGTCCGACGGGGCCTCTGGGGGCCGATACTAATGGGTACTGTAACACCCCCAGATCCAACCGGGAATATTACACGCCACAGGACACACAAGGGTCCCGCCAGGCTGACGACACACAAGATTTAATCACAATCCAATGCATAACAACCATGACATAATAGTCCAACAAAGGTTACAAAACACAAGTTAGGCCTCGGCCGCGGCCAAAAGAGTATATATCAAATCATCACTGAACGCAAACAATACACGACAAGGTACAACTCAAAACCAACCATAATACAGTACATAAAACTGACTCAACATCACAAGTACAACGACTGATGCGAGCTCTCTAACATCCAGTGTGCTTGTCAACTCCGTGTGTGCCACATGGGGGCTCCTGTCCCTCAAGAATACCTGAAATGTACAAAACATTCCACCCCAACAATGGGGTTAGCCACAACCGCTAGTGCAAGTACAGTATTACAATTATTTTAATCCACAGGCATTTCCAAATCATTTCAAAATCCCAAAGCAGTTCAATTTACGATATTCCGGAATATCAATATCAATCACCAGTAAAAACACTCCGACAACCCTCGCGACCCGGTCCGGCCCTCAAGCCACCAAGTCCCTGTGTGCCCCGTCGAGCAATCCCCAGGTGAGGATGTCCACTCAAAGTATCTCTCGTGACCCGGTCCAGCCACTAAGCCACCAGGTCCCCGTGTGACCCCGTCGAGTCAATCCCCGAGTGAGAGTACCCGAGAATAACCTTTCAACTCTCATCATTCTCTAAACCATCAGAGAAATGCATGCCATAAACTAATGCAATAAAGTACTTGCCTGAACTTTCTTACTCTCAAAGGAATAGATGACGAACAAGGTTACGGTCCGAACTATCTTCCGAATCCCGCTCCTAACAAACATTGAGGCTTTAATCGTTACAATTTGTTGGAGACACGAAAATCCATCATAAGTTCTACCCTTAGGACCATTTAATCGAGTACTACGAGGGCGTAATGGGTTTTGCTCGATTTACAAAGGAGGATTTGGAATCAATCCACAAAACCTTGAGGAAAATCATGAAATCATACCTATACAACCATTTTCAACTACAATCCATCATGATTTGGAGTTAAAACAGCTGGAGAAACGAGATCCCCAAAATCCCCAAATTTCCCCAAAGTTAGGGTTCTACGGAAGGATTACCTCAATTCCTTGGTGAAGACGACGTAAGATTGATAGATCCTTACTTGAAGTTGGAAAGATTTGAGTTTCAACCGTGCTCGCCGAAAACCTCGCCTACACCGCCCGGAGTCGTCTAGAAGCTCGAAGAAGAGGAGAGAAATGAAAAATGACAAGTGTTGACCGCAACACATGTATTTATATAAGTGCGCCTTAGCGCGCTAACGCTTACCGAATAGCGCGCGCTATCGGCCTAGGTCTACAGACCATACGCTTCCCGCCCGGTGGTGTGCACCACATCCGATAGCGTGCGCTACTCAATCGAGTTAGCGTGCGCCGTATCGCGAGTTAGCGCACGCCTTCCGCCTTAGCGCGCTATCTCGGTGTCCATCTAAGTCCAGAACCTTCTGCCCTGTTCAGAAACCCTTCTGTCCACACCGGTAGCGTGCGTTACGACCGAATAGCGTGCGCTACGACCGACGAGTTAGCGCACGCAACGACCGTCTTAGCGCACGTTACCTGTTGGTCTGGCTAAAGTCCAGACCTCACTGTCCTTACTGTCCGGGTCACTTAGCGCGCGCTAACACCCAACAGTGGCGTGCGCTACCCGTTCCCCTAGCGTGCGCTACTATGATACCTTAGCGTGCGCTAGCTCAATTTTTAGTCCCGATCCAATGCTCTGGGCGCCCCCATGCTGCCGGTTAGCGTGCGTAACCTCTTGTAGTAGCGCACGTTAGCCTACAACTACCGTTGCGTACGCTACCCATATAAAGTAGCGCACGCTAATCCTGGGTTGCAGAAGCGATGCAAGCGGTGCGACTCCACGATGACGGATATTAACGAAATACTAACAAGAAACACAACATACAGGCTTAAATTCGAATCAAACACATGATACCAATGTTCGAAAAAATTTACGAACCAAACTACAAAGTTCCTGAATTCCTAATTATAAGCGATAAAAGGTACGATTATTACATTCTCTCCCCCTAAGAATAAGTTTCGTCCCGAAACTTACGAAGTGAATAATTCGGGGTATCTAGACCTCATATGCTCTTCTGTCTCCCACGTGGCTTCTTCCGATCCATGTCTCGACCATTGTACTTTGACCAAGGGAATAACTTTATGTTTAAGTTGTTTTACCCGACGCTCCAAAATCTGGATTGGTTTTTCCTCAAAGGTGACATCGGAATTTAATTCAATCTCCCCAAAATCAATGATATGCTTAGGGTCCGGTACGTATTTCCTCAATTGCGAAACATGAAATACATTATGCACATGACCCAGTGAAGGCGGAAGGCCCACACGGTAAGCAAGTTCGCCAATCCGTTCTATAATCTCGAATGGCCCAACATATCTCGGACTGAGTTTACCTTTCTTCCCAAAACGATAAATTCCCCGGGTTGGCGATACTTTTATCAACACATGATCGCCGACTTCAAACTCTAGCGGTCGATGTCGATTATCGGCATAGGACTTCTGTCGGCTTTGAGCGGCCAAAAGCCTCTCGCGAATCAAAGAGATCTTTTCCCGGGTCTCCACTAACATATCCGGCTCCATCCCAATCAGTTCAGAGGAATCATCCCAACACAATGGTGACTTACATTTCCGTCCATATAAAGCCTCAAACGGTGCCATCTTAATCGACGCATGCCAACTATTATTGTAGGCAAATTCGATTAGTGGCAAATGCGATTCCCAGTCATGCTTCCAATTCAGGGCACATGCTCGCAGCATGTCCTCAAGAGTCTGAATTGTCCATTCAGACTGCCCATCAGTCTGAGGATGGTACGATGTACTGAGCCTCAGTTCCGTCCCTAAAGCTCGATGAACGGATTGCCAAAAGTGCGACACAAATCTACCGTCTCGATCGGAAATAATGCTCTTAGGAGTCCCGTGTAACCTTACAATTTCCGCGATGAATACACGAGCTAGTTTTTCGGGCCCCCAATTATCCTTAATTCCCAGAAAGTGAGCTGACTTGGTTAGTCGATCGACAATAACCCAAGTCATGTTCATCCCTGTGCGCGTGCTCGGCATGTTGGTGACAAAATCCATCGTTATATCCTCCCATTTCCATTCTGGGATTGGTAGTGATTTAAGCAACCCCGCTGGCCGTTGATGTTCAACCTTGACTTGTTGACACGTCAAGCATTTCGAAACGAACTCTTCAACATCATTCTTCATATTGCTCCACCAATAGTTATTCTTCACGTCCTTATACATTTTGCTCGTGCGGGTGAAGAGAATACGGTGTAGTGTGCGCTTCCCTCAATATGGTCTGCTTAAGTTCGACGTCTGCAGGTATACAAAGTCTACCTCTAAACTTTAAAACACCGTCATCCTGAATCATAAATCCTGGAGCTTTTCCTCTCATTACATCCTTCCTTAGCTGGACTAGTAATGGATCCTCAAATTGCTCCGACTTGACTTCGTTGATCAAGGACGACGTGATCTCCAAAGTACATAATTGGCCTTGAACTTTCTGGAGCCAAATCTCTATATCTTGCCTAATTATGTCTCGACGGATCTCGTGTTGAGATGTAAGCATACTCAGCATTTGGAGGGCTACGGGTTTCCGACTTAATGCGTCCGCTACCACATTAGCTTTTCCTGGATGATATAATATTTCCAGGTCGTAATCCTTAATCAGCTCCAACCATCGACGTTGTCTCATATTGAGCTCCTTTTGGCTAAATATATATTTTAGACTTTTGTGATCCGTGTAGATTTTACACGGGGAACCATAAAGATAATGCCTCCAAATTTTTAGCGCGAATACAACCGCCAATAACTCTAAATCATGGGTAGGGTAATTCATTTCATATGGTTTCAATTGTCGGGATGCATATGAAATCACTCTACCTCTTTGCATCAAAACACAACCCAATCCAAGTCCGGAAGCATCACTGTACACCTCGTAATCGCGGTGCCCCGAGGTAACGATAACACGGGCGCCGAAGTTAATCGTCGTTTAAGCTCATCAAAGCTGTTTTTCCTCTCGTCATCACTCGAATTTCGAGATTTTGGAGCAATCGAGTAAGTGGTCGAGCGATTTTTGAAAATCCTTCGACGAACCTGCGATAGTAACCGGCAAGCCCTAGAAAGCTCCTGGTCTCCTTCACATTCCTAGGGGGTTCCCACTCAACAATGGCCGCTATCTTTTGGGGATCCACTCGAACTCCATCAGCCGAAATTACGTGACCAAGAAATGTCACCTCTTTAAGCCAGAACTCGCACTTTGAGAATTTAGCGTAAAGTTTCTCCATTCTCAAAGTGTTCAACACCATTCGGAGATGTTTAGCATGATCTTCCTCATTCCGGGAGTAGACAAGAATATCATCAATGAAAACGACCACAAATTTATCAAGATAGTCAATGAAAACTTTGTTCATCAACTGCATAAACATGGCAGGAGCGTTGGTCAGGCCAAATGGCATAACCACAAATTCGTAATGGCCGTGCAGTACGGAAGGCGATCTTGAATGTCAAAATCCGAATCCTCATTTGGTAATATCCCGATCGCAAATCAATTTTAGAGAATCTTGTGGCACCACGAAGTTGGTCGAACAAATCGTCTATCCGAGGTAAAGGATATTTGTTCTTAATAGTTAACTTATTCAATTCCCGATAATCAATGCATAGACGGAACGATCCGTCCTTCTTCTTAACGAAAAGGACCGGCGCACCCCAAGGTGATGCACTAGGTCGGATGTACCCTTTATCCGAGCTCGCCCAATTGTTTCTTGATTCTAACATCTCGGAGGGTGCCATACGATAAGGCGCTCGGGAAAGCAGTCTTGCGCTTGGCACAAGGTCAATAGGAAACTCTACTTCTCTAGATGGAGGTAGTCCCGGTAGGTCATCCGGAAATACATCTGGGTATTCATTCACAACTGGAATGGATAATAAATCGGCTTCACAGCCATGTGTGCTCATGGCGTAACACCAATAACCAATACAATCTTGTTTTAACAATCTTATCGCCTTAACGGCGGAAATCACTCCACCTGAACTACCCGGTTTACGACCCAAGAAAGTGTGCTCGACACCATCTTCCGCTATTATAGAAATAGTTCGCGTCCTGTAGTTCATGATAGCACCATGGCGATTTAACCAATCATCTCCCAGAATTACATCCTCTCCTTTCAGATCTACCACTATGAGGTCTGAAGGCCAATCTCGACTCCCGATATACACGAGACAATTTTTAATCTCTTGGCTCCCAATCAAACGCTCTCCACTAGGAGTGCTTACTACGAATGGTTCGCACTCAATCAAACACCCAAGACCCAAACGTTTCACACAATCAAGAGCAATGAACGAATGGGTAGCTCCCGAATCAAATAATACCGATACAGGTTGAGAAAGTATTTGCGTGATACCTGCAGCTACCGGAGCCTCTGTTTCGTCTGCACGCCTCATCTGGTACACTCTTGGCTGCACCGAACCCACACTCGATGCAGCTTGACGATCCCACCGACCTCGACCTCTTCCACGTCCCAGAGTCTGTTGCGGCTGATTAGATGTAGTCCCCGGGTTCACACTCGGAGTTGGTGCCGAACTCTGCTGTTTAGCAATTTTGGTGGCAGCCTCGCAATGAGCCGCCCGATGACCGGCTTGACCGCATGTGAAACAAATAACGGGAGGAAGTGGACATTCCCAGGCAACGATGGCATGTTTGATTACAATTGAAACATTGTCCTCTACCAAAGGCAGAAGACTGGCCCAGTCGTAAACTCGGAGCACTACTGGCTTGCTGAACAGATTTCCCGATAGCGGAGTGAGAAGCTTGAGATTTGTGAAACCCACCACTTTTACTTCCTGAAAAACCACCGGTCGTCTTTGGCTTCTTCATCTCGGTACCCGACCTTGACGCGGAAATGACCATCTCGATAGCCAAAGCACGATCCTGATATTCCTTCAACGTAACGCATCTGAAACCCGCCATAGCCTCACGAATCCTGGGCTTCATTCTCAAATCAAAGTAACGGATTTTATCCGCTTCGGTCCTTACTTGCTCACGAACATGGTTGAGTTGCTGATTATACGTAACAATGGCCTCGGTGACAGGTGCATCCTGAGGTGTTGCCGTAAAGAAATCTGCAATTCGTTTTTCTCTAATAGGCCAAGGGCAATACTCTTCCTCTATCGCAGCTTTAAACTCGGCCCAAGTGGCCACACGATCCGTAGGTTTCGCAGCTTCCCACCAATCCGCTGCCTCCTTGTCTAGGAAGTACTGTACAATAGGGACCCGTCTTTCTTCGGGGCACGCAACGGCGTCAAAAATTCTGCCAAACTGAAACAACCATCCTTCCCATCCCAATGTATCAGACGCACCAGTAAAACGAAGAGGTTGCATCTTTATCACCCCCTGAAGCCATTTACTCTCATCTGTGGGTTGATCATGATGTCCGGATTCATTCAACTTGACTAATTGTGCCGCTACCTGCTGGAGTATAGCAGCTATGCCGGCATTCACATTAGTGTCAGCCGACGGTTCTTGACTTACGGTAGGATCTGGCTGACCGCTCGGGTTCAAAGAAGCGGTGTTCGGCTCCGTATGGGATGCCGAATCAGATGCATCATTAGAATGTGTGCCAGATTCGTTAGCGGTACCACGACCACGGCCTCTGCCGCGTCCACGTCCGCTACGTCCACCACGGCCTCTCAGCATACTGAGATATAGAAGGATTAAAATTATCAGAACAGTTCATAAATCAAGGAACTTAAATCTACCTTACTATGAAAGCGACAAGGCACAAAGAGAGTTAAGGAGTCTTACCACCATGGGTCACACGGCTCGACAAAGATCACACGGTGTTGAGCTCGATCGGTTATACGACTCTTACGACTTGACAATCGAATGTCCAAAGGCCTAGGTATTTCCGAAACCTAGGCTCTGATACCATAAATGTAACACCCCCAGATCCAACCGGGAATATTACACGCCACAGGACACACAAGGGTCCCGCCAGGCTGACGACACACAAGATTTAATCACAATCCAATGCATAACAACCATGACATAATAGTCCAACAAAGGTTACAAAACACAAGTTAGGCCTCGGCCGCGGCCAAAAGAGTATATTTCAAATCATCACTGAACGCAAACAATACACGACAAGGTACAACTCAAAACCAACCATAATACAGTACATAAAACTGACTCAACATCACAAGTACAACGACTGATGCGAGCTCTCTAACATCCAGTGTGCTTGTCAACTCCGTGTGTGCCACATGGGGGCTCCTGTCCCTCAAGAATACCTGAAATGTACAAAACATTCCACCCCAACAATGGGGTTAGCCACAACCGCTAGTGCAAGTACAGTATTACAATTATTTTAATCCACAGGCATTTCCAAATCATTTCAAAATCCCAAAACAGTTCAATTTACGATATTCCGGAATATCAATATCAATCACCAGTAAAAACACTCCGACAACCCTCGCGACCCGGTCCGGCCCTCAAGCCACCAAGTCCCTGTGTGCCCCGTCGAGCAATCCCCAGGTGAGGATGTCCACTCAAAGTATCTCTCGTGACCCGGTCCAGCCGCTAAGCCACCAGGTCCCCGTGTGACCCCGTCGAGTCAATCCCCGAGTGAGAGTACCCGAGAATAACCTTTCAACTCTCATCATTCTCTAAACCATCACAGAAATGCATGCCATAAACTAATGCAATAAAGTACTTGCCTGAACTTTCTTACTCTCAAAGGAATAGACGACGAACAAGGTTACGGTCCGAACTATCTTCCGAATCCCACTCCTAACAAACATTGAGGCTTTAATCGTTACAATTTGTTGGAGACACGAAAATCCATCCTAAGTTCTACCCTTAGGACCATTTAATCGAGTTCTACGAGGGCGTAATGGGTTTTGCTCGAATTACAAAGGAGGATTTGGAATAAATCCACAAAACCTTGAGGAAAATCATGAAATCATACCTATACAACCATTTTCAACTACAATCCATCATGATTTGGAGTTAAAACAGCTGGAGAAACGAGATCCCCAAAATCCCCAAATTTCCCCAAAGTTAGGGTTCTACGGAAGGATTACCTCAATTCCTTGGTGAAGACGACGTAAGATTGATAGATCCTTACTTGAAGTTGGAAAGATTTGAGTTTCAACCGTGCTCCGCCGAAAACCTCGCCTACACTGCCCTGGAGTCGTCTAGAAGCTCGAAGAAGAGGAGAGAAAATGAAAAATGACAAGTGTTGACCGCAACACATGTATTTATATAAGTGCGCCTTAGCGCGCTAACGCTACCGAATAGCGCGCTATCGGCCTAGGTCTACAGCCGGACCCTTACGCCCTGAGCTGGTGTGCACCACATCCGATAGCGTGCGCTACTCAATCGAGTTAGCGTGCGATGTGTCGCCGAGTTAGCGCGCGCAGCTTCCGCCTTAGCGCGCGCTATCTGGTGTCCAGTCTAAGTCCAGAACCTTCTGCCCTGTTCAGAAACCCTTCTGTCCACACCGGTAGAGTGCGTTACGACCGAATAGCGTGCGCTACGACCGACGAGTTAGCGCACGCAACGACCGTCTTAGCGCACGTTACCTGTTGGTCTGGCTAAAGTCCAGACCTCACTGTCCTTACTGTCCGGGTCACCTAGCGCGCGCTAACACCCAACAGTGGCGTGCGCTACCTATTCCCCTAGCGTGCGCTAGCTCAATTTTTAGTCCCAGTCCAGTGCTCTCTGGACTGCCCCATGCTGCCGGTTAGCGTGTGTAACCTCTTGTAGTAGCGCACGTTAGCCTACAACTACCGTTGCGTACGCTACCCATATAAAGTAGCGCACGCTAATCCTGGGTTGCAGAAGCGATGCAAGCGGTTCGACTCCACGATGACGGATATTAACGAAATACTAACAAGAAACACAACATACAGGCTCAAATTCGAATCAAACACATGATACCAATGTTCGAAAAAATTTACGAACCAAACTACAAAGTTCCTGAATTCCTAATTATAAGCGATAAAAGGTACGATTATTACAGGTACGACCACGGGTTACCAGGTGTGATTTTTGGTGATGTTGATGTTGATGTTTTGATAACTACAGTGATATGTCCGGAGTATCACAATGTTTTATGCTCGGGGTCGACATACATTATATATCGAGTCTTGGTGTTTGGTGATTAGTGCATAATTGATCTAAAATTCATATACAAAATATTCATTTTTCCGGGCATAATTGTACTGATTTGTGATTAAAAATATATATTTTACAGATATGTCCAAACATGAGCTAAAAATGGTTATTTTACAGATTGCTGACATGAAGCATCAAAAAGAACGGAAAACAAGATCAAATCCAACGACGGGAATTTTTCCAGGACAAACGACCATACAAAATGGCGCAAAATGGACCGTGTTCTGTCGGCCGTTTCACATACGGCGCAACAAGGGCCGTGTCTTGGGCCGTTTCACACACGACCGGCATTTAGCGCCGTGTCCTCGCGCGTATTCCGGAAGAGACCGAGTCACCACAAAACGGCGCACAAACACGGGGCAAACTGGGCCGTTTTTCATCGCCGTGTTTCAGCAGATGCCATGCAAAATTAATCCACTTTTGACCAACTTGTGAAATCAACCACAAGATATTTTTTTGGTCAAAAATCTGAAAATTCAAAGACATGGGTGAAGTGTGAACAAAGAATTAAAAAAATGATATTACAATAGATATTTTGAATTAAATAATCAATTGTATTCTTGAAAATCACCTATAAAAAGACATGTTCATCCATTGCAAAAATCCCAACCCACATTCTTACCAAGAAATCCTCAACTTCTTGCTAAGAAATACTCCTTTCCTTTAGCAATATATTTTCCTTAGAACTTTCAATTTTAGTTTGTATTTTATTTTTGGTTTGAAGTTTTTCTTTCATTTAGTTTGTAATTGAAAAGTGCTTGATCAATAAGCACTTAGTATTTTACTTAGTGTTTTACTTTCAAATTTTGTAAGCTTGTAACCTTTAAACAAGTTTGAAGTTATATTTTGAAGTTTGTTTCTTGCACTTTGATTCATCATATTCAAGTAAGTTTTATCTATTGTCATTAAGTTCTAGTAATTAAAAGTTTCTATATATATATATTATATATATCAATTATTTCTATTATAATTTTAGTATGTATAAACCAATGAGTAGCTAATCTTTCTTCCTAAGGGAAGGGGGATTTCTATTAGGTTATATATTGAGTATTTGATTGATTTAAACTATTTTTAGGACTAATTGGTTTAAATAGAGATTGATCATATCCTATTTTTACTAATGAAACCTTCTTGATTGATTGTTGAGTGAATTGGAAACATATCTTTTCAATCTATCAAATGTTAATCTTGTTATCAACATCTTAAGATTGCGAAAGTGGTTAAGACATCTTTGATTACGAAAGTACGGAGGTGAAAAGTTGATTACTCAATGAACGATCGTTTATCCTAAAAATAGTCAAGTTAGAGAAATGAAAGGACTAATTGGTTTAAATAGAGATTGATCATATCCTATTTCTACTAGTAAAACCTTCTTGATTGATTGTTGAGTGAATTGGAAACATATCTTTTCAATATATCAAATGTTAATCTTGTTATCAACATCTTAAGATTGCGAAAGTGGTTAAAACATCTTTGATTACGAAAGTACGGAGGTGAAAAGTTGATTACTCGATGAACGATCGTTTATCCTAAAAATAGTCAAGTTAGAGAAATGAAAGGACTAATTGGTTTAAATAGAGATTGATCATATCCTATTTCTACTAGTGAAACCTCCTTGATTGATTGTTAAGTGTATTGGAAACACATCTTTTCAATCTATCAAGTGTTAATCTTGTTATCAACATCTTAAAAAAGTGACAGCGATTA
Organism: Orobanche coerulescens; assembly: GCA_033398695.1. Lineage (NCBI taxonomy): Eukaryota > Viridiplantae > Streptophyta > Magnoliopsida > Lamiales > Orobanchaceae > Orobanche > Orobanche coerulescens. Next base: position 73,319,839 of record CM065806.1, read on the forward strand.
AGACATCTTTGATTACGAAAGTACGGAGGTGAAAAGTTGATTACTCGATAAACATTCGTTTTTTCTTTTATATCCATATAAATCAATTCCTATACTTAATTAAATACCTAATTTAATGAACCCGTATTCCCCTAGATTTTATAAATTCCAACTCATTTTAATTCTATTCATTTTCACTAGTATAAAAATAGTCTTAATATAAATAGTCTAGTTAAAAATAGTCTTAATATAAATAGTCTAGTATAAATAGTCTAGTATAAATAGTCTTAATATAAATAGTCTAGTATAAATAGTCTAATATAAATAGTCTAGTATAAATAGTCTTGTTAAAAATAGTCTTATTAAAATAGTCTTATTAAAAATAGTTTAAATTAAATATAGTGCAATTTAATTTAGTTAATATTTAAAAACCCAAAAATATATTTTAGTATTTACTTCTCGCAATTTGTAACAAAAAATTATACGAAGCCCTGTTGGACAATCCTCGAGAGAAAAGACCTTGGTAGAACTTACCACAAACTACTTCTACCTCGTATATATTTGCGAGCGACTCAAGAACTCCTATTTTTAGGATAAGTTTTTTGACCGATCAAATTTTGGCGTCGTTGCCGGGGATTGTTTTAGGCCAAATATAATTTTTCTGTCCGGTCAAGTGGCGGATAACGGTACTCCGTGACTATTAAAGTCGGATTTTTCAGTTTCCCACAACAACTGATATTTGTAGATATTTTATCGTTTTCATTTTAATTTTTTTGGTCATGGATGAAACATTGTTTAAAATTGAAAAAGATTTCCTTTCTAAGCAAAAATGCAATTTTAAAAATTTACAAGACAAGGCTTGAAAGGATGAGGTTGCTTACGAATAAAAGCATACCTTTTGACATAAGATTCATTATCGAAGCCAAAGTAAGAATAGAAGGTGAATTCACAGAAACACCAACTAGATTCTTACCAGGGCTTGGAAAAAGTTCATATGCCAAGAAACGACGAGCAAAGACTCTAGCCGTTTGCTATAAATGTGCTAGATGGAACTGTAATGCAAAATGTCGATCTTTAGGAATTCCATCTACAAACAGAGAAGATAAAATTCAATTCATTAATGATGGTCTGAATAAGGAGAATTTAGATAATATCGAAATTTCTCTTGACACGCATCCTAGTGGACTTGTGTATTACGCAATTCAATGTTTGTGGAATAAATTCAAACCAGAATATGAACAACGTCTTGGGAATCTGACGTTAAAAGACCCTGTTTGCCAATTTGTAAGAAAATTGGATGGGAAGCTTCTCCCCGACTCATAGAAGGCGTTTAAGCCGTTTCTGAACGTAAAATCAGAGGAAGATGTGAGCCACAATCACAACTACTGTACATACGCGTAAGTATCTTTTATTTTTGTCGTGTGGTGAGATTTTCTGAATAAAAAATGTGATACGCGATAAAAGCTTTCATTATTCTATTGAGTAGTTGAAGCACAATCAAACGCAATCACAAACTTGTTAAACAATTTTTCCTCATCTTTTCTTCTATAAATAACCTTTGTGCTTGTTTCTTTTATTCATCCCTCAAACTTGTATTTTTCTCTTTTTCTCTCTAAATAAAATTCTTTTCAAAAATGGAGTCATCATCTTCCACAAAAAAATTTTACACACTGCATTTTTGGTGGATCTAGTTCGGAAAAGAGGCATGCTGCCTGAAGGCCCACGACTTAGGTCGTACCTTAGGAGAAAAATGCATTCATGTAGTTTACGGAGGAGGAAGTCTAGGATTAATGGGACGAGTCATACGCCTATATGGAAGGAGTAAGAGTATTGGGAGTAATCCCAAAACCTCCGCTGAAAGTAAAATCACCGGTCAACTATTGGAGATGAGTTTAGATCGTGAATATGCAAGATCGCATAACTCACATGATAAATAATTGCGCCTTTATCGCCCTTCCGGTGGTTTTGGCACCCTTGAGGAACTTTTTCATGTGGTTACAGGCCCGACTAAATGTTCATCAAAACCAATAGGAGTGCTTAATGTCAATGGTTTCTTTGATGGTTTCTTGTCTTTCATCGACTACTCTGCCGAAAAGGGTTTTATTTCCGAGCGTGCTAACGAATCATAGTCGTTGCAACCACACCGAAGAACTAATCAAAAACTCAATGAATTTGTTCCTCAACCAGATCCGGCTCTAGCTAAAATTATGCAGGTAGAAGATTTTACGGTGAGAAAACGAAAAGTGGATTCATTCCTCTCCCTTTGATAACCCATGACGGACCTCTTGTATTTTTACTTTACGTGTGTGTAATAATCGTGCTAAATGATGGCGGCTTAAGGAGTTTCTTCTTGATCTCTTGACGCGCATCTATTCACGATTTATGTATTCTGTAATTTTTATTTCGTGTTTTGCTTTTATAAAAACTTTGACGGCAGCGTAAGGCGACTCTTCGGACTTTCTTGATGCGCATCTAAAAATTATGTTATACTTACGAGTATATTTTATTTTCTTTTGTGTGTGCCTCGTATATTTATTCTCTTGCAGATTCTAAAAGGCGTTAGGCTCGGACATCAACTTTCTTAACAGGAGTATTCGCTTTCTCGCATTGATTTTTATTTTTATTTTATAAGCGAGACAGTTTATTTTCGGAGTTTGGGGGTGGTTTGTTTTAGTATTTTGGTGTGTTGTAATTTTGGTGTGGTTTGTTTAATAATTTTGGTGTGTTTTGATTGATTTGGTTATTTGCCTTAATTTTTTTATTATATATATATTTATAGTATTTTGATTTTTGAGATTTTTAGATCTGGCCATAACACCAATAAATTAGCTATATACAAACTTCTAAAATCGTTTTAACCGGTAAAAAAAAATTGTATATTCCAAAAAAAATTTTGAGCCTTAATCTCTCTTTCCAAGCCTTGTAATTATCATATAAAATCGAGTCATTCGTTACCTTGAGAAAAGAAGAATCAATTGGTTGATGAAAAATAAAACTGAAATTTACTTAATTTGTGGAGTTTTTGATTTTTCATGCTTAACTAAAAATAATTTTACGCAAAAATTCTATTCCCTAAAAAAAAAAAGGAGTCATTGGTGAAAAGAGCTACACGTTAGCAAATAACGGTGTGAAAGCTATCACCTAAAAAAATAAATGACAAAAAGGAGAAGTGTTGAGCAGCAAGAGCTGCCTACTTTTGGAAGTCTTAAATTTTGCGAAAAATAAAGGACTAACCATTGTTGGTGCGTAGCTGCTGTCTCACAAAAATTGGTGAAAAGAGCTACACGTTAGCAAATAACGGTGTGAAAGCTATCACCTTTTTACGAAAGAAAAATAATGAGATAGAAATTGTGTTAGTGAAAAGAGCTACACGTTAGCAAATAACGGTGTGAAAGCTATCACTAAAAGGGATGTAGTTTATGAGCAGATTTGAATTAATTAGCAGCTGAATTTCAATACACTCAATTTTGTGAAAATCACAATATTTGATGACGCCGATGAAATTCTTCTTCATATTGAGTCGAAAAATAAACGAGTGATCGAGAGCAACCATTAAAGGGAGTCGTGTGAAGTCACGAGTGGGAAAGAAATAATCAACCTTTTGGGTGGAAAACCTTGTATTTTGGAATTACAAAAATAAAAACCGTGTTTTAACTTCAAAATCGTTAGTAGATTTATTTTGAATCTTGATTCATTTCTATCTACTGTATAAAGTTGGTTATTGTGTATTAATGGCATTTTGATCTCTTTTTATCTTTATATATAATTATTTTTCTTAAATTTGTGTGAAGTATTTTTTATTTTTTATTTTATGTCTTATTTTAATTTTTATTTTGTGTGTGATTAATAAAGAGTCTTGCTCGGGACTAGCAAGAATTTAAGTGTGGGGTATTTGATTAGTGCATAATTGATCTAAAATTCATATACAAAATATTCATTTTTCCGGCATAATTGTACTTGATTTGTGATTAAAAATATATATTTTACGAGATATGTCCAAACATGAGCTAAAAATGGTTATTTTACTGATTCTTGACATGAAGCATCAAAAAGAACGGAAAACAAGATCAAATCCAACGACGGAATTTTTCCAGACAAGCGACCATACAAAACGGCGCAAAATGGACCGTGTTACGTCGGCCGTTTCACATACGGCGCAACAAGGGCCGTGTCTTGGGCCGTTTCACACACGGCCGGCATTTAGCGCCGTGTCCTCGCGTATTCGGAAGAGACCGATTCACCACAAAGCGGCGCACAAACACGGGGCAACCGGGCCGTTTTCATCGCCGTGTTTAAAGACAGATGCCATGCAAAATTAGTCCACTTTTGACCAACTTGTGAAATCAACCACAAGATATTTTTTTGGTCAAAAATCTGAAAATTCAAAGACATGGGTGAAGTTTGAACAAAGAATTAAAAAAATGATATTACAATAGATATTTTGAATTAAATAATCAATTGTATTCTTGAAAATCACCTATAAAAAGACATGTTCATCCATTGCAAAAATCCCAACCCACATTCTTACCAAGAAATCCTCAACTTCTTGCTAAGAAATACTCCTTTCCTTTAGCAATATATTTTCCTTAGAACTTTCAATTTTAGTTTGTATTTTATTTTTGGTTTGAAGTTTTTCTTTCATTTAGTTTGTAATTGAAAAGTGCTTGATCAATAAGCACTTAGTATTTTACTTAGTGTTTTACTTTCAAATTTTGTAAGCTTGTAACCTTTAAACAAGTTTGAAGTTATATTTTGAAGTTTGTTTCTTGCACTTTGATTCATCATATTCAAGTAAGTTTTATCTATTGTCATTAAGTTCTAGTAATTAAAAGTTTCTATATATATATTATATATATCAGTTATTTCTATTATAATTTTAGTATGTATAAACCAATGAGTAGCTAATCTTTCTTCCTAGGGGAAGGGGGATTTCTATTAGGTTATATATTGAGTATTTGATTGATTTAAACTATTTTTAGGACTAATTGGTTTAAATAGAGATTGATCATATCCTATTTTTACTAATGAAACCTTCTTGATTGATTGTTGAGTGAATTGGAAACATATCTTTTCAATCTATCAAATGTTAATCTTGTTATCAACATCTTAAGATTGCGAAAGTGGTTAAGACATCTTTGATTACGAAAGTACGGAGGTGAAAAGTTGATTACTCGATGAACGATCGTTTATCCTAAAAATAGTCAAGTTAGAGAAATGAAAGGGCTAATTGGTTTAAATAGAGATTGATCATATCCTATTTCTACTAGTAAAACCTTCTTGATTGATTGTTGAGTGAATTGGAAACATATCTTTTCAATCTATCAAATGTTAATCTTGTTATCAACATCTTAAGATTGCGAAAGTGGTTAAAACATCTTTGATTACGAAAGTACGGAGGTGAAAAGTTGATTACTCGATGAACGATCGTTTATCCTAAAAATAGTCAAGTTAGAGAAATGAAAGGACTAATTGGTTTAAATAGAGATTGATCATATCCTATTTCTACTAGTGAAACCTCCTTGATTGATTGTTAAGTGTATTGGAAACACATCTTTTCAATCTATCAAGTGTTAATCTTGTTATCAACATCTTAAAAAAGTGACAGCGATTAAGACATCTTTGATTACGAAAGTACGGAGGTGAAAAGTTGATTACTCGATAAACATTCGTTTTTTCTTTTATATCCATATAAATCAATTCCTATACTTAATTAAATACCTAATTTAATGAACCCGTATTCCCCTAGATTTTATAAATTCCAACTCATTTTAATTCTATTCATTTTCACTAGTATAAAAATAGTCTTAATATAAATAGTCTAGTTAAAAATAGTCTTAATATAAATAGTCTAGTATAAATAGTCTTAATATAAATAGTCTAGTATAAATAGTCTAATATAAATAGTCTAGTATAAATAGTCTTGTTAAAAATAGTCTTATTAAAATAGTCTTATTAAAAATAGTTTAAATTAAATATAGTGCAATTTAATTTAGTTAATATTTAAAAACCCAAAAATATCTTTTTGAATATTTTAGTATTTATTTCTCGCAATTTGTAACAAAAAATTATACGAAGCCCTGTTGGACAATCCTCGAGAGAAAAGACCTTGGTAGAACTTACCACAAACTACTTCTACCTCGTATATATTTGCGAGCGACTCAAGAACTCCTATTTTTAGGATAAGTTTTCCATCGATCATTTGGCTAGAATGACATAAGAATAATGTTTTATGTGTAATGTGTCCTTGTAAGTGAATTGTAGTGGATGATTGGGTCGTAGGCCCTGTGTTTTGTGATCGAAATGGTTGGGCCGTGGACCCCGTGTTTTGTTAATGGATTTGCATTTTGGAAAATGAACTTTGGGGCTGTGACCCTAAGTGGCTTTCGAGGAATTAAGAACTTTTCAATTTCTAATGTTTTCAAAACTCCCGAGATTTGGAATTTTTTTCAAAGTGCTTACTTGTTTCGTTTCTACTTTCGAGACTTGAACTATTTTATTTAAATGATATATCTCGGGAAGTCTTATATTGTATTCTCGAAATGTGTTGTGTATGGCTCCTATTTGCACTTTATACTTGCACTAGCGAAACAGTGGAGTTTTGCTAACTCCCGAGTAATCGGGGGGTGGATATCTATATTGTGTCCAGGTACATGCAGGTTTTCGGGAGCAAGACACAGGATCGGTACGAGGAATGATGAAAGACGAATGATACTAATCACATGAAGGCCAGTTTTGGGTTCAGTTAGTCGAAGTCCATTGTATTGTCTTTTTCGCTGCCGTATTGTCTATGTTTTGAAGTATTTTACCCTTGCGTGGGTATGAGTCTGGATATGGTTATGTATTCTTGATTTTTAAGACAGTGACAAAAGACCAAATCGGTCTAATGGTTCGTGATTTTGTAGTGTCGGCATGTAATGTATTCTGTTGTTTTGATGTTTAGCCTGGCGGATCCTCACGGAGAGGGTCTACGGCGTGTAATATTCCCGGTTAGATTCTGGGGGTGTTACATTTATGGTATCGAGCTTAGGTTGCGGAAACCTAGGCTGTCGGGTCCAGTCGTGTATTGTTGGGTCTTGTCTTGTCAGATTGAGTCTGACTAATGTCGTGTCGCGACGCGTCATCTGGGATGTTGGTCGTGATTAGTATCATGGTGCAACCATCATCTTCGTGCGATCTGTGGATGTAAGTCTCCCTACTACATGTTGTACCACGAGCTATACGAGCCTGTGTGATTCTGTGTTACGTAGTAGTATTTGAAGGTGCATCATGAGTAAGTGACATATTTGTCGATTCTCGTTTTGTGCTAGAATGAAGAGTGAAATTGCTAAATGTATCCTTGTATGAACTGTTTTTCTTGCAAGAGTAACAACCTTGGAATTTTAAGTTTTTGAAAGGCTTTCGGGGAGTCGTAAATTTTTTTTAAAATGTTCTCCAAGGGAGAAAAAATTTTGATTTTTGTATGATGACCTCAAGGTCAAAATTTTTGAGACTTCAACTACCGATATTTCATTTTCTTCTCATACTATAAGTTTTCAAAACACGAGTTTTTAACTCAAATAAGGTCTACAAAATATACTCAAGACATGACTCTCGTTTGTAACTTTCCGGTATAATGAATGTTAGTCAGAAGATGTGTATTGATGATACTCTCGTTGTTGGGCAGTGGTGCCAGTTTTATGATTAAAATAGTAACGTGAATGTTGAGTCCATCGGTATGTATGTGTTGAGATAGTCCTCTTTATTGAGAAGTAAAATTTTTGTTTTTGTTGGATGATTTTCTCTTGATGGTTGCTTGTGAGATGTTATAATTATGTGAGTCGATGACATTTATACTCATATGTTGTTACTTATTTGTAACATTCGATTCTAGTATTACCTCATATATGTTTGCAATCGTATTGTCGATTAGAGCAGTTAGCACAGGCTTGGTACGAGGCTAACGTGCGCTAACGTGACATGTTTAGCGCACGCTAATCTTTGTTGTAACGCGCGCTAATCAGCATGGGCAGAGGCTATGGAACCGCATTTTTAGCCGTCAGGTCTATGTTCTGCAGTCAATCATCTTCGACGGTATTCTATGTGTGTTGTCTAGCGATGCAACTGTTGTGTGGGAATAAGTGTTAGGACTTTTTCTAGCGCTAGGTGATAATTGATTTTGTTTAAATTATGTCTGTTGTGTGTGTGTTCGAAAATGCCACCCTGAAAATTTCATAAAGTTTCGACGATTCGATTAATTGGCGGCTCTGTGCGTACTTTGAAAATTATTTAGAATTGGCGAGCCGGCCTCGGATTCTCAAATAAAACCTCGACAGTATTTGAAAGAGTTGTTTTAAAGTACATGTAGACATTTTGTAAAATATTACCGTCGTTGATTTTTGTGTAGTGTTGAGAGGATTTTCGAAAATGATTTTTGACGTATTGTTGTATTTTCAAATAATCCGAGTACATGATTTCAGAAATCTTTCACATCATAAAATCTTTATTTTCAAAAATCAATACAATTTTTATTTTCAACAATATACTGTGGAAGATAAAGAATCTTGCTCGATTTAAAACATCAAACTCGGGTTTAGAAAAGTTTTCTATACTGAGTCAGTTATCGTGCGTGATCTTGAATCACTCTATAATGATGACGTTTAAAAAAATATTGTTTTGCATGTGATGTCAAATTAGACGGTTAAAGCCCGTCATTTACGGGTTTTGATGAAACAAACCGAGGTACCAAAAATACTTTCAAGGTTTTATTTTCAATAGCACACAAATCCAAGGATTTCCAAATGAAATCATTTAAAAGGATACCTAGTAGATTTTCTTATTTAGTTGTTATCAATTACCTTATGTGTTATGTCGTGTTGGTTTGGTACTTTAGTATATTATTTTCGCGAAGTTGTACCATCGTATCGAGTGAGAATTCGCTTAGTATGTCTAGGGACAGAGGATACGGTCATGACCGCGGTATAGTTAGTCGTGGAGATCAGATGCGGGACCAAGAGGATATGGCTGGGAAAGTTGCTACTCCAGCACTTCATTCTCGTTGTTCAGGTTTTGGGGACGAAACCTCTTTTAAAGGTGATATGATGTAATATCCGCAATTTTCGATTTTTGGTAAATTTCTTTTTTTTTTGGCAGGAGTCCATTTTAACGGATCGCCCGTGACCGTTTCGTCCTTCTGTAAATGTTTCATTCTACACTTGTTAACATCCGAGTTCGTTTCGGTATCGTTTTGCTGAGTTCCGTGCTTTTTGGCGACTTTTCCATATTTGAGATCGATTCTTGCAAATCTTGTTCGAAATTGTTGTTCGTATTTCCCCATAAGTCCGTTTAACCTTGTTATACGTTTTGTGAAGTTCGGTTTGGTTATACGTTGTCTTATCGTGATGTTATAGGCGTTTGGACCATTTTGTAATTTCCCAAAGTTTTGGGGTGGTTGCCTTCGTATCGTCTTTCCCGATCTTCAAGTTATCGGAATCATGTGTCATCTAGAGTTGCTCTGCCTGGATTGTTTCATGTTTTAAGTTTCGGGATGAAACTTCTTTTAAGGAGGGTAGAATGTAATACCCGAGATTCTCGGTTCCAGTTATTTTTGAATTTTTGTCGATTGCACCGTTCATTTTGTTCTGTTGGCGATTTCTTGAGATTTTCCCCTATGTTGGGTACGGCACGATGTACCGTGTTGTGGTGTTCGTCGGGTACGACTTATCATTGCGTAAGTCGAGCTAATAGTATGTCTTGCTTTGTTATGTGTTCGTTTTCGATTTGGATCGTTGGTGTTGTCCGTTAGTGTTTCGTTGCATGTTGAATAATTATTGTTTTGTCGAGGAGTATCGTTTTTGTGCATTTGTTCGACTTTGTAAGATCACCACCGACGCTTATAAAGTCTAAAAATTCTGAAACTTTACAATGTGATAGAGCATCAAATTAGCTTTCCAATGGTTCAAACGGCGAGTCAATCGGAGTCTGGACGGAGAAGTTATGGTCATAATGACAAAGTCTACACTGTCAGAATACGGCCCTGGAAAACGACGTTGTTTACACCGTTTTCGCTGAGTCGTTTATAACACGGCGCTGGAATACGGCTCTAATTTGGGCCGTCTTCTGAGCCGTTTTGTCCAGTTGTATAAATAGGACAGTCGCGTTGTTCAGCCCATTTTCACTTCTCTATCTCGGTTTTTGGGCGATTTGATGGGGATTTCAATCCCTGAGTAGATTATCTTCATATTCTTGAAGTCTTGATCTCGTTTAACTACATCTAATCCCATTGTTCTTCGTCAGATTGAGGTAATTCTTCAAAAAAATCCTTTTTCAATTATTTTGGGGTTTTCCTTTTGATTTCAATTCTGGGTCGATTATGATGAATTAGTCATGTAATTCTTGTTGTATTGGTTGTAATCTACGGATTAATAACTCATTTATCGATTTCGTCTCACCCGTAACATGAGAACCCTTGTAGTTTCTTAGTGTCAATTGAGATTTCGTTTAGTGTTGTTGATTCGTAGCGGAGTTATTCTCGTAGTGATTGTGTTGTTATTGATTTCTCGCGAAGGTGGTCGGTTTTTGGGGCTGTTTCAGGGCTGTTTTGGGGCTCTTTCGGCCGAGCTGTTTCGGGGCTGTTTTGGGGCTGTTTCGGCCGAGCTGTTTCGGGACTGTTTTGGGGATGTTTCGGCCGAGCCGCTTTTGTCGGAGTATTCACAAATTGATTTCGAGGCAAGTATCTTGCCCATACATTACGTGTTTTGTGGATATAATGGTTGCTAATCGTCGATATGTGCTAAATAAATATTTATAACCATTTTTCAAAAGAATCAGTATATTTACCATCTTGGTTTTCGTAAAGGTGACCCGTGTGTGTCGGGAATTAATATGCTTAGTTGAATATGTGTGCTAGTATCGAGTATAGGATCACCTTACTTTCGTGTGATGTCATTATGTATGATTATGTCATCGGTAAATGTAAAGTGTAATTCTTTTGTCACATTATGTGCGTGGAGTCACGTGGTTATGGATGAATATGTGAGTTTGTGTGATATTGGTTGTGTCGTTCGGTGCTGTTGAGATCTTATGCTTCCTTGTGAATTGTTATAGTTCTGGGTCGTGAGTACGTGTTGGACAATATGACCATTCTAGTAAGGTACCTTGACTATATATTTTGTGTTTGACCTTTGAGAGTTGTGTTTTTCCATGGATGTGTTGTCGTTCTTCCACCCGGGGATGGCATGAGGCCTCTGGGGGCCGATACTAATGAGTACGGCCACGGAAGTGGACTTGGGTGTGTGTGTTGGTGTTCTTCCATCTGGGGACGGTTCGACGGGACCTCTGGGGGTTGATACTAACGGGTACGGCCGCGGAAGTGGTTTCCCACCCGGGGACGGTCCGACGGGGCCTCTGGGGGCCGATACTAATGGGTACGACCACGGGTTACCAGGTGTGATTTTTGGTGATGTTGATGTTGATGTTTTGATAACTACTGTGATATGTCCGGAGTATCACAATGTTTTATGCTCGGGGTCGAGATACATTATATATCGAGTCTTGGTGTTTGGCTAGAATGGCATAAGAATAATGTGTTATGTGTAATGTGTCCTTGTAAGTGAATTGCAGTGGATGATTGGGTCGTAGGCCCTGTGTTTTGTGATCGAAATGGTTGGGCCGTGGACCCCGTGTTTTGTTAATGGATTTGCATTTTGGAAAATGAACTTTGGGGGTATGACCCTAAGTGGCTTTCGAGGAATTAAGAACTTTTCAATTTCTAATGTTTTCAAAACTCCCGAGATTTGGAATTTTTTTCAAAGTGCTTACTTGTTTCGTTTCTACTTTCGAGACTTGAACTATTTTATTTAAATGATATATCTCGGGAAGTCTTTTATTGTATTCTCGGAATGTGTTGTGTATGGCTCTTATTTGCACTTTATACTTGCACTAGCGAAACAATGGAGTTTTGCTAACTCCCGAGTAATCGGGGGGTGGATATCTGTATTGTGTCCAGGTACATGCAGGTTTTCGGGAGCAAGACACAAGATCGGTACGAGGAATGATGAAAGACGAATGATACTAATCACATGAAGGCCAGTTTTGGGTTCAGTTAGTCGAAGTCCATTGTATTATCTTTTTCGCTGCCGTATTGTCTATGTTTTGAAGTATTTTACCCTTGCGTGGGTATGAGTCTGGATAGGGTTATGTATTCTTGATTTTTAAGACAGTGACAAAAGACCAAATCGGTCTAATGGTTCGTGATTTTACCGTGTCGGCATGTAATGTATTCTGTTGTTTTGATGTTTAGCCTGGCGGATCCTCACGGAGAGGGTCTGCGGCGTGTAATATTCCCGGTTAGATTCTGGGGGTGTTACATTTATGGTATCGGAGCTTAGGTTGCGGAAACCTAGGCTGTCGGGTCCAGTCGTGTATTGTTGGGTCTTGTCTTGTCAGATTGAGTCTGACTAATGTTGTGTCGCGACGCGTCATCTGGGATGTTGGTCGTGATTAGTATCATAGTGCAACCATCATTTTCGTGCGATCTGTGGACGTAAGTCTCCCTACTACATGTTGTACCACGAGCTATACGAGCCTGTGTGATTCTGTGTTACGTAGTAGTATTTGAAGGTGCATCGTGAGTAAGTGACATATTTGTCGATTCTCGTTTTGTGCTAGAATGAAGAGTGATATTGCTAAATGTATCCTTGTATGAACTGTTTTTCTTGCAAGAGTAACAACCTTGGAATTTTAAGTTTTCGAAAGGCTTTCGGGGAGTCGTAAATTTTTTTTAAAATGTTCTCCAAGGGAGAAAAAATTTTGATTTTTGTATGATGACCTGAAGGTCAAAATTTTTGAGACTTCAACTACTGATATTTCATTTTCTTCTCATACTATAAGTTTTCAAAACACGAGTTTTTAACTCAAATAAGGTCTACAAAATATACTCAAGACATGACTCTCGTTTGTAACTTTCCGGTATAATGAATGTTAGTCAGAAGATATGTATTGATGATACTCTCGTTGTTGGGCAGTGGTGCCAGTTTTATGATTAAAATAGTAACGTGAATGTTGAGTCCATCGGTATGTATGTGTTGAGATAGTCCTCTTTATTGAGAAGTAAAATTTTTGTTTTTGTAGGATGATTTTCTCATGATGGTTGCTTGTGAGATGTTATAATTATGTGAGTCGATGACATTTATACTCATATGTTGTTACTTTTGGAACATTCGATTCTAGTATTACCTCATATATGTTTGCAATCGTATTGTCGATTAGAGCAGTTAGCACAGGCTTGGTACGAGGCTAACGTGCGCTAACGTGACATGTTTAGCGCACGCTAATCTTTGTTGTAACGCGCGCTAATCAGCATGGGCAGAGGCTATGGAACCGCATTTTTAGCCGTCAGGTCTATGTTCTGCAGTCAATCATCTTCGACGGTATTCTATGTGTGTTGTCTAGCGATGAAACTGTTGTGTGGGAATAAGTGTTAGGACTTTTTCTAGCGCTAGGTGATAATTGATTTTGTTTAAATTATGTCTGTTGTGTGTGTGTGTTCGAAAATGCCACCCTGAAAATTTCATAAAGTTTCGACGATTCGATTAATTGGCGGCTCTGTGCGTACTTTGAAAATTATTTAGAATTGGCGAGCCGGCCTCGGATTCTCAAATAAAACTTCGACAGTATTTGAAGGAGTTGTTTTAAAGTACATGTAGACATTTTGTAAAATATTACCGTCGTTGATTTTTGTGTAGTGTTGAGAGGATTTTCGAAAATGATTTTTGACGTATTGTTGTATTTTCAAATAATCCGAGTACATGATTTCAGAAATCTTTCACATCATAAAATCTTTATTTTCAAAAATCAATACAATTTTTATTTTCAACAATATACTGTGGAAGATAAAGAATCTTGCTCGATTTAAAACATCAAACTCGGGTTTAGAAAAGTTTTCTATACTGAGTCAGTTATCGTGCATGATCTTGAATCACTCTATAATGATGACGTTTAAAAAAATATTGTTTTGCATGTGATGTCAAATTAGATGGTTAAAGCCCGTAGTTTACGGGTTTTGATGAAACAAACCGAGGTACCAAAAATACTTTCAAGGTTTTATTTTCAATAGCGCACGAATCCAAGGATTTCCAAATGAAATCATTTAAAAGGATACCTCGTGGATTTTCTTATTTAGTTGTTATCAATTACCTTATGTGTTATGTCATGTTGGTTTGGTACTTTAGCATATTATTTTCGCGAAGTTGTGCCATCGTATCGAGTGAGAATTCACTTAGTATGTCTAGGGACAGAGGATACGGTCGTGACCGCGGTATAGTTAGTCGTGGAGATCAGATGCGGGACCAAGAGGATATGGCTGGGAAAGTTGCTACTCCAGCACTTCATTCTCGTTGTTTAGGTTTTGGGGACAAAACCTCTTTTAAAGGTGATATGATGTAATATCCGCAATTTTCGATTTTTGGTAAATTTCTTTTTTTTTGGCAGGAGTCCATTTTAACGGATCGCCCGTGACCGTTTCGTCCTTCTGTAAATGTTTCATTCTACACTTGTTAACATCCGAGTTCGTTTCGGTATCGTTTTGCTGAGTTCCGTGCTTTTTGGCGACTTTTCCACATTTGAGATCGATTCTTGCAAATCTTGTTCGAAATTGTTGTTCGTATTTCCCCGTAAGTCCGTTTAACCTTGTTATACGTTTTGTGAAGTTCGGTTTGGTTATACGTTGTCTTATCGTGATGTTTTAGGCGTTTGGACCATTTTGTAATTTCCCAAAGTTTTGGGGTGGTTGCCTTCGTATCGTCTTTCCCGATCTTCAAGTTATCGGAATCATGTGTCATCTACAGTTGCTCTGCCTGGATTGTTTCATGTTTTAAGTTTCGGGACGAAACTTCTTTTAAGGAGGGTAGAATGTAATACCCGAGATTCTCGGTTCCAGTTATTTTTGAATTTTTGTTGATTGCACCGTTCATTTTGTTCTGTTGGCGATTTCTTGAGATTTTCCCCTATGTTGGGTACGACACGATGTACCGTGTTGTGGTGTTCGTCGGGTACGACTTATCATTGCGTAAGTCGAGCTAATAGTATGTCTTGCTTTGTTATGTGTTCGTTTTCGATTTGGATCGTTGGTGTTGTCTGTTAGTGTTTCGTTGCATGTTGAATAATTATTGTTTTGTCGAGGAGTATCGTTTTTGTGCATTTGTTCGACTTTGTAAGATCACCACCGGCGCTTATAAAGTCTAAAAATTCTGAAACTTTACAATGTGATAGAGCATCAAATTAGCTTTCCAATGGTTCAAACGGCGAGTCAATCGGAGTTCGGACGGAGAAGTTATGGTCATAATGACAAAGTCTACACGGTCAGAATACAGCCCTGGAAAACGACGCTGTTTACACCGTTTTCGCTGAGTCGTTTATAACACCGCGCTGGAATACGGCTCTAATTTGGGCCGTGTTCTGAGCCGTTTTGTCCAGTTGTATAAATAGGACAGTCGCGTTGTTCAGCCCATTTTCACTTCTCTCTCTCGGTTTTTGGGCGATTTGATGGGGATTTCAATCCCTGAGTAGATTATCTTCATATTCTTGAAGTCTTGATCATGTTTAACTACATCTAATCCATTGTTCTTCGTCGGATTGAGGTAATTCTTCAAAAAAATCCTTTTTCAACTATTTTGGGGTTTTCCTTTTGATTTCAATTCTGGGTCGATTATGATGAATTAGTCATGTAATTCTTGTTGTATTGGTTGTAATCTACGGATTAGTAACTCGTTTATCGATTTCGTCTCACCCGTAACATGATTTTGGCTTTCTTGGAACGAACCCTTGAACCCTTGTAGTTTCTTAGTGTCAATTGAGATTTCGTTTAGTGTTGTTGATTCGTAGCGGAGTTATTCTCGTAGTGATTGTGTTGTTATTGATTTCTCGCGAAGGTGGTCGGTTTTGGGTACATTTGGCTGTTTGGGGCTCTTTCGGCCGAAATTTGTTTGGGAAATTTGTTTCGGCCGATTGTTCGGGGCTTGTTTTGGGGATGTTTCGGCCGAGCCGCTTTTGTCGGAGTATTCACAAATTGATTTCGAGGCAAGTATCTTGCCCATACATTACGTGTTTTGTGGATATAATGGTTGCTAATCGTCGATATGTGCTAAATAAATATTTATAACCATTTTTCAAAAGAATCAGTATATTTACCATCTTGTTTTCGTAAAGGTGACCCGTGTGTGTCGAGTATATTTACCATCTTGTTTTCGTCGATATGTGCTAAATAAATATGCTTAGTTGAATATGTGTGCTAGTATCGAGTATAGGATCACCTTACTTTCGTGTGATGTCATTATGTATGATTATGTCGTCGGTAAATGTAAAGTGTAATTGTTTTGTCACATTATGTGTGTGGAGTCACGTGGTTATGGATGAATATGTGAGTTTGTGTTATATTGGTTGTGTCGTTCGGTGCTGTTGAGATCTTGTGCTTCCTTGTGAATTGTTATAGTTCTGGGTCGTGAGTACGTGTTGGACAATATGACCATTCTAGCAAGGTACCTTGACTATATATTTTGTGTTTGACCTTTGAGAGTTGTGTTTTTCCATGGATGTGTTGTCGTTCTTCCACCCGGGGATGGCATGAGGCCTCTGGGGGCCGATACTAATGGGTACGGCCACGGAAGTGGACTTGGGTGCGTGTGTTCGTGTTCTTCCACCTGGGGACGGTTCGACGGGACCTCTGGGGGCCGATACTAATGGGTACGGCCGCGGAAGTGGTTTCCCACCCGGGGACGGTCCGACGGGGCCTCTGGGGGCCGATACTAATGGGTACGACCACGGGTTACCAGGTGTGATTTTTGGTGATGTTGATGTTGATGTTTTGGTAACTACTGTGATATGTCTGGAGTATCACA
The DNA here is from genome assembly GCA_033398695.1 of Orobanche coerulescens. Lineage (NCBI taxonomy): Eukaryota > Viridiplantae > Streptophyta > Magnoliopsida > Lamiales > Orobanchaceae > Orobanche > Orobanche coerulescens. Next base: position 73,336,689 of record CM065806.1, read on the forward strand.
ATGTTTTATGCTCGGGGTCGAGATACATTATATATCGAGTCTTGGTGTTTGGCTAGAATGGCATAAGAATAATGTGTTATGTGTAATGTGTCCTTGTAAGTGAATTGCAGTGGATGATTGGGTCGTAGGCCCTGTGTTTTGTGATCGAAATGGTTGGGCCGTGGACCCCGTGTTCTGTTAATGGATTTGCATTTTGGAAAATGAACTTTGGGGCTGTGACCCTAAGTGGCTTTCGAGGAATTAAGAACTTTTCAATTTCTAATGTTTTCAAAACTCCCGAAATTTGGAATTTTTTTCAAAATGCTTACTTGTTTCGTTTCTACTTTCAAGACTTGAACTATTTTATTTAAATGATATATCTCGGGAAGTCTTTCGTTGTATTCTCAGAATGTGTTGTGTTTGGCTCGTATTTGCACTTTATACTTGCACTAGCGAAACAGTGGAGTTTTGCTAACCCCCGAGTAATCGGGGGGTGGATATCTGTATTGTGTCCAGGTACATGCAGGTTTTTGGGAGCAAGAAACAGGATCGGTACGAGGAATGATGAAAGACGAATGATACTAATCATATGAAGGCCAGTTTTGGGTTCAGTTAGTCGAAGTCCATTGTATTGTCTTTTTCGCTGCCGTATTGTCTATGTTTTGAAGTATTTTACCCTTGTATGGGTATGAGTCTGGATAGGGTTATGTATTCTTGATTTTTAAGAAAGTGAAAAAAGACCAAATCGGTCTAATGGTTCGTGATTTTGCCGTGTCGGCATGTAATGCATTATGTTGTTTCGATGTTTAGCCTGGCGGATCCTCACGGAGAGGGTCTGTGGCGTGTAATATTCCCGGTTAGATTCTGGGGGTGTTACACTTTCATCTTCACTAGTAGTTGGGATACGTCGAAATCCTTGGGGGTCAACTTCATCTTCACTAGTAGTTGTGGTACTACCATAATAGATGTAACACACCAAAGCCGGCGGTTATTACAGTGTCGTGAATCTCCTACTGGGACCCATCAGGCGAATCACAGTACAATAATCAACATAACATAATTATAGTGCCGAACCACATTATGCTACCAAATACTCCGATGAGGAGTTTATACATACATTCTGGCTAACATGAGCCATACAATCCAGGATCGAAAAAATACAAGTATATTCCATATGAAGATGGATATACCGAAATAATACAAATATAGAAGAATAAATATGCAGCAGAAATGAAAAGAAATACATCCAGAAGCAATAAGACTCGAGCCCTTAACTAGTATCCTTGAGAATCTTCGAAGTACCTTGTTTTTCCTATACCTTAGCCTTCCCGCGACCTAAAATATGATAAAAACAATATATTTCGCCCAAAACCATAGGACCAGTCACAAGTTCGATTATAATCTCCAATCGTCGAACACATACAATCAAGTGTGATTCATCCAGATTATAACCCAATCTCATTGAAAACATATGTAATCAGACATGTTGTATGAGGATGGCGCCACACTACGCACGAGATGAAAATGTGTTTGTGCACAAGCTATCAACGAGTATCCATCGAATACATGTGTCATCTTGTACCTAATTAGTCTCACGAAATAACCATCTCGTGTGCACAGTCCAATGTGAGGTCAACTACCAAAACACGACCTTATATGTATCCGACATCAAAATCCTACACATACCAACCAACACGCTAGTGTGACCTGGGATGCCACAAGATAAAAAAAGTGATATTGAAATTGAATAATGACTTATCAATTCCCAACAAGGGACCAAACGAGTCAAAGACCGAATTACGAGTCTAACGAAGATCAAATCAACTCATCGAAGCGCAACGAGGGTATAAATAAGACTCAGAACTATTGTTCCTCAATGTATGATCGACAAGATCAATAACAACATTATTGTGATTTTAAATTCACAAAGTATAAACGTACGTAAAACGTGTAACACCCCCAGGATATCCGAGGTATATTACAGCGCCGTGAATCCCTATATGGGACCCACCAGGCTGAACAGCATCATACACAACGACTCACAGAAACGATAAGATAACACCACGTCATAAAGACGCAAAACAGAACAATCCACCCGGTTCAACCGGTCAATAGAACATCATCATCCAACACAACATAAACACAACAATACAATCTGGACGAACAAGAACTCTTAAGTACTCGAGTACAGCTATTAGTTCAAAAGCCATAAAAGATGAAAAGACAACAAGACATTAAGACATCTCTTATGCACAATCATCACGCATGGCCATCATCCGTGTACTGGTCCAGCGCCCGCTCGTCCCGATGAACCCGACTGAAATTCATAAAACGAATTTCCCCAAAACGGGTCCCAGAGGGGTTAGCAATTACGCTAGTACAAGTAACCAGATGAACAACTTACATCTTACACATATAGTATTGCATGCAATAAAGAAAACCGTTCAAAGCACTCATTTCCGGAAATGCCAATATCAAATCACATTTGTAAAATGCACCACAATTAACCGTCGATCCACACCTCCGTGGACCCCTACCGAGACCCCGTCGGATCTAACCCGTAGTGGTTAAAAGCAAAGCTCGTCGATCCACACCTCCGTGGACCCCTACCGAGACCCCGTCGAGTCTAACCCGTAGTGAGCATACACACACACACAAATTTCTCATACAAAACTACTATGCCAAGATTGTAAGTTCATAAGGATACTTGCCTCGATTAATGAGCGGTGACGCGAGCGGAGCGGAAGAATCAAGCACGACCGTGAGGAACCGAGCGGATGAACCTAACGATTCGAACAACACAATCACAACCAACTCTAGACGATTACGGAAAAGGAATACACCCGGAAACCCGCCTACGATTCATGTATATTCATACAAAAATAACAACGAGGCGGACCACAACCAAACCCTCTCGATTCCATAAAAATCCACAAAATATCCATGAATCCGTAGGAAAACTAAAGATACTAACAATATCAATCGTATACATCATGAATCCACCAACGAAACGGGCGAATCGGAAGAAAAACCCAAAACCCCCAAATTAATCGAAATAGGGTTTTAGAGCATTACCTTGGAAGATTCGAGTACTAAGATCCGTAGAACGCGCGTTAGATTGATTATCCGAGCCTCACAACCGAAAAGAAATGATGAAAATCGACCCCGGATGAAGAACTCTCTCCCTCTCTAACTCTCTCTCGCGACTCGGTGGAAAAAATGGGAAAGAATGAGTACATTCACGCTCAAAACCACATTTATAGTGCAACACGGCAGAACCTATCGGCGGCCTATCTACTGATAGGCTAACCGATACCCCTACGGGATGCCGTGAGAGAGTCTATCGACCCCCTTTTCGGCCGAAAGGCTCTTGGAAGTTCGAAGGTGAAGAAATTTACATATCGGCCGGCCTATCGGCCGATAGGCCCAACCGATACCCATACAGAGTGCCGGCGGTAGAGTCTATCGGCCCCCTATCGGCGAAAGGCTCTGGGAGTGCTCGGCCAAAAGCTGAAACGACCATAACTCTCTCGTCCGACTCCGATTGACTCACCGTTTGAACCATTGGAAAGCTAACTCGATGATCTATAATATTGCAAAGATTTATAATTTTTGGAGTCACCAAAAATTAATGGTGATCTAACAAAGTCGAACTCATATGAGGAAAGTTGAAACAACGAACAATAACGAGAATACAAATTCAACAGTTGACAGGGAGACCCTCCTGAAAGATACATGAGGGTCACTATGACCGAGAAATATACCCAAAAATGAAAATACAAGGGGAAGAAAATACCGGATATTACATTCTACCCCTCTAAAAATAAGTTTCGTCCCGAAACTTAAGAAACAAACAACTCCGGGTACCTAGCACGCATGCTATCCTCGGTTTCCCAAGTTGCCTCCTCGACACCGTGTCTCGACCACTGAACTTTGACCAAAGGGATGGTCTTATGCCTTAGTCGTTTCTCACGATGCTCCAAAATCTTCAAAGGACGCTCCTCAAAAGTAATATCTTCAGCAATATCAACCTCGCCATAATCGATGACGTGACTAGGATCCGGAACATATTTCCTCAACTGGGAAACATGAAAAATGCTATGAACATGACTCAAGGCTGGAGGTAACGCCAAACGGTACGCTAATTCACCGACTCGCTCGAGAATCTCAAAGGGTCCAATAAATCTCGGGCTCAGCTTTCCTTTCTTCCCAAAACGAAAAACTCCCTTCGTCGGCGACACCTTTAGCAAAACGTGGTCTCCCACCTCGAATTCCAAAGGTCGACGACGGACGTCGGCATATGACTTCTGTCGACTCTGGGCAGTCAACATCCGTTCTCGAATTAACTCTATCTTCCGCCTCGTCTCTAAAACGACATCCGGCTCGGTCCCGACTAAATCGGACGCCTCATTCCAACAAATCGGCGATCGACATCGTCGCCCATAAAGTGCCTCATACGGTGCCATCCGAATCGACGCGTGCCAACTATTGTTGTACGTGAATTCGATCAATGGCAAATGCTCCTCCCAATCACTACTCCAATCGAGGGCACAAGCACGCAACATGTCCTCGAATGTCTGGATAGTGCGTTCGAATCCATCCGATCGGGATGAAAAGAGGTACTCAAACGCAACCGGGTACCTAACGCCTTATGCACCGCTTTGCGGAAGTGCGATACAAAACGGCCGTCACGATCCGAAACAATAGACTTGAGTACCGTGAAGTCTCACGATCTGCGCAATAAACACACGAGCTAACTTCTCCGGGCCCCAAGTGTCCTTGATGCCCGAGAAAATGTGCCGACTTGGTCGAGCGATCAACAATCACCCATACCATATTCATGCCCGACCTCGATCTCGGCAAACTCGTGAAATCCATCGATATATCTTCCCATTTCCATTCCGGACGGAAGTGACCAATAACCCAACCGGTCGGCGATGCTCGATTTTGACCTGTGGCAAGTCAAACATCTCGCCACAAGCGTGCGACTTCCTCCTTCATATCATTCCACGAAGTTCCTCCTCGAGTCCTTGTACATCTTACTCGTACTGGGATGAACGGAATAAGGTGTAGCATGGGCCTCCCGTAAAATACTCGCCTCAACTCGAGTCGTTCGGCACACAAAGCCGACTCGGAATCTCAAAACGCCATCCTCGTGAATCACAAACCCGGAGACTTTCCTTTAAGGACGTTCTCTCGGATTTGAGTAATCATCGGATCCTCTAATTGCTTGATTTAATTTCATCGATCAAAGACAGCGAAATTTCTAAGGCACAAAGTTGCCCGACAGATCCAGCGGCAAAACCTCAACATCTAACCCGATCAAAGCCCGCCGAAGCTCGGGAGGCGTAAGGACCTCAAGCGTTCGCAACGCAATCGGTTTCCGACTCAAGGCGTCGGCCACGACATTCGCCTTACCGGATGATAAAGGATTTCGAGGTCATAATCCTTAATCAACTCTAACCACCTCCTCTGCCTCATATTCAACTCTCGGAGTAAATATGTACTTGAGACTTTTATGATCGGTAAAAATCGACATGCGAGCCGAAAAGATAGTGACGCCAAATCTTGAGTGCAAAGACAACCGCTAACTCCAAATCGTGAGTAGGGTAGTTAAGCGCATACGGCCTCAAGCTGTCTCGACGCATAGGCAATGGTCTTGCCGTCTTTGCATCAATACGCACCCAAGACCCTGACCCGAAGCATCGCTAAAAACGGCGAAACCCTCGTTGCCACATGGCAATGCCAAAACCGGAGCTGAAGTCAACCGCTTCTTCAGCTCCTCAAAACTCGACTGCCTCTCATCGGTCCAGACGAACTTCTCGGATTTCTGGAGCAACTGTGTAAGTGGTCGGGCCAGTTTCGAGAAACCCTCGACAAACCTACGGTAGTAGCCAACCAAACCCAAGAAACTACGGACCTCCTTCACATTTGTGGGCGATGCCCAATCCAACACTGCCTCAATTTTCTGCGGATCTACACGAACCCCCTCGGCTGAAATCACGTGACCCAAAAACATCACTTCCTTCAGTAACTCACATTTCGAGAACTTCGCATAGAGTTGCTCGGCCCTCAAAATGTCTAACACTATCCGCAAATGATGGGCATGCTCTTCCTCGTTCCTCGAATAAATAAGAATATCGTCAATGAAGACGACGACACACTTATCCAAATACTCGATAAAGACTTTGTTCATCAACTGCATGAACACCGCCGGCACGTTAGTTAACCCGAAAGGCATAACTACAAACTCATAATGTCCGTATCTCGTCCGAAAAGCCGTTTTCGGTACATCGGACTCCCTCACCCGGAGCTGATAGTACCCCGATCTCAAATCGATCTTCGAGAATACCGCAGCTCTCGCAATCGGTCGAACAAGTCGTCAATCCTTGGCAAAGGATACTTGTTCTTGATGGTCACCTTGTTTAGTTCGCGATAGTCGATACACAAACGTAGCGAACCATCCTTCTTTCGCACAAACAGGACCGGTGCGCCCCAAGGCGAGGCGCTCGGTCGAACATACCCCGACTCAAGAAGCTCACTCAACTGCTTCTTCAACTCGGACATCTCTGAAGGTGCCATGCGATAGGGTGCCTTCGAAATAGGAGCCGCACCCGGCTCTAACTCTATAGCGAACTCGACCTCACGATCCGGTGGCAATCCCGGTAACTCGTCAGGTAAAACTTCAGGGAATTCATTAACGTCTGGAATCGACGAAAGCTAGACTCCACCATCCCACGCCTTCAAGGCATAGCACCAATTACCGATACTTCCCTTACGCAGGAGTTTAATCGCCTTCAAGGCGTTAATAACGAAGTTTCGCTTCCCCTCTTTCGCCCGCGAAAAAGTGCTCAGTGCCGTCCTCGGCTAACATAGTGATGACTCTCGTGCGGTAGTTCATGATCGCACCATGCCGCTCGAGCTCATCACCAAGGATCAAATCCTCACCCTCGATACTCACAACAATAAGATTAGAGGGCCAAGTCCTCTCACAAATAAGCACGAGCAGTCTCGAACCTCCGATCACCAACGATCCTATCACCGCTAGGAAGCTTAACGATGAAGGGCTCACAAGGTGTCAAACGGTCGAGACTCAAGCGCACACAATCCGGAGATATAAACGAATGCGTAGCACCGGAATCGAAAAGCACACCGACGGGATGAGAAAGAATATAAACGGTACTGCCGCTACGGTAGCCATTTGGATCATCGGCTCTCCGCATCTCATAGACACGCGGGTGGGCGGAGCCAACACTAGAAGCTCCCCCTTAGAGGCTGAACCCGACCTCTTCCCGACTAGCACTCGGCGGAGACGAGGAGCAAGCGATCTCGATTCACACTTGGTTCCCTAGGCGCTGGAATGGAAGCCCGGGCACCAAGAATTTTCTCCCTCTCGGCCTGACGGCCTTGTGGCCGGTGGCCACATTGATTACACGTCGGCAAAGGGCTCAAACAAGTACGACCGATGTGGCCCGTACGACCACAATTGAAACACTTCACATCACGGAAAGGAGCACCGGTAGTTCCACGAGGACCCCAGTGAACGAGCTGGACCACCGCCGGCGGGAAGGTAGCATTGGGATCTCTGTGACCCCCACTCTTGTGGCCCGAAAAGTTCAGCGGACTTACGCTTCTTACTCTCGCGGGCCGCCTCACTTGCCATCACCGACATATCATAAGCAAGGGCCCTACTCTGATAATCCTTCAATGTAGTGCATACGAGCCCCGACATATAGTCCCGAATCGGCAACTTCATCCGTCTGGAGAAATGGAAAATCTTGTCACTCTCCTCGACAACTTGGGTCTTCACATAACCCAACTCCTTATTAAAATCGGCAATGGCTTGAGCTACGGGGATATCCCGTGGTTGAGCATCATAAAAAGCATGTACCCGAGCCTGTCCGATCGCCACGGGCAATATTCGGTCTCCATCAACTCTTGAAACTCAGCCCACGAAGCAGCATGGTCTTTGGGCCCAACGGCCTCCCACCAATCCGTAGCGTCCCCCGTGAGAAAGTATTGAGCAATAGGGACTCTACGTTCCTCGGGACAGTTAGTGGCAACGAAGACCTTAGATATCTCCTTAATCCACCCTTCCCAGCCCATCGGGTCCGAAGCTCAGCCGAGGAGGAGGATGCATCTTGATGACATCTTGGAGCCAACGGTCCGCTCCTCCCGATTAGCGTAGGCACGATCCGGGTTACGAACCGCCCGAGCTATCGCGCCATTTGGTTCACCATCATTTGCATAACGGCCGCGATACCAAGATCGGCACGCTCGAGAAGAAGCATGGCTATGACGGTCGCCGATCTGCCGGCTCAAGATCGTGGCGTGGCCGCCCCACCGGCTGCCCCACGTCCCGGCCGCGTCCACGACCACGACCGCGACCACGACCTCTTCCAAGATCCATCTGGAGTTAAATAAGTAGCAAAAGCCATACGAGGGTAAGTACGAGAGAAGAACAATCACAAGTCGAGAATCAAAGGTACGATGCAAGGAAATAATGAACAGAGGAAGGAAAACTTACGGACCTTTGGTAGTAGGAATCATGGCGGCGTGACGATGATGTGCAAAACAAACACCACAAGACCCAATAAACCGACAAGCCTAGGTATCCATAAACCTAGAGCTCGATACCATTTTCTCGTAACACCCCGGGATATCCGAGGTATATTACAGCGCCGTGAATCCCTATATGGGACCCACCAGCCGAACAAGATCATACACAACGACTCACGAAGCGATAAGATAACACCACGTCATAAAGACGCAAGCAGAACAATCCACCCGGTTCAATTGGCCAATAGAACATCATCATCCAACACAACATAAACACAACAATACAATCTGGACGAACAAGAACTCTTAAGTACTCGAGTACAGCTATTAGTTCAAAAGCCATAAAAGATGAAAAGACAACAAGACATTAAGACATCTCTTATGCACAATCATCACGCATGGCCATCATCCGTGTCTTGGTCCAGCAGCTCGTCCGATGAACGACTGAAATTCATAAAACGAATTTCCCCAAAACGGGTCCCCAGAGGGGTTAGCAATTACGCTAGTACAAGTAACCAGATGAACAACTTACATCTTACACATATAGTATTGCATGCAATAAAGAAAACCGTTCGAAAGCACTCATTTCCGGAAATGCCAATATCAAATCACATTTGTAAAATGCACCACAATTAACCGTCGATCCACACCTCCGTGGACCCCTACCGAGACCCCGTCGGATCTAACCCGTAGTGGTTAAAAGCAAAGCTCGTCGATCCACACCTCCGTGGACCCCTACCGAGACCCCGTCGAGTCTAACCCGTAGTGAGCATACACACACACACAAATTTCTCATACAAAACTACTATGCCAAGATTGTAAGTTCATAAGGATACTTGCCTCGATTAATAGACGGTGACGCGAACGGAACGGAAGAATCAAGCACGACCGTGAGGAACCGACGGATGAACCTAACGATTCGAACAACACAATCACAACCAACTCTAGACGATTACGGAAAAGGAATACACCCGGAAACCCGCCTACGATTCATGTATATTCATACAAAAATAACAACGAGGGCGGACCACAACCAAACCCTCTCGATTCCATAAAAATCCACAAAATATCCATGAATCCGTAGGAAAACTAAAGATACTAACAATATCAATCGTATACATCATGAATCCACCAACGAAACGGAACGAATCGGAAGAAAAACCCAAAACCCCCAAATTAATCGAAATAGGGTTTTAGAGCATTACCTTGGAAGATTCGAGTACTAAGATCCGTAGAACGCGCGTTAGATTGATTATCCGAGCCTCACAACCGAAAAGAAATGATGAAAATCGACCCCCGGATGAAGAACTCTCTCCCTCTCTAACTCTCTCTCGCGACTCGGTGGAAAAATGGGAAAGAATGAGCTGTTCACGCTCAAAACCACATTTATAGTTCAACACAAAGAGAACTATCGGCCGGCCTATCGGCCGACAGCTAACCGATACCCCTACGGGATGCCGTGAGAAGTCTATCGACCCCCTTTTCGGCCGAAAGGCTACTTGGAAGTTCGAAGGTGAAGAAATTTACATATCGGCCGGCCTATCGGCCGATAGCCCAACCGATACCCATACAGTGCCGGCGGAGAGTCTATCGGCCCCCTATCGGCCGAAAGGCTCCTGGGAGTGCTCGGCCAAAAACTGAAACGACCATAACTCTCTCGTCCGGACTCCGATTGACTCACCGTTTGAACCATTGGAAAGCTAACTCGATGATCTATAATATTGCAAAGATTTATAATTTTTGGAGTCACCAAAAATTAATGGTGATCTAACAAAGTCGAACTCATATGAGGAAAGTTGAAACAACGAACAATAACGAGAATACAAATTCAACAGTTGACAGGAAGAACATACTGAAAGATACATGAGGGTCACTATGACCGAGAAATATACCAAAAATGAAAATACAAGGGAAAGAAAAATACCGGATATTACAAAACGTACAACATATATAACATATATTATCATCATAACCAGGCAAGAATTCACTTACCTCAATACAGGAGACAAAAGAAATGGTCCTGCTAGATCCAAACATCCTCCAACGATACGAACAAACGAACTCAGTCATCACCCGAGCATCCATGAATGAAATATAATTCATTCAATAATGCAATTACACAATACCATTACTGAATTCAACGTAATAGGTATCCTTGATTCGACATAAATCGATCAAACTACTCAAACTATAAGAATTACCAAGAACTCTTATCCAACTCCACGTTAATTTTGATAGTATCACTCTATATTACCTTAATTAACTAGAGAACATTGTAGACACCTCAAATACAATGTTTAATACTCAAATCACAATAATCAATATTTAAATGAATATTATAATTTAATAATAACTTAAATCAATATTAACTAAATATTTTGATTATCATTACGTAATCAAAGAAATATTTACCCAAGTCTAAATCATCATCGTTCATGAATTCGATATCATAATCAAATCTTATATATCGAAAATAAGAATTTTATTAATTATACTTAAATTCATATCTTGATTTTAAACAATTCTGTCAAAATAATCATAAACATAACAAATTAAAAACTCGATTATTCACTATCTCGCTAATTTAGGAATAATTTCCAAAATTTTATTCAAGTCTAAATGCAAAGATTGATTATTTCAATTAGATATTGATTTATTTCAATTATCAATTAAATGTATAGTATCTTTGACCATTTCAAAGATTAATTTGAACTTCTAATAATCATTTACATTTGTACTTTAAATCTTATCAATTTATTTACATCTTAATAATTATCCACTTGATGAATATTCGACTAAATTATTATTACCGAGATAATTTCAAAAGGCCAAAATTATAAACTTAAAATTCAAAATATCTTCTTAATTTTTAAACATTAAATAACTAAATATTTTATGAAATAATAAGCCAATAAAACTGAAGTTCCTAGGTATTAGGAATTTATAACGTTTTTAATGGAATCAATAATCCTTTCTAAAATAGATAAAAATTACCAAACTACAATTAATATGTAGTTTGAACACCTACCTCGAATTAATATTTTAGAACGGTGGAAGCGCACATCTTCTAGTCGAAAATTAACAAAAATACCTCTTAGGTGATTCGTTGGACAGTTGGTGGAGTTGATTTGGAAAATTTGCCCCGGCTCGCCGGAAAATCACTGATTATCACAAGGAGAACTTACTCGTATCGGAACTACATAAGAGAGGTTTTACAGAAGAGAACCTTATCTACAAAGTGCTTGAAGTTGGATGCAAAACGAAGGTCGGTTAGGGGTCTATTTATAGCCCCAAAATGTGGTCCTCACTCAACAATGCGGTATGAAACGCAGCCATATGTCAGCGGGCCTGTCGTCATGTTTTGTGTCAAAATAAAATGGCGAAGATAAAATAAAAGAAATCATACCCTCATAGTCCTTTGATAATTTTATCTTAATGGAAAAGCCCGAGACAAGCTTTGATAGTTCCCCAGCAACGAAAACCTCCTTTTTTTTGTATCACCAACACTAATATGAATCCAATTCGTTTAGGCTTGATAAATGATTCAACACAAAATATGCCGAGTGTCTCTATGTCACCACATGGCAAATATTGATCGGAAAAATTCTATATCAATTCGTTCTCTAAGAATACAACTAGGAATTGATATAATATTTTTCTTCTCTTCTTTTCTTCATTTTCTTTCACTCTAAGATGAACAAGAAGTTGGAAAAAATTTCTCTCCTCCCTCTCTTCTCACTTTGGAATTGTACTTCCTTGTGTGTGTTGTTTTGTTTTTATAACATGATTTGATTAGATATCAAATTATGATAATCTTGATTTCTTTTGTCAACATGTTAAAACAAATCAAAACTCAGCCCACACCAAATTAAGACAAATCAAGACAATCACATGGAAGGTGAGGGGGAGATATGGGCGGCCCACACTATAAATTATTGATAAGAAACGAGCCGCGTCACTCGATTCGTCGACCGGATGTTCGCATGTCAAGTCCGTTAAGTACACTTCATTTTATCTTAAATGTATTTACACTTAATTAATTAATCCAATTAATTATTTTATCAAATATAAAATTATAATTATATTTCTTCAAGAAATAATTATTTATGAACTAAATTATCACCCAGTAATTAATTTCAATTCATAAGACCACATCGATTTTGTAACACCCCGATATATTCGGAATAATTACAGTATCGTAAATCCTTTGTATAAGAATTTACAAGGCTAAATTGGAAACATATAGAAAATAACATCAAAGTGTCAATAAGGTTACAATACGAAACCAGTTTCAAAGATTCGAAAAGTCCATTAATACAAACATATCCAAAACATCAATGACATACGCGTACTCGAGTACTAAGAAAACGAAACAACAACATTTAACATCACTGAGCCACTTCATCGTCATAGCGGTACTGTGACTGCTTCCCCGCTCCTCGGCTACCTGAACATCAAAACAAATGTCCACCCCCGAAGGGGTTAGCAAAAACAATGCTAGTACAAGTATCGGAACACACAAATATGCAACAACAATGCATAAAAACATACACAATACGGACTTCCGCTACCGGAATCCAACAATACGAATCCACAAGATTCAATCAACACAACATGGGTATTCCAACGATCCAGCGCCTTCAGCATAGATCCCAAGATGATCCCGTCGGACCAACACGAGGTGGAAAAACCCGTCCAATGATCCAACGCCCTCAGCATAGATCCAAAGATGATCCCGTCGGACCAACACGAGGTGGACATACGATCCAGCGCCCTCAGCATAGATCGCTTGATCCCTTCGGATCATCACAACTTACACATAACACAACTATGCATATACATATGCAAGAAAATCGATATGTTCATCAACATGAACGTACATCAAATCGATAACAAATGTCATGAAAATTTAATGAAGAAATCTCATGTCAACAACACAAATAAACCATATGCATGATCAAATTCACCAATTATTCACAAACTTTCAAAATACGATACTTGCCTCAACAAATGGTGACAAGAATTTCTAATATCAATAGTCTTCAATCCGTTTGGAGAATTCTCACTAGATCGGCTCACCGGAATGCAAACCTTCATCGAACAATAATGTCGGTATAACTAACAGTTCTGGATAATCGTTCAAATCATCAAATGAATCATCAAAAGGCATGATACACCCTATAATGGCGATGGACTATTCTGCCCTAACACAATTTGGTTGAACCGATACTATGCTATTCGTCCTTGCAATGGCTCAATAGAATACTTTCTAAGTTCCAACACAATTCCTTCGGTTGATTGGTACAACATAACATGGAATTCATCCTAGGAGGATTCTAATCATGTTCTATTATAACAAGATATCCGAACTTCGATGAATCATCATAAAGACTTGTTCACTACTTTCAATATCATCTCCTTCTACGAATTAATCCTTAAGTTCAATCCGTTAATTCTTCACCGAAATGTTCGATCATACCATTCTCATGAACTAAGATAATCTTCGAAAACTAGATATAATTGGGTTTACAAATCTCAGGTTGCACTAATCAAAAGTCTAATTACTAGAAGGTTTGCTCAACGATTTCAACAACCAAGAGGAATCAAAAATAATTGAATTTAATATTCTAAACCATGATGAAAAGCTCCTCAAGAAGATAACTAATTCGGTCTACTCAAAACAGGTCCAAAATGTTACTAAGATCATGCTAAATTAGTTGGTGAAGGATCACATACCTCATTAAATTGATGAACAACGAAGAACTTGAATAAACTCAAACACCGGAAGCTTGAACACCAATCTACAAGGCCTAAGCTTCCCAAGAATTGTCCCAGAAGATGATATGAAGGATAAGAGATGATGAAAGATCTCCAGAACACGAAAAATCGGCCAAAGGAAAGGTGAGAAATGAAATAGGGTCGAGGTCTATAAATAGAATTTTGGGCATTACGTATGTTATGCAAATAACCTTACGTACGTAACAAACTTAACGTACGTTATACGCTACCTTTAACAAACGTAGTTGTTTGACCAGAACTCACTGGCCTGATTTTGGCATTTCTTTACGTACGTAATCACAATGGTTTTACATACGTAATATCCATGTCCTTAGAGTACGTAAAACATGCACCATAGCGTACGTAACACCTATGTCTAGGTTCACGTGGAACATCACACGAATCTTCCCCAGACCCTTCCTTGGACCCCACACGCCGACCCTTATCCGATCCCAAGTTAACTTCACTTACGTACGTTAAGCATATCAGATAACGTACGTAATACTGCAGTCTTAGCGTACGTTATGGACGCCTGATAGCGTACATTAACACGTGCAGAATCATGCATGCAGAATGCTGGAGATACCAAAACGTAAGGGTATGGAATACGGGAAACCAACCTCCGAATAATAACATCACAAAGTTGAATCTTACAAGATAAATATACCATAATTATCCGGGCATTACATACTACCCCTCTAAAATGAAGTTTCGGCCCGAAACTTAAATCGCAATCAATTCCGGGTACCTCGAATTCATACTATCTTCCATCTCCCAAGTTACTTCTTTGACTCCATGCCGAGACCACTGAACTTTTACCAAGGCGATCGGTTTATTCCTCAATTGCTTGACTCGACTCTCAAGTATTTTGATTGGCTTTTCTTCGAACGAGTCATCATTAGCCATTTCAATCTCGCCAAAGTCAATGACATGGCTGGGATCCGGTACATACTTCCGCAGTTGGGATACGTGGAAAACGTTATGAACATGACTTAACGATGGCGGCAAGGCCAATCTATATGCCAACTCTCCAACTCTTTCAAGAATTTCGAATGGTCCGATATATCTCGGACTCAGCTTTCCTTTCCTTCCAAAACGGAAGATTCCCCGGGTAGGAGAAACCTTCAATAGCACATGGTCCCCGGTCTCAAATTTCAGCGGGCGACGGCGCACATCTGCATAAGACTTCTATCGACTTTGGGCAGTCAATAGCCTTTCACGAATCAAAGCTATATTTTCTTGAGTCTAAACTATCAATTCTGGTTCCGTCCCGATCAAGTCCGAAGAATCATCCCAGCACAGGGTTGATATGCATCTTCTCCCGTATAAAGCTTCAAACGGTGCCATCTTAATAGAAGCATGCCAACTATTGTTATATGTGAATTCAATCAACGGCAAGTGAACTTCCCAATCAGTTGACCAATCCAAAGCACAAGCTCTAAGCATGTCTTCTACTGTTTGAATAGTCCTTTCGGACTGACCGTCCGTTTGGGGATGATAAGCCGTGCTAAAGTTTAGCTCGGTCCCCAAAGCCCTGTGAACTGCCTTCCATAAGTGCGACACGAAGCGACCATCTCGATCTGAAATAATGGTCTTCGGCGTCCCGTGCAATCTGACTATCTCTGCAACAAATACGCGTGCCAATTTCTCGGGTCCCCACGTGTCTTTAATTCCTAGGAAATGAGCCGACTTGGTTAGTCGATCAACTACAACCCAAATCATGTTCATTCCCGTCTTGGTCCATGGCATATTGGTGATGAAATCCATCGAGATATCCTCCCACTTCCACTCAGGCATCGGAAGTGGCTTCAACATTCTGGCAGGTCGCTGATGTTCAATCTTAACCTGCTGACAAGTCAAACACTTCGAAACGTATCCTGCTACGTCCTTCTTCATATTTCCCCACCAGAAGTTTTGTTTTAGATCCTTATACATTTTACTGGTGCCCGGGTGAATAGAATAGGGCGCACTGTGAGCCTCCTTCAGAATTGTCTGTCTCAAAACATCATCATCGGGTACGCAAAGTCGACTCTGAAATCTCAGAACTCTATCATCTTGCATCACGAATCCTAGGGCCTTTCCTTTCTTTACTTCGTCACATAACCGAAGAATCAGGGAATCGTTCAACTGCTTAGATTTGATTTCCTCGACTAGTGACGAAGTTAGTTCCATCACATATAGTTGCCCTTAGATTTCTGGTGACCATACTTCAATCTCTTCGCGGATCAGTTCTCATTGAATGTTGGTTTGGGATGTAAGTGCTTCCAACACTCGAAGAGAAACAAGTTTACGGCTCAATGCATCAGCTACTACGTTTGCTTTACCCGGATGATAAAGGATTTCTAGGTCGTAATCCTTGATCAATTCCAGCCACCTTCTCTGCCTCATTTTTAATTCCTTCTGACTGAAAATATACTTGAGGCTCTTATGATCTGTAAAGATCTGACAATGAGTGCCGTATAAATAATGTCGCCAAATTTTCAAAGCAAAGACCACAGCTGCTAACTCCAGATCATGAGTCGGGTAATTAACTTCGTACGGTTTCAACTGTCGAGAGGCATAGGCAATCACCCTATCCTTTTGCATCAACACACATCCCAGACCCTGATTTGAAGTATCGCTGTATACCATGAATCCATCAGTTCCATCTGGTAACGCTAGTATAGGCGCTGTCGTCAGTCTCCTCTTAAGTTCATCAAAACTAGCCTGACATTTCTCATTCCACGTGAACTTTTGATTTTTCTGTAACAGCTGAGTGAGCGGATGAGCAATTTTGGAAAATCCCTCTACAAAACGGCGATAATATCCAGCAAGTCCTAAGAAGCTTCAGACTTCCTTCACGTTATTAGGAGGTTCCCATTCCACGATTGCTTCGACTTTCTTCGGGTCTACTTGAACTCCGTCAGCTGATATCACATGCCTAAGGAAGGTTACTTCCCTAAGCCAGAACTCGCATTTAGAAAGTTTCGCATAAAGTCGTTCATTCCTCAAGGTGCTCAAAGCAATACGCAAATGCTCAACATGCTCCTCAGTGTTTTTCGAATAGATCAAGATGTCATCAATGAAAATGACCACGAACTTATCCAAGTATTCTAAGAATACCTGATTCATCAATTGCATAAATACCGCAGGAGCATTGGTAAGTCCGAATGGCATCACTACAAATTCATAATGCCCATACCAGGATCTGAAAGCAGATTTCGGTATAACCGATTCCTTAATCCTTAGCTGATGATATCCTGATCGCAAGTCAATCTTAGAGAAAACTCTGGCCCCCTGCAGTTGATTAAACAAGTCATCAATCCGAGGTATAGGATACTTTTTCTTTATTGTCACCTTATTTAGCTACCTGTAATTGATACACAATCGAAGGGATCCATCTTTCTTCCGGACAAAGAGAACAGGTGCTCCCCAAGGAGAAATGCTAGGTTGAATATAACCCTTCTGCAATAATTCGTCCAGATGCTTCTTTAGTTCATACATCTTGGTTGGCGCCATACGGTATGGTGCTCTGGAAATAGGAGCGGCTCCAGGCTCTAATTCGATGTTAAACTCTACTTCTCTCCGCGGAGGTAACCCAGGTAGTTCGTCAGGGAATACATCTGAGAATTCATTCACAACTGGAATAGATGAGAGCTCTACTCCTTCTTCTTTCTTCATGGCATAACACCACAATCCGTGACAACCCTGCTTCAGTAATTTCACTGCCTTCATAGCTTTGATCAATTTTCCTGAGCTTCCTCGTCTCCATCATTTGAATGAATGTTCAGATCCGTCATCAGCAATGATAGAAATGACTCTCTTCCGGTAATTTAAAATAGCCCCATAACGGTTGAGCCAGTCATCTCCGAGAATTAGATCGTCACCATGGATGTCAACCACAATAAGGTTTGATGGCCAATCTCTCCCTCCTATAGATACTGGAAAATATCTAGCTTCTAGGGTTCCCACGATTCTCTCTCCGCTCGGCAAACCCACCACATAAGGCTCACAATCAAATAAACATGAGATTTTCAAACGATTAACATAGTTCAATGATATGAAAGAATGTGTAGCTCCTGAATCGAATAAGAGACTAACTGGTTGCAAAAGGATCTGAATCGTACCTGATGCAACAGCAGTGTTCTGATCGTCTGACTTCCTCATTTCGTACAAGCATGGAGGAACGGACCAAGCACTGGATGCCTCTCTTTTCCCAACATTTTCCTGCTGGAAACCACTTTGCTGTGTCTGATTCACACTCACCTCCTTCGGAACTTATACTGGAGTGCGAGTAACAACAGATCTAGTTGCAATTCCGCAAAATGCCGCACGGTGCCCTTCCTGCCCACAATCGAAACAAGTCACAGCAGATGCGGGGCAATCACGTCGAATATGCCCTGCTCGACCACAGTTATAACACTTCTTTGATGTGTCTGAGACCGTTGATGTTGTCCGGAACTTCTTGCCACCTCGAGAAGGATGTGTAGGTTTCTTAGATGAATAAAATGAGGACTGGCCCTTGCGGGGCCCACTACTCTTGTTCTCCGTAAAGATGCCGGATACTTTCTGCTTCTTTGCCTCCATCGATTTCTCCACCGCCGCCTCCTTCATGTCGTAGGCCAGCACTTTGTCCTGATACTGCCACAAGGTAGTACACTCGAATCCGGACATGTACTGCTGAATCTCCAGCTTCATCCGCATATCGAAATGAAAAATCTTTTCTGTCTCGGTTCTGACCAAATGCCGCACACAGGTTAGCTGGTGATTAAAAGTCTTGATTATATCTTTCACCGATGCCTCCAACTCTGTGGTGAGAAAAACTCTCGGACTCTAGCCTCTCTGACTGGACGAAGACAATATTGTGCCTCCATCATTAGTTTGAATTCCATCCAGTCAGCGTTATGATCCTCCGATCGAACAGCCTCCCACCAGTCAAAAGCTTCTCCAGTCAGAAAATACTGGGTGATCGGAACATTTCGATCCTCGGGACAGTTAATCCCCACAAATATCTTTTCTAACTCCTTCAACCAGTGATCCCAAGTAGGTGCCTCAACAAAACCATCAAATTTTGGTGGGTGTAATTTGACCACTTCAGTAAGCCATTTGTTCCCTCGGTTATCCTCATTGTGCCGCTGGTCCATCATCGTCTGCATGCGGTCAACCACCTGAGCAAACTAGTTTATCTGCGTAACCACCTGTTGAAGCACTCCCGGCATGTTAGGATTTGCGTCATTATTTGCTGATCCCTGCTGTCCTCCAGGATGGGAATCGGTTTGACTGGCCGATAATTCTGGGGTAGACGCCGAATCCTCCTGCCTTACATTACCGCGTCCGCGTCCACGACCGCCCATCAACATACTGTAAATACGAATACTCAATATCCAGGGCAAAATTTTCAAAAATAAGGTCCGTCAATATTCACAAAACAAAAATTAAGTAAAACGGTAGTATAAGAGATTAGGAGACTTACAACCACGGTCCACATGACGATGCTGGCTGAGCAGTGATGTTACAAACGTCCAGTAATTCAAATAACGTAAGACCCAACTAAACCCGACTGCCAAGATATCCATGAATCTTAGCTCCGATACCATAATCTGTAACACCCCGATATATTCGGAATAATTACAGCGCCGTAAATCCTTTGTATAAGAATTTACAAGGCTAAATTCGAAACATATAGAAAATAACATCAAAGTGTCAATAAGGTTACAATACGAAACCAGTTTCAAAGATTCGAAAAGTCCATTAATACAAACATATCCAAAACATCAATGACATACGCGTACTCGAGTACTAAGAAAACGAAACAACAACAACATTTAACATCACTGAGCCACTTCATCGTCATGGCGGTACTGTGGCTGCTTCCCCGCTCCTCGGCTACCTGAACATCAAAACAAATGTCCACCCCGAAGGGGTTAGCAAAAACAATGCTAGTACAAGTATCGGAACACACAAATATGCAACAACAATGCATAAAAACATACACAATACGGACTTCCGCTACCGGAATCCAACAATACGAATCCACAAGATTCAATCAACACAACATGGGTATTCCAACGATCTAGCGCCTTCAGCATAGATCCCAAGATGATCCCGTCGGACCAACACGAGGTGTAAAAACCCGTCTAATGATCCAACGCCCTCAGCATAGATCCCAAGATGATCCCATCGGACCAACACGAGGTGGACATACGATCCAGCGCCCTCAGCATAGATCGCTTGATCCCTTCGGATCATCACAACTTACACATAACACAACTATGCATATACATATGCAAGAAAATCGATATGTTCATCAACATGAACGTACATCAAATCGATAACAAATGTCATGAAAATTTAATGAAGAAATCTCATGTCAACAACACGAATAAACCATATGCATGATCAAATTCACCAATTATTCACAAACTTTCAAAATACGATACTTGCCTCAACAAATGGTGACAAGAATTTCTACTATCAATAGTCTTCAATCCGTTTGGAGAATTCTCACTAAATCGGCTCACCGGAATGCAAACCTTCATCGAACAATAATATCGGTATAAATAATAGTTCCGGATAATCGTTCAAATCATCAAATGAATCATCAAAAGGCATGATACACCCTATAATGGCGATGGACTATTCTGCCCTAACACAATTTGGTTGAACCGATACTATGCTATTCGTCCTTGCAATGGCTCAATAGAATACTTTCTAAGTTCCAACACAATTCCTTCGGTTGATTGGTACAACATAACATGGAATTCATCCTAGGAGGATTCTAATCATGTTCTATTATAACAAGATATCCGAACTTCGATGAATCATCATAAAGACTTGTTCACTACTTTCAATATCATCTCCTTCTACGAATTAATCCTTAAGTTCAATCCGTTAATTCTTCACCGAAATGTTCGATCATACCATTTTCATGAACTAAGATAATCTTCGAAAACTAGATATAATTGGGTTTACAAATCTCAAGACGCACTAATCAAAAGTCTAATTACTAGAAGGTTTGCTCAACGATTTCAACAACTAAGAGGAATCGAAAATAATTGAATTTAATATTCTAAACCATGATGAAAAGCTCCTCAAGAAGATAACTGATTCGGTCTACTCAAAACAGGTCCAAAACGTTACTAAGATCATGCTAAATTAGTTGGTGAAGGATCACATACCTCAATAAATTGATGAACAACGAAGAACTTGAATAAACTCAAATACCGGAAGCTTGAACACCAATCTACAAGGACTAAGCTTCCCAAGAATTGTCCCAGAAGATGATATGAAGGATAAGAGGTGACGAAAGATCTCCAGAACACGAAAAATCGGCCAACGGAAAAGGTGAGAAATGAAATAGGGTCGAGGTCTATAAATAGAATTTTGGGCATTACGTACGTTATGCAAATAACCTTACGTACGTAACAAACTTAACGTACGTTATACGCTACCTTTAGCGTACGTAGTCGTTTGACCAGAACTCACTGGCCTGATTTTGGCATTTCCTTACGTACGTAATCATAATGGTTTTACGTACGTAATATCCTTGTCCTTAGCGTACGTAAAACATGCACCATAGCGTACGTAACACCTATGTCCAGGTTCACGCGGAACATCACACGAATCTTCCCCGGACCCTTCCTTGGCCCCCACACGCCGACCGTTATCCGATCCCAAGTTGATTTCGCTTACGTACGTTAAGCATATCACATAACGTACGTAATACTGCAGTCTTAGCGTACGTTATGGACGCCTGATAGCGTATGTTAACACGTGCAGAATCATGTATGCAGAATGCTGGAGATACCAAAACGTAAGGGTATGAAATACGGGAAACCAACCTCCGAATAATAACATCACAAATACGGGTAACAATTAGCCAGCCTAGTGTCCCACACCATAACCCAACTGAGAATGAATGATAGAATCATTCTAAAACCATTATGTCGTGAATACCGTATATGTATAAACCCTTCAAACATATGTCCCGATCAAGTATTTGGGTCACGGTAATATCAAGCCCTATTGTAACTTGACTTTATACATTTTGTTAATACAAACAGAGATCATCAAGCTCTCGTGTATCAAATACAACTAGCTCTAAGTTCTTTGGCCAAAGACTTATGATCTCATTTGCCATTAACTGCATAGGACATTTATCTACTCACTTAAAGGAAAAAAAAAATCCTATCTTGGTATTCATTAGAGACTACTACTTGCCCACTAAGTTGCACTTTGAGGTTGACCCCACCAACCGGTGATAAGATCGAACTACTCTAATGACTCACTTAATGTCACAAGCATATATCCTACTGAAGCCTCAAGTCAAAGGTTCACGTATACCTATCGCAACCTTGCGATTCAGTCATTGACAATCCCAGAGTGAAATCTATGTGATCAAATTGAGCCGAGTCGTGTTAGAGTATACTAATCCCATTAGCATACCTATAACGTGTGCTCGCACTAATCCTTAGTGAATACAGACAATCTATAAGTCAAGGTTAACGTTATACAAGTCTTGTCTAAACTTACTCCTTAATTAAGTTTTATCGACTTGCGAACCAATTAAGTATTCGAGCCCTAAACACTTCTAGCGCCTATCTTCTCGTCTCCATAAGAAGTGGAATGTCTGCTCTCAAATGTAAGGACTATTTTTCTATATACCAAATCACAATGCCAGTGATATACTATAATATCCGGATTTATTATTATGTATTTCATATGTATTTGAACCCTGTATTATTCGGAATTGTGATCTCGATAATTGGAGTATGATATTTCTCACATTTGTATCCTTGTACATAAGTATAACAACATGCAAAATTTCTCATGCAAACTCATAATAACGCACGCTAAGAATGTAGCTTAACGTGCATTATCGGCTACAACTAGCGCACGCTACGAATGAAGAATTGCGTGCGCTAAGAAAAATAGGATAGCGTGCGCTAATAGGCTAATGTGCAGAAATGTTATAAATGGGACAGCAACCCATTTTACTTGGTTTACATTTCCTTCGATTATCCTTCGTTCCTGAGATACCAGAGAGCATTATATCCTCCTTAAACACTTAGGCCACCTCTATTTGATTCATTAAAGATTGGATATCACTTGTGATTGATCATTGAAGTGGAGTAGCACCTTGGATTGACATACAAACAACCGGAGTTGGATTCTACCTTTTTGGCTTAGTGATTTCTTCATCTTAAGGTATGTTAATTCTTTCTCCAGCCTTAGATTCGTGTGCTGAAGAATAAGATGAATCATGCTATTAAGATATTGAGTTCCATTAGTGAATTATTCAACAAACATCATGCTTAGAAGTCGGAATAACTACGCTTATGATATCATCGTTGAAAACCTCGTAGTTGGAATCCTAGTACGTCAAATGACGAGAGGAACATTCTGAGGTTGATTATTCGTATGATTTATGTTATCATATTGATCATAAACTTGGAGGTGATATCACTTTTGGTTATAAGGACTTAATAAAGAATCATCTTAGGTTGTATCCTTCCGTATAAGTTGGAATGCTTAGTTCACCTTCAAGATGAAGTCTGAATGTGATAATGATAATGGAATCTAGTGCATCAACCTGAGATCACCAAACTTCACATGAGAATGATAATCGAGTTTGAATATAAGAGTTGTGATAATATTCATTTCCTTGAAATTCAAAGATGTTTGAATCCATAAGATCATTCATAAGTTTATGAACATGGCATGTAGACGGATAATGTACGTTAATCACTGAGGAATTCGTAAGTTCCATCACCGTTAGAACAAGCCTGCTGCCCAGTAGTGAAACTGCCATGCACGCTTAGCGTACGCTAAGCTATGTAAATTAACGTACGCTATCGGGCATATTTAGCGTATGCTATGCTTGGAACTTAGCGTGCGTTATATCATCAGACGAGTCAATCGACTGATCAGTGAGGTACTGACCGTGCATGGTTAGCGTACGCAAGGCTGCGTATAATTGCGTGCGCTAATGAGTAGCCTTAACGTACGCTACATATGATACGTAGCGTGCGTTAAGCAAGCCAGACAGATTTCATTTTAAGAACTTCCGACCATAATTTGGATTGTTAGATGTTCGTTCGACTTGAGATGAATTCTATATTAAATCTTTTATTAAGGTTCGAGTTTAGCAACGTGATTGATCGAAGGGGACGACCTTCGAGTATTTTGATATTCGTGGAAGTTTTATTCCTGTCCTAGAACCGAGGCAAGTACTCTAATTAGAAGTGTTTATATTATGACAGTTATATTGTGATTGTATTGTGTATATGTGTTGTGATTAAATGTCCACCATGCGTTGATCCTACGGGAATCATTATGGGAATCTATAGCTGTGTGCGCTGGATCGTTGGACAGGTAGTTCCACCATGCGTTGGTCCGACAGGATCATCATGGGAATCTATAGCTGTGTGCGCTGACCATCAGTATGTTGAGACTATTGTGATGTGATAAGTGTTGTTGTTATTTCTCGTTGGAGAAACTTGTTATAATGATTGTTGATTACATCACTGTTACGACGGGTACAACTAGGAGGTGCTTTAACTGTGGTTGGCCAGGCCACATTTGGCGTGATTGTTTGCGCACTCCAGTTACATGTTTTGATTGCGGACAGGATGGGCACCGTGCGATGTTGTGCAAGGATGCCACCAAGTTCAATGGAACCCGTACGTCACAGCCAGTTCAGAAGGAAGCTAGTATCCAACAGACGTATCAAAGTGTTCAGATGCCTCAGAATTTTGGCCGCGGACGAGGCAGAGGGTAGTGGGACCGAAAGGGTACATCGAGTGCCGGATCTATTCCCCCACGTCTGTACGAGATGAGGAGAACAGGCGATCAGGATGCTGCTGTCGCATCAGTTACTGTTCAAATCCTTTCCCAGCCAGTTAGCGTTTTATTCGATACAGGAGCTACGCATTCATTTATATCCTTATCTTGTGTAAATCGTTTGAATATTTCTGGTTTTCATAATTGTGAACCTTATGTTGTTGGTTTACCGAGTGGAGAGAGAATTGTTGGAAACTTAGAAGCTAGAGATTTCCCTGTATCGTTTGGAGGCAGAGAGTGTCTCTCAAATCTGATTGTGATAGAAATGCAAGGAGATGACTTGATACGCGGAGACGATTGACATAATCGATATGGTGCTGTTGTAAACTACCAAAGGAGGAATATCTCGCTGATCGCTGACGATGGTTCCGATTTCCACCAGTATCCAGTTCTCTTTGTTCGGAAGAAGGATGGATCGTTTCGACTGTGTATTGACTATCGAGAGCTGAACAAAATGATGATTAAGAACAAGTATCTGTTGCCACGGATTGATGATTTATTTGACCAGTTACAAGGAGCAACAATATTTTCTAAAATCGATCTGATATCAGGATATCATCAGCTGAGGATTAAGGAATCTGATGTTCCGAAATCAGCGTTCAAGACTCGCTACGGACACTATGAGTTTGTAGTGATGCTGTTTGGTCTCACTAACGCACCTGTTGTATTCATGCAATTGATGAACCAAGTGTTCATCGAATATTTGGATAAATTTGTGGTTGTGTTCATTGATGACATTCTAGTTTAATCAAGGAATCCAGTCACTATATTAATACATCCTGGATGGAAACCAGGAAGCTCATGAAAGTTAATCAAGGCGATGAAAGCTGTCAAATTGTTGAAACAGGGCTGTACCAGATACTGGTGCTATGCAATGAATAAAGAAGACGAAATTGTGGAACTTTTATCCATTCCTCTTGTGAACGAATTTCCGGATGTATTTCCGGACGAGTTACCTGGACTACCTCCACGACGGGATGTAGAATTCACCATTGAGTTGGAACCCGAAGCTACACCAATTTCTAAGGCGTCATATCGTATGACACCTACTGAGATGTACGAACTGAAAAAGCAGCTGGAGGAGTTACTGGACAAAGGCTATATCCAGCCAAGCGTTTCGCCCTGGGGAGCACCAGTTCTTTTTGTCCAGAAGAAGGATGGATCGTTTCGACTGTGTATTGACTATCGAGAGCTGAATAAAATGACGATTAAGAACAAGTATCTATTGCCATGGATTGATGATTTGTTTGACCAGTTACAAGGAGCAACAGTATTTTCTAAAATCGATCTGAGATCAGGATATCATCAGCTGAGGATTAAGGAATTTGATGTTCCGAAATCAGCGTTCAAAACTCGCTACGGACACTATGAGTTTGTAGTGATGCCGTTTGGTCTCACTAACGCACCTACTGTATTCATGCAATTGATGAACCGAGTGTTCATCGAATATTTGGATAAATTTGTGGTTGTGTTCATTAATGACATTCTAGTTTATTCTAAGAGCACAGAAGAAAATGCGCAGCATTTGCGGATTGTATTAGAACTTTTGAGGATCGAGCAATTGTACGCCAAACTTTCTAAGTGTGAATTCTGGCTAAAGAAAGTAATGTTCCTCGGCCATGTGGTATCAGCTGAAGGAGTCCGAGTAGATCCTCATAAGATCAAAGCGGTTATGGATTGGAAGCCTCCAAAGAACATGAAAGAAGTCCGGAGTTTCTTAAGACTTGCTGGGTATTATCGTCGGTTCGTGTAAGGGTTTTCCAAAATTTCCCGCCCACTTACTCTACTACTTCAGAAAACACAAGAGTTTGAGTGGAACGAGTTGTGCCAGAATAGCTTTGATGAATTGAAGAAGAGATTGACGACAGCACCGATTTTAACACTTCCACAGGGAACTGGAGGATTCATAGTTTACAATGATGCTTCGAACCAAGGACTCGAATGTGTATTGATGCAGAATGATAAGGTGATCGCTTATGCGTCACGACAGATGAAACCTTATGAAGTGAATTACCCAACGCATGATTTGGAGCTAGCAGCAGTAGTTTTTGCTTTGAAAATCTGGAGGCATTACCTGTTCGGGACTCACTGTCAGATCTTTACGGATCACAAGAGTCTCAAATACATCTTCAGTCAGAAAGAGTTGAACATGCGGCAAAGGAGATGGCTGGAACTTATTAAGGATTATGACTTAGAGATTCTTTATCATCCAGGCAAAGCAAATATAGTGGCCGATGCACTTAGCCGCAAGCCTGTTTTTATCCAGATGCTGGAGACTCTGACCTCCCAGCTCAGCATTCAACAAGAGATGATTCGAGAAGGAATTGAAGTGTGGTTACAAAGAGTCCAAGAATAGTTGTGCGTGATGGAAATAACTTCATCATTAACCGAACAAATCAAATCTGTGCAGGCAGATGATCCTCTGATGATCCCGTTACGTGATGAAGTGATCAAGGGAAAGTCCCCCGGATTCGTAATTCATGATGATGGAGTTTTGAGATTTCAGAACCGACTCTGCGTTCCCGATGTCGATGTTCTGAAACAGACAATTATGAAGGAATCTCACAGCTCGCCCTATTCTATCCACCCGGGCACCAGTAAGATGTACAAGGACTTGAAGCAGAATTTCTGGTGGGGCAACATGAAGAAAGATGTAGCGGACTATGTATCGAAATGCTTGACTTGTCATCAGGTTAAGATCGAGCATCAACGACCTTACGGGATGTTGAAGCCGCTCCCGATTCCTGAATGGAAGTGGGAGGACATATCGATGGACTTTATCACTAGTATGCCGAGAACCAAGACAGGAATGAACATGATTTGGGTGATAGTTGATCGTTTAACCAAATCATCTCATTTTCTAGGCATTAAGGACACGTGGGGACCAGAGAGGTTGGCACGAGTATTTATTTCAGAGATAGTCGATTGCATGGGACGCCGAAGACCATTATTTCTGATCGATACGGTCGCTTTGTATCGCATTTTTAGAAAGAAGTTCATAAGGCCTTGGGGACCGAATTGAACTTCAGTACAACTTATCACCCGCAGACTAACGGACAATCCGAGAGGACTATTCAAATGGTGGAAGATATGTTAAGGGCTTGTGCCTTAGATTGGTCAACCGACTAAGAAATTCATCTACCGTTGATTGAATTTACCTAAAACAATAGTTGGCATGCTTCCATTAAGATGGCACCGTTTGAGGCCTTATACAGGAGAAGATGCAGATCGCCCCTATGTTGGGACGATTCATCAGACTTGATCGGGACAGAACCAGAGTTAATCGTGCAGACACGAGAGAAGATAGACTTGATTCGTGAAAGGCTGTTGACTGCCCAGAGTCGACAGAAATCTTATGCAGACGTACGCCGTCGCCCATTGGAGTTCAGTAATGGAGACCACGTACTTTTACAAGTTTCTCCTACTCGGGGAATCTTTCGTTTTGGGAGAAAAGGTAAACTGAGTCCAAGATATATCGGACCATTCGAGATCTTCGAGAGAGTTGGCATACAGATTGGCATTGCCGCCGTCATTGAGCCATGTTCATAATGTGTTCCACGTATCCCAGTTACGGAGATATATACCGGATCCTAGTCATGCCATTGATTTCGGAGAAATCGAAGTCGCTCAGGATGGAACATTTGAAGAAAGACCGGTCAAGATACTCGAGAGTCGAGTTAAGCAATTGAGGAACAAACCAATTGTTTTGGTCAAAGTTCAGTGGTCACGCCACAGAGTGGAAGAAGCCACTTGGGAAATAGAAGATAGCATTAAGTCCAGATATCCAGAGTTATTTTCGTCTTGAGTTTCGGGACGAAACTCCATTTTAGTGGGAGAGTATGTAATATCCGGATTTATTATTATGTATTTCATCTATATTTGAACCCTGTATTATTCGGAATTGTGATTTCGATAATTGGAGTATGATATTTCTCACATTTGTATCCTTGTACATAAGTATAACAACATTCAAAACTTCTCATGCAAACTCGTGATAGCGCACGCTAAGAATGTAGCTTAACCTGCATTATCGGCCAAAACTAGCGCACGCTACGAATGAAGAATTGCATGCGCTAGGCAGTTAATTATTGAGATAGACATCTAGCACATGCGCCTGCCGGACATGGGTCCGGATAAGATTCCCGCGGGTGGAACTGGACAGTTTTGGAGTCAACGCTTATTAGCGTGCGCTAATCGGCTAATGTGCAGAAATGTTATAAATGGGACAACAACCCATTTTACTTGGTTTACATTTCCTTCGATTATCCTTCGTTCTTGAGAGACCAGAGAGCATTATAGCCTCCTTAAACACTTAGGCCACCTCTACTTGATTCATTAAAGATTGGATATCACTTGTGATTGATCATTGAAGTGGAGTAGCACCTTGGATTGGCATATAAACAACCGGTGTTGGATTCTACGTTTTTGGCTCAGTGATTTCTTCATCTTAAGGTATGTTAATTCTTTCTCCAGCCTTAGATTCGTATGCTAAAGAATAAGATGAATCATGCTATCAAGATATTGAGTTCCATTAGTGAATTATTCAACAAACATCATGCTTAGAAGTCGGAATAACTATGCTTATGATATCATCGTTGAAAACCTCGTAGTTGGAATCCTAGTATGTCAAATGATGAGAGGAACATTCTGAGGTTGATTATCCGTATGATTTATGTTGTCATATTGATCATAAACTTGGAGGTGATATCACTTTTGGTTATAAGTACTTAAAAAAGAATCATCTTAGGTTGTATCCTTTCGTATAAGTTGGAATTGTTAGTTCACCTTCAAGATGAAGTCTGGATGTGATAATGATAATGGAATCTAGTGCATCAACTTGAGATCACCAAACTTCACATGAAAATGATAATCGAGTTTGAATATAAGAGTTGTGATGATATTCATTTCCTTGAAATTCAAAGATGTTTGAATCCGTAAGATCATTCATAAGTTTATGAACATGGCATGTAGACGGATAACGTACGTTAATCACTAAGGAGTTCGTAAGTTCCATCACCGTTAGAACAAGTCTGCTGCCGAGTAGTGAAACTGCCATGCACGCTTAGCGTACGCTAAGCTATGTAAATTAACGTACGCTATCGGGCATGTTTAGCGTACGCTACGCTTGGAACTTAGCATGCGTTATATCATCAGACGAGTTAATCGACTGATCAGTGAGGTACTGACCGTGCATGGTTAGCGTACGCGAGGCTGCGTATAATTGCGTGTGCTAACGAGTAGCCTTAAGGTATTCTACATAGGATACGTAGCGTGCGTTAAGCAAGCCAGACAGATTTCATTTTAAGAACTTCCGACCGTAATTTGGATTGTTAGATGTTCGTTCGACTTGAGATGAATTCTATATTATTTCTTTTGTTAAGGTTCGATCTTAGCAACGTGATTGATCGAAGGGGGCGACCTTTGAGTATTTTGATATTGGTGGAAGTTTTATTCTTCTCATCGAACCGAGGCAAGTACTCTAATTAGAAGTGTTTATATTATGACAGTTATATTGTGATTGTATTGTGTATATGTGTAGTGATTAAATGTCCACCATGCGTTGATCCGACAGGAATCATCATGGGAATCTATAGATGTGTGCGCTGGATCGTTGGACAAGTAGTTCCACCATGCATTGGTCTGACGGGATCATCATGGGAATCTATAGCTGTGTGCGCTGGATCATTAGAATACCATCAGTACGTTGAGACTGTTGTGATGTGATAAGTGTTGTTGTTATTTCTCATTGGAGAAACTTGTTATGATGATTGTTGATTACATCACTGTTGTATGATTATTGTACTTGTACTAGCATCGTTGTGCTAACCCCTTCGGGGGTAAACATTTGTTTATGTTCAGGATCCAGGAGAGCGGGGAAACAACCACTGGAGCTGCATGACGACGAGGGTGCAAAGTGATGTTCTGGCCGGGTTTATTGTATGTTGTTGGTTATTTTAATAAGTACTCGAGTAATTCGTAATTTGTGATGTTTGGTTTTCAGTGGTGTATTAATATTCTCCTTTTGGATATTTGTATTTTCGGTATTGAACCAGAACTGTTGTAATGTATTTTCAGCGATTTCATAATTTGGTATCTGTCATTGTCTTTTCATTTATTTAGCCTTGTAAATTATTATGTAAAGGATTTATGGCGCTGTAATATTCCTGAATATATCGGGGGCGTTGCATATACAATAATATAGAAATAATAAATGCCTTATTAATTTTAATATTCAAAATTACAATACTGCTCTCACCCTCTCATCCTCTGAGTGGCATTCGAGGGCATATTCCTAACAATATCCTACTTGCACTCAATGCCATAAACTATGGTATCTAATACCCATACTCTCTGGATGTCTCTATAAGACCTTATGAGATAGTGGCTTGGTCAGTGGATCAGCAATGTTATTTGCTATGTCTATTCTCTGTAGTATATTATTCCCTTTCTGAACCATTTCTTTAACAAAATGATACTTTCATTTGGTGTTGTGGTGAGCCCTAGGCTCCCTAGCCTGAGTAACAGATCCGCCATTGTCACAAAATAGCACCACAGGCCGATCTGAGTGAGGAACCACTTGAGTTCCTCAATGAACTTCTTAATCTAAAATGCCTCTTTAGCAGCCTCCCTGGCTGCCTGATATTCGGCTTCAAATGTGGAATTTGCAGTCGCACTTTGATTTACACTTCTGCAAGATACTGCTCCATCATTCAGAGTTTAGATATACCGTGATGTGGATATCTGTGCGTCCATGTCTCCCAAAAAATCTGAGTCCGTATAACTCATCACTTTAAGTTGTCCACCACCGTATGTAAGAACCAAATCATTAGTCCTCTTCAGGTACTTAAGAATGTTCTTTACAATAGTCCAATGTTCCTGCCATGGATTTGATTGAAACCAACTTACTACACTCACAGCATAGGCAATGTCCGGTCTAGTGTAAATCATAGCATACATGAGGCCATCCACTGCCGAAGCGTAGAGTACCTTAATCATTTCCTTTTTGTATTCCTCACCTTCACAACACATCTCTAAGGAAAGTCTTACACCATGTTGCATAGGTAGGAACCTCCTCTTACAATTTTCCATCATAAATCGGTTCAGGATCTTTTCTATGTAAAGGGTTTAGGAAAGGCCTATAATTCTCTTCGCTCTATCCCGGTAGCGACGAATACCTAGAATATAGGTGGCTTCTACCAAGTGTTTCATTGAGAACTTAATAGAAAGCCAAGCTTTCATAGAACTAAGCATTCCTACGCTGTGAGGTTAGTTTTGACGAACTCAAGAAGACACTGACAACGGCTCCAATCTTAGCACTACCATAGGGAACTAAAGGGTTCATAGTTTACAGCGATGCTTCGAATCAGGGTCTTGGATGCATGCTAATGCGGAATGATAGGGTAATCTCCTATGCTTCACGGCTATTGAAACCGTATGAGGTCAATTACCCAACGCATGATTTGGGGTTAGAGATGTTGTCTTTGCACTGAAAATATGGCGACACTATTTGTATGGAACTCATTGTCAGATCTTCACGGATCATAAGAATCTTAAATAAATTTTCATTTGGAAAGAGTTAAACATGCGTTAAAGGAGAAGGCTGGATTTAATTAAGTACTATGACCTGGAGATTCTTCATCACCCAGGAAAAGCAATTATGGTAGCCGATGCATTGAACTGCAAACCGGTGTCCATTCAAATGTTGGAGAGGCTCATGACCAAGTCCAGAATTTAAAAAGAGTTTATTCATGGAGAGAATTGAAGTCTGGTTACAAAGAGTTCAAGGGTAACTATGTGTGATGGAACTAACTTCATCTTTGACTGATGAAATTAAATATAAGCAATTAGATGACCCTTTGATGATTCGATTACACGATGAGGTGAGCAAGAAAAATTCCCCATGCTTTGTAATCCATGAAGATAGAGTTTTGAGATTTTGAAATCAACTTTGTATCCCCGATGATGATGTTCTGAAGCAAATTATCATGAAATAATCTCATATCGCAGTTTATTCAATTCATTCAGCCACCAGTAAGATCTATAAAGATCTGAAGCAAACTTTTTGGTGGAGTAACATGAAGAAAAAGTATCAGTATTTGTCTAAAAGTGTTTAACTTGTCAACAGGTTAGAATCGAGCATCAGTAACCTGCTGGAATGTTAAAGCCACTTTCAATTCCTGAATGAAAGTGGGAGGATATCTCGCCAGACTTTATCACCAACATGCCTAAGATCAGGACTGGAATGAATATGATTTGGGTGACATTTGATTGTTTAACCATGTCGTTTCACTTTCTAGGTATCAAGGATAATTGGGGACCAGAGAGATCGGCCTGGGTATTTTTTGCAAAAATAGTCTGATTGCACAGAACACCGAAGACCATTGTTTCAGATCAGGATAGTCGTTTTGTGTCGTATTTTTGGAAAGCGGTTCATAAAGCATTAGGAACCAAGTTGATATTCAGCACGACGTACCATCCTCAAACCAACAGGCAATCTAAGAGGACCATCCAGACCGTAGAAGACATGTTGAGAGCTTGTGCTTGAGAATGGTAAACTAATTGGGAAGCTAACCTGTCGTTGATTGAGTTCACCTATAATAATAATTGGCACACTTCAATTATGATGGCACCTTTGGAAGCATTGTATGGGGAGAAGATGTAGGTTACCCATGTGTTGGGTTGATTCATCTGATTAATTGGCACAGAACCAGAATTGATAATTCAGACTCGGGAGAAGATAGCTCTAATCCGGGAGAGATTATTAACTGCCCAAAGTTATCATAAGTCTTATGCGGATGTACGCCATTGCCCATTAGAATTTGAATTTGGGGACCATGTGCTTCTAAAAATCTCTCCTACTCATGAAATTTTTCGTTTTGGAAGAAAGGGGAAACTGTGTCCAATGTACATCGGACCATTCGAGATTCTCGAGAGAGTTGGAGAATTAGCATGCAGATTGGACTTACCTCCATCATTGAGTCATGTTCATAATGTTTTCCATATATCATAATTAAGGAAATACATAGTAGATCCTAGTCATGTTATTGACTTCGGAGAGATAGAAGTGGCTAATGATGGCGCTTGAAGAGAAACTGATCAAGTTACTCGAGAGTCGAAACAAGCAATTGAGGAATAAACCCATCACGTTGGTTAAAGTACAATGGTCACAACATGGAGTTGAAGAAGCAACATGGGAGACTAAGGAAAGTATGAAAGTGAGATATCCGGAGTTATTCGTATCCTAAGTTTCGGGATGGAACTTCTTTTTAAAAGGGGAGTATGTAATACCCGGACATATATTATCTATTTCTATCTGTATTCGGATCTTGTGGTGAATGAGAATGTGTAATAATTATTTTACATATGATTTCTAATATGTTTGTATTTCCATATTCATGATTACAAGTGTTAAATCAGTACTTATAATGCATGCAACGGCATTGCATTAGCCCACGCTAGCTGACACAGCTAGAGTAGCAACAAGAAGGAGCTAGCATGCCTAAGGTCATGACCCTTGCACACTTAAAGAGTGTTTGAATCGGACAAAACATGGTCGGCATATGGAGCCCAGATGTTGGATCTTGTCAAATCATTCCCACATACAGCTGAATAACTTTTGAAAAGGGTAAGTCAACGACTACTAGCGTGGACTACGTGATGTGAATAACGTGTGCTAAATCAACATGTAACGTACGTAACTCGACTTGGTAATGTACGCAAGACAAGGGACATGATGAGATAGGGAGCTATGAAAATAGTTAGCATGCGCAATGTTTGTGCATTAGCGTGCGTTAAGTACCTAGCGGATGCTAACTCCATCCAATAAAATACGCAAGGTTTAATTTTCTATTAAAAGACACCAACCCCCTTTCATTTCTTTCATTCATCTTGTCCGAGCCCTGCACCTTTGAAAGACTTTCCAGCCCTATAAAACCCTTATATCAGTCTCTCTACTTGGTTTTGAAGATTGTAGGCATCTTGGGTTAGTGTTCAAGTTTCCGGCGTTGAGTTCTACCGATCGTTTTTTGTTTACCTCCGTATAAGATATGTTGATGATATCCCAACCTCGAGTTCATATTTCTGGGACTGTTTTAGCTTGTTGATGACTTAATAGACTGAACATCATGACATTGGAAGCTTGTGATTAAACTTAGTTTTTTTCATTGTTAAGATGATTATAAGTTGGCTATGATTATATTGAATGTTAAGATGAAGTATTCAAATATTTTCACATATACTTCATGATGATTTCGAAATACTCACATATACTCATAATAGGTGAGTGATATATAGAAGCCTTCATCAAAAGTATAATCCTTGCCCTTTGTGGAGATTGATAGATTGTAACCTTCTTATATCGATCATTGTTAGGATCTGAATGATGATAGATATGTCGAACTATTAGAACTCTTGTAGGATGATTGATCACGAAGAAGACTTGGCGTTTAGTAAAGTTATGAATTAAATTTAGAAACCGGGTGAATATGTTTCCTTGGTTTGATGTTTAGGATTCGTTCAGCATGATCATGTTCATGATAGCGACCGTCGAGTAGCTTAAGCATATATATTTGAGTTTATAATCACGGTTTGAGTATTTAATTGTTGATGACTTGAATATACTTGAATTTTGTAGATTTCGTCAAATCATTCCCGTTAGTACCATTCAATTCTCATGATGTATGTTAAAATTCTGACTAAGTATTCATTGGATTATTGAACCATCAAACTGGCCATACATAAGATGATTAGTTCAATCATATCAGAGGAACGTTAGATGCTCGTGTGTTAGTTATGAATACGCAAGTTATGCTCTTCGTTATTTCTTTTGTATAAGGTCCGAGATTTGCAAGTGGTTGATTGAAATAACGTCATTCGAATGTGTTGACGTTCGTCGAAAGTATTTAATCCTCGTCGTCATTGTAAGGCAAGTACCTTAATTATATTTTCCATTTTAATATAATTCCTGTTGTCGGGCATATGTGTGTCGTTATTATGTGACCACCATGTGTTGATCCGACGGGATCATCTTGGGATCTATGCTAGCATGTGATGGACCATTAGACAGGTTTTCCACCACGTGTTAGTCCGACGAAATCATCTTGGGTCTAGGTAGTGAACACTGGATCACATAATACCATGTATAGGTCGAAATGTTTATGTTGCATTGTAGGTCTCTCATAGGTGAAGTTTGTGAGTTATTATT
Organism: Orobanche coerulescens; assembly: GCA_033398695.1. Taxonomy (NCBI): domain Eukaryota; kingdom Viridiplantae; phylum Streptophyta; class Magnoliopsida; order Lamiales; family Orobanchaceae; genus Orobanche; species Orobanche coerulescens. The sequence goes on from CM065806.1 coordinate 73,373,029, forward strand.
GTTATTCGTTGATTGTCGAATACTTCCTCATTGTTTAATTATCGTACTTGTACTAGCATTGTTTTTATAACCCCTTCTGGGGTGGACATATGTTTTATGTTCAGGTGCCATAGGAGCAGGAAAGCAACCATCGGGGCAGTATGATGACGAGAGTGCACAGTGATGTTGGTCGTCCAAAGAGTTTTCCGTTTGTGTTTTTATTTTGAATAAGTACTCGAGTACATCATTCAGTTGTTGGTTGATTTGGATATTTATGTATTAGTGATTTATTTTTAGCTTTCTTATTTATACTTAAACCCGGTTTGTAATAATTACCCCATCATTGAGATCTAAATAATGTGTCTTTTCACTTATTAGCCTAGTAAATCCTCATAAAAAGGATTTAGGCACTGTAATGAATATCTAGGGGTACTACATGTGCTCCCACTAACTCTTAGTGAAAAAAGTCACTATCCATGTCAAAGTACTTGTTAAACAAGTCTTGTCTAAAATTAGTGCCCAGTTAAGTTTTATCGACTTGCGAACTAGTTAAGTATTCCAGCCCTAAATACTTCGAGTTCTTATCTCCTTATCTTATAAGTAGTGGAATGTTTGCTCTCGAATGCAAGTACAATTATTCTATAGACCAAATCATTATGCCAATGATGTACAGTAATATAGTAACAATAAATGCCTTATTCGATTGACGTTTTTAATTATAATATAATTATAATGGACTTTTTTTCCAAAATAAAATAATAATAATATAATGGTCTCACTCTCTCATCCTCTGAGTGACATTCAATGGGATATTCCTAACACATGACCCATTGGATGAACTCCAAGTTGAGACGTTTCCAATATGTGAATCTTGTCTGGAAGGTAAATTGTCCAAAGAGGTTTTTAAAACCAAGGGAAATCACGCCCAAAATGTGTTAGAATTGGTCCATGCTGATGTATATGGTCCAAATATATCCATAGAACTATGGAGTGAGCGAGAGTCTAGTCCAAGACATGTTCGGACTTGGAGTTCTCCAACACAAGTGCTGAATGAAGATGCTGATAAGTTGACACCTCCTATAGAAGTACGAGTGTTTGTAGGATACCCAAGGCTGTCTTGTTCTATAGTCCTAGGATCAATAGATCATCATTAGCACCTATACCCGATTCCTGGAGGACGATGTAATTTCGGAAGAGTTGAGGGGCGAGCCTCCGTCTATACCAATCGAACAACCACCAACTAACACTGCACCCCTTATCGACTCTGAAAATTTTACATCAACTCAGGATCTGCCTCGCCATAGTAGGAGGGTTGTTTATCAACCAGAATGATTCATAGATATATGAAAGTCTTTGGACTTAGTCCCAGGCGAGGATGAATCAGATCCCTGGACCTACAAACAGGCAATCCAAGATAAAGATGCTGACTCCTGGTAAGTGGCAATAGAATCAAAAATGGGATCTATAGATTCCAATCAAGTGCAGGATCTAGTAGAACTACCTAATGGGGTACAATCTATTTGATATACAAGTGAAATAAAGGAGCTGACGGATAGGTTGAAACTTTCAAAGTTAGGCTTGTAGCAGAAGGTTATACTCAGAAGGAGGGCATCAATTAAGATGAAACTTTACATCGGTAGCCATGCTTAACTCGATTAGGATCGTTTTAGCTATAGATGTGCGTTTAGATCTGGAGATTTGGTAGATGAATGTCAAGACTGTGTTCTTCAATAGCAGTCTAGACAAAGAATCTTATATGCGCCAACCAGACTGATTTATTGCTTAAGGAGAAGATCACTCAGTGTGCAAGCTTAAAAAAAGTTATGAACTTACGCAAGCATCTAGATCTTGGAACACTTGATTTGATGAGGTTGTCAAGTCATACGAATTCATCCAATGTCTGAGTCAGAGTTGTGTGTATAAGAAATATGATGGAAACATGTTGATATTTCGTATATTATACGTAGATGATATCCTTCTAACTGGAAGTAACGTGAAGGAGTTATTAGATGCACGGTTATGGCTACCTGAGTTGTTCAGCATGAAGGATTTGGGAGAAGCAGGCCACATCTTTGGGGTTAGATCTTTCGGAATTGAAAAAAAATGATGTCGTGTTTATCTCATCCATCCTATATCGATACAGTGCTAAAACGATTTAGCATGGATAATTCCAAGAGAGGTTTTCTACCTTACACGCATGGAATTAAACTATCTAAAAACATGTGTCCTATGACATAAAAGGACATAGATGATACGAAGCAAGTCCCTTATGCGCCAGCAGTGGGAAGCCTCATGTATGTTATGCTTTGCATATCTATCATGCTGTAGGCATGGCTACTAGATATCAGTTGAAACCTGGACCAGGACACTGGACTACTGTCAAGCATATACTCAAATACCTGAGAAGGACTATGGAACACATGATAGTATATCAATCAGATGACCTATGTCCAGTGTCTTATATTGAGTTAGATTTTTCCGCAGACAAAGAAAAGTCCAAGTCTACTTTAGGGTTTACTCTGTAAATGGAGCTATTAGTTGGAGGAGTGCGAAGTAGAAATGTATTTCGACTCTACCATGGAAGTCGGGTACGTGGCAGCCTTTAAGGTAGACAAAGAGGCAGTATGGCTCAAGAACTTCCTAGAGGACTTAAATATGATTCCTGATTTACTAGAGGGTATTACACTTTATTGTGATAATACTGATGCAGTTGAAAATCCGAGGGACCACGAGACCATAATTCAAGTAAACATATCAACCGCGAGTACCATATCACATGACTCTTTATAAAGAAAAGAGACATAGTTGTGGCTAGAGTTGCATCAGAAGATAATCTTGATGACCCTTTCACAAATGCTTGCCCTCAAAAGTTCTCGAAGGGCATGAGGAGGCAATGGGAATACGATGTATTCATTGTTTTGAGTATAAGTGGGAGATATGATAGACTATGTAACAGAATAGTACACTTATAAGCATGATTTGAGTATAAGTGGGAGATTGTTAGGATTGTATACTGCAAAGCACAATTTATGCTTGTATTATCTAATTTCCCTCTAACTACCAATAAGAATATTAATTATATCGTCACATGTTTTGCATATTAATTCAAGTTATGGTTATGCAAATGTATTGTCTATTTATTTTATATTGTAGATAATGTGGTGTGTTAGTGTCACAGGAAAGATCACATTATCAGTGCTTTATAAAATAATATAACAATTCAAAATCTATATAACTATTATACAAATGTGTGAAAGGTTGTATGCTTGAGATTAGTTGGTCTTGACTATTAGCATACATTAGCGTATTTACATACATTAAACTGGATCGCTGTGAGATATATTCTTCTGCACTGAAGAAGAACATAATTCTCGAATTATTTTTTTCTTAATTCTAGTATGTAATATTTAATTATGTATTTATAATAATTATTACTTTGATTTATCATGGGTGAAAGTCGCATTAGTTAACTCAATATGCTTCGTATTTTGGGCCATAATATTATTTATATGATAATTAATATTATAGCTAGAAACCATATCGCGACTCGTGCGGGTTGATGATGTCCCCTTGAGGAGCACGAGAATGATTATTATATTAAATCATGTAGCTGGATTTAATTTCGATATAATAATAAGGTCCGAGTCTTACTACTCTTGGATAAACAATTAATTATTAAAGTTGTCAGTATAATGCCCCCAAAACCATCCGGGGATATTACAGGGCCGTGGGTCCCTCGCCGGAACCCACTAGGCTAAAAATTATTTTCGCAAACGTTTCAAACATGCCAAAGAGGCGAAGACGGTAATATTTTGCAAATACTCAAATAGTCTTCAAAAATCTATTTTCCAAATACCGTCATAAAATATCATTTGAAAGTAAAAGGCCAAACTGCCAAAATTCAACAGTTTCAAAATGTACGTTAAGCCACCACTTACACGTACCGACGAAGAATATTTTTGGGAAAAAGGTTTAACGAAATTAGCCCAAGAATACGAAATACCCAAAAGGCCAATTTAAAAATACACATGCAGCGGATATAGACTGTGATACCCGAGCCTAAAACTACTCATTTGGTCAATATGATTCATGTATAACTTGTTAATTATGTGTTATTTGGATTACTTGACGTTTCATGGTTCAGTTGATCTTATAGTTAATTTCACTACATAGAAATGTGCTAAACATTTGAACTAAAGTCTAAAACACAATCATGGTATATGTTACAGAACTGAGTTACATTATTCAGATTATTTATAATACAAAAATAAAATATATGTAAAGATCTTATAAAACTCTGAGTACACGTGGTGAGCCTAGAAGTCATAAAGGTGTCACTAACGTGTCTGTTGTTAGCCAAAATGTTATCCGGAGATGATATGCTGGAATGGACGAGTAACAAACAAAATGCGAGAGTACGTCCGTGGGGAAGTAATCAACACAAGATTCGTCGGGTTGTTAGTCCCGAGCTTGAATGCTCTTGCGAGATATTATTAATACGAATACTTGGGAGTACAAATATTAATATTATAGTACAATTACAATGAGTGTAAAGACCCTAGTTATCTTAGCTCTTGAGTGCTGAAGATTGCCGAAATAACCAGAGCTGATGCTCTGTGAGTTCTTGTAACAACGATGGAGTGTTAAGTTCTTTTGCTGAATGTTTGAGCTTCTGAACTTGTGAATCTCTTCAAACCTGAACTGTATGGAGTTCTCGTTCCTACCGACTATCTTTTGGCTAAGAGTTTTTGAGAGAGAAATCCTAGGTAGGTTCAAGAGAAAGCCGAGAAAAACCGAGAGCTTTCCAAGTGCTAGAGGCTCTCTATTTATAGGACTGGGAGTCGCTGGGCGATTGCCTCTACTGCATTATAATAAACGGGCGATCATATTTAGCACATGGGTTGGTCTCTTAAAGTCTGCAGGAGCTGCTGGCAGCCGGATGTGCGAACCAATGAGAGGCCAACACGCGTCTATGTCGCTGTCTTGGGAGGCCCCACCCAGGACATTTCGGCGGGTCTGTCGGTAGGTGAGGCCGTCCTTATCACTGACAGCTGCTGATGGGCTGGAGTCAACGATCCGTGTTCTGTGGTGCCATTCGCGGATCTGCACATGGGTCCTTGCTCCGTGATCCAGTTTTCGTAGACTTGACGGATGATGTCCTTATACGCGGCATAGGACGGTCATCCTTAGTCGGGCACCAAAGTCGATCGCTAGGGGCCAAAAGGCGATCGCCCCGGACGTCGATCGCTCGGTACCTGATTTTGGTCTGGACTCTTCACTTTGGCAAGTCTGTCTTGGATTTATTTGATGCTGTCTTTGGTCGCTCGGCCCTTACGCCGATCGCCATTGAGGCGTATAAATCGCTTAACCGGCTCCTCGAAAGGTCTTGCCTCTGGGGTCGGTCGTCGAAGGGCGGGAGCCCCGGGAGGTGGAGCAACTTTGGCTTATCCGCAAGAAGCAGAGGACCGTGGAGCCCTCGGCCCCTGTCACTACAGACGAGACGCCGATCTCTGTGCCACCGATTTCCGCGATTCCTCCGGTGGTGGGGTCCATGCCATCCTCGGCTTTTCTTCAGTACATGGCGACTACTGAGGCCGAGACTTTGCGTGGAAAGCCGTTCTTCGGCTGTGATCCAGAGAAGGTCGAGAGGTAAGCCTGGTCGTTTTGCTAAGATATGAAACTTGTGTAGGAAACACACTTAACTATTTTGTCATTTGTGCAAGATCCGTCATTCCGACCCGAGTTGCTCGCCGATGGTGCTGGACTTTCTGTCGAGCAAAGCTCCTCGCGAGGTCAGCGATATCCCAATCTTATGTTTCTCGGGCCACTACTTCCCTCCCGAAGGCTTGGACGACCGACCTGGATGCTACCGCGCGCCGGCGATCTGCTGATGTGATGTAGGCTACCTTTGCGCTGGCTCTGCAGACGGTGACGATGGCTGCCCAGGCCGTGCGGGACTATGAGGGGTGGCCGTCCACTGCCCGTCTCCATGCAGACCTCGAAGCCACACGGAGACAAGTCATTGAATTTAGCGATCGACTCGCGGCCATGGAGAAGAGCTCCACGGAGGTGGAAAAGCAGGTGAAGCAGGATGTTGACCGGGCGCGGGCGGCGACAGACCGGATGCGGGACCAAATGACAGAAGCCCGCAGGTCGCACACGGCCGCGCAGAAGGAGACCGACCAGCTGAAGGTGACCGTTGCCTGTCTGACCAGCGAGCTTGCATCCTCGAGGGAAGGGGAGGCCGCTAAAACTGCTGAGCTTAAGGGCACTAACCAAACGGTCATGGATTTAAAGGGAAAGCTGAAGGCGATTGAGGCCGATCCCTTCGTTAACGTGGAGTACGTCAACGAATTCGCCTATTACATGGATTATGCTGACGCCATCCGCGGCGCTAAGAAGGGAGGGCTTGAGTTCAGCCCTTTGGCTGAAAATTTCAAAGCCTATGCGCTGGAGCATCCTTTGCAGCCTCACTTCACAGTGCCGATCCTCGACCTTTCTGTGGATATCGGGATCGACTTGAGCTGGTACCCACTGCCGGACAACCTTGTTCATCCTGGTGCCTCAGAGGATGGGGGTTCAGAGCCTGCAGCTGGCGATGGAACGGGCGCCGATCCTTGAGTCTGCTTTTTTACTTGTAATTTTCGTAGCTTTCATTGTACTTTAGCCTTCGGGCGACCGTGTTTGTATTTTTATTCCAAGTAATGAAATGAATATTTGCTTCTCTGATTTCTTGCTTGAATGATTGTCTTTCTGAGTCTTTGCATGACTTTATACAAGTGTGTAAGGAAAGATTGTTGTGTGTACAGCTCCAAGTGAATTAATAAACTCATATTGTTAACTTTTACAACAAAGTCGATCGCTGCACATACATCTGAACAATGCCGATCGCCGTACATGTAATTCGGTAGGGACGATCGTGGTATATATTGCTCCGCCCTTCCCCCTTGTTTTTGTTTACTTAGTGAAAGTAAGGGGACGAAAATAAATCGTTGAGTGAGCGGTCTTCAATTTTGCAGATTCCTCAAGGAAGGCCGACCATTCCAGCCTAGAAGAACCGTGCACGATCGCGGAGTTCGATGGAACCGACCTCCACGACCATGTCTTGTGCACGAGAGACATTCCGTATGATGGCCAACTTCTCGCTACTCACTTAATTATGAGGGTCCTCCGTAGGCTGCGCTCGCCTCATATTTAAACAAAAGGTGTGCGGTCTTGGTCTAGAGGAGTCCTTGCACGGGGCGTCGTCGGATTAATTGACTCAACGACCACGGATTGTTAGCACTTTTCTACCTCGGACCGTCATGCTAGATGGCGATCCTTGATGATATACGTTGCGATGGGGGGAGGGACGCGTCGTATTGTCCGGATCCACCATGTTAGGTGATGGACCTTTGAGGGCGTGCAAACGTGTCCACAGATCTGTTTTAGAGGGCCCTTCGGCTACGCCCGCCTCGTATTTAAACGAAGGGCGAGCGATCGCTGCCCAAAGGGACCTTGCACGGGCACAGAGAACGGTTCCATCGTCCTCCACAGCCATGTCGACACTCTTATACCTCGGACCGTCATGTCAGATGATGATTTTCGATGGTATAGGTTGTGTAAGGGGAGGCGATCGTTTGCCTAGGTTCTTCATGTTGATGACGAACTTTTGAGGGTGAGCGAGTCATCCTCTGATTTGTTTTGGAGGGTCCTTCGGTTATGCCCGCCTCGTATTTAAACGAAGGGCGAGCGATCGCTGCCCAAAGGAACCTTGCATGGATGGATCGTCGGTTTCATCGACCTTCGCGACCATGGCGGTACTTTTCTGCCTCGGACCGTCATGTTAGTTTGCAATATACATTGTGCCAGGGGAGGCGATCGCTGCCTAGGTCCATCATGTTAAATGTCGAACCTTAGAGGGCGAGAGAGTCATCCTCTTTTTCGAAGCATTGATCAGGCAGTAGCCTTTGGTTTGACGTTGTGGGAATCGGGGAAAGACATCCGAAGTCCCCACCTCTTGATTGAGGCATATGGATCTGGTAGCTGAGGTTGATCGAGGGGTCGACTCGTATGATCTTTCCGGCCTATTCGCATTCGACTCTGGCGACCGTATTAGGAGATTGATGGGGCTCCGCCTAAGCCAATAGACTGTCCAGCTTGCCATCCTCGAACAATCTCCAGAGTTGCCTGAGGAGGTCGCGACATTGGTTGGTGCTGTGACCGAGACTCTTGTGGTAAGCACAATATTTATTGTGGTCTAGATGACCGTTGTCCCTTATCGCCTTTGGCTTGCTTAGCGGTTCGCGCCCCTTGATGGCGTAAAAAATGTGGGCCGGAGTTCGGTTGAACTTGTGGAGGAGATGGGCTTCCACATCCTCGAAGGCCTTGAAATCACCGGGTGGCTTGGCGGCCGCCTTGTTGGTTTTGAAGATCGCCGTCTTTCGGACGGGAGGCGGCGTCCCCTCGCCTAGACGGAGGGTGAGCAGCCTCTGCCTGGCCAGAAAATCGGCAGCCTTAGTGCGGAAGATCGCGTAGGTCGGGGGGATGTCCTTTGTGAGGTGCCTAAACATAGGTGAATGACCATAGAATCCCCCAGGACCGAGTAGAGAGCGAGCTCGTCGCTGATGGGCTCGCTGGTGAGGACTATTTCATCGACCCGGTTGATGTAATTGGCGTCGGATTTGTCTTCCCCCTGCCTAATTTTCATCATGCGGTGGGGGCCTTCTGGTATGGCGACCTTGGCGGCGAAGTATGACGTGAAGTCACTCGCCAGTTTCTCAGAGGAAATGATTGATCGCGGTGGTAGTGAGACATACCACCTATAGGCCAGCTCGCCCAATGTTAACATGAATATTCGGCACCTGGTCGCATTCGATGCCCCACACCCGGTCATGTAAATTTTGGAACTTGCTTAGGTGTCTCGGGGTCCGATATCCCTTCATACAAAGGTGTTTTTGGAGGAGCAATCCTTGGTTGCACAGGGGCAAGCTCGATGTGGACCGCGAGTGGATCAGTCGGTCGGATGATCTTTCTACTGGCACTTGCCCCAGTTTCCAAGAGCGCTTTCATCTCGTCGAGCTGGCGTTGCATAGCGGCCATCGCCGCGGTCTGGCTGCTCGTGGCTAGGCGCTCGGAGCGGGAACCGAGGCGATCGAGTACTGATCCCCTGGCTCCGCTGTCGATGATGTCCTTGCCGCGTGGCTCGAATCTTCGGCAGATGGGGGCCAGATGGCTGACCTGTATTTGGTTCGGAGTGGGGTATGCCGAACTCCTGGTGACGGACTCGGATTCCGTCATCTCGTGGTTGGGACCAGAACACCCCGATCGCCATGATGGATCGCTTCCCAGGTGGCTAAAGACGGAACTATCCCATTTTGCGAGAGCTTTTTCTCGCGAATTGGGGATATCTGATGATCGCTCAACCAGTAACCCCTTGAGCTTCCATTTGCCCGAGCGGCGGATGGCCGAGGGGGTTATAGTGGGCGCTGCGCATGCTCTCCGTCGCTCCCTTAGGATGGCCATAGCCTCCTCGATCTGTTCCGTGGTTTGGAACTGGTCGAGCGAAAGGCTGGGGCCGTCCCTCAGGTGCGGGATCGAGAGTATCGCGTCGCCGCGGCTACCCTCTGCCATAGGCTGGGGTTCGGATTGAGCCGGAATATGATGTCCGGCGGTTCGGCGAGTGGCTCTCTTTGCTGTGGTGGCAGACACCATTATTCTGAAGGTTTTTCTTTGAAGAACAGTGAGTGTTTCTTCAAGTATATGCCCCGGAGAACAGTGAGTGTTCTTCGAGACGGTAGGAATGAAAACGAAGGTTAAGATGCCCTACCTGTAGCGCCAATTGTTGTTACCCAAAATATTATCCGGAGATGATATGCTCGAATGGCCGAGTAATAAACAAAATGCGAGAGCACGTCCGTGGGGAAGTAAATAACATAAGATTTGCCGGGGTTGTTAGTCCCAAGGTTGAATGCTCTCGCGAGATATTATTAATACGAATACCTGGGAGTACAAATATTAATGTTAGAGTACAATTACAATGAGTATAACGACCCTAGTTATCTTAGCTCTTGAGTGCTGAAGATTGCCGGAAGAACCAGAGCTGATGCTCTGTGAGTTCTTGTAACAACGATGGAGTGTTAAGTTCTTTTGCTAAATGTCTGAGCTTCTGAACTTGTGAATCTATTCAAACCTGAACTGTAGGGAGTTCTCGTTCCTGCCGACTGTCTTTTGGCTAAGAGGTTTTGAGAGAGAAATCCTAGGTAGGTTTAAGTGAAATCCGAGAAAAACTGAGAGCTTTCCAAGTACTGGAGGCTCTCTATTTATAGGACTGGGAGTCGCTGGGCGATCGCCTCTGCTGCATTATAATAAGCGGGCGATCGTGTTTAGCACATGGGTTGGTCTCCTTAAAGTCCGCAGTAACTGCTGGCAGCCGGATGTGCGAACCAATGAGAGGCCAACACGCGTCTATGTCGCTGTCTTGGGAGGCCCCACCTAGGACCTTTCGGCGGGTCTGTTGGTAGGTGAGGCCGTCCTTGTCACTGACAGCTGCTGATGGGCTGGAGTCAACGATCCGTGTTCTGTGGCGCCATTCGTGGATCTGCACATGGGTCCTTGATCCGTGATCCAGTTTTCATAGACTTGACGGATGATGGCCGTATACGCGGCATAGGACGGTCGTCCTTGGTCGGGCAACAGAGTCGATCGCTAGGTGCCAAAAAGCGATCGCCCCGGACGTCGATCGCTCGGTACCTGATTTCGGTCTGGACTCTTCGATTTGTCAAGTCTGCCTTAGATTTATTTGATGCTGTCTTTGGTCGCTCGGCCCTTACGCCGATCGCCGTCGAGGCGTATAAATCCCCGCATAAAAGTGTCTATCGAAAGTTAACTAGCTTATCTCGAGATTTTAGTCGGCGCGTGTACTGGGTCACTTTAGATTGATGATTCAAGTGAATAACAATCATTTAATATACTAGCACGTGTCAAGTACCTTGATTCTTGTCAATACCCTATAGGATGCAATCTATGATTGCATGTGGTAACGGTGGTAAAATATTGTCATTTGTCTATGCCCTATTCGTTCCAACTGCGGTAGGAATTGAACTTGTCTTTTAGTATATTGTATTAATTATATTTTATTACTAAATGAGTCCTTCCATTCTTATATTCGACGTCATATTTGTGAAGTTTTAGAATGTTTGACAATAAACTCCTTCACTAGTATTTTCAACATTGTTCGCATGAGTAACCGAGTTTAAACAATAAAAATACACCCTAAACTTGTACTAAACCCTTTGAAAGATCATCCATACCCTAATTAAGGTCAACATATACTAGGAACCAGTCCAAACACTCAAAGAACTGTACCTAATATGCCCAAACCGGCCTACACCATGGAAGATGGTTTTCTAGAGCTCACTAAGGGTAGTTATGTACTTTCCTCTTTATAACCGAGTTTCTCTCTCATATAAACACTAAAACCTACCCTCCACCCTCATATACTGTCTGAACATTATCAAGAAGCTTCACCCTCAAAAATTCACCAAAAATTCAAAAAGAAATCATCAAAACATAAACACCTCAATTCCTTTGACAATCAAGATGAGTTTCCTTTGTTTCTTCCTTATTCTTGCTATGTTTCTTAGCTATTTTGAAGATCTGTGAGCTTTTATATGTTCTTATACATGTTATAATGATGTTAGGAATTCATCCATGGCTTACCCTTGTGTTTAATACGGATTTATAAGGCTTAAAACTCACTAAGGCAATAAAGGAATCAATTCTGCCACCTTTTGGAATTAATGGTATATGTTACTTGATCCGTAAGTTTCAGGGGCAGGAGCTTCCACATACTTTTTCTTAAGTATCTTATGATTTTATATCAAAAATTGGTGCAAATACAACTTATATTCTAGTGGTTATAAGCAAAACAAAATCTAATTGTGACAAGACTTTGATAAACTCTCTTAATCAAGTGTCTTGTTATAAAACCTTGGAATTTTAAGTTGTGAGAGTTGAGTGGACTTTATAAACAGAGACTAATATATTCATTAATGAATTATAAGTCCAAAATTTATTGGTTAATGGGCTGGTATACGTCGATAAACAGACATAAAATACGTAGAACACCGGTTATGCATCTACATAAGAAGTGATAAACCCTTTCGATATGATGAGAGTTAAACCTTGCATGGGGTATGTAAATCCTTTAAACACATTCCTTGAAATAGGGTTTGAAGATATATCATCACAACCATATCCTATTGGTATAAACGTAAGGGTATTACCCGATCAAGGTTAGTAGAAATCCATCTGCAACTACAATGCATAAACATAGTATTGTTTGTATAACTAGTTGTTGAACTTGATGATATCTTGAGAGTGTTATATTGTATGATATGATTGATCTGTATTATGATTAAAGTGTTTGGTTGCAGCTTACATAATCATAACATCTATTAACATCTCCACATGCATGCATAACAGGAGGCTCACTAGTGTCTGCATGCATGGTAAGATCATGGAAAGAAAGAAAAGAACAATGTTTTGTTGGCCGTTGCTAGAGCACCGAGGCATGGTAGATGCATGCTTTTATGATATGTTTAGAACGGTAGATGCATGCTTATATGATGTGTGAGATATGGTAGATACATGCCTTATATATCTGGCATGGTAGATGCATGCCTTATGATATGATATGATATTGAGCTCAATCCGGTGCTTAGTACATGGTTCAACGGGCCCAATGATAAGAAAATGATTTTGATAGATTCTCATTGATGATCATATGTCATATGTTGCATCAGACATGATACATGTTCCCTACTTATTGGGCTTTAGCTCACTTAGTTTATGCATTGTAGGTAATCCTGATGCTTGAGCATGTTCCCTCGCTGGATGGTTGGATTTCCACTGCTGCTTAGGGTCGACGTACATGGATGACGACATGTCGGGCTTAACCATGGGCTTAACCTATTTTCGTTCTTGTTTCTGAACCTTGCTTTATAAATATGTATTGTAGTAATGTAATCATATGTTCGAGTGTCGTTGATGGTGTGATGGGTACTTTAAGTTCACTTAGTATGTTTATGTAACCTGTGAGGTTGTTTAAATATCGTAATGTAAAATAAATAAGTGAGTGATTTGGGAAAACTAGAGTTTTGTTGTTTACTAATCTCTTGTAGTTATAGCTACGGGGATATTGATGTCATGAGTTTGATTCGGATTGAGACTAGATGTATCTGTGTGATACTTGTGTTGGTTTTATATCACATGTTTAGGATAGGTACTAATTTAGGGGAAACTCTGCCGAAATTTCACCATAATTTATAAGTACTAATATGATATAAGATAGTTCAGGTTAGATAGTTAGTGTGGGTCGTTTCAGGTGGTATCGGAGACCGGTTTGTGCCCTGTAGACTGTCCATGTACACGAGATCAGAGCATGTGGAGCACAACAAATCCAGTACGTGTTATTTTGTTTGTGTGCACTCATATTTCATGAATTATATTGACCATATGACATAGGGCTCAGTCATAACTAGAAAATAATGCTGAGAACAAGAACTGAAGGCACTGCTGGGGGTAGAACACAAGATCCAAATATGACGTCCACAAGTTCTGATCGTGATCTAATCATTGGTCGATTGACTGAACTAGTAGAAAGGCGATCTCAACAAATCCAACAACTCATCCAACAAAGAGACATGCGGGGACAGCAGAGAGATGATATGAATCGACCGCCACCTTGAGTAGAACAAGTTAAATTAGATGGAGGAAGGTTCAGGAAGTTGAATCCCCCAACATTTGAGAACGTAGTGGATCCTACAGAAGCAGAGGACTGGCTAAGGACTATAGAGAATATGTTTCAGTATAGTAAGGTTTATGAAGAGAATAAGGTACTTTGGGGATCCTTCATGTTACGGGGTAGTGCAGGTCATTAGTGGGATACGATAAGTGCTATTGAGAATGTGGAAACAATGACTTGGGCTAAGTTCAAGGAACTCTTAAGAAATAAGTACTTTATGTCTCCTGTTCGTGCAATGAAGATGAACGAATTTACACAGTTATAATAGGGAAGTATGACGGTTTCAGACTATATCTGCAAGTTCAAAATGATGTCTAGGTTTGCTGAGCATATGGTTAGCACAGAAGCACTGAAAGTGGAGACGTTCCTTTAAGGCTTGAGACCAGAGCTATACAGAGATGTCAGCATGGCAAGAATTCAAGGGATTACTTATTCAATAGTTGTTGAGAGAGCATTGGTCGCAAAACAGGTAGAATTGAGGATTCGACAGGCATAAGAGGTTCGGCGGCAATTTGCCCAACGACAAGGCCAACGCTAGTTTAAGAATGAAAGAAGAGGCCACCTCAATCTCAGAATCCAAAGGCTGATTTTCCATCTCAAAAGGGGCAAGAACAAGGAGATCCAAGTAAGCGTATGAAGTCTGAAGACGGTAGACCCTTTGTACCATTACCGGCATGCCCTAATTGTGTAAAACAACATAGTGGAGTTTGCTTATTGGGTTCTAAATTATGCTTTTCATGTGGACAACCTGGACATATGGCGAACATTTTCCCAAACAAGATAAAAGACAAAGCGCAGGAAAGGGTACCAGCTAGAGTTTACACTATAACCAGAGAAGATGCTGAAGCTAATTCGTCTATTATCACAGGTAACCTTCTTATCTTTGGTATTTCAACATCGGTATTATTTGATCCTGGTGCTACACATTCATTTGCATATACCGAGTATGTGAGAAGTCTGGGTAGAGTACCAGAAACAATTGAGGTAGGTTATAATGTAGTTACCCCCTCTGTAGATCAAAACAAACAAATGAGATCATACGAGTGTGTAGTATTCTTATTGAAAATATGGAACTCTATGCTGATTTAATTGTGTTGGACATGAATGACTATGACATAATCTTGGGTATGGATTGGTTATCAAAATATCATGCTACTGTTGACTGTCGTAGAAAGATTGTCACACTCCAAACACCTGGGGAAGAACCTTTTTATTTTGCCGGGGTTAGTAAGAATTTTAGATTTCCAGTAATCTCAGCAATGAAGGCACAACGTCTATTAAACAGTGGTTGTGAAGGCTATGTAGTAAGTGTAATGAGTATTAAAAAGCAAGATTACTCGAACGTTAATGAAGTACCAGTGGTGAAAGAATACCCTGAAGTGTTTCCTGATGATCTATCGATACTGCCACCAGATCGTGAAATAAAGTTTGTGATTAACTTGCATCCGGGAATGGTACCAATATCGAAGTCACCATGGAACCATCTGAATTAAAGGAATTAAAGACCCAGTCTCAAGAGCTGTTAGATAAAGGCCTCATTAGGACTAGTTATTCACCATGGGGAGCGCCAATACTGTTCGTTCGTAAGAAGGATTGCTCCTTGAGGATGTGTATAGACTATCGAGAGCTCAACAAAGTCATGATCAAGAGCAAGTATCCTTTGCCTCAAATTGATGACTTGTTTGATCAACTTCAAGGCGCATCTATATTTTCCAAAATTGATCTGTGATCAGGGTACCATCAATTGAAGATAAAGGAAGAAGATATCCCAAAAACGGCATTCAGTATGAGGTACAGACACTATGAGTTTTTGGTGATGCCATTTGGCCTAACAAATGCCCCAGCAGCATTTATGGATTTAATGAATAGAGTGTTTAAAGACTTCGTGGATAAGTTTGTTATCGTGTTTATTGATGATATTATCATATATTCGAAGATCAAAGAAGACCATACAGTGCATCTAAGGAAAGTTTTAGAAGTCTTAAAATAGAAATAGTTATATGCTAAGTTTAAAAGTGCGAATTCTGGTTAGACCGAGTGGTATTCTTGGGGCATGTTATATCTGGAGCAGGGATTTCAGTAGACCTAAGCAAACTTGAAGCAATCAATAACTGGCCACAACCCACAAATTTTACAGAAGTACGAAACTTTCTTGGTCTAGCTGGATATTACCGTCGATTTGTAGAGGAATTCTCCTGTAACATATGTGTGCTTTATTAATAACGTATTTTATTAATGATCGTATTCTGTTGGGATTTGGTTTGGGAAAGTTCCATATCATACTGTTTGGTGCCTGGAATTGTATGTATATTGGAGTTGGAACTGGTGTGCTGGTTATTAGTAATGGACGAGTCATGTGCTTGTTAGGATGTGTTCGTTCTGACCAACTCCATAGTGGTGATATTGAGAAATAGCAGTTAGCGCATGCTAGACTATGTTGCTAGCGCGTGCTAATTATGTACTGGTAGCGCACGTTAGTTGGCCATGGTAGCACATGCCATTATGGCCGGTCTGTGCATGCGGAGGGTTCTGGAATCTGGACAAAATAACAGGCGCGCTAACCCTTACGGGTAGCGCACGCTAGCGTGGCCAGTCTAGAGAGTTTTGCACTGCCTTTCAAAGGCGGTGGATTGTCTTATAGCCCGATAGCGCACGCTACACTTTGCCCGTAGCACGTGTTAATCACGTCCAGTATAAATAGGACAGCGTAGTCCAGTTCTTGTCATTTTTCTCCCTTCTTTCCTCCTCCCGCGGCTGAGTGTCCCTGGCATAGGAAGGGCAGGTTTTGGCCAGTTTTTGAATTCCTGGAACAAAGTTAACAATATCTTAACAGCTTTTATCGTTCGAATCAAGGTAAATCATTTGAAACCCAAGTTCTTCATAGCTTAGGGTTTTCTTGAGGTTTTAACCTCTAAAGTCCAGATCTAGCCGTGGTTGTGTTGGATTATGATGATGTAATTATAATCCTTTGCTTTTCGTTGAAGTTTACGGATTAAGTTTCGAGTTTTCTTCTGTAATCATGTATGATCTATGCTGACCCTATAATGTCCGACTGAATTTCCCTATGAATAGAACTTAGGGTAAACCTTTCCGTTTCTGTCATACTGTGTTTGATATAGTGCTGTGTTGTGCTAGGACCTAATCGTTGAGGAAATTTCGAGCAGCATGTCCTTTTGTTCACCGTTCCCTATACCATTGTAATTGAGGCAAGTACTTTGATTGTGTTTAATGTGCGCCATGTGAATATGTGGTATTCATGCAAGTACTTTTATTGTGTTTGATGTACTTCGTGTGAATATGTGGAAAATGTGATTTTATGAATAGTGGTAATTTCAGAAAATGTTATGCCATTTCGTGAAAAAGTGATGATTTCTGAAAGTGCGACATGTGGTTAGGTGCCAAGTAAAACCAGTGAGGGTCCCCTGGGTTCCGTAGACTGAGGCCTCTGCGGTTCACTTGGCTAGGTTTGTACAACCAGGGAGGCCTGACGAGGACTCACTGGGGAGGGGTATGCATTCTGCGTGGGGTACAGTACCAGTACTGCCCCCGTTGATGTTTTGTGATGATGATTGTGATATGGTACTCCGGATTACCCATAATGGCACTGTGATTTATGTTATTCACTTGTTGTACATATCCTGGAATCGTTTTACTTGCACCAGTTGTTTGCTGATCCCTTCTGGGGTGGATATACTTATTGTGTATTCAGGTATAGGTCTTAATGGCGAGCCGGCATAGGAAGGGCACGAGGATGATGAGCAACACTGATATCACGTGTCATTGTGAGTTGGTGGTTGTTTTGGCATGGTCAAAGTCTTGTTTTAGTTTTGTACTCACGCGGGTACTGTCATATGTGCTTTTGTGATAGTGTCCGAAGTTGACGAGGACAAGAGTGTTGCCGGGCCGTGTTACGCTGCAATGTGCGGCTTCTGTCGGGAAGTGCACATCTGGTGTCACCATTCAGGCGCAGGTGCGCGGTAGGCATGTTCAAGGGATGGCTTCTGGCAGGGAGTGAACGCCGGTTTCACGGTGAGCAAGAGTGCTGTTTCGGTTAGCTTTTCGACTGAGGATACTTGTGGTTTAATGTTGTTGGCTACTAAGTATACAGGATACAGCTTGGAAAGTGTTTGAAACAACAAGCTGTATGGTTTTTAAATCTGAGTGTGTAGCGGAAGTCTTTAATATAGTAAGTTGTTGAGGATACAACAACTAGGTGTGCAGTGTATACTTAAATAATCACAATTAATAAAACAATAAAGGTAGAAGGTAAATAACACAATATTTAAAGTGGTTCGAGGTAAACCCCTCTACGTCCACTGATCCTCCACACAGGAGTAAAAAGTTTATTATAATTACTGCGTACACAACTACGTAATTATAACTAAACCTAATCAATATATCGTTCACACAAATTGATATAAAGATCATAGCTTTCAACCGTTCACACAGATTGGTTTGAGCTAACATGTGACTGGCTTCTTCACACACAGTTCTGAAGCTTCGTCTTCTTCAATGCAAGTCCGTCACACACATTTTGGGAATAGCAAGGTTTCTCAGTCCACACAGGGCTGATGAGTTTGTTCAAGGGTTAGAACAATATTTGAACAACAGCTTGACTTTATGAGCTTATAGATGATGATGTGTTGTTCACGGTTTGAGCACTGTATATCTCTTCTATCAGAATAGCAGAAAGCTTAGGGAGATATGTTTTACTCTGAATATTCTTGTAAGCACTTTTTCGCTTGTAAGTCGTGTGTATGTAAATATTTGTTGATGTTGATGATCTTCAAACTCTGGAGATATATATAGCCTCTAAAATATATCCGTTTGAAATAGATCCGTTGAGCAAGATTCTGCGACAACTTGATATTTGACTTGAATAGACTGAGATCCAGATATTGCGGGATTTGAAGATCTTCGGATGACTTACAGTATTTAAATACTTTATCCTTTAGTATTTAAATACTTCTTTATCAAACGGGACTTGGCTTCTAGAGAATACTGAAGATTCCTTCTTGTCCTGTTTGAGGGCTGTATGGAAGGATTGCTGTATTGATATTTCGGGATAGCTTCCATACGTAGCTTTGCGGGACTCTTTGTTGTATGATATGATTACTGTATGGTTAGGACTGCGAGAAGTCTTCGATACAGGTTGATACTTGATCAGATTTTCGATACAGTTATTGGCGGTATTCAGGATTTGGCATATTGTCAAAACATTTTGACAACACGATCGGTTTAGGGATTATTTATCCCAACAGCATCGATACAGGGTTTTTGTTATCCCAACAGATGTGTTGATGTTTGTTATGGTTGATGCGTTGGATCAGTTATGAGTTGTTGTTTTTGTTGTGATCCAACGGGGTCATGTGTTGGTATGTTTTGGTGATGTATGTCGTCTTGAAAGTTGACGTTGATTTTAAGTGTGCGAATGTCTCATTTCTATTGATGGTCATTGTCTTTTATGTTGTCCAACCTGGTAGGTTCTCCAAAAAGAATCTACGACGCTGTAATACCTCTGTAAATCACGGGGGTGTTACATCTCCAAGATTGCCTCTCCATTAACACAATTGATTAGAAAGAATGTTTTCTTCAAGTGGACAGAATCATGTGAACAAAGCTTTCAAGAACTGAAGAGGCGGTTGACATCGGCACCGATCTTGACCATTCTAGTGGGAAATGAAAGTTTTAAAGTCTACAGTGATGCTTCAAAGAATGGTCTGGGTTGTGTATTGATGCAGAATGGTAATGTGATAGCATATGCATCTAGACAACGGAAGAAGTATGAAAAGAACTACCCGACATATGATTTGGAACTTGCTGCAGTTGTGTTTGCACTTAAAATATGGAGGCATTACCTATATGGAGAACGCTGTGAAATTTATACTGATCACAATAGCCTGAAATATTTCTTCACTCAGAAAAAATTGAATGTGAGACAGCGGAGGTGGTAAGAACTTGTTGAAGACTATGATTGTGTCATCAACTACCACCCTGGTGAAGCTAATGTGGTAGTAGATGCCTTAAGCAGAAAATCAGCACAATCCATTGCGGCCATGACCTTGACCCAGAATCCAGAATTACACGATTTGATGAATATAGATGTAGAAATTATACAACATGGATGGCTAGAAGCAAAATTATCAGCATTAATCCTTTGTCCTACTTGTAATGTTCGGTATTCTCGTTTTCTGTTATCTTGAATTGTTTGTGTTTTGACGTCGGACATTTTCTTGTTGACGAGAATCGGAGTGAATTCTATCATAATACTATATTTGTTTCTACCGCATAGCCATTGTGGTCGGGTGCGACTTATTATCGCGTGCGTTTCTTTGATTAAATGTGTGCATGTGATGCATCGTTAATTGCTCGTTATTGTTTTGAATCATTGCCGGTGGCGTTGTTATGGTCGTCGTGGGGCGTGTTTTCACGCTGTATGTTCTTTCGCATTGCTTGTAACGTTTCGCCGTTGGGCGCGATTTTTTTTTCGGTTCTTGTGTATCTCGTTGAGTTTTTCTGGTGGGATATTGCTTCTCCCTACTTGATTTAAGTTTCGGGACGAAATTTCTTTTAAGGAGGGTAGAATGTAATATCCGCAATTTCGGATTTCCGGTAATTTTATTTTTTCGGCGGAGGTCCATTTTGACGACTCGCTTGGGACCGCTTCATCATTTTGAGAATGATTAATTCTGCACTTTTTGTCATCCGAGTTCGTTTCGGTATTGTTTTGTTGAGTCCCGTGTTTCTTAACGACTTTTCCGCACTCGAGTTCGATTCTTGTGACTCTCGTCCGAAATTACTGTTTCGAGTTTCCCATAAGTCCGTTTAACTTTTTTAGACGTGTTGTGAACTTCAGTTTGGTTATTCGATCACGTATCGTGATTTTCGGACGTTTTGGGCCATTTTCGTAATTTCCCAAAGTTTGGGGTAATTACCTTCCGTTGTCGAATTTCGAGCCTTCGGGTGGTCGGAATCGTGTGTTCTCTTAGCTCTTAGATTTGTCTTTGCGAGTACTTTGTGACCGTATCTTCGATTCGTATTCAGTTTCGGGTTTAGGTGTCGTTTTATTAAACGACTTTTCCAAGTATGAGTCGACTTTGTAAAATCACCATAAATTCTTGGAAACTCCAAAGATTTTGAATCTTTTCAAAATTAGAGATCATCAAGTTAGCTTTCCAATGGTTCAAACGGTGAGTCAATCGGAGTCCGGACGAGAGAGTTATGGTCGAAATAGCTCAGACACTCATTTTCCAGTTTTGGCCGAGGAGCCTGTACCGTGAGCCGCGGCACATGCCGGAAGGGCCGCGGCATACTGCCGAGTCACTGCCGCGGCACACCCGTCCGGGCCTCGGCACACTCATGTTTTAATTATCGGCCAACCCCTCTGTACCGTGAGCCGCGGCACATGCCGGCAGGGCCGCGGCACACTGCGGAGTCACTGCCGGAGCACACTCGTCCGGGCCGTGGCACACTGCCGATCACTGGGGGTAGATTCGGCCTTGTGCCGCGGCACACTTCGGCTGACCCGCGGCACACAGTGCAGATCAGCCTATTTATGCGGATTTTGTGAGATGAATGCCCATTTCATCTCTACCTTTATTCCTCCTCCTCTTGGGCGATCTTGTGGGCGATTTTTGGACGTTTTTGCATCATCAATCCCAGAGAACTTCATATTCTTCAAGTTCTTGGTGTGGATTAATAACACCAACAATTGTTCTTCATCATTAATCCAAGGTAAATTCTTGAAACCCTACTTTTGGGTGAATTGGGGGTTTTTGTTCGTTTTGTCCGATTTAACCGTAATAACTTAGATTTGTGATGTATTGATGATTATTTAGATGTATTCTATAATTTCCCTTGTTATTCCATGGTTGGATCGTTTCGATTCGTTGTTTTGGTCGAGTTCTTAGTCAACGCCTTGAAGGTGTCCGACAAAAGGTCTTAGAGGGGGGATTGGGCGTTGTATGATTATTATCCATCGTACGATTGTTGATTTATCATTGGTATGACTTAGGGACGAAAAATCTTGTGAAGAACTCGAATCGGAACCCTTCCGTTCGTTGTCTTCTTCGGGGTCCGAGCTTCCCGGTCGAACCGTG
Source organism: Orobanche coerulescens (assembly GCA_033398695.1). Classification (NCBI taxonomy): domain Eukaryota; kingdom Viridiplantae; phylum Streptophyta; class Magnoliopsida; order Lamiales; family Orobanchaceae; genus Orobanche; species Orobanche coerulescens. The sequence goes on from CM065806.1 coordinate 73,394,893, forward strand.
TTCTTCGGAGTATTCGGTAGCGGTTGTTAAGGCAAGTATTTTACTATACGAATTGTGTCTTGTGAATAGGGACGTCGTATTATGGTTGTGCTTCATTGGTTTACTTTCATGTATATGCTTCGTATGAATTGATTATTACGAACAATTGATGGTAACGATAATACCTTCACTTAGTTAACATCGTGGAATTGTGTTGGATGTGCAAATCATCTAAGTTTGTGCCGGGCGTGATTGGTCATTGTTTAGTTGTTGTGATGATCATGATATTTGTGTTGTTTTGGTTTACATACTTGATTGTACATTTCGGTGTAATGTGGAATGGCTTGACATTTGATGATTATGAGTTGTGTCGTGTCGATGTGTGTGCGTGTGTTCCAGGTAGGGTCTGACGAGGCCTCTGTAATTCGGTACATGATGTGTACGAACAAGGTGTGTAATCCAGGTAGGGTCTGACGAGGCCTCTAGAGTTCGGTACATGATGTGTACGAACAAGGTGTGTGATCCAGGTAGGGTCTGACCAGACCTCTGGAGTTCGGTACATGATGTGTACGGACGATGTTTGTGGTCGGGTAGGGTCGGTTGAGGCCTCCGGAGTTCGGTACATGATGTGTACGAACAATGATCGTGTAGCAGTGATTGTTTGGGTAACATTTTAAATATGGGTCTCGGACTCATAATGATATATTATCTAGTGTGCTTTGAAACGAGAATCGGGATAAGGCCCTAACGTTTACGAAAAGGTTTTGTAAATAGGGACTCGAGGTCCAAAAGAATTTCTGCTTTAAAAATCCCCGAGATGATGTGTTTCTTTTCAAATATCTCTTACTTGAGTTCGAAATTCTAAAACTTCTCGGGAACATTTTGATAATTGTTTTCCGTATTAAATTCGTAGTTGCTATTTACTTGTTGTGTTTCGTATCGTTTTATACTTGCACTAGTAAAACAGTGGAGTTTTACTAACCACCGAGTAATCGGGGGTGGATGTCTGTTCTGCATCCAGGTACATGCAGGTTCAGGGGAGCAGTCACAGGATTGGCAGAAGGGGATGACGAGCTGCGATACTAATAAAGAGTCGAGAGTTGGTAGAGTTTGGTTGTATTGTTAGAGTTGATTCAGTCTTCCGCTGTATTGTGTTTCGACCCCTGTGTGGGTAATGTTGTTAGTCAGTTCTGTTGATAGAGTTGTGTGACCTCATCGATCTGTGTGTTTATGTGTAAGTGACCTTAACGGTCTGTATTATTATATTGTTTGGCCCTGGCCGGGCAAGTATTTGGTTGTTTATGGATGTTTAGCCTGGTAGATCCTTGTGGAAAGGGTCTACGGCGTGTAATATTCCCATACAGTTTTGGGGGTGTTACATTTATGGTATCGAAGCTTAGGTTGCGGAAACCTAGGCTGTCGGGTCGAGTCGAGTCGTGGTTTGTCTAGTAATGTGTTGTCTTATCGTTCGAGTCGTCACGTGACAAGTTGAATTATGCGTAGTCACAACGTGTCGGATATGTTGTCGGATGAGATTAGTATCGTGGGCGACCGTCATCTCCGTGCGGCCTGTGGACGTAAGTCTCCTCTTGTATGCGAAGTACCTGTGTATCATGATTTTATCTAAATGAGTTAATTGCGGTGCATAATTTTATTTGCACGGTGTTGTGAATATAGTTGTATTTAATACGTGTGACATATAATATATGTATAAAACTGGGCCAACTGTTGTTTTACCTTTGAACCACTGTGAGGGGTGGTATGGTGTGAAAATTGAGAACCTTGTTGGGTTTCGAATAAGGTATCGACGATTGAGTTCGTGAGAAACTCCGAGGAATGGTTTTGTTGTATGTTTAAACTAGATGATGTGAGATGTATTCAATTGGATTGTGCATGTTGGACTGTATTCCTTTTTCCGCTGCGTGAGTTCTTTTGTAATGGCTTTCGGTATTTTACCGGATGAGTTTTATTTCGAAAACTGATTCCCTTAACCGAGTTTTTGGCATTATGGCCTTGATCGTTTTGGCGAAATTCTTATGACGGTATTTAGTATTTTGTAAATGGCTTTTGTGAGTTTTTGAAATATTACCGTCATCGACCTTTTTGGCATTTTGTAAATGGTTTTTAGCCTGGTGGATTCCGGCGCGGGATCCACGGCGCTATAATGTTCCGTGTAATTATCTGAATTTTTTGGGCATTCTAGACCATTGAATTATCTTTGAAAACTTTGAGTACCTTAGAAAATAAATTTCGAGATGTACTTTTAAAATAAATTATTTTCTCGTGGTACATCCAAGGTGCCACAATATGTTTCAAGATTCTTCTACCTCGAGGACCAAAATGTTTTGAGATATTTCTAATATTTTAGAAACACTTTTACTTAGACCCGAGGGTCGAATATTTCCAAAAGTTTTTCACGAAAAGAAAGTGTCCTCATTTTTATCGAATGCGAAATATTTTTCCAAAGTCTCGATAACGATGTTTCACGATTGTACTTTTTTTTTGAAGGGTGATACTCAAGATCAATCGGTGTTTCCAAAATTGTTTTCAAAATGAGGTTTTCGTTTTTAAAACCTATCCATTCCCATTTGAGGGCTGGGTATGTATGTGTGATGTTCGCGTTGTCGTTATGATGTTTGCTCCCAAGTATGATCGAATTGGTGGCATGAACGTCGAGGCGTTGCCACGCATTTGTTGTACTACCCCTTTGTGAGAGGTGTGAATTGGTTTTTACTGTTTATCGCCTCGTGGTGATTTGCGTGTTGTCGCACGAGTGTGAGCTGTTGAAGCTTGGGTTTGTACATCTGTGTACATGTGTGATTGTTTCATAATGTTTGTAGTTATGTGCTGGTTATCGTTCGGGCTGTTGAGGTCGCCGAACGATATCGTCGTTGTTGTAGTGTTTGTGTGTGTATTACTTTACAATGGAAATCGTTGTATATGATATGTGTTATGACTCTTTGTTGTGCTGAGTTGGCATCTCTGCTATATTGTTTTGCGACGTTATGCCCCATTGTATCTAGTATTTATATTTTCGGTATGCCGAGCCGAGGTGTTTCAACCGTGATGTGCCGGTGCATCCACATGTAAATTGTCCTTCTCGTCAGTAACGCGTTTCAAGTGCGGACTCGAGGGACACCGAATTCAGTTTGCGGGTGGCTCGAGACTTTCGGAGTTCGCGCTTCAGCACAGATATCAGGATCGGCTCTGAGAGACCCATGGGAGATTTTCCTGTCGGGTGCTTTTTGTGTTGTTACCTTGTTTCCGTTGTTGTGAATTGCGGGGACGACATTCTTTTATAAGAGGTCGGATGTAATACCCGTACTATATTTGACTTCTACAGTTACTCCTTCTAAATTCTATCGACTTGCACGTGTTCGTCGATACTTTTTGAACTTGTTTGATGTCTCAGTTGTCATCATTCGAACTGGTTGTGACCTTGTTTCAGATCGACCTGTTTGTCATCGTGACCTTTCCGAGTTCGGTTCGATTCTTGTGAACCTTGTTTGGAAGTAATATCTTTCACTTTCTACCAGTTCTTTTAATGTCTGGAGTTGAAGTGGGGACTTCGGAGTCATTGATCGACTGTTGTCATTCGATCATTGTTGTTCGATCGTTGTTGTTCGATCATTGTTATTTGATCATTATTGTTCGATCATTGTTATTTGATCATTGTTGTTCGATCATTGTTATTTGATCGTTGTGGTTCGATCGTTGTTGTTCGAATGGGGTTGTCTAACTGTTGTTTCCTGATCTCGTACTATGAAGAATTGTCGTTCACCGTTAGTCAACTGTTTCGAGTGTGGCCAAGTGGGTCACCGAGCGGTGCATTGTGAGACCATTGCCAAGATGTTCGGGAATTGGGTTTTCATTCCTACTCGGGGAGTGCCTGGTGGTGTCCCGTGATGTAGTTGTGTATCGTACTTCGTGCTGTAATTCGTGTAGAAATTGATATTTGTTGCGTGAACTTTTTGGTTTTGTTTGTATTCTACCATGATGTTTTATTTTAAGTTTCGGGACGAAACTTATTTTTAATAGGATAGAATGTAATGTCCGGTATTCTCGTTTTCTATTATCTTGAATTGTTTGTGTCTTGACGTCGGACATTTTCTTGTTGACGAGAATCGGAGTGAATTCTATCATAATACTATATTTGTTTCTACCGCATAGTCATTGTGGTCGGGTGCGACTTGTTGTCGCGTGCGTTTCTTTGATTAAATGTGTGCATGTGATGCGTCGTTAATTGCTCGTTATTGTTTTGAATCATTGTCGGTGGCGTTGTTATGGTCGTCGTGGGGCGTGTTTTCACGCTGTATGTTCTTTCGCGTTGCTTGTAACGTTTCGCCGTTTGGCGCGATTTTTTTTCGGTTCTTGTGTATCTCGTTGAGTTTTTCTGGTGGGATATTGCTTCTCCCTACTTGATTTAAGTTTCGGGACGAAACTTCTTTTAAGGAGGGTAGAATGTAATATCCGCAATTTTGGATTTCCGGTAATTTTCTTTTTTCGGCGGAGGTCCGTTTTGACGACTCGTTTGGGACCGTTTCATCATTCTGAGAATGATTAATTCTGCACTTTTTGTCATCCGAGTTAATTTCAGTATTGTTTTGTTAGGTCCCGTGTTTCTTAACGACTTTTCCGCACTCGAGTTCGATTCTTGTGAATCTCGTCCGAAATTACTGTTTCGAGTTTCCCGTAAGTCCGTTTAACTTTGATAGATGTGTTGTGAACTTCGGTTTGGTTATTCGATCACGTATCGTGATTTTTGGACGTTTTGGGCCATTTTCGAAATTTCCCAAAGTTAGGGGTAATTACCTTCCGTTGTCGAATTTCGAGCCTTCGGGTGGTCGGAATCGTGTGTTCTCTTAGCTCTTAGATTCATCTTTGCGAGTACTTCATGACCGTATCTTCGATTCGTATTCAGGTTCGGGTTTCGGTGTCGTTTTCTTGAGTTCAGTGTTATTAAACGACTTTTCCAAGTATGAGTCGACTTTGTAAAATCACCATAAATTCTTGGAAACTCCAAAGAATTTGAGCAGGGAGTCAGTGAAAAAGCTCAGTCAGCTCAATCAGGTTCTTCCGAGGACTTGTTGAAAGGCTCTTCAAGGTGTCTTCAATATTATAGAGCATCAAGTTAGCTTTCCAATGGTTCAAATGGTGAGTCAATCGGAGTCCGGACGAGAGAGTTATGGTCGAAATAGCTCAGACACTCATTTTCGGTTTGGCGGCGACTGTCTGAGTGAGCGGCACCGCTGAAGTCACTGCCGCGGCACACCCGTCCGGGCTGCGGCACACTCATGTTTCAATTATCGGCCAACCCCTCTGTACCGTGAGCCGCGGCACATGCCGGCAGGGCCGCGGGACATTGTCGAGTCACTGTCGCGGCACACTCGTCCTGGCCGCGGCACTCTGCCGATCACTGGGGCCAGATTCGGCCCTGTGCCGCGGGACTCTTCGGCTGGGCCGCGGCACACAGTGTAGATCAGCCTATTTATGCGGATTTTGTGAGATGAATGCCCATTTCATCTCTACCTTCATTCCTCCTCCTCTTGGGCGATCTTGTGGGCGATTTTTGGGCGTTTTTGCATCATCAATCCCAGAGAACTTCATATTCTTCATGTTCTGGGTGTGGATTAATAAAACCAACAATTGTTCTTCATCATTAATCCAAGGTAAATTCTTGAAACCCTACTTTTGGGTGAATTGGGGGTTTTTGTTCGTTTTGTCCAATTTAACCGTAATAACTTAGATTTGTGATGTATTGATGATTATTTAGATGTATTCTATCATTTCCCTTGTTATTCCATGGTTGGATCGTTTCGATTTGTTGTTTTGGTCGAGTTCTTAGTCAACGCCTTGAAGGTGTCCGACAAAAGGTCTTAGAGGGGGGATTGGGCGTTGTATGATTATTATCCATCGTACGATTGTTGATTTATCATTGGTATGACTTAGGGATGAGATTCTTGTGAAGAACTCGAGTCGGAACCCTTCCATTTGTTGTCTTCTTCGGGGTCCGAGCTTCCCGGTCAAACCGTGTTCTTCGGAGTATTCGGTAGCGGTTATTAAGGCAAGTATTTTACTATACGAATTATGTCTTGTGAATAGGGACGTCGTATTATGGTTGTGATGCATTGGTTTACTTTCGTGTATATGCTTCATATGAATTGATTATTACGAACAATTGATGGTAACGATAATACCTTCGCTTAGTTAACATTGTGGAATTATGTTGGATGTGCAAATCATCTAAGTTTGTGCCGGGCGTGGTTGGTCATTGTTGAGTCGTTGTGATGATCATGATATTTGTGTTGTTTTGGTTTACATACTTGATTGTACATTTCGGTGTAATGTGGAATGGCTTGACATTTGATGATTATGAGTTGTGTCGTGTCGATATATGTGCGTGTGTTCCAGGTAGGGTCTGACGAGGCCTCTGGAGTTCGGTACATGATGTGTACGAACAAGGTGTGTGATCCAGGTAGGGTCTGACGAGGCCTCTGGAGTTCGGTACATGATGTGTACGAACAAGGTGTGTGATCCAGGTAGGGTCTGACGAGACCTCTGGAGTTCGGTACATGATGTGTACGAACGATGTTTGTGGTCGGGTAGGGTCGGTTGAGGCCTCCGGAGTTCGGTACATGATGTGTACGAACAATGATCGTGTAGCTGTGATTGTTTGGGTAACATTTTAAATATGGGTCTCGGACTCATAATGATATATTATCTAGTGTGCTTTGAAACGAGAATCGGGCTAAGGTCCTAATGTTTACGAAAAGGTTTTGTAAATAGGGACTCGAGGTCCAAAAGAATTTCTGCTTTGAAAATCCCCGAGATGATGTGTTTCTTTTCAAATATCTCTTACTTTATTTCGAAATTCTAAAACTTCTCGGGAACATTTTGATAATTGTTTTTCGTATTAAATTCGTAGTTGCTATTTACTTGTTTCATTTCATATCGTTTTATACTTGCATTAGTAAAACAGTGGAGTTTTACTAACCCCCGAGTAATCGGGGGGTGGATGTCTGTTCTGCGTCCAGGTACATGCAGGTTCAGGGGAGCAGTCACAGGATTGGCACAAGGGGATGACGAGCTGTGATACTAATCAAGAGTCGAGAGTTGGTAGAATTTGGTTGTATTGTTAGAGTTGATTCAGTCTTCTGCTGTATTGTGTTCGACCTCTGTGTGGGTAATGTTGTTAGTCAGTTCTATTGATAGAGTTGTGTGACCTCATCGGTCTGTGTGTTTATGTGTAAGTGACCTTAACGGTCTGTATTATTATATTGTTTGGCCCTATCCGGGCAAGCATATGGTTGTTTATGGATGTTTAGCCTGTAGATCCTTGTGGAAAGGGTCTACGGCGTGTAATATCCCCATACGGTTTTGGGGGTGTTACACTACTTTAATTGATAGAATTCAGCAAGGACGGAAAGAGGATCAAGAGTTAGAGAAAATAAAGAACATTAAATTAGGAACCTCGTCAGACTTCCAATTGTTAGAAGATGGTATTATTCGATTTAGAAATCATTTATGTGTGCCTAATTTTGAAAATATTCACAAAGACATATTACTAGAGGCGCACTCAACACCATATTCAGTACATCCAAGAGCAACCAAAATGCACAGAGATTTGAAATTACACTATTGGTGGCCAGGTATGAAGTAGATATTGCACAATATGTGGAGCAATGCCTAACATATCAACAGGTAAAAGAAGAGCCTCAAAGACCAGCAGGAACCTTGCAACCTTTATTTGTTCCAAAGTGGAAGTGGGAGGACATTACGATGGATTTTGGGACAGGTTTACCAAGAATGGTGAAAGGACACGATTCTATCTGGATTATCGTTGATCAGTTGACAAAATTTGCTCACTTTCTTCCAGTTTGTACGACATATTCCATCAATCGCTATGCTCAACTATATATACAGGAAATAGTTAGGCTGCATGGAGTTCCATTATCTATTGTATCGGACAGAGATTCTTGATTTATATCAGCTTTTTGGAAAAGCTTGCATAGAGAATTGGGTACCCACTTGTCTTTCAGCACTGCTTATCATCCACAGTCGGATGGGCAATCAGAAAGAGCTATACAAACTCTTGAAGATATGCTCAGATCCTGTGTTATGGACTTTCAAGGCCAGTGGAGTAAACATTTACCCCTAATTGAATTCTTCTACAATAACAGTTATCAGAGTATAATTGGAATGGCTCCTTATGAAGCTTTGTATGGCCGGAAGTGTCGATCACCAGTACACTGGGATGAGGTTGGTGAAGGAAGAGTTTTAGGCCTTTATATGATTCAAGAAATGACAGAAGCAGTTTCACTAATCAGTGAAAGAATGAGAACAGCTCAAAGTAGACAAAAGAGTTATGCAGATACCAGAAGGAGAGAAATGGAATTTGCCGTGGGTGATCGAGTATTCCTGAAAGTTTCTCCAATGAAGGAAATAGTGAGATTTGGTAAGAAAGGAAAACTGAGTCCAAGATACACTGGGCCATTTCCTATTACTGAGCGGGTTCGTGAAGTGGCTTATCGACTAGAGTTGCCAGCATCAAAGTCTCAGATACACAATGTATCTCACGTTTCTCTACTAAGAAAATACATTACGAATCTATCCCACATTCTCAAGAATGAACCAGTTGAGTTGGAGGCATATTTGAGTTACAAGGACATATCGGTACAAATATTACTAAGAGAAGTGAAGAAACTCAGAAATAAAGAAGTACCACTAGTTAAAGTGTTGTGGAGAAATCAACTTGTAGAAGAAGCCACTTAGGAAAGAGAAGATCAAACGAGGGCTAAATACCCTGATCTTTTCAGGTAAGTTAAATTTCGGGGACGAAATTTTTATAAGGAGGGGAGGATGTGATACCCGATCCTGACACTACTCAATTGGTCAATATGATTCATGCATAACTTGTTAATTATGTGTTATTTGGATTACTTGACGTTTCATGGTCCAGTTGATCTTATAGTTAATTTCACTACATAGAAATGTGTTAAGCATTTGAACTAAAGTCTAAAACAATATCATGGTATATGTTACAGAACTAAGTTACATTATTCATATTATTTCTAATACGGAAATAAAATATATGTAAAGATCTTATAAAACTCTGAGTACACGTGGTGAGCCTAGAAGTCATAAAGGTGTCACTAACGTGTCTATCGGAGGTTAACTAGCTTATCTCGAGATTTAGTCGGCACGTGAACTGGGTCACTTTAGATTGATGATTCAAGATAATAACGATCATTAAATATACTAACACATGTCAAGTACCTTGATTCTTGTCAGTACCCTATAGGATGAAATCTATGATTGCATGTGGTAACGGTGGTAAAATATTATCATTTATCTATACCCTATTCATTCCAACTGCGGTAGGAATTGAACTTATCTTTTAGTTTATTGTATTAATTATATCTTATTAATAAATGAGTCCATCCATTCTTATCTAAAGTGTCATATTTGTGAAGTTTTAGAAAGTTTGACAATAAAACCCTTCACTAGCATTTTCAACATTGTTTGCATGAGTAACCGGGTTTAAACAATAAAAATACACCCTAAACTTCTACCAAACCCTTTGAAAGATCATCCATACACTAAATAAGGTCAAGATATACTAGGAACCGTTCCAAACACTCCAAGAACTGGACCTAATATGCCCAAACCGGCCTACACCGTGGAAGATGGTTTTCCACAGCTCACTAAGGGTAGTTTTGTAATTTCCTCTTTATAACCGACTTTCTCTCTCATATAAATACTAAAACCGACCCTCCACCCTCATATACTGTCTGAACATTATCAAGAAGCTTCACCCTTCTAAAATTCACCAAAAATTCCAAAAGAAATCATCAAAACATCAACACCTCAATTCCTTTGACAATCAAGGTGAGTTTCCTTTGTTTCTTCCTTATCCTTGCTATGTTTCTTAGATATTTCGAAGGTATTAGAGCTTGTATATATTCTTAGACATGTTGTAATGATGTTAAGAATTCAGACATGGCTTACCTTTGTGTTTAATATGGATTTATAAAGCATAAAACTCACTAAGGGAATAAAGGAATTAATTCTGCCACCTTTTGGAATTAATGGTATATGTTACTTGATCCGTATGTTTCAGGGGCAGAACTTTAAATATAATTGTTCTTATGTATCTTAGGGATATTATGTCAAAAATTTGTGCAAATCCAACTTATATTCTAGTGGTTATAAGCAAAAAAAAAAAATCTGATTATGACAAGACTTTGATAAACTCTCTTAATCAAGTGTATTGTTATAAAACCTTGGAATTTTAAGTTGTGAGAGTTGGGTGGACTTTATAAACATAGACTAATAAATTCATTAATGAATTAGAAGTCCAAAATTTATTGGTTAATGGGCTGGTATACATCGATAAATAGACATAAAATACGTAGAACAACGGTTATGCGTCTACATAGGAAGTGATAAACCCTTTCGATATGAAGAGAGTTAAACCGTGCATGGGGTATGTAAATCCTTTAAACACATTACTTGAAACAGGGTTTAAAGGCAGTTCAAATTTAATGCTTCAGACATTCTTTTTGACTAGCATTAAATGCTTTTCAGACTATAGTCTCTTCGGCCGCACTAAATGTTGTCCTCTCAACATTAAATGCTACTTTAACTATGAATACTTTGTGAATAAATAATGTTTCTTTCAAAATGGTTTAAAATTATCTTCAGTACTGTTGGATATGTGATTTACTTTTCCTAAGTAAAACACCTGCAGCAACTTTGTTGTATCCAACTTCTTCATTTCTTGCTGTATCTTGACGATTATGCTGTAGGAAAGGACTCTTGACTTTGTTGGAAGATCATTCACTGTATGGACAAGCTATATGATATTTCCTAATAACTTCCATACTTAAACTGAAATACGGACTTTGAAGAACTTGTTGTATGAGGCAATTATCAAAACACATGGTGGATTTTTTCCAACACCATATCACCATTTATAGGTGATGAACGTCCATGACCGGACACAATCCTTGCAGATATGTTTTCAGCATGTACTTAATCTCTTCACTTTGGGGAACTTGGTGAGGCACAGTAAGGACAAACTACGATAATTCCAAGTCGTTCTACTCGAACATGATCGTTCGTATCTCCCCCTAACGACTGGAAGACTGGATCATCAAAGTGACTTAGGAGATCGTTTGACAAGGTATATTTTAATCGGACTCTGAGTGAAAGCGCATGTCATACTTCATCATTTATAACCCATCATAATGCATTGTGGTGATGCACTTTGGCACATGAACATGTTGACGATAAAGGTTTTTCATTGTTAACACAATCCTGTTAACAAAATGCATATTGTTACACCTGTAACTAAGCATTTAAATGATGATAGGTATAGGTGAATATGACATGTTGACATATGCTACATAACCGCAGCTTGAGAATCCAACAAAACTGCCACCATGCACCACCGGGATCGAACATAAAGAAATGATTGAACCAATGATAGGCCGTTGGTTTTATCGAACCTCTAGTGATTTCTTGAAGATTTCACTCCCTTAAGCAGCCACAAACACCCCAAAATTTTGTGAGCATGTATAAACGGGTGTTAGGATTCCAAAATCATCAACCTTGTGGTGGGAATCGGTCGAAAAGACATCGAGATAGTCGTTGGAGTGGCTGGTGGTATGTGAAAACTTCATTTGAGTGGTTCACCTCCTTTCAAGTCTCCAGATGGTATCAAAAGTTTGTGAGAAGGTAGTTTTGGATGTTAGGAACTACTGGTTAAAATTTCACTTTAAGACTTGGTCTAAAAGTGGGTCAACCGATCTTTACAATGACTGGTCCGCAAGTTGGACAACCATAATCTCAGGTTTCATCAACTTATCAATCATTGTCAAATAAGCCACATAACATATAAATCTTATCAATTTAGTACGACCATTTGTAAATAAAGTCATAGCATCATAAGCCACCCAGGCTAACACTTCAAGTATATATAAGGACTCAGTGAAAATGGAGGACTCAGCACCATGCTTATGCGAGTCGTTACATTATTCGCTTTAGCATATGAGGATGTCTTCTCCTAATCGTGACAAAGAATAGGTTTTAATCAATGAACATTGCTAAAAAATATCATCGAGGGGGTCTTTAGCATCACACATGCTTATACAAGACGCGGATGACATAAATATCATCATCGGTCATGAGCCCTGCTCATGGCTCCACCAATGTACTTGGTGTCTTTGTTCCAGCTAGCTTCTTTGTTCAAAGAAAAAAATAATACCCATGGCAATCATGTGGTATATGGATCATCAAACTGCGTATACTCTAACAAACATGAGCATAGCGTACACTCTAACAATATAGAGATTTTATACTTGATACGATCAGAATGATCTATCATATTGAGTGCATAAAATGGCAAGACTAGATGCCTAAATGGCAAAATTATGACACAAGCATGATGTAAAACTACCAACTACACGCTTGACCTTCTTATAAGGTGCGTATTTTGGGCTTTCCCAAGGAAAGTATTTTTTAAGATTTGAAAGATGACATTTTAGCATATAATGCATACCAAAAATTGCATCATCTATGGCAAATTTGGCCAAAAATAGGATGAAAAATATGTGTCATAGGACAGCTTACAAATTGAAGATGGGAACCAAGTTGGTTGGGACAAAAGTTAGCACCATCGCTGGAAATAAAATTCTGCGCAGCTTGACTTTTATTCACCAATGACTCCCTTGTTAGGAAGGACATGTACAAACAGTCAGATGTTCTGGAAACTAGATTTCTGTATCGTTATATCCATAAATCGTGCACCATATGGATCATTAAACTCAGATCACAGTCATGTTTTAAGTAATTTCTTTAGTATTTCCCAAGTTTAGTGAGGAAACAAGGTTGAGACCATATCCAATGGCATAAATGTTGATGCAAAAACATGGCAATGACAGTCATATGCGTGTTTAAACACAGCAGGTTGTTCGATTTCTTATCTCGGCTAATGATCCTTTCAGTAACTCCAACTTGGTAGACTTGCTGAGAAAGTAGGAATGTCGGTACAAATCAAGCTATTTAAAAACCACTAATTACATTTGGACTTTCAAAGCATAAACAAATACAAAGGAGGATGCGCCTAGTCATGATCAAAAGTGTAGACAAAATCCACCAAAAGGCATCAAACCAACCAAATAATTCAATTTGCAATTTACAAGTATACGCCATAATAGCCAAGTTATGCGGATGCAACGCAGTGCATCATAATTAAGCATTTTGGACCATAAGACATAATGAATATACCATAACCAACTCGTCTTGACCGTCTAATAAGATTGACTAAACATAGTCAATATATAAGGCACATGCCTTTACAAATACTTGGAAAAGTATTCAGACCTATAGCCACACGAAATATAACTGATGTCAAAGAATTCATGTGTTTACCGCAATATGCCATTGCTTTACATGTTATAATTTATGAGAATTACTTCTACATTCTTTCATATATCATATTGCAAGGATACAATGCATGACTACACCCACATGCAATATTATATTTTAATAAGATGAAAGATGGAGTTTTCCATGTATGAGATTGGGTCAAGACCAACGTGGCGGTCCCTCAATTCAACGTGACAAATCCATCAATCAGTTTTAACCACGACATACCCGTCATAATCGATGTTTGTCCCATTTGTACGACACAAGTTCGTCACTACGCCACAAATGGCCTTCATCAACGTTTATTTCGATGTTACAAGCAAAAGTGTTAGCATAGATGCCTTAAAATTGATCTACGCTAACACTTTTTTTATTGTTACAATTGATAGTAACCGGTGTTGCCGTAGTGTCTATGGTAACACCAAATTAGGTGTTACCGTTGATCTTTAAAAAAAAGCGTTACAAGGGAAGAAAAAAATAGGCGGAAAATAAGGAAAAAACTGTAAAAATTATAACGACCCGATTTTTATATAGTATTTTATGAATATATTTTTATAATAAGGAAAGCCTGTAAAAATTTAAAGTCGTTACACTAGTAGAATAAACATCAAAGACTTCGGTACGTCTCACTTTTGTAATGTATATTAGTAAAGTAAAAACAAACAACAACTTCGCTTTTCAATTTACAAAAGTAAAAAACCCACATAGACTTCAGTAAATGGTACCAAACAAAAAATCAGGAACTAGTTAGAAATTTTAGGTTACAAAGACTTCGCTAATTTGATAATTAATGAAATAAAAATTATAAAATTTTATCTTTTACTAAAAAATGTTTACAATAGCAAATTGTGTGTCTTGAGACCGGGAATTAATATCTTGAAACCGAGAATTAATTGACCGAGCACCAATCCAACCCTACCCTAACACTCATTTCTTGTTCTCTCTCCATCTCTCTCACCCTCACTATCGGTTATTCCCCCTGAAAATCTCCAGCCGCTAATAGAAGATAACCATGAGACATCACGAAATGACGGATGCTCCAAGCGAGGTTGAAAGCAGGCCAGTGTTTTGAGCAAGACCATAATGCATCGAGGTTGAACGAGGCGGATGCTGGCGATAGTTGCAGCGGACTGGGGCCGCGATCGGGGCGGATTTCGAATGGGATTGTCAGATGACCCTCGCCGCCCTTCCCTCTGCCGACTCTTATTCCGCCTAATTATCAGTTGGTAGCACTACTTCTTCAATTTGATTAGGTCAATTTGATTAGGTCTCCTACCGCAAAACAGAAGTAATAAAACCTTCGACAGTGAAGTTTCTCTCCATTGAAACCATCAGTATTCCACCAAATTCGATGGCCGTAACTTTCTCTCCATTGATTAGAGTTTTTGTTAAGCATAACTACTCGTAATTTAGTTGTTAATTTTCATGTCTTTGAAATTATATTTTTAGATAAATTTGTTATTTTTATGACTCTTGATTCATGGTTTCAGTGTTGTTAAGATGTGGGATTGCATCGTACTTTGAAGTTTGTGATTTGAGCGTGTAAACTCTTTTTTAGCAAATATGTGCCGTTTAGAAATAAGGACAGTTGGCAATGAATTGAGAACCTTCATTGTCTGGAATGGATTGAGAAAACCACCTAAAAGATTTGCTTTGAATCTCAGTGGGCGAGAGATACCATGTGGTTCTGATGATACTGTGATTGATGCAGAAATAAGGACCTTCTCTGCAGTACTTTTTGATGACTATGGTGGCTTGGTAATTTTTCTCTTATTTGGTTATTGATGTCATGCGTTCTGGACATGTCTCCTTACATGTATTTGCATTTGTTGATGTTATTTATATAACCACGCTGCATGTACATTTTTGTGTATTTATGTATGTATTTCTAGATCTATGTGCAAAATTCCATATATTGTAGACATGACATGTATGTCTGTACATGTAAGATTTATTTCCCTTTTTTACGAACTGTAAATCTCTTTCGCTAACTATTTTTTCATCCATGTAGATTGTCCCATTGTGTAATATATCTTTGAGTGGCATTGGATTCAGCTTACATGGGAAATCTGATTGCTTGAAGTCGACTGTGATATTTTCTTTAGCTGCGAGGTCGTACAATGATAAATATGATTCATGGGAGCCTCTTGTTGAACCAGTTGATGGATCATTGAGGTAATACATTGGACTGCAATTCATTTTTTTAGAAAAACAGTGAGAACCAAGACCTTTTCTCGTATTAAGTAGCATGAGATAATTCAAGTATTTAAACAAGAAAAAGACTTCTGAAATTAATGAGCAGAATCAGTATTTGCATCATGATATATAGGCTGTTTTATTGCATCAACAGATTATGTGAACTCGGACCCTATATGGTTATGTGATGTAATATCCGCAATTTCCGATTTTTCGGTAGATTTCTTTTTAAGCCGGAGTCCGTTTTGACGACTCGCTCATGACTGTTTCGTCATTTCGAGAATGATTAATTCTGCACTTTTTGTCATCCGAGTTCGTTTCGGTACCGTTTTGTTGAGTTCCGAGCTTTTTAGCGACTTTTCCGCACTTGAGTGCGATTCTTGCGAATCTCGTCCGAAACTGTCGTTTCGAGTTTCTCGTAAGTTCATTTAATGTTATTATTCATGTTGCGAGCTTTGGTTTGGTGTTTCGATCGCGTATCGTGATTTTCGGACGTTTTGGGCCATTTTCGTAATTTCCCAAAGTTTTGGGTAATTACTTCCGTTGTTGAATTCGAGCCTTCGGGTGGTCTAATTGTGTGTTCTCTTAGCTCTTAGATTCGTCTTTGCGAGTACGTCAGAACCGTATCATCGATTCGTATTCGAGTTCGGGTTTCGGGTCGTTCGGGCCGTCGAGTTGGCCGGCCGAGTCATGGCCGGCATCACGGCCAGGCCGGCATCGCCGAGTCACGGCCGGTAGTGCTCGGCGGCCTCGCCGAGTCACGGCCGGCGGTGGCAGCCTCGCCGAGCAGACGGGTGCCGCGGCACACGGCCGAGCCGCGCACACTCTGTGGCATTTTTCGCCAAACCGATCGCCGGTGCCGCGCACACTCCGCCGAGCCGCGCACACCGCCGACCACCGGGAGCCATTTTTGGGCACGTGCCGCGGCACACTCCCTGGGCCGCGACACTGCGGCCTATTTATGGCCCCGCAGACGGGTTTTTGGCCATTTTCTCACTCGTTTTCTTCCCTTCCGCGGCTGGAGCTTGGTTAATCATGGAGAGATGTTGTTGGACAATCAATCCATGAAGTTTTGGAGTTCATATCATCAATCACCCATCCTATAACATCCTCCGATCTACCGAATCAGGTCAGATTTTCTAGAAATCTAATTTTGGGGATTTTGGGTATTTTGTTCGTTTTCGTCCGTTTAATCCGATTTAACTTAGGATTTTGATGGATTGATGATAATTTAGATATATTATATCATTTCCTTTATTATTCCATGGTCGGATCGTATCGATTCGTCGATTTGGTCGAGTTCTTGATCGATGCCTTGAAGGTGTCCGGTAAAATGTCTTAGAGGGGTTTTCGGGCGTTCTACGATTATTCTTCCTCGTATGATCGATGATTTATTGATTATATGTTGTTAGGGTCGAATTCTTGTGAAGAACTCGAGTCGGAACCCTTCCGTTCGTCGTTTTCTTCAAGCTTCTCGATCGTGGGTGTATTCTTTTCCTTCGCCGGGGAATCGTAGGTGTTCGAGGTGTCCCGACTGAGCCGTGATTGTAGGAGTGTCCGGTATCTATTGTCGAGGCAAGTATCTTGCCCATACATTACGTGTTTTGTGGATATTATGGTTGTTAATCGTCGATATGTGCTAAATAAATATTAATAACCATTTTTCAAAAGAATCGGAATATTTACCATCATGCTTTTTGTAAAGGTGACCCGTGTGTGTCGGGAATTAATGTGTTTAGTTGAATATGCGAGCTAGTGTCGAGTATAGAATCACCTTACTTTCTTGTGATGTCACTGTGTATGATTATGTCGTTGGTAAATATAAAGTGTAATTCTTTTGTCAAATTATGTACTTGGAGTCACGTGTTTATGGATGAATATGTGAGTTTGAGTGATATTAGTTGTGTCGTTCGGTGCTGTTGAAATCTTGTGCTTCCTTGTGAATCGTATCATTACTTGGTCGTGAGTATATGTTGGATGAATCGGCCATTCTAGTAAGGTACCTCGACTATATATCTGTGATTGACCTTCGAGGCTTGTGGTTTGCAAGCGTGATTTTGGAACGTGTGTGTGTGTTGTTCCTTCCACCGGAGTGTCCGACGGGATGTCCGGGGTCGATACTAAGGGGTACGGCCACGGAAGTGGACTTGGGTGCGTGTGTGGATGAACTTCCACCCGGAGTGTCCGACGGGATGTCTGGGGGTCGATACTAAGGGGTACGGCCGCGGAAGTGGTTTCCCACCGGGAGTGTCCGACGGGATGTCTGGGGGTCGATACTAAGGGGTACGGCCGCGGGTTACCAGTTGTGGTTTTCATCTTGAGGATGATGTTGATGTTTTCGTTGATTGTGATATTGTCCGGAGTATCACAATGCTTTGTGCTCGGGGTCGAGAGACATTATATATCGGGTCTTGGTGCTTGACTAGAATGGCATGAGATTAATGTGTTATGTGTAATGTGTCCTTGTAAGTGAATTGAAGTGGATGATCGGGTCGTGGACCCTGTGTTTTGTGACCGGAATGGTTGGGTCGTGGACCCCGTATTTTGTTAAACGGATTTGTATTTTGAAAAAATGAACTTTGGGGCTGTGACCCTAAATGGCTTTCGAGGAATTAAGAACATTTTCAATTTTTGATGTTTTCAAAACTCCCGAGATTTGGAAATGTTTTCAAAATGCTTACTTGCTTCGTTCGCTTTCAAGACTTGAACTATTTTTAACTAAATATATCTCGGGAAGTCTTTCGTTATATTCTCGGAATGTGTTGTGTATGGCTCGTATTTGCACTTTATACTTGCACTAGCGAAACAGTGGAGTTTGCTAACCCCAGTAATCGGGGTGGATATCTGTTGTGTCCGTGTACATGCAGTTTTCGGGAGCAAGACACAGGATCGGCACGAGGGATGATGAAAGACGAATGATACTAATCACACGAAGGCCGCTTTTGGGTTCGGTTAGTCGAGTCCATTGTATTGTCTTTTCCGCTGTCTTATTGTTCATTGTTGCAAGTATTTTACCCTTGTGTGGGTATGAGTCTGGATGAGTTTATGTATTTTGATTTGTAAGTCTGTGACGAAAGACCAAATCGGTCTATTGGTCCGTTATTTTGATTCGTCGGTATGTAATGTAATGTGTTGTTTTGATGTCTAGCCTGGTGGATCCTCACGGAGAGGGTCTGCGGCGTGTAATATTCCCGGTTTGATCTGGGGGTGTTACATGTGAAGGCGAGTTTCTCTTGATATATAATTCACAATGTGTATGTTGGTGTTTAAGCGTGCAGCCGCGATCGTATTGTTGATGTGTATGTTGGTGTTTAAGTGTGCCAACCATGATCGTATTCCTGATGCATATGTTGGTGTTTAAGTGTGCAGCCACGATACTTATTAGTATTCCATTTTATGTGTTAATGTTGGAACTTATGGCAATTGTTAGAGGTATGCTAGAGATTAGTGGTGAGAGAAGAGAAGAGATTTGAATTAGTGTTAATGGGGACGAATGATTATATTTTGACAAAAGAAGATGTTGGACGACGTTTGACATTTGTATATGTACATGTTTACTTTGAGGGTAAGTTTTTCTATCGTGCAAGCTGTTTTGTTTTTGTTTATATTTTCCATCACCATTATAGCAGCCCGTTTCTCCCACATCATCGAAATATTCCAGTATAAAAAAAACCTTCCAAAATTCCACAATTTAAGTGTAGCCATAGTGTTAAAGTTGTTGGTAACTATGTCAAAGTGTTTCACAATTTAATGTTACATTAGACCTCATGAGTGTTGGCATAGGTCTATGGCTACACAAATCTTTGTGTCACCAAATATATAAAAGTGTGGCCTAAAGTTTACAGCAACACAAAATCTAGTGTAGCCACAGACAATAAAAGTGTTGGCATGGGGGTCTATTGCTACACTTTTTTAAAATGTTACCAAAAACAAGAAAAGTGTTACCTTAGACCCCTATGGTTGCGGCTGTTTTTGTAACACTTTCGAATTTGGTCAAAGTGTAGCCATAGCTTGTTTTTCTACCTTCAGCAACACTTTTTGGACTTTTGAACATAGTTTTTCAGGTGTTGCTAAAACCCATATATGGTGTAGTGCGTGTAATCATGAACAAGTCATAATTTTACCATTACCAACAATTGTTGGTTTAATATCGACAAAATAGCAACGTGAAATTGCACCCAAAACATGGTGTATGCAACGACCACAAATACCAACTTTCAATAATTCTCCGTCACTCCCCCATGACCTCCACACAGTTTACTTCGACATATAAGAGTGATACCACCTCTGATAGTCTCATCCACCGCAAAGTAGCATGGAAGATAAAGAACCCAAATACCCAATTCCTCAGAAAAAATTCCCAAACGAGAGTAATTGAAAAATAGAAACTTTAATAAAATCCTACATGGGTACTCGCTTCTGTATTTGCATTGATCCTTGAACATGATACCAAATATGACTTCTCTGTACAGCATGCACATCATCATGACCAACATATTTTCCTATATGCCACGTAAAGTATAAACACAATTAGATTCGTAAACAAACAAGTTAATGATTGAATCATTAATTAATAAAAGGAGAGAGTTGAGAAATGCCCGAAAAAGAAGGTTTTGAGCTTGATAATTAGCCGAAAAGAACTCGGGTTTGTTCGGGTTGTATACCGCAAGCATACTTTATGCTTGTATTACATTATTTCCCTGTAACTACCTATGAGAATATTAATTACATTTAATCACATATTTTATATATTTATTCCCATTGTGGTTATGCAAATGAAATGTCTAATTAGTTCATATTGTAGATAATGTGGTGTGTTGGTGTCACATGGAAGATCACATTATCAGTGTCATTGATGAACAAATTATAAACTCGCAAGTGTACGAATCGCTTTTGTAGGAAGCGACAAGTAACTCCGAGGTCGATCTCTCGAGGAATTGAAAATGGTTTAAAGTTCGATAATATTCGGCAAATAGTCGAATGAACAAAATTAAAGTAAATTAAATACATCATTGGTTTGATAGGATTACAATTACTAACGCATAAAATTAAAATAAACTAAGCGTTAAAAACACCAAATTAATGGTCGGATAATTGAGAGATTACAATAATGAGAATGATATTGGAATTTAGAATCACCGACACACACGTAATCAATTATTAGTTCCGATACACAAAGAATTAAGGTTTGGAATTATCGATTGCTCACGATTAAAAGAAATCCGTTTGATGGCGGTAATTCTAAAAATCACGATTGTTCTTAACGAAAATAAGAGACACTCCTTTGTTGGGGACGAATCTCTACTAACAATCAACTAGCTAATACCTTTGATATGGTAATTCGCTAAAAGATCGCGGAAAAAGGTTTAGAACATTCACAATCGCTTCTATCGGGTCGTTTGATGGCGAACACTGACAAAAACCCTCGATTTGAATAATAATAACAACTAAGAAATGGGTTTGATGATCTAAATCAAAAGTTCTTATACGAAGAACAAACAAGGAAGAACAATCCCAAACTTTTACCCGGAAAATCAATAGGAACTAACAATCGATAACATGTGTGTGGCTAAATCTAAAAACCCATATGAAATGTTTAGCTACTCATGATTATTTCAACAATAATAATGGAAATTGTAAAACAAAACATGGTAGAAACTTCCCGTGTAAAAGCCGAAATCGAATTCCGGATGAAGGTTTGATGATCTTCCTTCAAAAACTCATAACAATTGATAGAAGGAATTATAATATCTCACAAATGTATTTTTCACTCCAAGAACATACAATGTAGATGATGAAACAATCTCCCTTTTTCCTCACTTTTTGGTGTTTGTCTCCCTAAATCTTGTGTTTTTCACACCAAAATATCTCAAACAAGATGTGAATATCCTCCTTAGGGTCTCAACACCTTTTTTTATAGATAAAGGATCAAGAAAAGGGCTCAAAATCGTGCAAAAATGTCAAAGGAAATGACTTGCATCGAAAAGCGACACGGCCCATGTCCTGGGACACGGCCTTGTCGTACTACCCTGAAAAATGAAAAAATGCACTATCCACGGACCCGGCCGTGTCATGTGACACAGCCGTGTCATACTGCATTAGAATTGCAGTTTTAGGCTGGATAGGGACTCGGTCGTGTCCTATGACACGGCCGTGTTGTACATTTCCGGAAACTGGAATTTTTACTGGAACGAGACCCGGCCGTGTCCTATGACACGGCCGAGTTGCCTGGCGCGGCCCGAGTTGTTTTCTTCTGTTTTGATTCCAGTTTTTGGTCTTCTTCGGCTTGATCCTTCATTCTTGTATCAATACACCTCGGAATTTAGCATATGATATACCGTTTCGAAGCTAATTTCACGAGGAATTTATATCAAAGGAGAACACATCTCAATTCGGAGTGGTGATTCTAGAATTTAGAAGATACGACCGATATTGCTTCAATCTTTTATCATTTAGGCCCCGTTTTAGCTCTTGATCGTCATAAACTCCAATATTAGCTATGAAAGCGCATATTTCACCATAATCTTCGCTTGGCTACCTATAAATTAAAAACACAACATACCATGCATAAAAGAGAACAAAAATACTAAAAAGCAAACAAAAACACGACTAAATAGAATAGAATGAGTCGATCAAGAATCAACTCATAAAATCCCCCCAAACTTGAACTTTAATCGTCCCGAGCAATACACTTTAAAATAAACACTCTCAAAGGGGAACTCAACTGTCAAAATACGTCAAAGGACCGCTTCGAAAATTTCATCAATACGCACAAATAAATAAGTTGAGTTCTACAAAGTTTTCAAATCTCCGGTGTGCTTCCTTAACATCATAGTCGATACTTGGTAAATATAAACCTAACCGGTCAAGTGTATTCACTCACTCTCAAAGTGATAGTGATAAGTATAGGCTCGGAACTCATTCAATGAAATAAGGAACCCCATAGGCTTGTCAATCGGCTTCATCTCTACCACTGTTTTGTGCATGCAAAAATTTTTTTGTGAATCAAAAAGGGCTTTACTCGGCTTGTAATGTAAGCATGGATCGGGGTGGGATAAATATGGCTAAAGTGACTTGACTTGAGCAATTTTAGAACTAAATCGCCATAATCGCTTTAGAAGCTCAAGATTTTTGAAGTTTGCTTCTTTCAACCCCTTAATTATGAACCACTTGCAACAAGCACTATTGAAAGTGAGAAACGCAGCCTTAAACCCTCCTTATTGCTCCGATTTTTTCTTTGCCTTGGGTTGTTTTAGGATCCATTTTACGTGAATGTAAACGATGGGTCACATGAATATACCCGAATACTAGGATCAAAACATACACAACTGCTTCCAAGCATACTCATATCTAAGGTAGCCGTTTTACGCGAATGTAAACATGGGTCACATGAATACACCCGGTTACTAAGTTCCCAAAAATAGCTGAGTAATTATTTTCACCATTTCAACACTCCCAACAATACGTATATCACTCAATGTCACCACATCTTTGTATCCTTGTCAAAAATAATTTCTAATCGCTCAAGTATGGATCGAAGGATTACATCAATGAAAAGCTCGATATGTGGTTTAACAATGAAATAGACAATGAGCTCAATTGGGTTTATTTAAGGAATAATCAAATGTCGGGTTGGCAAAAATCGAAGGGTTAAGATCAAAGGCGCCTAAAATCATTTTCACTCAATTGCACACACACACACTAGTAGTTTTGAACAAGATACCAAGGCAAGTTCTAGAGTCTTAAATCGAGAATGAAACACTCGACAATGAAACTTAAATTTTTCAAAATGCACGAAGGCTCAAAAGCTCACAAGTAGGTTTGTTCATACCTCCAAGATATTTAAACTACTTATTCAATTTCACACCCATTTCGATTATCAACAATTTTTCCTGTTCAAATTATCCTCGATTTGTATATCAAAACAACGAAATAAATCCCGAGGCATTCCAAGAAAAGAGTTCATACTTCAAAGTTTTTATCAAATTTGCAAGATGCTCAAAACACACCAAATGTTAATAAAAACACACCAAAGAGAAGTCTACCAACAAAAACAACCAAAAATGAACAAACAAGCATAATAGTATCCAAAAATAAATAAAACAAAAGTAATGAAGTATTTCTTGACCAAAACCCCCCCAAACTTGAATTAAAGAATATACGAACGAAGGGGGTATAGTATTTAAATAAAAGAATTTCATTGGTCAAGAAATACTTACGACCGGTTTTACTGGTGGGGCGGAGGGAAGTGGCCTTGTTGGACATGCCACTCGTGCATTTGTCTCAAAAGAGACAACATCTCGTTTCGCTCCTGTCTATCCTCCTCTAGCCTCTATCTAGTCTCCTCTCGAAAGGCTACGAACTCCTCCCTTAATGTTTGACGCGAGGGGGCATGTCTAACTTCGGCCTGTCTTGACGTCTCGGGCCAATCTCTGGGGCTTTCTTCTTCTTCTTCATTTTCCTCTTCTTCCTCTTCATCCGGGCCTCTTTCATAAGCCTCTTCCTCTTCCATCCTCTCGGCTCTGTCTTCATCCATAATGCGCCGAGGTCGAACATTTCGGTCGAGAGGGCTGTGACCCGGGGGAGCCAATCCAGCTGCCATCGGTGCTCGTCGGTGTGCTTTCGTAGCCATTTGCAGATTTCCCATGTCCCGAATATTATTTATTGTCGTCAAAGGCGTATTCGGGAGAAGGAAGTGGTCATTGTCGGTCTGGAGGAAGACTGTGCACGAATCATAATCCAGGATGTTCATTACTTTCATCACAAAGATAGAGAGTAGCTTGTTTCCTGGTAGGGGAGTCCTATGAGCTAAGGAAATCTCAAAGTGAAGTGAGATAGGGGTAATCAAACCCCCTATCCATATCTCCCCTTTTGGCTTTGTCGCAACATCCTCAAAATGTTCGGCTATCATAGCCCCGGTGGCTGAAATTGAGTTATCGAGCATGTGGGTCAGGATGTATAACTCGCGCAGTGAAATAGGCCCAGTTTCCTTTCGGCCATAAATAGTATTCGCAATCACCTTGTGTAGATATCGGAGTATTGGATTGCGAATATTCGATCCTTTAGCCGATTTTGCAACATAATACCGTGCCTCGCTCCCCGGGTATTCCACCATAGCTCTCCAATAGGTTTCAGATGCGAACCAGTTTATTGGGTAATGTCCGTTGTGTCTCGCATGATAGATGTCTTCCAGCTGGACGATGGTTAGTCTCTCTTCATTATTGTTGAGCCGGAATATTATTTCGGTTGGTTCACGAGTCACCGAATCTCTTCTGACAGTAAGAATGCTAAGAAACTCCATCGTGAGACACCTATAAGTTGGCCAATGTTGCGTCATCATCCAGGCCCAATTCACTCTTTCTAAGAATTTTATGACGTCTTCTCTTATTCCCATCGCGTTCATACATTCAACATCTAGCCATCGCGTAGGGAGCATCTTTTTCTATTCCAGCATCTCCCACCTAGCATTTCGTGTTTCAGGGAGATCAATTCCGTAAGAATCGGGAGTTTCGACAGCCCTTTGGATCGCCATTCATGCCGGTTGCTCTTGTTCTCCGGCGTTCCTACCCCTTTCCCGCTGAGAATTTCCTCGTCCACGTCCTCGAGCCATTTTATGCAAAAAATTTCAATTTATCATTTATCCAAGGACTTAATAACGTATTCCTCCCCCAAACTTATAACAAACAATGAAATAACCCCCAATATAACCATTATTGATCAAAACAACTCCCAAGTAAAATTTATCGTTTGAATTCTCCAGAAATCATCATCTTCATCATGGAAAACATCCCTTTACCACAAGAATTTCCAATTGAGTAATTTAATCATCAAGCATGAAGAATTATCGAAAATCCCCAGTTTTATCACCTTAATTTTATTCAAGAACCCTAGATAATCAAGGACTAGTGATTCTAATCATCATAGCATGTTCATAACCAAGAAGAATCATCAAAAACATGAAAAACATACCTTGGATTCGTAGAAATTGAAGAGAAAATAATTAAAAACGAGTCCCCCCGATTCGTTTGCTTTCACCGCTTGGAGTAATAAATCTGTTGGATAATGATGATTTCGTCAATGATTCTTGAATCTTCCCTTAATTTTGCAAAAAAACCGTTTGAAAATGAAGAAAATTTGGTAGCAGATCGGTAGGGTTCGTCGGGTGAGAAAGAAAAAAATTTTTTTGAGGAAGATGAAGTGTGTAAAACCATAGCTGAATCTTTATATAGGCCGACTGACACGACCGAGTTGTCTCTGACACGACCGTGTCGAACTATTCAGAAAAATAATAAAACTTACTGTCTCACCGACTCGGCCGTGTCCTGTGACACGGTCGTGTCATACTAGCCCAGAATAGCAAATCTCACTGTTTTGAGACTCAGCTATGTCCTGTGACACGGTCGTGTCGTACTGTCCCAGAAAATCAGATTCCCTCTATATTGAGACTCGACCGTGTCCTGTGACACGATCGTGTCATACTAGCCTAGAAAAACAAATTCTTACTGTTTTGACACTCGACCGTGTCCTGTGACACGGCCCGTGTCCAACCTGCCCAGATTGTTAGTTTCTAATAACGCACTCGTTTCCCTGCATTTTTAACACCTATAGTTGAACCGATCAGTTTCGAATCGAGTAAAAACAAATAAGGAAAATAAATTCGAAAAACAAAAGATGAAAAATCTAACTAAACCGTTGGGTTGCCTCCCAAGTATCGCTTTTTTATAGTCATTACCTCGACTTCTTCCCGTCTTGCTCAAGCTTCAACATCGTGCACTTCTATGCACTCAAATGCATTGATTTCTTCGATTCGTCCGAAATACGGCTTCACTCTATACCCGTTTACCTTAAAATGCTCATTCTTGAGTGGATCAAGGAGTTCTACCGCTCCGTGTGGCCATACTTGAACGACCTTGAACGGTCCGCCCCATCGCGACACCAATTTTCCCGACATGAGCTTAAGACGGGAGTTATGTAACAACACATCCATCCCAGGTTCAAGAGATTTGCGAACGATACGCTTGTCGTGATACCGTTTCGTCCACTCTTTGTAGATCTTAGCATTTTGGTACGCCTCATATCGCATCTCATCTAGCTCATTTAAATGTAAAAGTCGTTCCTCGCCCGCCTTTTCTTGATTTAAATTGAGCGCTTTGATTGCCCAATACACCTTGTGTTCTAACACAACAGGTAGGTGGCATGCTTTCCCAAATACTAGGCGATACGGGCTCATTCCAATTGGAGTTTTGTAGGCCGTGTGATATGCCCATAAAATGTCGTTCAACTTCAATGCCCAGTCCTTCCTTATCGGTTTTACCGTCTTTTCGAGTAGTGCCTTTATTTGTCTATTGCTCACTTCGACTTGCCCGGAAGTTTGTGGATGGTAATCCGTTGAGACCTTATGCATCACATTATACTTCTTAAGCAAGCCTACAAGTTGTCTATTGCAAAAATGTGTGCCTCTATCGCTAATCACAGCTCTAGGAGTCCCAAACCTGTAGAAAATCACATCCCTAAAAAAATTGCAAACCACGTTAGCATCGTTAGTTCAGGTTGTAATTGCTTCCACCCACTTAGAAATGTAGTCCACAACAACTATGATATATTCAAATCCAAGGGAAAGTGGAAAAGGACCCATAAAATCAACTCCCCAAACATCGAAAAGTTCCACAACAAGATTGTTTGTCAACGACATCTCATTCCTTTTGCTTATGTTCCTCGTTCATTGACAATGATCGCAACTCTTGCAATGGGAATAGGCATCTTTAAATAATGTTGGCCAGTAGAATCCCGATTGAAGGAGCTTGTGCGCCATTTTCTTCGTGCTAAAATGTCCCCCACAGTGCAAGTCATGGCAAAATGACAATATGCTCTCGTGCTCTTCCTCCGGGACGCAACGTCGGAATATCTGATCGGGCCCCAACCTGAATAAGTAGGGCTCGTCCCAAAAGTATTGCTTGCACATGGAAATAAACCTCTTCTTCCCTTGAAAGGTCAAGTCGGGCTGCAAAACCCCACTAACAATGTAATTAACAATATCAGCATACCAAGGTGTTCTAGTCACATCGAATAATTGCTCGTCATGGAAAGTTTCAACAATCGGCAAAGAGTTATCGAGCTTAAAATTATTTCCCTCGGTTAATCTATATAGATGGTCGGCAACTACGTTTTCCGAACCCTTTTTATCCTTAAACTCCAAATCAAATTCTTGCAGCAGAAGAACCCACCGAATTAATATTGGCTTTGCATCGGATTTTTTTAACAAATATTTCAATACGGCGTGATCCGTATGCACAATTACTTTTGAACCAACCAAGTAGGATCGAAATTTGTCTAAAGAAAACACAACGGCTAAAAATTCTTTTTCGGTGGTGGTGTAATTGGCCTGAGCTTCATCGAGCATTTTGCTAGCATAGTAAATTACGTGGAAAAATTTATTCACGTTTTGCCCCAAAACGGCACCAATAGCAAAGTCGGACGCGTCGCACATAATTTCAAATGGTAGAGACCAATCGGGAGCAACAACAATATGTGTGGAAGTTAACTTTTCTTTCAAAGCATTAAAACCGACCAAACATTCCTCGGTAAAATCAGATTTGGCATCCTTACACAAAAGGTTACTTAAAGGGCGGGCAATTTTCGAAAAATCTTTAATGAAACGCCTATAAAACCCGGCATGCCCTAAAAAGCTTCATACCTCTTTGACACATGAAGGTGGAGGTAATTTAACAATTAAATCAACTTTAGCCTTATCAACCTCCATTCCCTTATTGGAAACCACATGACCCAGAACAAGACCTTATTTTACCATAAAATGACTCTTTTCCCAACTAAGTGTAAGATTAGACTCAATACATCGTTCGAGCACAATAGTCAAATTATTTAAACAATTATCAAAAGTGGTTCCAAACATAGAAAATTCATCCATGAATACCTCGATAGATTTTTCTAACAAGTCGGAGAATAAGGAAAGCATGCACCTTTGAAAAGTAGTGGGAGCATTGCAAACACCAAACGGCATCCTCCTAAAGGCAAAAGTGCCAAAAGGGCAAGTGAAAGTGGTCTTCTCTTGATCCTCCGGAGCAATGGGAGTCTGATAGAAACCTGAAAGACCATCTAAAAAACAGTAATAATCATGCCCGGCTAAACGTTCCAATATTTGATCAATGAAAGGAAGGGGAAAATGATCCTTTTTTGTTACGGCATTTAATTTCCGATAATCAATGCACATTCTCCAACCAGTCACTGTTCTAGTGGGCACCAATTCATTTTTATCATTACGAATCACCATTATTCCAGATTTCTTAGGCACTACATGCACAGGACCACCCACTTACTGTCGGATATCGGGTAGATGACTCCGACATCTAGCAATTTCAAAACTTCCTTTTTTACTACATCCTGCATCTTCGGATTCAAACGCCTTTGAGGTTGCCTAATAGGTTTAACATTATCCTCAAGAATTATTTTATGCATGCACCTAACAGGACTTATCCCCTTGATATCGGAAATACTCCACCCAATTGCTTCCTTTAATTTAGTCAGAACGTCTACTAATTTGTTTTCTTGCAAGGGAGTTAATTCGGAAGAGACAATTACAGGGTAAGTGTCACTTTTGCCTAAGAAAACATATTTAAGATGTGCCGGAAGTTCTTTCAATTCAAGTTGGGGTGCGGTGATTTCAACGGGCTCCTCAAAATTTAATTCCAAGGGTATCTTAAGATCGTCAACTTCATCAATGGTTTCGGAATTATCTAACAATGCAACATATTCTTCAATTTCTAAATTATTCAGCCCCATATCATGCTCAATGGTTAGAGCATCATGCAACGTGTCCCCTACATCATCATGCAAATATGTACCATTAACCAAAGAATCAACGCAATCGATAAAATTCACATCATGGGCAGCATAAATATAAGAAGGGATAGGAGATGAACCGAACACGTCGATTTCCACAGTTTCGCCCAAGACGGTCATGGTGACCTTTCATTCATCAACATCGACGATTGTTTTTGTTGTACGATTGAATGGCCGTCCTAGAAGTATTGTCCTTTCATTTTCGCTTGTTCCAAAATCGCTCATCTCCAAGATAACAAAATCGGCCAGAATCACCAACTTGTCCACTTGCACTAATAGGTCTTCAATGACTCCCTTGGGGTATTTCACCGACCTATCCGCCATTTGAAGAGTCATTCTTTTTGGTTTTATTCCCCCGAGTCCAAGCCTCAAATAGGTCGAGTATGGCATGAGATTCACACTTGCTCCCAAATCTAGCATCCCACGAGCAACTTTCTTATCTCCCATAGTGATGTCGATCATAAAACTTCCGGGATCGCCTTTCTTTTGACCCCTTGCTTCTACCTCATAGAGCACCACTTTCTCGTTCCCAAAATATCATCTTTTGCTGGAGGTCAACTCTTTGAAAACTTTCGTGTAAGCGGGAATGTTCTTCACAACATCCAAGAGAGGTAAGTTGACATGAACCTTCGAAAGCATGTCGTAGATTTCGGAAAATTGCTCATCTTGCTTTGCTTTTCTAAGTTGGCTCGGAAAAGGGACCGGTGGCTTATATGGTTGAGCAGATTTGTGAAGCTTGGAAGTCGAAGTTTCTTCGTCTACTTTGTCTTCTTGATTTCCCGACTCGTTTTCTTTCTCACCGCCCTTTTCTTTTGCCTCGGGATTAGCTTCTTTATTAATCACTTTACCACTTCGGAGAGTGGTAATAGCTTGAGCTTGCTCGGGTTGACTTGGTAGTTTACCCCTTTCTTATCTACGTGCCTCGGTATCAAGTTGCCCAATTTGAACCTCTATTTTCTTCACCGAAGCTTCTAAAGATTCGAACCTTTTATTACTTTCCTTAATGAATGTCGCAATACTTTCCTCAAGAGAGTTCCTTTGTTGTGGAGGTGGTTCACTTTGCGTTGGTTATTGGGCTCGGTTTCCTCCATTGTATTGAGCTTGGGTTCTTGTGCCGTATGGCATCGGGTTGTTGTTTCTCCATGAGAAATTCAGGTGGTTTCTTAGCCCAGGATGATAAGTGTTTGGGAGAGGTGTATTTCTTGTGCTTCCGCCATAATTATTTCTCCTCTCTTCCCACTCGGGCCTTCCCGTGCTTTGTTCCATAGCCCAATTAACTTGTTCGGTTTGCTCTCCTAGAAAAGTATGTGGGCATGAATTGGCATCATGTCCGGGTGCTCCGCAAATCTCGCAAACTCGTGAGCTAGAAGATTTATTTTGAGTCTTGAGTTGTCTTAGTTCATTTTTCAACTCATCGCTTTTAGATTGCATCTCGTCCTTCTCGCTTACTTGGTGCATGGCTCCCCTACGAACACGTACACTTTTTTGTTGAGAATTGGCTCCCAACATTTCATACACATCATACGCTTGTCTCTCCGTTAAACCCCAAAATGAACCACCGGTTGCATTATCTACCGCTCCTGGGCAATATTGAGTCAATCCATCATAGAAGAATTGATTAAGTAGTTGTAGCGGATAGTGATGGTGTGGGCATTGAATGAGGAGCATTTTGAATCGGTCCCATGCTTCGTGAAATGCCTCTCCGTCTTGTTGTCCGAACGTTGAGATTTGAGTTCTCAATTGCGTAGTCTTTGAATGAGAGAAGTACTTGGTAATGAATTTGTCGTAAACTTCATCCCATGTTCATAATGAGACCGGCGACAAAGTCATCAACCATTGTTTCGCCCCATCCTTGAGTGTATAAGGGAAGCACTTCATTCTTAGTTGATCCTCGCTCAACCCATTTAATGGGAAGTTGTCAATCGCCACATAGAAGTCTCGGATGAATGATAACGGATCCTCACGTGCTAATCCGTGAAATGAGGGCAATTGCTCGATGTGAAATCCGCTTATGTGGTAGTTCCTTGCTTCCGGTGCTAATTGGATGCATGAAATGGCGGTGTCCACCACGGGCTTTGCATAGTCCCGCATTAGATGTTCGACCGGAGGTTGTTGCGGAATGTTGTAGTTTGCTTCCATCCCATATTGAGGTCCGGGATAATAATTCGCTCCATATTGCACTCCAACGGGTGGTTGTCTCGGATAGAAGTATCTCCCTTGTTGAGCTTCGGGTATCCCTTGATTGCGCCAAACATTCTCATATCTCGGAAACCTTGGTTGATGAATTCATCTATATTCTGTGGAACATTCTCAACCCTCGAGGATTTTGGAGTAGTCCGAATTGTTTGTGATTGTCCTTGTGGATCGTTTTGTGTTTATTTTCTGTTTTCTCGACTGGGCATGTTTCCTTGTAATAGGTGCTTTGTGTTTTATGATTGTTCGTATAATTGACTTGATTGTATTATCTGTTTGATGACGCTTGTCACTTGTTGGTTTTATTATGTCTCTACCTGTGGCATTGTGTTGGTCGTCGTGGAGTGTGTTTGCACGCCGTATGTTTCTTTGTGTTGCTTGTAACGTTTAGCCGTTGGGCGCGAGTTTTCAGTTCTTTTGTATCTCGTTGAGTGTTTCCTGGAGGGATATTGCTTCACCCTACTTGTTTTAAGTTTCGGGACGAAACTTCTTTTAAGGAGGGTAGTATGTAATATCCGCAATTTCAATTTTCTGTAATTCTTTTTTGGCGAGAGTCCGTTTGGATGACTCAGTTGTGACTGTTTCGTCATTTCGAGAATGATTAATTCTACAATTTTTGACATCCGAGTTCGTTTCGGTGTCGTTTTGTTGAGTTCCATGCTTCTTAGCGGCTTTTCCGCACTTGAGTTCGATTCTTGAGAATCTCGTTCGAAATTGCTGTTTCGAGTTTCCCGTAAGTCCGTTTAACTTTGTTAGACGTGTTATGAACTCCGGTTTGGTTATTCGATCACGTATCGTGATTATCGGGCATTTTGGGCCATTTTGTAATTTACCCAAAGTTGTGGTTATCCGCATTCGTAATTATTGTCTTGACCCTTTTCATGGTCGCGTATGATCTTATTATGGAGATTTCCATGCGTATCTTGAACTTGGTGTTCCGATCGGAGGAATCCGTTGTTGTAATCAGCTTTGAGAGCACTGTTGTTGTCCTTCTGAGTCGTTAGCGCACACTACACTTATTAGTTAGCACGCGCTATGGTGCGGTTGTTAGCGCACACTATAGGTGTGGTAGCGCATGCTAATTGGTGGTACAGAAACAGTCCAAGGGCTACTGGACTGGGTTCAGACGTTGATCAACGCATGCTATTTAGTATCATAGCACGCGCTAGAGTGTATTAGTTGCGCACGCCAGGGTGAGGATAGCGCGCTCTACCTGGTAGTTCACGGCAGTCCAGGGGCTACTCGACTGGGTCTGAAGGTCCCGTTAGCGCATGCTAACACTTGTGGTTAGCGCACGCGAACAGTGTGCCTCGATAGCGCACGCTAATCTTAAATATTAGTGCACGCTAAGCTGTCCGGTGTATATAAACTGGACAGTAGTCGTGATACATCATTTCCACCTCATTTCTCCTCCTTTCCGCGGGGTTGAGCCAAGGGCGACTAGGGATTGCGATCTTGGCCGATTTTGCTCAATACAAAGGTGTTTTGGAGCATCCTAGGTGATTATAACATCATATAATCCATTGTTCTTCGCTGAATCAAGGTATTTTTCTTGAATCCCTAGAGTTAACTTTTTGGAAATTTTTTCTTGATTTCATTTTCTATCCGATTTTGATGAACCGATCGTTGTTAAATGATGTTGTTAAACATGTTTTATGGATTGTATATCCATATCTTCGGTTCGTTCAAATCTAAGGGTGATTTCAGTGTTCTTGAAGTGTAGTGAACATTTGATGTTCGATCAAATGTTCGAATGAGTTTTTCCTTCGATAGTTTGTTGTAATGTCTGTTGTTCTTGGTCTTGATCCTCATCGTAATCATGTTTTGTTGTTCCTTATGGAGGATTATAGGTGCTCGAGGATTCCGAGTTGAATCCCGTTTGGTGATTGATATTTCGTGTTGTGTTATTCTCGTAGTTTCGCGGTGCTATCGTGTTCTTGATAGTGTTCGGGAGTTCGGGGCTGTTCGACCGCATCCCATCCGTCGTCTCGTTGCGATTGTGGTTTCGAGGCAAGTACCTTGTCCATACTTTTCTTTTTTTATGCACATGATGACCGGTGATCGTCTAAATGTGTTCGTTTTGTTGTGTTGAGATGAACTTTCAAAGATTTGGTTTAGCCTCGTTAAAGGCCCACCTTTTTAAACCCGTATGTATTTTGCGAATGGTGTGTTTCATAAATGATTATGTGAGCCTTATGAATACGCTTGGTATTATTTTTGTGCTTGATAATGCGTGTGTACATATATTGCCTCTTTTCGGTGCGTTGTGGTTTGACGTTGTGTTTTTGCTAAGTGTTTGATGCCTCCTGGTAAATTGTTTGGATGTCCTTGTTGTATTGTGCTATGTGTTTGAATGTGTGGTTATGGTTGGGGTCTACGGTGACACATGGCTAGCCATCATGTGGTCAGGATGCAACAAGAGATTGATCCAACCGTGAGAGCCTCAGGATACCTACGGTGACACGTGACATCTGATCATGTGGTCAGGAGACAACAAGTGATTGATCCAACCGTGAGATGACGTGGCAAGTGATCACGGTGGTATGAGTGTGGTGTGATGTGGCATATGTTTACGGTGTGATAAATGATTTGTGAATGTGTTTTTCTCACCTCGGGAGGGGCCGACGAGACCTCGAGGGAATCCAATGGTAGAGCCCTGGATTCACGAGTTGGTGTTGATTTTATGTCCGTCGAGGACACGTGACGTGGGTTTTGACCCTGTGAATTGTTGTTGGTTTTTATTTGCGAAAATAAAACCTTTGGGTTGTGACCCCTATTGATTTTGGAAAGAAAAAGATTTGATAATCCTAAATTGTTTTCTATTAAAACTCCTGATGGCATATTAAACTACTTTTTTTGTAAATTGTTTCCCCTGAGTTGTGATCTTTCGATTTTGGAATGTTTTATCCAAACTCTTGCTTCGGGAAGTATTTTTCGTTATGTTTGAATCTTTGAGCATTCCTGGTTATTATTATACTTGGAACTTGGATTGTATGGCTCGTATTTGCACTTTGTGCTTGCACTAGAAAAATAGTTGAATTTTGCTAACCCCTGTGTAATCGGGGGGTGGATGTCTGTTTTGCATTCAGGTTTTGGGGAGCATAACACGGGCTCGGCATGAAGGATGATGAAAGACGATCGATACTAATCACATGAGGACCCGTTCGTTGTCGTATTGGTCCAGTTGTATTTTATTTCCGCTGCAGTATTATTTCCCCATCGTACGGGGGTGTTGTATTTGAATACTGTGTGGGCACGTATTGAGATTGAGTTGTATGTATTTATTGAAAGATCAAATTGGTCTACTGAGTCATTTTAGCCTTGAAGGCATTGTTGAGATGTTCGATTTTGTTACCATCCTGGTAGAACCTTTAGGAAAGGTTCTACTGCGTATAATATCCCTGAGCGGATTGGGGGTGGTTACACCAAACCTCGGTAACTACGATGATTGGGTCCACCCAACTCATTAAAGGGCAAGGCAATGCCCGATTCTTGATGCCTAAATGGCAGTCTTCCAAGTTACCGACACTCTGTATGCACCTAGAGCCCTTCGAAACTTACTTAGCTTCAATAATATATGTAGTAATGGTTTCCAGATTGAAACCCACTGTGAGAATGGAATAGAGTTTTTTTTATTAATTCTAATGAATGTGGACGTAAACATATTTTAGAATAACTGATGAGTTGATCTAGTAGATGTACCTCACTATTATTAGATTTTTAAAATCCTATGTTGTCACCAACAATGTACTTTGGGACATAGACTCATATAGGCTTTGTCACGGTAGACTAGGTCATCCTGGCCGAAGTATGATGATCTGTATACTAAAGCACTTGTACGAACATCATTACTTTTCGAGCGAAAATTTGGCAACAACTCAACATAAATAACAATGTTGATGTTTTTTGCATTATATCATCCAAATAACGAGATGCATATCAAATGCGCACCACTCATTTTTGCAAAGCCTACTCTTTAATCAATGTGGGAGCGAGACCTTCTTATGCTAAAGAAACAAAAAAAAAGCATTCCATTCTTACGTTGAATATAAGGAGATATTTGTGGATCCATCCACCTAATATGCGGACCATTTATGTATTTATGGTTTTGATGGATTCTCTGCCATGTTGGTCACATGTCGCTCTCTTGTCCACTCAAACTGCTGGAGAACTTCCTAGATAACTTATAATGGCTCACCTCCCTTATCACATCTAAAGGACTCGATGATGTTGGAGAGTTCACAAAAAAAAGTACTTGATGTTTATTACATGATTGAGATCAATGAATAGTATCTCGTCCCATGGGCATATGCAAACTGTCTAATGTAAACTATCATCGAAAGAATATGTATGGTGATTATGTCATTAGTTATGCGCACCAATTTGCATATCTTTGTCTGGAATTATGCAATATTGCACGCAACTTTACTTAAATCGTTTATTCTTAGACCATCTGCTAACCAATTAGTTTATGTGTACCAGTTGGTAACTGGATAACCTAATTTTTGTATTTTGGACCCAGACGGACTTGAGTGCCAATTGTGCATATTTAGTTATGTATTATATGTGCCTTCTGCGCCCCACAGTGCATTGGTCTTTAGGGGAGGAGAGAAAATATAATTTCTTGGGGAACGACATGAATTGTCATGATGCCTCTCCACTTTGTCTCATTATGATCCCCGAACTTTACAATGTTACCGTGAAGCACATAGAATACTCAATCTTCGGGATGTAGAAGATTCGATGCCTGGTGCATTTACTGATATCGTTCAAGTGACAAGATCTCACATTACATCTGCAAATGTGTCTGTAAGGTTAGAAGTTCCCTGTAAGGGGCACATCAGCAATGGACTGGGTGATGCAAATGCACCTAGTGGAGGTGTGGTTGAGGCCATTGCTCCCGGTGAAGGAAGAGGTGGAATCCTTGTGGTTCGACTAAATACTCACCTAAGTAAGAGGTAGATCTAGTATGGCACAAAATTACATGTTAACCATCAATGAACTCGTTTCATGAGATCATGCTTGATTTTATTATGTCCATGAGTCATGACGAGGGGGACGCCCCGAAGATATGATTCAGAAAATCAAGAATCTCGATGAAATTATGAGGGTGTGGCCTGATCAACCACCCACTTTGATGACATGTCAAGAATCATAAAGTACGATGATGTCAAGCCTCGCTCAGTTGGATGAAATCAATATAGAGCCGATTGGCCTAGAGAAACATTCCATGTAGAACTAGATTCTCTGAGAAAGAGATAGGTATTTGGTGTAGGTAGTGCTAACCTAACTAAGTGTAAAGCCTGAAGAACATAACCGAGCCTTTGTCGTAAAGCGTAGTGAGAATAATAGAGTCCTTATGTACAAGGTTCACGAAGTAATGCTTCTCACAACGCCTTGGAATTGATTACGAGGAAATGTACTCCCACATATACGTATCCGCTATTTGATTAGCATAGTAATCTCCGAGGGACTGGAAATGCAGCTAAATGGATGTGGTTACTGCGTATCTCTATGGGGATCTAGATATGGAAATATATACGGAAGTGTTCGATGGCATTTTATTACCCAAATCAAGTGACTCTAGACCTCGAAGTGCATTTGCAATTAGATTGAAATGCTCAACTTTACGGTTTTGAAGCAATCCTTAAGGATGTGGTATAACCGTCTAAGTGACTACTTGATTGGGAAGGGATATAAGAACGATGAACTGTATTCGATCGGACAAGGAATCAACCTATCTAGCTTTCTATGGGTACTAGACAAACCTCACACGGATATAGATTGCGATTCTATGCCAGATCTTGATCCTAATAAAACCGAACCCAATCTTATCCTTTCTTTTTCCTCTCGTGTATGTTTTCGTGTATAACACTAAAACACTTATCAATATAACAACAACAAGAATATGTGTATCAATATCTGATCAATGAATCGATTGCTTTGGGTTGTTGTATGTTCAATACCATAAGAAGTGGTATTTATAGGCTCCAAAGCCTCAACTAACCATTAGCTTTTTCTGACTTCGTTACGTACGTTACTCACTCCTCATTACGTACATTAAGCTTATTACGTATGTTATCATCATTTCGTTACTTGCGTTAAGCTCTTCACAGATCAGTCCAGTAGCTTCATTTCTTCCATTACGTACGTTATCATTTCCCCTTTACGTACGTTATCTTCAGTTAAAAATATCCGTTGCATGCTGACGTACTCCATGACGTTATCTGTCCGTTGAATGGTTCCAATATTTGAATTTGTATCTTCATTACATACGTTATGTCCTCCGCATTACGTACGTTATCATCTTGTCTTAGCGTACGTTATTCTTTATACTTTGCATACGTTATTCCATCAGGTGATACTCTCGTCTGATCAGGTATATTGGCAGTACGTACATTATGTATCCGATATTACATACGTTATACTTACTATTTCAGTCCGGTTCGAGCGTCTTCGACTTCATGTTGTTTTGTCTTGCTTCCTTGTTGTTTTCTTTGTTTAACAACTAATCATCAAAACTCGATAATGAATATTTGGAATAAAATATTCCAACAATCTCCCCCTTTTTGATGATTATAAAACAATACTCTTGAATGGGATAAACCTGAAAAATATAAAATATATATATATATATATATATATAAACAGATCAAAGTTTTTGACTTTGTCCGTTTCGTTAGTTTCCGACTTCCATCTTTTCTTTTCTCCTTTTCAACTTCTTCTTTTCTTTTTCTTTTCCACTTGATTCATGTATTTTAATTTTTGACGTCATTCTTCCATGACGCTTTTCTCGTTTTTCTCCCCTTATACCATTCTTCTTTTATTCCATTCTTCTCCCACTTTTTGTTATCAGCATAAAGTGTATAATAATAATAGAATAAAATCAATAAAAAATTATGATATGATAAATATGCAAAAAATGGGTAAAGTCCCCCTGACAAAAATATATTCCCAAAAAATATAATAATTCCCCCTGAGTAAAATATCAATTTAAAAATATCAACGATAAATATACCAATTGATGAAATATTTAATTTTGATTTTTGGGGACCCAACTGATAGTTGGTTTTTCTTTCGAAACATAGACGATATTTGGAATAACAGTAACTTTAGGAATCCAAATATGTTTAATTTTTATCGTCCGACGTGGGCTTTTGCAATTCGAAATATGATGCCCAAGTTTTAAACATTTTTACATCAAGGTATTTTCGAATTTAAGGATTCTGTTTTATTATTCAGTTTGAATCCTAACCCCTATTTGTTTAACGTATATTTTTGCACGGAAAACATATTTTCAAATTTTGCATTTTCGAGGGAAAATTTCTTTGTTAAAACTTTAAGTTCGTATTGAAATTTCAAAAGATCATTCCTTGAATTATTTTCTATTTCAAGACAATTTAAATGATCGGTCTCGATAATTCTCCATTTTTCAAGAATTTTGAAGATTTCGGTTTCCAATAATTTATTTTTTGATTGAAGGAATTTTATTTCGGATAAAGCATTTTGAAAATCGGTATGCAATAACTCGAATGCTTCAAATAATTCATCTTGAGAGGATGTACTAACCTGACTTTCGACGTCGCTTTCGTCGAATGAACTTCGTGCCATGAGAGCGAGATTATTTTGATTGAAATCATCATCTTCATCTTCATCGCTCCATGTTGCAACGAGTACTTTCTTTTTAGGATTTGCGTTCCGGCAATTTTTTTGCAAAGTGGCCTGGTTTACCACAGATTCGACAGTTGTTGTCGAATTTCTTAGATTCGCCCGATTTGATGTCCTTCTTTCTTAGGTTCAATAAGTTTTGAAACCTATTAATATTCTTGACATAACATGTCGATTCTTCATCACTTTTATCGACCAGGATTTCTTCTTTTCGGGACATCTTAGCTTTCAAAGCTATTGATATTTCCTTCGGCTTTGGCTTTGCGTTATGAGATTTTAGGACAATCTCATAGTTAATTAGCGAACCAACGAGGGCACTAAAGTCGAGTGTATTGAGATCTTTAGATTCTATGATCGTCGTCCCATTTGCTAGGTAGTGATCATAAGATTTTCCTGACTTTATCACTACTCGATAGCGGTTTCCCGAAAGAAGCAAGTCCATTTGTGATGACCGAAAATCAGTCGAGCATGTTGGTGATGGACTCGTCACCTTTCATCATGAATAACTCGTAGTCATGGAGAAGCATATTAATCTTCGTCTTCTTGACTTGAGTTGTTCCCTCGTGTGTGATTTCAAGAATTTTCCATATTTCTTTAGCACTTTCACACGATGAAATATGGTTGCCTCTTATGGATTTAAGGCACAATATAAAATTTGAGTGGCCTTACATGATCGTTCTTCCAATCCTCATCATCATATTCTTCGAAACTCTTAAGAGATCCATCGGATTTGATTGGAACTTTCGGGCCAAGACAAATGATCTTCCAGATTTCTATATCATAGGCATGAATGAAGATCGACATCTTTTTCTTCCAAGTCATATAATTTGATCCATCGAAGATGATGGTCGGTTCAAGGCAAGACCTTCGACCGGTGCAAATTGAAACGCCATTTGGATCGTCTTCTCCTTGGATGTTAAGCCACTTCTAGAAGGTACCCCTTCGATACCAATTGTTGGAGCAATATTCGGTATATGCGCTATTGTGTGGAAGCGTGTTTAAAGGTGCGGAAAATAAACGACACAAGATTTATAGAGGTTCGGCCAAACGTGCCTACGTCCTCTCTCCGTACCTTTTTCTATAAGCTAAAGATCAACCTATGCACTTCTCTTCTATTGATCGAGAGATTATCGTTACAATCTCGTCTTCTATCGGTCCAAGATAAATCATACACACTTGTCTTTTTGTCAGTCCAAGTTAAACCGTTTTTTTTTTCTATCGGACAAGGAATCGACCTATCTAGCTTTCTATGGGTATTAGACAAACCTCACGTTGATATAGATTGCGATTCTAATAATGCCTAATGACTTGATCCTAATAACACTGAATCCAATCTTATCCTTTCTTTTTCCTCTCGTGTATGTTTTCATGTATAACACTCAAACACTTATCAATATTAGTTGAATTACAACAACAAGAATATGTGTATCAATATCTGATCAATGAATCGATTGCTGTGAGTTGTTGCATGTTCAATACCATAGGAAGTGGTATTTATAAGCTCCGAAGCCTCAACTAGCCGTTAGCTTTTTCTGACTTCCTTACGTACGTTACTCACCCCTCATTACGTACGTTATCATCATTTCATTACGTACGTTAAGCTCTTCACAGATCAGTCCAGTAGCTTCATTTCTTCCATTACGTACGTTATCATTTTCCCTTACGTACGTTATCTCCAGTCAAAATATCCATTGCATGCTGACATACTCCATGATGTCATCTGTCCGTTCAACGGTTCCAATATTTGAATTTGTATCTTCATTACGTACGTTATGTCCTCCGTATTACATACGTTATCATCTTGTCTTAGCGTACGTTATTCTTTATACTTTGCATACGTTATTCCATCAGGCGATACTCTCGTTTGATCAGGTAGATTGGCATTACGTACGTTATGTATCCCATATTACATACGTTATACTTGCTATTTCAGTCCGGTTCGAGCGTCTTCGACTTCTTGTTGTTTTGTTTTGCTTCTTTGTTGTTTTCTTTGTTTAACAACTAATCATCAAAACTCGATAATGAATATTTAGAATAAAATATTCCAACACGTGCATCCTACACTATTTGACCAATATGGGTAACATTAAATTAAATAGAGGTGACCTATGGATATGAAAATGAATAAGAATAATTATTCCAAATATTAAACACATACTCAACTTCTAAATATATATTGTATCTAGAAGCACAAAAAAACTTGATTATAAGTAAGTTCAAAATATTACATATAATTCATAAAAAAATCCATAAAGTACGACCAAATTTTGAAGAAAATAAAAAAGTACTAAATATAAAAAAGTACCAAGAACAAAATTAAATCTAAAAATACAAATTATATTTAAAAATACAAATAAATCTTTAAGTGTTCTGGAAATTCTTATTTCCATGATGTGTCATACATATTACTGATAAGAATAAGTATCATAGATGGTACGGATTCTAGATCTTTCTAGAGGTAGTAGGATTTTACTTGTAAGGAATCCTATGTATGGAAGAAGTCTCATTGTAAAACCGATATAAATGGCATCTATTAGTGTTATCAATATAATATTTTATATCTTAAGCTTTCTATTGCCTTTTTTTACTACTTTTTCTGAAACACATTATCAGCACGTGGCTCTAACAGTAGAATTTTTCTTCCTCTCTAAATTTTCGAAATTCCAAAAAAAAAAAATCTACACAACCAGATCGTGCGAAAATTGCGTTTCCTACTTTGTTAACCACCGGATCAGCCTGAAATCTATACAGAACTACATGTTCAATGATGGAGATATGATTTGGAACAGTTTTTCTCAATGAAACTGTACGCGAACAGAAGTAGATTTTTACAAAAAAAGTTGAAGGTTTGACCTGATCCAACACCGAGTTGCACGGCCGCGCCCAAGCCCGATAATGTCTTACCTGCACTTCAGCTGCCACTGCCGACTAGCCCAATCGTCGTGCTCCTCTGCGATCTATCTGCCCAGCCCCCGTCGCACTCCATAACGATATGTTGTGCCAAGACCACTGAGCTCAAGCCTCAATCATTCGCGCTGCGCCAAACCCGCCTCCCATGCCCGATCCAAACGAACTCCGCCGTGATCAGTCCAGCCCGGATCATCCATCCGACTGTTGCCTAAAGCTGCCACTCATCGAGCCCTAGCATAGGTCACTACCGCGCCCAAGCACCGATCCCATCTGACCCGCCCGTCAGCTGCCATCGTTCTGGGAACCACAGAATGAACCCGGATGCCTGGCAACTGCAAAATGAGCCCTTATCCAGTCTGCGTGGCCCCCACGGCCGAAT
Organism: Orobanche coerulescens; assembly: GCA_033398695.1. NCBI lineage: Eukaryota > Viridiplantae > Streptophyta > Magnoliopsida > Lamiales > Orobanchaceae > Orobanche > Orobanche coerulescens. The sequence continues at coordinate 73,437,506 of CM065806.1, forward strand.
GTGACCCGATTCGATTCACCGCAACCAATCGATCTGCGTCGCTCGCTGTTAAGAGCCATGATAGCCATATGTTGCGCGATATATCGTCTTGCATAGAAGATCACGTCCATTCCGAGTATAGCCGATCTTACTCAACCGATTCCGTTCGCCCCTTGCCCAATCAGTCCTGATCCCGACTCGTCTGCAGAGACCTATCCGATCTCTATGTTATTCGTCGGATTTAGACCGACCCTACCTGGATGGGTCCAGCTAGGCCCGACACATATTTCTTCTAGCTCGTGTCGCATAACCCTTTTGAAAATAAAACGCAGCAGAAGCGAAGTTGGGAAAAATTTGATAAAAACGTTTCACGCATCCACGAGTACAAAACCTATTTAGACATGCTAATTAATTAACTACTAAGATTAATAAGCAATTTAAATACTATTAATTATTTATTAAATAAACTTGTTGGTAAATTCAATATCCTAATTTAGATCAAAGATCAGAGGATATTTACCTTTTGAGCGTAGTGGGTGCTTTCTATATCTCTTCCTCAAAATATTCTAGAGTATGATCCCGCCTTAATCCGGACGTTGTGTGGACAACGAGCTACCAAATCTTGCTTGGACTACAAAGTGGATCGGCCAAAATTTTTTCTCTCATAGCTCTCGATTTTCTTTTCTTCAAGTAATTCTGATTTGTAGAAAGAATTAAAGTGTTATCTCAATTGTGGAATCAAAGACACAAGTCAAGATCCACAACTAAGAAGAAAAATTGAAATCCTTGTGTTCGATAATAGCTCACGGACGACCCCCCCTTGTGTCCTATTTATAGGCTTTGGACTACTTTAGGGATCTTAAGGAGGATTAGGGTTAAGATTCCCAGTGCAACTCAACTTTCCATATTAAGCCCTTCCTAATATGATTGAGTTCACTAATATAAATTCAATACACTAAGTGAGATATCGAATGTCCATTCATTAATATAAGCTACTTACACCTTTAACTAATTAATTTCTTATCCAAGAGTAGTACCACTCGAACTTTATTATTATATCGGGATTAAATCCACCTGCAGGATTTAATATAATAATCATTATCGAGCTCCTCAAGAGGATATCATCAACCTGCACGAGTTGGGACTCGATTTCTAGTATAATAATAATTGTCATATAAATAATATTATAGCCCAAGATACGAAGCATATTGAGTCAATCACTTTGACTCTCACCTATGGTAAATCAAAGTAAGAAATATTATAAATACAAAATAAAATATTATATACTTAGAATTGAGTAATAATAATTGTAACCCCCAATTTCCCAAGCATTTTTTTGAGGAATAAAAGCATAATCGAAGTATATATTTATATATTTTTGAAAATAATAGTACTCGCCTAGAAAATATAATTGTCACGCAAGTGGTACCGAACTTAAATAAGCAATTTATGTTAAGGAATTCAGAACACCAAAGTGTCAAAATATGATCGGATAAATTTGCAGCGGAATATTTAATCAAATAAATGTCTGCAAATTTGTTTCCCCAGTACTTGTATTTAAAATCTAAAATAATAAAATAAAACTTCATCATATGCCTCGTAGCCTCGTAATTCATCCACCGCCATTCCAATTAACCTGAGATTTAACAAAATGAGGTGGGGGTGAGCTTCCTTCAGCTTGTAGGAAATAACACAATATCACAGTAATATACAATCTCAGGGAGGCATAGAATAATAAGAATGTTGTAATAATAGAATCGGAATCTGACACGTACAACATGAATCGAGCATGCATAACGTAGTATATATTTTGTGACCAACTGCTTGTCACGTATAACATGAATCTAGCATGCATAACATGAACTGCTATTACCGTTATTACCGACACAGTAAAATAAAAATAATTAAAGTGATAGCATAAAATTCCCACCTGGTATATGTATCTTGAACTATATGAAATGCAGAAAGCTCGATTCACAAATTCCTAAGCCCGAAAATCCTTGTTATTATCCACAAGAATAAATAATAACAATTAATTACCAAAATAAAATAAATAAATTAAATATATAATTGAAACATAACTAATTGAAGAGTCAAAGAATAAGAATGGTCTGATGTCGAATTATAGGAAACTGGCTGTGGTTAATTTGAAAGAATTATAAATCAGAATGAGGTTAGATTGAAGTATCTAGAAATCTGGGGGATAAATTTGTAATATCCGAGATTTTTCATTTCCTATTGTCCTGAATTAATTGTCGTCTTGCATTGAGTATTTTCCTAATTATGAGTAATTGGAGAAGTCATGACATTGCGCAATTGTTATCGCTATTGTGTTTCGTCGCTGTGTCGAGCTTTTCAAGCAGAATTTGCTAACTGCTCTGTATAGCGCGTGCTAATATGTCATGTTAGCGCACGCTATTGAGATAATTAGCGCACGCTAACTGTTGACTGAGACAGTCCAAAAGCTACTGGACTGGAACTGGGATTTGTTAGCACACGCTATGGAGTAGTTAACACACGTTAATTTACAGCAGTAGCGCATGCTATATCGAGAGGTAGCGCACGCTAACTCGTGGTTAGGGACAGTCTAGGAGCTACTGGACTGGATTGGGGGATTCATTAGCGTACGCTAATGGTTGTTGTTAGCGCAGGCTAATGTTACATTTGGGCAGAACATGTTTGGTTCTTGGCCCGTTTGCACACGCTAGTAGGTGTGGCTAGCGCACGCTAAGATGTACAGTATAAGTACTAGACATCAGTTCATTCATCCGCATTTCTTTCATTTCTCTCCTCTTCTCGCGGTGGACGGACGACTTCACCTAGGGTTCGGATTCTTGACCGATTTCACTCAATATAAAGGCATTTTGGAGGGTCTTAGGTGATTATAACATCATCCAATCCATTGTTCTTTGTCGGATCGACTTATTTTTCTTGATTCCCTAGAGTTGACTTTTTGGAGATTTGTTCTTGATTTCGTATTTAATCCGATTTTGATGAATCGATTGTTGGTTAATGATGTTGTTAAACATATTCTATGGATTGTATATCCATATCTCCGATTCGTTCATCCCGATTAATGATTTTAACGTTCTTGAGGAACTGCGAACATTTAATGTCCGATTAAATGTTTCAATAGGTTTTCTTCGATTGTTCGGCGTACATTTCCATTGATGTTGGTGATAGTTCTCATAGTAATTGTGCTATTGTTGTTTCTCGTGTAGGTTGTAGATTTCCGGGGCTGTCCGATCGAGCCACGTTCATCGGAGCATTCGGGTGTCGATTTTTGAGGCAAGTACCTTGGTATACAAATTATATTCCTCGCAAATCCTTACGTGATCAAGTGTGTATTATTTCATTTTGAATGAGTGCTTATGTGAGTTGTGTTTATATATATATATATATATATATATATATATTTATATATATATGTATGTATATGTATTGATAAACTTCTTTGCTCCATCTTTATGTGGATCAAAAGATATGTGGTTTGGTCATAGTGGTGGTTATTCATGGTACTTCGACTTTGTGATTTTTCGTGATATTGATATATGTGAACTGGGATATGAGATCCCTACGGTTGCAATATTGAATACCCGATGGATTCTGTGCGTGTGAATGGCTATGTGATTTGCCTCAAACGTATGTGGTTGAGATTGAATGAAATGTTGGTTGAATCTTGTTTGGTAACCAACGTAAATAATTGCCTGTGTGGTTTGCCAATGTGAATTTGTGCTTATAAGTTGTTTTGTATCCAAAGTTGCGAGGGCGGGGTTTGGACTCCGAGCTATATATGCTGCAAAGTGAACGGCTCCTGTGGTTGGTGATTCGACGGTGTTTCCTAATGCGTGAATTCAAGGGGCGGCTCTTATAGGAGTGACGCCGGGGCGGTGACATGACAAGGGACAGCCACCATAGTGTAGTGAACGCCAGTATACAGGTGTTTCAGTGGAGGTTCATGGCTAAACTGAGGATATTTGTATGATGACTATTGTATGATAGCCAAGATCCTGATACCATATGAATTCGTATTTTTGGATCCTCTTTTGAAGTTCTTTGGAATAATGGTATCAATAAGACATTCAAGGGGTTAAACTACCAAGGACTTCCGACGGTATCTCCAAGGGTTAGTTAGTCCTCGATGGTCTTGAGCAGAATTTCGCTATGAAAGCGCGTATATTGTGTAATATCCGAATTTATTATTGTGTATCTCATCTGTATTCGAATCCTGTATCATTCGGATTTATGATCTCGATAATTGGAGTATGTTATTTCTCACATTGGTATCTTTGTACATAAGTATATCTTCATGCAAATTTTCTCATGCAAACTCGTGATAGCGTACGCTAAGAAGGTAGCTTAACGCACGCTATCGACTACTACTAGCGCATGCTATGAATGTAGGACTTACGTGTGCTAGGTAATCAATGATTGAGCTAGGCGGATAACACATGCACCATCCGAACGAAGGACCGGATAAGATTCCCACGGATGAACCTGGACAGTTTTGGAGTCAACTCTTATTAACACGCGCTAAGGATGTATAGGTAGCGTGCGCTAATCTTCTTTTGTACATAAAGTTTATATATGGGCCATCACTCCATTTTGTTCTCATTTCCTTCGTTCATCTTTCGTTTTTGAGAGACCAGAGGGCATATCATCTTCCTTAGACACACTTATAACACATCCACTTGATCATTGGACATTGGATACTTCTTGTTATTGATCATTGAAGAGAAGTAGCACCTTGGAGTGACATATAACCAACCGGAGTCAGATTCTACCTTTGGAGTTCAGTGATTTCGTCATATTAAGGTATGTTGATTCTATCTCCAACTCTAGATTCGTGTTATGGAGAATAAGATGATCATGCTAGCAAAATAATGACTTTCTTGGGAGAATTATCCAAACAACATCATGTTTGGAATATTCAGATGATTATGCCTTAAGTACCTTAATTATGAACATCATGATTCGAATCTTATTACAATGAACAAGTAGAGGAAGCTTCTATCATTGGTAATCCGAATCTAGTAGGTGTTTTCATAGCAATCATGGACTTGACTTTAACATCATTATTGTTAGACGAATCTAAAGGATTGATCATGGAAGGATTTATCTTGTAAAGATGGAATGTTAATTGTTGTGTCAAGAATTAACACCTTCCGACCGGCGATCGCCTAGGAGGTCGGGCGACCGAGTCACTGCCGAGCGTCCGAGGAAGAACTGCCGATCAGCGACCTGGCGACCTAGCCTTAGCCCGACAGACAAGCATGAATCGTCCAGCCGAAGGTCCCAGGACAAGTCCCGGTGCCGAGCGATCGACATCCAATACGATCATCTCTCGGTACTCGGCGACCGACTTCTGGCGATCGACTTATGGACGATCATCTCTCAGCGCTTTGCCGACCGACCCTTGGTGACCGACCATTGCCGACCTTCAGTGACTGGCCGAGAACGATCCTCGGTGTCCAGCTAGAGACGACCGCATCATGACGATCTGGGCCGATGGCCATCCAGTCGGCCAAGGCCGAGCAAACAGAGGCGGCACCCACGTGCGAGATCCGCAAAGGCGGCGACAAACTGTCACCTACCTCACACCCAACAGGCCTGGCTGCGAAAGGAGCTGACGGATAAGACTGGTGACCACAGCCTGTCACCTACCTTGCCTACTGACAAAGTCCGCCGAAAGTAACAAAGTGGGACCTCCTGTGACAGTACTTCCGGACGCGTGCCGGCTCCTCATTGGGCCACTCAGCTGGCTGCCGGCTGGATCTCTGGACTTTTGGCAGGCAGCCCATGTGTCCTTTAGGGCGATCGCCCCATTACATTAATGGCCGAAAGGCGATCGCCCACTAGGGGACAAGGCACCTCAACCCCTATATAAAGAGGGCAGCCTGCACTTGGATTCTGACTCTGGCATTCCCGCATTTCACACCATACAGAAGCAAAATACTTACACTTGGCAAACATCCAACTCTTGGCAACAGTTATCTTTCGGTCTTACTTCTCCCGGCCTATCTCATCCAGCAGATTATCGGCGGGGACGAAGAACACCGAGCTTCGCTCAAGAGCCGGATTAACAGAGTCTTTTTACACTCATTGTATTTAGATTTCTCTCATTAATACTTGTATCCACGAATATTCGTATTAATAACATCTCGCGAGAGCATTCAAGCCCGGGCCTAACAAACCCGGCAAATCTTGTATTATTTATCTACTCTCGGAAGTGCTCCCGCAATTGTTGTTTGTTGTCCGTCTTCCAGCAGTATTAATCTTCGGATAAATATTTTGGGCAACAACAATTGGCGCTAGAAGGAGGGCATCCAACCCTCGATTTTTTATACCTACCGTCCCGAAGAACACTCACTGTTCTCGTGGCAGATACTTGAAGTGACACTTACTGCACTTCAGAGAAATCCTTCAGAAATCATGTCTTCCGCCTCCGCGTCGAAGAAAGCGGCGCCGGCCCGGCGGACCTGTTCCGTCGGTCCGAGCCACGGCCGATGGTGGAGGGTAGCGCCGCGTGATCGAGACGCTCGATCCCGTCCACGGACGGCGGCCGAAGCCTCTCGCTCGATCGGTTCGAACCAAGGAACAGATCGAAGGGGCCCTGGCCGTCCTACGGGAGCGACGGAGTGCTCTCAACGCGCCTCCTGCTATCGCCCCCTCGGCCATCCGCCGGAAGTCAGCGGAAGCTCAAGGCGTCACCGGCGAGCGACGCCGAGGCTCCGTCCGCAGAAGAGGCGCTCGCCGGCCGGGGCACCTCTGTCTTCGATCGCACAGGCGGTGACCCGACAGCTCACGGGCGTCCGGCCCGGCTACGAGGCAGCGGAGTTTGAGTCCGTCACCGGTAGCTCGGCCTACCCGATTCCCGAGGCGGCCCTAGCCGTCTGGCTCCCCCTCGCCGAATTGCCGAGGCGGCGCGTGAGCCCGGAGATCGGTACACGATCGCCTCGGCCTCTGCTCCGAAAGCCGATCTGCAAGCGACCAAGCCACGGCAATGGCTGCGATGCAACGTCAACTCAACGACATGAAGGCGCTCCTGGAATCCAGGGCAGGCGCCAAGAAGACGATCGCCGGGCCAAGCGAGCCGCTCGCGATCGACATCGAGCTCGCCCCCGTGCAGCACAAGATCGCTCCCCCGCAAGCACCAGTGTACGAGGGGCGATCAGACCCCCAAGTGCACCTGAGGAATTTCAACATCTACATGACCGGGTTTGGGGCATCTGACGCGACCAGATGCCGAATGTTCCCTCTGACGCTGGACGACCTCGCCCACCGGTGGTACACTTCATTGCCACCTCGGTCCATTGGCTCCTTTAACGAGCTGGCGCACGTCTTCACGGAGTACTTCGCCACTGAGTCGTCCGGCCGAAGGTCCCCTCCGCATGATGCAAATCAAGCGGGGAGAAGAAGAGTCCGACTCGGACTACATCGGCCAGGTAGACGTAATCATCCTCAATGGCGAGCCCATAAGCGATGAGACCGCCTCTCTGCCTGTCTAGGAGGATTTCGGGGTTTTTCGCCTATGTTCGGGCATCTCACGAAGACCCAACCTACAACCTACGCGGCCTTAGGGCTAGAGCCGCAGATTTTACGGCCGAGGCAAAGGTTCCTTCTTAGCTCGTGAGCGGCGATCGGCACCGGACGACGATCTCCCGCCCGATCGCCAATATCGACCTACGAATAAAGCGATCGGCGGCGAGCGGCGATCGCGATTTTCCGGCCGATCGCGATCATCACGCTACATCATCCGCAACCCGGAGGACGCGATCGCCATCTACGATCCGGATATAACATAACGGACTAAGGCATAAGATCGCCTCCACCGCGCATCATAAAGCCATGGTCCTGGCAGTCGATGGAACCGGCTGTTTCGGCCTTGCAAGGTCCCTTTCGGCCAAGATCGCCCGCCCTTCGTTTAAATACGAGGCCGGCGTAGTCTGAGGGCTCTCCAACATTAATCAGTGGACACATGCCACAACCCCCGTCTCAACGTACACCGTCGAGGTCGGCCATCTCCATGGCTGGCCGAGGTGGAAGCAGAGCTAATGAGCCGCGGGCGTGGAGTTGATTCATCCGACGCTGCCCCGCGCAAGGACTCCTCTAGACCGAGACCGCATGCCCTTCGTTTAAATACGAGGCGGCGCGGCTATGAGAGGACCCTCATAATAAAGTGAGCCACGAGACACTCATTGTCTTCGCGCACCAAGACACGGTCATGGAGTCGGTCCATCGATTTACGCGACTGTGCACGATTCCTCAAACAAAGCGAAACCACCAAGTTTCCGTGGGGGATCGGCCAATGTTGTTTTTGCAGGTACAAGACCGAAAGATAGCTAAGCCAATCGACCATAATAGCCCAAGTCCGAAATCATAAGTCAGCTCAGATCGCCCGTCCTCATCCGAACACGATCACCAGCAAGAACCACCTCGCCCCATGTCTTCAGCATAGGAGCAAGCTGGGGGGCAATTGTTGTGTCAAGAATTAACACCTTCCGACCGGCGATCGCCTAGGAGGTCGGGCGACCGAGTCACTGCCGAGCATCCGAGGAAGAACTGCCGATCAGCGACCTGGCGACCTAGCCTTAGCCCGACAGACAAGCATGAATCGTCCAGCCGAAGGTCCCAGGACAAGTCCCGGTGCCGAGCGATCGACATCCAATACGATCATCTCTCGGTACTCGGCGACCGACTTCTGGCGATCGACTTATGGACGATCATCTCTCAGCGCTTTGCCGACCGACCCTTGGTGACCGACCATTGTCGACCTTCAGTGACTGGCCGAGAACGATCCTCGGTGTCCAGCTAGAGACGACCGCATCATGACGATATGGGCCGATGGCCATCCAGTCGGCCAAGGCCGAGCAAACAGGACAGCACCCACGTGCAGATCCGCAAAAGGCGCTGACAAACCTGTCACCTACCTCACACCAACAGGCCTGGCTGCGAAAGGAGCCGACGGACAAGGCGGTGACCACGGCTGTCACCTACCTTGCCTACCGACAAAGTCCGCCGAAAGTAACAAAGTGGGACCTCCTGTGACAGTACTTCGGACGCGTGCCGGCTCCTCATTGGGCCACTCAGTGGCCGCCAGTGGATCTCTGGACTTTTGGCAGGCAGCCCATGTGTCCTTTAGGGCGATCGCCCCATTACATTAATGGCCGAAAGGCGATCGCCCACTAGGGGACAAGGCACCTCAACCCCTATATAAAGAGGGCAGCCTGCACTTGGATTCTGACTCTGGCATTCCCGCATTTCACACCATACAGAAGCAAAATACTTACACTTGGCAAACATCCAACTCTTGGCAACAGTTATCTTTCGGTCTTACTTCTCCCGGCCTATCTCATCCAGCAGATTATCGGCGGGGACGAAGAACACCGAGCTTCGCTCAAGAGACGGATTAACAGAGTCTTTTTACACTCATTGTATTTAGATTTCTATCATTAATACTTGTATCCACGAATATTCGTATTAATAACATCTCGCGAGAGCATTCAAGCCCGGGCCTAACAAACCCGGCAAATCTTGTATTATTTATCTACTCTCGGAAGTGCTCCCGCAATTGTTGTTTGTTGTCCGTCTTCCAGCAGTATTAATCTTCGGATAAATATTTTGGGCAACAACAATTGGCGCTAGAAGGAGGGCATCAAACCCTCGATTTTTTATACCTACCGTCCCGAAGAACACTCACTGTTCTCGGGGCAGATACTTGAAGTGACACTTACTGCACTTCAAATAAATCCTTCAGAAATCATGTCTTCCGCCTCCGCGTCGAAGAAAGCCGCTGGCCAGCCGGCCAGACCCCCTGTTCCGTCCCAGTCCGAGCCACAGCCGATGGTGGAGGGTAGCCGCCGCGGTCAGAGACGCTCGATCCCGTCCCTGGACGGCGGCCGAAGCCTCTCGCTCGATCGGTTCCGAACCAAGGAACAGATCGAAGGGGCCCTGGCCGTCCTACAGGAGCGACGGAGTGCTCTCAACGCGCCTCCTGCTATCGCCCCCTCGGCCGTCCGCCGGAAGTCCAAGCGGAAGCTCGAGGCGTCACTGGCCGAGCGATCGCTGAGGCTCCGTCCGCGAGAAGAGGCGCTCGCGGCCGGGCACCTCTGTCTTCGATCGCTGGCGGTGACCCGACACAGCTCACGGGCGGTCCGGCCCGGCTACGAGGCAGCGGAGTTTGAGTCCGTCACCAGGAGCTCGGCCTACCCGATTCCCAGAAGGCAGCCTAGCCGTCTGGCTCCCCCTCGCCGAATTGCCGAGGCCGGCGGCAGCGGAGCCTGGAGATCGGTACACGATCGCCTCGGCTCCTGCTCCCAAAGCCGATCTGCAAGCGACCAAGCCACGGCAATGGCTGCGATGCAACGTCAACTCAACGACATGAAGGCGCTCTTGGAATCCAGGGCAGGCGCCAAGAAGACGATCGCCGGGCCAAGCGAGCCGCTCGCGATCGACATCGAGCTCGCCCCCGTGCAACACATGATCGCTCCCCCGCAAACACCCGTGTACGAGGGGCGATCAGACCCCCAAGTGCACCTGAGGAAGTTCAACATCTACATGACCCGGTGTGGGGCATCTGACGCGACCAGATGCCGAATGTTCCCTCTGACGCTGGACGACCTCGCCCACCGGTGGTACACTTCATTGCCACCTCGGTCCATTGGCTCCTTTAACGAGCTGGCGCACGTCTTCACGGAGTACTTCGCCACCAGGGTCGTCCGGCCCGAAGGTCCCCTCCGCATGATGCAAATCAAGAAGGGAGAAGAAGAGTCCGACTCGGACTACATCGACCGGGTAGACGTAATCATCCTCAATGGCGAGCCCATAAGCGATGAGACCGCCCTCTACGCGGTCCTAGGAGGATTTCAGGGTTTTTCGCCTATGTTCAGGCATCTCACGAAGACCCAACCTACAACCTACGCAGCCTTCCAGGCTAGAGCCGCAGATTTTCTGGCCAGGCAAAGGTTCCTTCTTAGCCTGTGAGCAGCGCGATCGGCACCCGGACGACGATCTCCCGCCCGATCGCCAATATCGACCTACGAATAAAGCGATCGGCAGCCAAGCGACGATCGCCAGTTTTCCGGCCCGATCACCGATCATCACGCTACATCATCCGCAACCCGGAGGACGCGATCGCCATCTACAGTCCAGCATATAACATAACGGACTAAGGCATAAGATCGCCTCCACCGCGCATCATAAAGCCATGGTCCTGGCAGTCGATGGAACCGGCTGTTTCGGCCTTGCAAGGTCCCTTTCGGACAAGATCGCCCGCCCTTCGTTTAAATACGAGGCCGGCGTAGTCTGAGGGCTCTCCAACATTAATCAGTGGACACATGCCACAACCCCCGTCTCAACATACACCGTCATGGCTGGCCGAGGTGGAAGCAGAGCTAACGAGCCGCGGGCGTGGAGTTGATTCATCCGACGCTGCCCCGCGCAAGGACTCCTCTAGACCGAGACCGCATGCCCTTCGTTTAAATACGAGGCGAGGCGCAGCCTAACAGAGGACCCTCATAATAAAGTGAGCCACAAGACACTCATTGTATTCGCGCACCAAGACACGGTCATGGAGTAGGTCCATCGATTTACGCGACTGTGCACGATTCCTCAAACAAAGCGAAACCACCAAGTTTCCGTGGGGGATCGGCCAATGTTGTTTTTACAGGTACAAGACCGAAAGATAGCTAAGCCAATCGACCATAATAGCCCAAGTCCGAAATCATAAGTCAGCTCAGATCGCCCGTCCTCATCCGAACACGATCACCAGCAAGAACCACCTCGCCTCATGTCTTCAGCATAGGAGCAAGCTGGGGGGCAATTGTTGTGTCAAGAATTAACACCTTCCGACCGGCGATCGCCTAGGAGGTCGGGCGACCGAGTCACTGCCGAGCGTCCGAGGAAGAACTGCCGATCAGCGACCTGGCGACCTAGCCTTAGCCCGACAGACAAGCATGAATCGTCCAGCCGAAGGTCCCAGGACAAGTCCCGGTGCCGAGCGATCGACATCCAATACGATCATCTCTCGGTACTCGGCGACCGACTTCTGGCGATCGACTTATGGACGATCATCTCTCAGCGCTTTGCCGACCGACCCTTGGTGACCGACCATTGCCGACCTTGATGGCCCGGCGAGAACGATCCTCGGTGTCGGCTAGAGACGACCGCATCATGGCGATCCGGGCGATGGCCATCCGGTCGGCGAGGCCGAGCAAGCAGGCGGCACCCACGTGCGAGATCCGCAAAGCGGCCCGACAAACTGTCACCTACCTCACACCAACAGGCCGGGAGCTGCGAAAGGAGGACGGACAAGGCGGTGACCACGGCTGTCACCTACCTTGCCTCTCGACAAAGTCCGCGAAAGTAACAAAGTGGGACCTCCCGTGATGCATTTCCGGACGCGTGCGGCTCCTCATTGGGCCACTCACCGCCAGTGGATCTCTGGACTTTTGGCAGGCAGCCCATGTGTCCTTTAGGGCGATCGCCCCATTACATTAATGGCCGAAAGGCGATCGCCCACTAGGGGACAAGGCACCTCAACCCCTATATAAAGAGGGCAGCCTGCACTTGGATTCTGACTCTGGCATTCCCGCATTTCACACCATACAGAAGCAAAATACTTACACTTGGAAAACATCCAACTCTTGGCCACAGTTATCTTTCGGTCTTACTTCTCCCGGCCTATCTCATCCAGCAGATTATCGGCGGGGACGAAGAACACCGAGCTTCGCTCAAGAGCCAGATTAACAGAGTCTTTTTACACTCATTGTATTTAGATTTCTCTCATTAATACTTGTATCCACGAATATTCGTATTAATAACATCTCGCGAGAGCATTCAAGCCCGGGCCTAACAAACCCGGCAAATCTTGTATTATTTATCTACTCTCGGAAGTGCTCCCGCAATTGTTGTTTGTTGTCCGTCTTCCAGCAGTATTAATCTTCGGATAAATATTTTGGGCAACAACATTAATCAAACTACAAAATGATAGTTTTTTATTGATATAAAGGTGTTGATATCGACTGTTAAGCCTTCCGAATTATCATATGAAGAATTGTAATCGAAATGGAATATGGTTTCATAATAGTATACATATTCTTGAATCCGAAGTTGTTGTTATCCGTAAGATCATTCATAACCATATGAACATGATATTCATGGAGGTAACATGAATTAACACTGAAGATTTCATTTGGTTTGATCATGTTGAGATGAGTATACTGCCCAGTAGTAAACTGCCATGCATAGTTAGCGCACGCTAAGCTATGTAGATTAACGTGCGCTATCGAGCATGAGTTAACTCTACGTTTGGTACGTAACGTACTTTAGGCCATCAGACGAGTCAGTCGGCTGATTAGTGAAGTACTGACCATGCATAGTTAGAGTACGCTAGGCTTTGTTGTTTGCGTGCGCTATCGAGCAGACTTAACGCACGCTACACAGAGTACTTAGCGTGCGCTAAGAAGTTCAGGAAGATTACATTTTATGTGCTTTTGGCCGTAAATCGAATTGTTAGACATTCGTACGATGTGAGATAAATTCTATATTATTTCTTTTGTTAAGGTTCGATCTTGTTACGTGATTGATTGAGGGGGGCGACCTTCGAGTGTTCGTTTTTGTGGAAGTATTGTTCTTGTCTTCGAATCGAGGCAAGTACCTTATTTGTTTTATGTATTGATGTTATACATATTGTCGTGCATGTATGTCGTTGTTGTATGTCTACCTCGTGTTGGTCTGACGGGATCATCGGGGGATCTATGCTAGCGTGCGCTGGATCATCGGACGGGTTTTTCCACCACGGGTTGGTCTGACGGGATCATCGTGGGTTCTAGGCAGTGAACGCTGGATCGTCGGAATTAAAATGTGTATGTTATGATATCTTGTTGTGATTATCAGTTGTGTATGTCATTTATGAGTTTCTCGTAGGAGAAGACTCGTTGGTATTTTTGTCATTTACGTTATTATTCTTCGTGAAATATGAATAATATGTTGTGGTGCTTGTACTAGCATCGTTGTGCCAACTCCTTCGGGGGTGAACATTTTGTTTATGTTCAGGATCCAGAAGAGAGGGAAAACAACCACTGGAGCTGCATGACGACGAGGGTGCAGAGTGATGTTCCATCCAGGTTTATTTGACTGTTGTTTGGTTGGTTATTCCAATAAGTACTCGAGTACGTAGTCGTTTATGATGAATTTGAATTTGGTGATGTATTAATAAGTTTCTGTTGAACAATTGTATTTTCAGTATTTGGTCAGAACTGTTGTATCTTAATTCCGTTACTTCCATTCATTTGTACCCGTTAATGTCTGTTCAATTCTCCAGCCTTGTAAATCCTTATGTAAACGATTTACGGCGCTGTAATATTCTTGAATATATCAGGGGTGTTACAGAATATGGTATCGGAGCTAAGATTATGGATATCTTGTCTGTTGGGTTAAAATAGGGGTCGTTTATGTCTTTTGAGGTAACCGGTCGTGAATAACATCACTGTACTGCCTACGTCTTCATGCGGGCGGTGGTTGTAAGTTCCTAAACTCTATCTCGTCCTTTGCATGTTATATTTCCTTGTACTTGAGCATTCGAATGATATTGTTTCCTGCATATTGAGTATTTATGCTTACAGTATGTTGAGAGGCGGACGTGGACGTGGTCGCAGTCCCGGATGCGGACGAAGGAATGCTTAAAGGGAAGCGTCGCCTTCTAATCAGGCCAGTCATAGCTCAGGCGAGCCACAGAGATCTATCAATAATGAACCGGAACCTGCTGTACCAGAAAACCTTCGTCAAGTGGTGAACCAGATGACTCAATTCGCCCATGTCGTGGACCGAATGCAAGTGGCGGTGGGACTACAGCAGGGAGAGAGACATCAAGGGATCCCGGACATGGGAAATCGAGGTGACCGGTGGCTGCAAGAGGTGGCAAAGATGCAACCACCCAAATTCGACGACATTTCTGAGACTCCCACCTGGGACCATTGGTTGAAGGAACTGAGAAAATCTTTGCCGGAATTAACTGCCCAGACGACCGGAGAGCCTCTATCGCTCAATATTTTCTGATAGGGGAAGCGTCAGAATGGTGGGAAGCCATCCGGCCTGTAGACCATGATGCTGATTGGATAGAGTTTAAATTGATGATGGAAGCTCATTACTGCCCTCATCCTGTGAGGGAAGCCAAAGTTCGGGAGTTTTTCTCCGCTCAGCCTTCAGATGTGCCAGTATCTCAAGCAATTAAGACATTTAACCAACAGCTGGCATTTGTTCGACATCTGGTCAGAACAGATGCAGAAATGATGATCCATTTTTATATGAGGATAAAACCAGAAATCCAGAGGTACATGTCCGGTTTTGAATGTACCACACTCCGTCAATACCATGATAAGGTGTTGGCATATGAGATCAAGGAAACAGCTATGGAGAAATTTATGGAATCCAAGAAGCAGAAAGTCTCTGGTACTTTTACAGAGCACAAGAACAGCGGGGCCTGCAAGGCCCATTCATCCTTTCACTCTTTCAAGAAACCTCCGCACCCAGTTAGGAGCGGAAAGAACTTCGGAGCAACATCAACTATGACTGATGTTATCAGGAAATGCTTTAACTGTGCCCAAACGGGGCACTATCGACGAAATTGCCCCCTACCTGCCGTGACTTGTTTTGATTGTGGTCGAGAGGGACATCGTGCAGTGTTCTTTGAAGAGGCTGCAAAGTCTTTTAGAGCCCGTACACCACAGCCAGTCCAGAAGGAAGCCAGTATCCAACAGACGCAGCAAAGTGTTCAGATGCCTCAGAATTTTGGCCGCGGGCGAGGCAGAGGATAGTGGGACCGAAAAGGCGCATCAAGTGCCGGATCTGTTCCTCCACGTCTGTATGAGATGAGGAAGACAGACGATCAGGATGCTGCTGTCCCATCAGGTACTGTCCAGATCCTTTCCCAGCCAGTTATCGTTTTATTCGATACAGGAGCTACGCATTCTTTTATATCCTTGTCTTGTGTAAATCGTTTGAAAATTTCTGGTTTTCATACTTGTGAACCTTATGTTGTTGGTTTACCGAGTAGAGAGAGGATTGTCGGGAACTTAGAAACCATAAATTTCCCTGTATCATTTGGAGGCAGAGAGTGGCTCTCAAATTTGATTGTAATAGAAATGTAAGGAGACGACGTGATACTCGGAGACGATTAGCTTAATCGATATGGAGCAATTGTAAACTACCGAAGGAGGAATATCTCGCTGATCGCTGATGATGGTTCCGAAATACTGTTTGAGGGATGGAAACCGGGAAGCTCAGGAAAGTTGATCAAGGTGATGAAAGCTGTCAAATTGTTAAAACAGGGTTGTACCGGATACTGGTGTTATGCAATGAAGAAAGAAGACGAAATTGTGGAACTTTCATCTATTCCTGTTGTGAACGAATTTCCAGATGTATTTCTTGACGAGTTACCTGGACTACCTCCACGAAGGGATGTAGAATTCACCATTGAGCTGGAACCCGGAGCTACACCAATTTCTAAGGCGCCGTATCGTATGGCACCTACTGAGATATATGAACTGAAAAAGCAGCTGGAGGAGTTATTGGACAAAGGCTATATTCAGCCAAGCGTTTCGCCCTTGGGGAGCGCCAGTTCTTTTTGTCCGAAAGAAGGATGGATCGCTTCGAATGTGTATTGACTATCGAGAGCTGAACAAGATGACGATTAAGAACAAGTATCTGTTGCCACGGAGTGATAATCTGTTTGACCAGTTGCAAGGGGCAACAGTATTTTCTAAAATCGATCTGAGATCAGGGTATCATCAGCTGAGGATTAAGGAATCTGATGTTCTGAAATCAGCATTCAGAACGCGCTACGGACACTATGAGTTTGTAGTGATGCCGTTTGGTCTCACTAATGCACCTGCTGTATTCATGCAGTTGATGAACCAAGTGTTCATCGAATATTTGGATAAATTTGTGGTCGTGTTCATTGATGACATTTTGGTGTATTCTAAGAACCTGGAAGAGCATGCACAGCATTTACGGATTGTATTAGAACTTTTAAGAAGCGAGCAACTATACGCCAAACTCTCTAAGTGTGAATTCGCTAAAAGAAGTAATGTTCCCCGGTCATGTAGTATCAGCTGAAGGAGTCCGAGTAGATCCTCAGAAGATCGAAGCGGTTTTGGATTGGAAGCCTCCAAAGAACGTGAAAGAAGTCCGAAGTTTCTTAGGACTTGCTGGGTATTATCGTCGGTTCGTGGAAGGGTTTTCCAAAATTTCTCGCCCACTTACTCGACTCCTACAGAAAACTCAAAAGTTTGAGTGGAACGAATTATGTCAGATTAGCTTGATGAATTGAAGAAGAGATTGACGACCGCACTGATTTTAACACTTCCACAGGGGACTGGAGGATTCATAGTTTACAGTGATGCTTCGAACTAAGGACTTGAATGCGTATTGATGCAGAATGACAAGGTGATCGCTTATGCGTCGCGACAGCTGAAACCTTATGAAGTGAATTACCCAACACATGATTTGGAGCTAGCAGCAGTAGTTTTTGCTTTAAAGATCTGGAGGCATTATCTGTACGGGACTCACTGTCAGATCTTTACGGATCACAAGAGTCTCAAATACATCTTCAGTCAGAAAGAGTTGAACATGCGGCAAAGAAAATGGTTAGAACTGATTAAGGACTATGACTTGGAGATTTTGTATCATCCAGGCAAAGCGAATGTAGTGGCCAATGCACTCAGCCGCAAGCCTATTTCTATTCAGATGCTGGAGACGCTGACCTCCCAACTTAGCCTTCAACGAGAGATGATTCGAGAAGAAATTGAAGTGTGGTTACAAAGAGTCCAATGACAACTGTGCGTGATGGAAATAACTTCATCATTAACCGAAGAAATCAAATCTAGACAAGTAGATGATCCACTGATTATTCGGTTACGTGATGAAGTGATCAAGGGAAAGGCCCCCGGATTTGTAATTCATGATGATGGAGTTTTGAGATTTCAGAACTGACTCTGTGTTCCCGATGTCGATGTTCTGAAACAGACAATTATGAAGGAAGCTCACAGTTCGCCCTGTTCTATCCACCTGGGCACCAGTAAGATGTATAAGGACTTGAAGTAGAATTTCTGGTGGGGCAGCATGAAGAAAGATGTAGCGGACTATGTTTCGAAATGCTTGACTTGTCAGCAGGTTAAGATCGAGCATCAACGGCCTGCCGGAATGTTGAAGCCGCTCCCGATTCCTGAATGGAAGTGGGAGGACATATCGATGGACTTTATCACTAGTATGCCGAGAACCAAGATAGGAATGAACATGATTTGGGTGATAGTTGATCGTTTAACCAAATCAGCTCATTTCTAGGCATTAAGGACATGTGCGGACCAGAGAGGTTGGCACGAGTATTTATTTCAGAGATAGTTCGATTGCCTGGTACGCCGAAGACCATTGTTTCTGATTGAGATGGCCGTTTTGTGTCTCACTTTTGGAAAGCAGTTCATAAGGCCTTGGGAACCGAATTGAACTTCAGCACAGCTTATCACCCACAGACTAATGGACAATCCGAGAGGACTATTAAAATGGTGGAAGATATGCTGAAGGCTTGTGCCTTAGATTGGTCAATTGATTGGGAAGTTCATCTACTGTTGATTGAATTTACCTACAACAATAGTTGGCATGCTTCCATTAAGATGGCACCGGTTGAGGCATTATACGGGAGGAGATGTAGATCGCCCCTATGTTGGGACGATTCATCAGACTTGATTGGGACAGAACCAGAGTTGATCATACAGACTCGAGAGAAGATAGCCTTGATTCGTGAAAGGCTTTTGACCGCCCAGAGTCGCAAGAAATCTTACGCAGACGTACGTCGTCGCCCATTGGAGTTTAGTACTAGAGACCACGTACTTTTAAAGGTTTCTCCTGCTTGGGGAATCTTCCGTTTTGGAAGAAGGGGAAAGCTGAGTTCGAGATATATCGGACCGTTCGAGATCATTGAGAGAGTTGGAGAGTTGGCATACAGATTGGCATTGCGGCCGTCGTTGAGCCATTTTCATGACGTATTCCACGTATCCCAGTTACGGAGATATATACCGGACCCTAGTCATGTCATTGATTTCGGGGAGATCGAGGTCGCTCAGGATGGGACGTTTGAAGAAAGACCGGTCAAGATACTCGAGAGTCGAGTGAAACAGTTTAGGAACAAACCAATCGCTTTGGTCAAAGTTCAGTGGTCACGTCATGGAGTGGAAGAAGCCACATGGGAAACGGAAAATAGTATGAAATCTAGATATCCAAAGTTATTTCTGTCTTGAGTTTCAGGACGAAACTCCTTTTTAGTAGGAGAGTATGTAATATCCGGATTTATTATTGTGTATCTCATCTGTATTCGAACCCTGTATCATTCGGATGTATGATCTCGATAATTGGAGTATGTTATTTCTCACATTGGTATCTTTGTACATAAGTATATCTTCATGCAAATTTTCTCATGCAAACTTGTGATAGCGTACGCTAAGAAGGTAGATTAATGCGTGCTAGCGGCTACTACTAGTGCACGATATGAATGTAGGACTTGCGTGAACTAGGTAATCAATTATTGAGCTAGGCGGCTAACATATGCGCCAGCCGGACGTAGGACCGGATAATATTCCCGCGGATGAACCTGGACAGTTTTGGAGTCAACTCTTATTAGCGCGCGCTAAGGATGTATAGGTAGCGTGCGCTAATCTGCTTTTGTACAGAAAATTTATATATGGGCCAGCACTCCATTTTGTTCTCATTTTCTTCGTTCATCTTTCATTTTTGAGAGACCCAAGGGCATATCATCTTCCTTAGACACACTTATAACACATCCACTTGATCATTGGACATTGGATACTTCTTGTTATTGATCATTAAAGAGAAGTAGCACCTTGGAGTGACATATAACCAACCGGAGTCAGATTCTACCTTTGGAGTTCAGTGATTTCGTAATATTAAGGTATGTTGATTCTATCTCCAACTCTAGATTCGTGTTATGGAGAATTAGATGATCATGATAGCAAAATAATGAGTTTCTTAGGAGAATTATCCAAACCACATCATGTTTGGAATATTGAGATGATTATTCCTTAAGTACCTTGATTATGAACATCATGATTCGAATCTTATTACAATGAACAAGTAGAGGAAGCTTCTATCATTGGTAATCCGAATCTAGTAGGTGTTTTCATAGCAATCATGGACTTGACTTTAACATCATTATTGTTATACGAATCTAAAGGATTGATCATGGAAGGATATATCTTGTAAAGATGGAATGTTAATCAAACTACAGAATGATAGTTTTTGATTGATATAAAGGTGTCGATATCGACCGTTAAGCCTTCCGAATTATCGCATGAAGAATTGTAATCAAAATGGAATATGGTTTCATAATAGTATACATATTCTTGAATCTGAAGTTGTTGTTATCCGTAAGATCATTCATAACCGTATAAACATGATTTTCATGGAGGTAACATGAATTAACACTGAAGATTTCATTTGGTTTGATCATGTTGAGATTAGTCTACTGCCCAGTAGTAAACTGCCATGCACAGTTAGCGCACGCTATGCTATGTAGATTAACGTGCGCTATCGAGCATGAGTTAACGTACGCTACGTTTGGTACGTAACATACATTAGGCCATCAGACGAGTCAGTCGGCTGATCAGTGAAGTACTGACCATGCATAGTTAGCATACGCTAGGCTTTGTTGTTTGCATACGATATCGAGCAGACTTAACGCACGCTACACAGAGTACTTAGCGTGCGCTAGGAAGTTCAGGCAGATTACATTTTATGAGATTTTGGCCATAAATCGAATTGTTAGACATTCATACGATGTGAGATAAATTCTATATTATTTCTTTTGTTAAGGTTCGAGCTTGTTACGTGATTGATTGAGGGGGGCGACCTTCGAGTGTTCGTTTTCGTGGAAGTATTGTTCTTGTCTTCGAATCGAGGCAAGTACCTTATTTGTTTTATGTATTGATGTTATACATATTGTCGTGCATGTATGTCGTTGTTGTATGTCCACCTCGTGTTGGTCTGACGGGATCATCGAGGGATCTATGCTAGCGTGCGCTAGATCATCGGACGGGTTTTTCCACCACGGGTTGGTCTGACGGGATCATCGTGGGTTCTAGGCAGTGAACGCTGGATCGTCGGAATTACCATGTGTATGTTATGATATCCTGTTGTGATTATCAGTTGTGTATGTCATTTATGAGTTTCTCGTAGGATAAGACTCGTTGGTATTTTTGTCGTTTACGTTATTATTCTTCGTGAAATATGAATAATATGTTGTGGTGCTTGTACTAGCATCGTTGTGCAAACCCCTTCGGGGGTGAACATTTTGTTTATGTTCAGGATCCAGAAGAGCGGGAAAACAACCACTGGAGCTGCATGACGACGAGAGTGCAGAGTGATGTTCCGGCCGAGTTTATTTGATTGTTGTTTGGTTGGTTATTCCAATAAGTACTCGAGTACGTAGTCGTTTATGATGAATTTGAATTTGGTGATGTATTAATAAGTTTCTGTTGAACAATTGTATTTTCAGTATTTGGTCAGAACTCTTGTATCTTAATTCCGTTACTTCCATTCATTTGTACCCGTTAATGTCTGTTCAATTCTCCAGCCTTGTAAATCCTTATGTAAAGGATTTACGGCGCTGTAATATTCCTGAATATATCGGGGGTGTTACATATTGGGTCGAGGACTCCGAGAGATTTTGAAACTACTTTCTGAAGTGTTTCCGTATATTGGGTCGAGGACCCCGAGAGATTCTGAAACTACTTTCTGAAATGTTTCCATATATTGGGTCGAGGACCCCGAGAGATTTTGAAATTACTTTCTAAAGTACAACTATTTGGTTTTCGAATACCTTCTTGAATCATTTGAATCGACATGAGTCAATGATGGCATTTTTAACTATTTTATTAAAATTTTCTTCAAAGGTATTTGAAAATGGTTGAACAAATTCTCTTGACTCAATGGGACATTTCTAGAGGACCTCGTATTGTTACTCCTCTTGTGAAAATATGTCACTATATGAATGGCTAGTATTCTTGTGTAGGTGTATATGCTTTGTTGATGTGGGACCATATGATTTTTGTTTCATTAGTGACTCATTTGGATTGGTGTGAATATTTATCGTATAACTTGTATTTTATGTACTTGGACTAGCAAAATTCCAGTTTGCTAACCCCTGAGTATTCAGGGGGTTGGTGACTTTTATGCATTCAGGTCTTTGAAGCTCGGTAGCGGTCACTGGATCGGCTTGACAGAGGATGAAGGGCAATGATGCTAATCACACATGAGTCGGAGTCTTTTTCTTTTGTTTTTGTTCTAATCAAGGGCTATCTTTGTTGTTTAATCACCCTTGTATGGGTGTGAGCAATGTTGTGGAAACTGAATTATTATTTTGTTCCGCATTAAGAGTTTAGCCTTGATATGGAATTGTTGACCATGATGGGTTTTTTTTTGTATTGACGAGTGACCTTCTCGGTCTGTTGTCGTATCTTTTGACCTTGGTGGTCAAATATGTATGTTGTAATTTAATGTGTCTAGCTTGGTAGATCCTTATGACAAGGGTCTATGGCGCTGTAATATTTTCAGTTCCAACCGGAGGTGTTACAGAATATGGTATAAGAGCTTAGGTTTGGGAAAAACCTAGGCCGTTGGGTGGAGTTCATGTCTTGTGTAAGTCGTGCATATCAGAGTTGTGATTAGTATTGTGGTTCTGACATCATCTTCAGGCGATCCGTAATTATAAATCTCCCGATTGTAAGTCTTCGCATCTGTATGTTGTAATTTTGTTGCGCTAACCTGTTTAGACTTGTGCGAGGAGCTAGAACTTGCCTTCGGCATTATTATTTTAGATATAAAATATGTGATTGGTCCGATTGATACCGGCTATGAAGTGTATATTTGGAATCAATTATATTATTGATTGTTATATTTCATTGCAATGAATTTGTAAGTTGATCTTATCCGCTGCATGTATGTCTTAAAATGATTTTCTGACATTTTACCGCTTGAGTATACTTTGGAGAAATGATTTCCTAAACTAGTTTGTCGGCACGTGTAAACGGCGACCTAACTTACATTTTGAAATCGTTGAGCTTTTGACATTTTGGTCTTGAACCTTTCAAAATGATTTTTATGATAATATTTAAAAAAAATAGATTTTTGTAAAGTGTTTGAGTATTTGGGATAGTGGTAGTGTCATGCTTTGGTCATGCACTCGATTTAGATATTGGAAAACGTTATAACTTGCATAAAATCATTTCCATAAACAAGGTATTTATGGCACTGCGCGGTAAAATTTTTAAAATTTTGTTTTGAATTCCTACGATTTGACATCATGTTCACCAATGGTCACGTACTTCAGTGGAAAAACACACTTTCGATCAAACCTTTGGTGGAAGAGGAACGACTTTAACTTTTATTTGGATCCCAAGTAGATTTATATTTGAAATGTTTTAAATTAGAGACGATATCTTGAAGTTTTAGAAACGTTTCGCTTCTTCAAATATGATTTTCAAGGTTGAGATGTGAATTAAAACTTCTTATTCTAAGTAAAGGAATAGTGTTGGCAAGTTTTGGGGCGAAACATGACTCACCTTTCAAAAATTTTGTTTACATGGAGTGCACGCAGTGTCAATATTATTACTTATGGCGATAATGCCCGAATTCAGAATTCGTGTGATGGTGCGAATGCCCAGTCATATTATTTATGTGCATAATAATCATGTCCTTATCGGAAGATGAGAAATTAGTCGTTGAGTTTTGCACTATACGAGTTTTAATTGTTTGTGACCCATATAGTGTCGTTTTCGTGTGAAGCGAGCACGAACATATTCATATGTGGTATTCATGCTCTACGAATTTTTTTATATTGGAGTTGCCAATACTATTTTGAGGCGTTCGGAACGTCGGCTAATTTTTGTGATTCAACAACCTCCTACGATCGTAAGTTACTGAGTGTTATGGTCGTAAGTCATTTGAAGTTGGGAGTACAACTTCAGCGTTTTATTATGTGCCTTGTGTGGATATGTGGGATGTCAATATATCGCGAAGTTGTTGCTTAAATAATTGGAGAACCGAATTCCTGTTTCCTCTCTCGGAGAGCTAAGCGGTAATAAATGAAGATTCCGAGAGTCGTTGGTCGGGAACGAGCTCGGTGTACAGATTTAACAGTTAATGTCCTCCTCAATTCTTTTTCGATAGTTGCTACTTGATTTTGTTTATTACACTGTTTGACTTTTCAGTTTTCCTAGTCCCGTGTATCGGGGGCAGAATCTCTTTCTTTTTAAGAGGGGGGATGTAATGTTCACGTTTCTCGTATCTCGTACCTTTTCAGATTCTAGCGACTCACTTGTGCTCGTCATGATTTTTGTGACATATTCTCGTTCTTATATTTTGTGAAACGAACGAGTTTCGTGATCATTTTAAATTATTTCACGATCTCACTATCTTGATCATTCTCGGCATAATTATCCTTAGAGCCTATTTTTTGGTATCCTGAATGGATGTTCATTGGAGTGGCACAACAGAAGTTATATTTCTTCCTACCCTTCTATTTTCGGGTGAATTTGGAAGTTGTTCTGAAGTAATCCAGAGATGATAATATTTTATCGCGTGAATACTGATTTCTGTTGATCTCGTCCGTAATGGCTAGCAGTTCCCACAAGTTCATTTTAATATGTTTAATCGTGCTATGAACTTGCGCGTTAATGCTTAGCCGCAAAACTTGTTCTTCAAACGATTAGGCTGTCTTGGGATTTTCTTAAATTTCGTGGCATTTATTTTTGAATCCATCTTCCTCAACTTTGATTCACCATGTTCGTATGTATATTGTTGCTTAGACTCATGTAGCGGATCCGAGTCATATTGTCAGATACAGTGAGATTAATGTAGCCGAGAATGTTACGTGCGAAGAGAATACACATTCGAGTTACCCCGAACTTTTTACTTCTTGGGTTTCGGGACGAAACTTCCTTTTTGAGGGGGAGAGTGTAATATCCATATTTTTCTATTTTTGGAAAATACATATTTTGGTGCTTTTTCAATTTTGACGACTCGCTTGTAACGGTTTTGATATTTCGAAACTATCTCGTTCTGCATTTTTACCATATGAACGAATCTCGGAACCCGATAGTGCTTATTTCTCCCTTAGTCGTCTACCATTCCTTGCCTTAAGTTTCGGGATGAAACTTATTTTTAGTGGAGTAGAATGTAATATCCGAGATTTTTCATTTCTTAGTGTCCTGAATTAATTGTCATCTTGAGTTGAGTATTTTGTTAATTATGAGTAATTGGAGAAGTCGTGACGTTGCGCAATTGTTATCGCTATCGTGCTTCATCGCTGTGTCGAGCTTTTGGAGCAGATTTTTCTAAATGCTCTATAAACATAGCGCACGCTATGCAGTGTTGTAGCGCGTGCTAATATGTCGTGTTAACGCATGCTACTAAGATAATTAGCGCACGCTAAATGTTGGCCTAGATAGTCCAGAACCTACTGGACTGGAACTGGGATTTCTTAGCGCATGCTATGAAGTAGTTAACGCACGTTAATTTACAGCAGTAGCGCATGCTATTTCGAGAGGTAGCACACGCTAACTGGTGGTTAGGGACAGTCCAGGAGCTACTGGACTGGATTGGGGGATTCGTTAACGTATGCTAATGGTTGTTGTTAGCGCACGCTAACGTCACATTTGGGCAGAACTTGTATGGTTCCTGGCCCGTTAGCGCACGCTAAGCTGTCTAGTATAAATACTGACTAATTCGCATTTTTTCATTTCTCTCCCCTTTTCGCGGTGGACGGACGACTTCACCTAGGGTTCGGATTCTTGACCAATTCCACTTAATCCAAAGGCATTTTGGAGGGTCTTAGGTGATTATAACATCATCTAATCCATTGTTCTTTGTCGTATCGAGGTATTTTTCTTGATTCCCTATAGTTGACTTTTTGGGGATTTGTTCTTGATTTAGTATTCAATCCGATTTTGATGAATCGATTGTTGGTTAATGATGTTGTTAAACATATCCTATGGATTGTATATCCGTATCTCCAATTCATACAACCCGATTAATGATTGTAACGTTCTTGAGGAATTGTGAAGATATAATGTCCGGCTAAAATTTCAATGGGTTTCTTTCGATTGTTCGGCATACGTTTCCATTGATGTTGGTGGTATTTCTCGTAGTTATTGTGTTATTGTTGTTTTTCGTGGAGGTTGTAGATTTATGGGGCTGTCTGATCGAGCCGCATTCGTCGGAGCATTCGGGTGTCGATTATTGAGGCAAGGACCTTGGTATACGAATTATATTCCTCGCAAATCCTTACGTGATCAAGTGTGTACTATTTTATTTTGAATGAGAGATTATATGAGTTGTGTGTTTATCTATATATGTATGTATATGTATTGATAAACTTCTTTGCTCCGTGTTTATGTGGATCAAAAGATATGTGGTTTGGTCCTAGTGGTGGTTATTCATGGTACTTCGACTTTGTGATTTTTCATGATATTGATATATGTGAACAGGGATATGAGATCCCTATGGTTGCAATATTGAATACCCGATAGATTCTTTGGCTGTGAATGGTTATGTGATTTGCCTCGAACGTATGTGGTTGAGATTGAATGAAATGTTGGTTGAATCTTGTGTGGTTACCAACGTGAATAATTGCATGTGTGGTTTGGCAATGTGAATTTGTGCTTATATGTTGTTTTGTATCTAAAGTTGCAAGGGCGGGGTTTGGACTCCGGGATATGTATGCTGCAAAGTGAGCGGCTCCAGTGGTTGGTGATTCGACGGTGTTGCCTAATGCGTGAATTCAAGGGGCAGATCTTATAGGAGTGACGCAGGCGCGGTGACATGACAAGGGATGGCCACCACAGTGTAGTGAATGACGGCATACAGGTGTTTCAGTGGTGGTTCCCGACTGGATTCTAAACTGAGGATACTTATATGATGACTATTTGTATGATAGCCAAGATCCTGATACCATATGAATTCGTATTTTTGGATCCTCTTTTGAACCTTTTTGAAATAATGGTATCAGTAATAAATTCAAGTTAAACTACTAAGGACTTCCGACGGGATCTCCGAGGGTTAGTTAGTCCTTGATGGTCTTGAGCAGAATTTCGCTGTGAAAGCACTTATTTAGGTCGAGGACCCCAAGAGATTTTGAAACTACTTTCTGAAGTGTTTCCGTATATTGGATCGAGGACCTCGAGAGATTTTGAAACTACTTTCTGAAGTGTTTCTGTATATTGGGTCGAGGATCCCGAGAGATTTTGAAATTACTTTCTAAAGTATAACTATTTGGTTTTCGAATACCTTCTTCAATCCTTTGAATCGACCCGAGTCAATGATGGCATTTTTAACTATTTTATTAAAATGCTCTTAAAAGTTATTTGTAAATGGTTGAACAAATTCTCGACTCAATGGGACATTTCTAGATGACCTCGTATTGTTACTCCTCTTGTAAAAATATGTGACTTTATGAATGGCTGGTATTCTTGTGTAGGTGTATATGTTTTGGTGATGTGTGGACCATATAATTTGTGTTGCATTTGTGACTCATTTGGATTGGTGTAAATATTTCTCGTATAACTTGTACATTATGTACTTGCACTAGCAAAATTCCAGTTTGCTAACGCCCGAGTATTCGGGGGGTGGGTGCTTGTTATGCATTCAGGTCTTTGCAGCTCGGTAGCGGTCACTGGATCACCTTGACAGAGGATGAAGGGCAACGATGCTAATCACACATGAGTTAGAGTCTTTTTCTTTCGTTTTTGTTGTAATCAAGGGCTATCTTTGTTGTTCAATCACCCTTGTATGGGTGCGAGCAATGTTGTGGAAACTGAATTATTATTTTCTTAAGCATTAAAAGTTTAGCCTTGATATGGAAAAATTGACCATGATGATTTTTTTTGTGTTGTCGAGTGACCTTCTTGGTCCGCTGTCGTATCTTTCGACATCGGTCAAATATGTATGTTGTAATTTAATGTGTCTAGCCTGGTAGATCCTTATGAGAAGGGTCTACGGCGCTGTAATATTTCCAGTTTGAACCGGGGGTGTTACAAAATTGAATAACCCTAATAAATATAGGGAATATAAACCCATTTTCTCTACTGAGGTCAGCCAACAGACTCAATTCTTTCCTCCTCCCATCTCTTTATCTATCTTCTTCTCTCCCTACTACATCATCACAAATCGATCCTCCTCCTTGTAGAATTCCTCTTGGCCGATAGCAAAAAAATTTGCAGGCATCACACACTCAACAACACGATACGCATACACACTGATTGAAGGTCCTGCACAGACCCGCCGTGAACTGGATGGCTCGGGCGGCGATGGGGTCGCAGTACTCTGCGGCGCAGAGGTGTAGGTGTGGCTCGGTGCGGCGACAGCTCGCGGCCAAGGTGAGGAAGGTACGATTGAAGTTGGAATTGGAGTCGAATGGTTTAAGCTTCTGATCCAGGTATTTGGGTCTAGGACCTGGTTTGGTTTCGACTAAAGGAATGGGTTAATGGTTTTCTGGAATCAAGCATTCTAAACATCTCTGGACATTGATTATGGGTTTTGGTTCTGGCAAATCGATCCCTGATGAGTGTTAAAACACGTGTATCTTGAATGGGTTAGGTTGGGATTTTGGGATTAGTTGTGATGTTTCTGGTTTGCCTTGGAATTTAGGATTGCTTCTGAGGGGAGTTGATTTTGCGTATCATGCCGATTGTGGCTAAAATCTTTGTAAGGATTTTCATAACAGTAAGGAGAGAAATTTGAGTTTACCTTGCTGGAAAAAAAATCATCCGAATGTGTGAAGAAGAAGAAGAAGTTGCAGAAGGTGTTGATAGATCTTAACTATTGTGAAGAAAAATTGGTGCCATAGGGTGCCGTAAATTGAGGCTGTCTTGTTCCGGCAGAGTTTGCTGTGTTTTTAGTTTTGTGTATAACATGAATGGTGCTGGTTGGAAAAATTGTATTTATAGATATAAGTTCTGAAGTGCTTTGGTTGAAGTAGGATTTAGTAGGATAAACATCAAGAAGTTTTGATGAAGTGAAGAACTGTGGTGAGGAGAACGACTAGAAGGAGAATTCTTAATTATGGTTAATTAAGTTTAATCATAATTAGTTAACTTAAAGCATAAGGTTAAATTAATTGATATCATAATTGCACGCTAATCACCTTCATCCTTCCGGGATTGTTGGCCCGAGAGCTTCTTTTGATGCTGCTGTGAGAGTGTTCACTGAGACTATATATCCTACGGCATCCGAGTGAGATCGCTGCCCCCAATCTTATGAAGAAATTGACAGATATATATATTTCGCGAAGGTGGACGCTACTGTTGAATTTGTCTAATCTTTAACCACTCGACAGGTTGCATTATGGAAGTCCCAGCAGGGTGGGAACACTTCTGATTAGCTTTGGGCGGTTCCTATCTCTGGATTAGGGCAGACCATGAATGGGCGGAATTATCGCAGTGTCGTGAGCTATCGTCTAGGTATTCCCCTGTTAACGGTATCTCGCCATGTTCTGCCTATTCTCGGGTCTTTCATGGCGACATCTTCGGTGATCATGCCGTGTTCTGCTCTGGTACTGTTGGGGTTATGCATCGCCACAACCTGGTTCGTGATACCCTCTTGTATATTTGCTTTCGGTCTGGGATTTCAGAGGCTAAGGAAGTGGATGTTGGTTTGGTCGGTGGGCAGGACAAGCCCCTTCGTCCTGCGGATTTGTTGTTATACTCTTGGGAAAAGGGACGAGATGTGGGTGTAGATTTAACTGGTTCCTCCCCCTTAACTCAGTCTGCTATGGATGACTTTGCACCTGGATGGGCTGTGGTTGATGCTGCTCAGCGCAAATGTGCCAAATACCAGGACTTGTGTGAGGCGGGGGGATATAGTTTCTTGCCCTTCTCTTTCTCTTCACTGGGGGAGTTGGAAGCGGGTGCAGTTGTCTTACTCAAACGGATTCAAAAGATTTCGGTATCTCAGGATGCTGGGAGACGCGTTGCTGCTCATATCTTTACTCAAGTTGGTTTTGTTATTGCAAAAGGAGTGGGGACCCAGATAGTATCTCGGTTGCCCACTAATTTCTTGTAAACTGTTTTTCATCTAATAATAAAATTTAATAATAATAATAATGATAAATAATAATAATAATAATATTGATATAAAAATAATAATAATAATATTAGTATTATGTTTGAATAAATAATAACACTATTAATAATAATAATATTAACAAAAATGACTACTTGAAGCTAACTGGCAAAATGACTCGGGCTAAAATTTGTGACACGTCGAAATAAATTGGCTTCGACTTTAATGAGACTAAATGAACCAACTCCCACTATATGAAATTGACATGAAATAAATGTGAATGGGTTAGGATTGGCTAATCCGATGAATTACTGAAATGTGACTGATCATGCGAATTAATGAATGTTATGAACATGATTGAAATATGCATGAATTAATATTATACTAATATTAATTAAATAAATGCATATAAAAATAGCGGATATTACATTCTACCCCTGTTAATGAAATTTCCGTCCTCGAAAATAAAAAGTACCTTGATTTAAGAAGTCAGGATATCGAGCTTGAAGCTCTTCTTCTTGTTCCCATGTGGCCTCGTTTGCACTATGGTTATGCCATTGGACCTTGACGAACATCTTGTCTTTGTTCCTCAGTCGCCGAACTGATCGTTCGAGAATTGCTTCCAGTTGCTCGACATAAGTAAGATCTTTATTCACCTTGATAGCAGAATAATTGATGACATGGCTCGGATCGTGCACATACTTCCTTAACATCGATATGTGAAAAACGTTGTGCACTGCTAAGAAGTCGGGAGGTAAAGCCAATAAATAAGCTAAATATCCAATACGGACGAGAATTTTGAATGGTCCCACATATCTCGGTCTCAACTTGTTCCTCGGACCAAAACGAACAATTCCCATAGTATGAGATACCTTCAAAACACCTTATCGCCCACAAAAAATTCGATATCCTTCTGACACTTTTCGGTGTAAGACTTCTGATGATCTTGCGCTATCTAGATTCGCTCTCGAATCTTATCGACAACACCAACTGCCTGCTCGATCCTCTCGGGGCCTAGGATTTTCCTTTCACCTACTTTGTCCAAATACAGAGGTGGTCGACACTTCCTACCATACAAAGCTTCATACGGTGCGATACCGATTGTGGATTGAAAGCTATTCTTGTAAGCAAATTACACCCATGGTAGGAGTCATTCCCCATCATTACCCATATCTAACACACAAGCACATAGCATATCCTCAAGTATCTGAATTGTCCTCTCAGATTGACCGTATGTTTGAGGATGAAATGCTTTGCTGAAACTTAACTGCATTCCCAATGCCTCTTGTACACTCTCCCAAAAACACGATGTAAATCTAGTATCTCTATCTGAGACTGGCACTCCATGCAGTCTGATAATCCCCTTGACATACAATTGAGCATGCTGATTCATCCGAAATTCATTTTGATGCGAATGCAATGACCTGACTTAGTGAGTCGATCTACTATGACCCAAATTGCATGATTACCCCTTTCTCATCGGGGTAAACCCACCACGAAGTCCATAGTGATGTGTTCCCATTTCCATTCTGGGATATGAAGCGATTTCAGAAATCCAAAAGGGCGTTGGTGCTCTGCTTTCACCTGCTGACAGACTATATATTTTCTGACATAATCCGCCACATGTCTCTTCAAACCTTCCCACCAAAATGTCATTTTTAGGTCCTGGTACATCTTCGTACCACCGGGGTGGGCTGTATGAGGATTATTGTCGGCTTCTCTTAAGATTTCTTTTCTAATATTGTCCACATTAGGCACACATATTCTCGCTCCATATTATATCATGCCATCATGAGACACAACGAAACTTTTATCTTCTCTAGCTAGTGAATGCTCCTTCATCTTGACCTAAAACTCATCTCGGCCTTGACCTTCCTTGATTCTCTCTTTCAAAGTCGGTTGTACTACCAAGGCGGTCAATATGGACTACTGATTTGGATGGCGTGGCCATCTCAATGTTCAACCTTGCCAACTCCTTGATGAAACATGGGTTCTTCGTAAACATACGACTTAGCTCTCCTCTGGTCTTCCCACTCAAAGCATTAGCGACTGGATTTGCTTTACCCGAATGGTAAAGAATCTTACAATCATAGTCTTTAACCAAAATCATCTCCTCTGCCTCATGTTCAATTCCTTCTATATGAAAAGATATTTCAAATTTTAATGATCTGAATATATTTCACACTTACCGCCATAGAGGTAATGTCTCCAAATTTTCAAGGCGTGGACTACTGCTGCCAATTCCAAATCATGAGTGGGATAATTCAATTCATGTGGCTTCAGTTGCCTTGAAGCATAAGCAACTACCTTGCCTTGTTGCATCAAAACACACCCTAAGCCTTGCTTGGATGCGTCACTGTAAATGACAAACTCCTTCGTCAAGTTGGGTATAGTTAGAACTGGTGTTGCTGTCAATTTATGTTTGAGTTCTTGGAAACTCCTCTCGCGTTTCTCATTCCACAAGAACACGTCTCCTTTCCTCATCAAACGTGTCATTGGTGCAGCTATCTTGGAGAATCCTTCTATGACTCTTCTATAATAACCAGCTAAACCCAAGAAACTACGAACTTCATTCGCATTCCTTGGCACTTTCCAATCTTCTACAGCTTCAACCTTTTCCGGATCGACTTTGAATCCTCGAGCAGTGACAATGTATCCAAGGAATGAAATTATATCAAGCTAAAAGTTTCACTTGCTGAACTTTGCATACAACTTCTCCTTGCGAAGTACACTCAAAACCATTCTCAAATGCTGCTAATGCTCTTTCTTATTCTTTGGATACACTAGTATGTCATCGATAAAGACAATGACAAACTGATCCAAGTAAAATTGAAAGACTCAGTTCATGAGGTCCATGAATACCGATGACGCATTAGTCAAACCAAATGGCATCACCACAAACTCGTAGTGTCCATATCGCGTTAGAAATGCAGTTTTCGAGATGTCGTCATCCTTGATTTTCAATTAATGATACCCTAAACGTAAGTATATATTCGAGAACACTCCAGCTCCTTCGAGCTGATCAAACAAATCCTTAATCCTAGGAAGTGGATACTTGTTCTTTATTGTGAGTCGATTGAGTTCACGATAGTCTATAAAAATCCTTAAACTTCCATCATTTTTCTCCACAAAGAGTACTGGTGTACCCCATGGCGACACACTCGGGCGGATAAATCCCGACTCAAGCAACTCTTGAATTTGCACCTTGAGTTCTTGTAACTCCTTGGGCGCCATTATATAGGGAGCCTTTGATACCGGCGCTGCACCAGGCACTTGGTCAATTGTGAATTCCACTTGCTGATTCGGTGGAACTCCTGGAAACTCCTCGGGGAAAACGTCCGGGAACTCCTTCACAATAGGAACATCGGCTACCGTCACATTAGAACTCATTTTTCCCTTCATGTTTACCAGAAATCCTTGGCATCCTTAACAACTTCACAGCTTTCATGGCTGAAATCACCTTGGGGGTCCTATTTTACCTCGCTCTTTCAAAACAAATCTTGATACGATCTGAAGGACATAAGGTTACTCGCCTTGTTGCGCAGTCCGCCACAGCCTTGTGCTTACTCAATCAGTCTATTCCCAAGATGATGTCAAAGCCACTCAACTCTACTATGTGCAAATCAGATAAAAGGATATGTTCATTTATCTCTATCCTTACGTTCTTATCCATACTGTCAACATGTACTACATCAGCAGCAGGAATTCTAATTGTGAGGGATTTGGTGCACTACTACTTTTACAACCAATCATCGAAAACAACTTTATAGAGATAAATGAGTGAGTTTCACCCGTATCAAATAACACCATAGCAGGAATGTTAGAAACTACCACATACCTGGCATGGTTTGGGGCTTTGTCTCCTCTTCTGCCTCTGTCATATTGAAAATGCGAGCTTTGCCTCCGGGACTCTGACCTTGTACCCCTTTAGCTTGGTTATTCTTCTTCTTTGGGCACTCAGGTACTCTATAGCCTTCTTCATGGCAGAAATAACAGCAGTTCTGTCCCGCCATGCAAACACCCTTACGCCTCTTGCTACAACTGGTACATGCATGAATATCATATTGGGGCTTAGGCCCTACCGGTCCCGTTGATGCTCTCTTCTTGTTACCACTAGATGACTGATCTTGCCATTTCCTCTTGGTATTAGACACCACTGGGGGCACTCTAGCTTTCTCCATATCAAAACTTGCAGAGATGGCAACCGCTTGTAGGTCAAATGCATAGAGTTTCTTGACCTAACTCAAGGAGGAGTGTCGGTCACCGACTACGAGCGCAAGTTGAGTCACATGTGCTATTTTGCTTCTCACATGGTCGAGACGGATGACATGAAGTCTCAAAAGTTCCGAGATAGACTGCGTGAACAGAATCGCCATCAAGAAACTCTATGCATTTTGGTTTTGTATACCCTTGGGTAGTACATGTCCATAAATATTTCCTTAAACTCGTCCCAAGTAAATGCATCCTTCTCGTCCTGGGTTTTCAGTCTCCATAATCCAATACACCATGTTTTAGCATCCTCTTTGAGCTGAAACATGGCACATAACACCTTTTGAGCATCGGTCCATGCCATGTAATCGACGATGCTATCTTGGTTCAACAACCATTCTTCTATGGCTGCTGGTTCCTCACGACCAAGAAGAACGGGTGGCTTGAAGTGATTGAACCACTTGATGACTTTAGCTTGAACTTGCTCGGGAGTGTCAGACGGTAACATGGTCGCGCCTTGAAGCAACGTGGCTAGTACAGTCAAAAGCTGATCTTGAGTAGGTTGAGCATTGCGATTACCATGGTTAGCCATGAGTCTGCCAACAGGTTATAAAAACACATCAGTCGATGCAGTGCGGGAAGTAAAGAATATAAAAATACCAATAATATACATATAATAGTCGCAATACATGAAAAAATGATAGAAGGTGATAGAAATAATTGATATTCATTATATAATATGTTTTTAGAAAAAAAATGAAATTGGAAACATCAACCGAAATTATTAACATAATAGCTATATAGAACTAAGCCTACGGTTACTCCTCATCATCACTACTAATAATCTCTATAACAGGAATAGGGAGTCGCAATCCATGAAATAATGTCATCATCGGACTCAACATCTTCCATTATAACAATCTTCATGTTCTCTGTGAGGTCTTACTTTGAGCTCTCCTCAGGATCTTCTTCTTGGTCTTCCTTGGGATCCTCTTCAATTTCGTTCTCTAAGCTCGAGCTCCGCCCGTCCTCGAGAATCTCGCCTTTCACGAACAGGTCGAGCAACATTCTGGCTACATACTAAAAATGGTCCACACGCTGCCTCACTTATGGGGTTCTCCTTAGGGACTCAAACCATAAAGCGACAGTGCAACAACTCCAGTTACTAGGCAACCTTTTAATCAAATCGTTAACTTGTTCCAATGGGGAACCCTACTTCCCTGGTTCTTGCCATTTGGTCATTCGATTGATTATTTAGTGTGGAGAATTACTCGTCGACCTAGGGTCATCCCAAGAGTCCTTACGTGCTAAGGGTGCTGGGTTTGTAGTACTTTGCGTCTTCTTGCGTGCGGTCATTCTTGGTTTGGCCATACTAAAACAATATGCATTTAAAATCGAATATGCATGTAAATATTCATATATCATGATGAATGAGCACTATAAACTTAAAACTAAATTTGGTACCTTGAAATGGAGTGACGAAGTAGCGACGACTGAGGGTATATGATAAATAATGGGTCTACAGGAAGGCAAAAAACAAACCTTCGCTCCGATACCACAGTGTAACACCTTAATTTTCCAAGCATTTATTTTGGGGAATAAAAGAATAATCAAAGTACATATTTATATATTTTTGAAAATAATTGTACTTGCCTATAAAATCTAATCATCATGAAAGTGGTACTGAACTTTAATAAGTAGCTTATGTCACGGAATTCATAACACCAAAGTGTGAAAACATGATCCGGATAAATTTACAGCGGAATATTTAATCGAATATATGTTAGCAAAATTATTTCCCAATTGAATTTAAAATCCAAAATAAGAAAAATAAAACTTCATCATATGTCTCATAGCCTCGCAATTCGTCCACAGCCATTCCAATTCACTTGAGGTTTAACAAAATAAGGTGGGGGTGAGCTTCCTTCAGCTCGTAGGAAATTACACAATATTAAAGTAATATACAATCTCATGGAGGCATAGAATAATAAGAATGATGTAATAATAGAATTTAATCTGACACGTATAACATGAATCGAGCATGCATAACGTAGTATATATTTTGTGATCAATGGCTTGTCATGTATAACATAAATCTAGCATGCATAACATGAACTGACATTACAGTTATTACCTACACAGTCTAATAAAAGAAATTAAAGTGATAGCATAAAATTCTCACCTGATAAATGTATCATGAACTGGATGAGATGTAGAATGCTCGACTCACAAATTCCTATGCCCGAAAATCCTTGTTATCATCTACAAGAATAAATAATAACAGTTTATTACTAAATAAAATAAATAAATTAAATATATAAACATAACTAATTGAAGAGTCAGAGTAATAACAAGGGTCTGATGTCGAATTATAGGAAACTAGCTGGGGTTAATTTGAAAGAATTAAAAATCAGAATGGGTTAGATTGAAGTATCCAGAAATCTGGGGGTTAAATTGAATAACCCTAAGAAATATAGGGTATATAAACCCATTTTCTCTACTGAGGTCGTTCGAGAGACTCCATTCTTTCCACCTCTTGTCTCTTTATCGGGGCATTAAACTCCTCAGTCATACTATGGAACTTTGGGAAAGAGTGGTGGAATACAGGATTAGAAGAGAAGTTGAGATCTCAGAGAACCAATTTGGCTTCATGCCGAGGAGGTCAACTACTGAGGCCATTCATCTCGTCATACGCCTTATGGAGAAGTTTAGAGAGCGCCGTAAGGACCTCCATATGGTGTTCATTGATCTAGAGAAGTCATATGATAGCATTCCGCGCGATGTTATTTGGAGGAGCCTAGTAGAGATGAGGGTGTCGTTGACATACGTTAGGGCGATCCAAGACATGTACGCCCAAGCTAGGACTTGCGTTAGGACTCCAGTTGGTGACACCCAGTATTTTCTGGTTGAGATAGGGCTACATCAGGGGTCGGTGCTAAGTCCTCTTCTCTTCGCTCTAGTCTTTGACGTCATTTCACGGGGGATTCAGGATGGCATCCCGTGGTGCATGCTTTTTGCTGACGACATTGTGTTAGTGGCGGAGTCGAGGAGGGAGGTGAACTCGAAGTTAGAGCTATGGAGGTCTAAGTCAGAATCCCAGGGCTTACGTGTGAGCCGGTCTAAGACCGAGTATCTCTGGTGTAACTTTAGTGGTGAGGCTAACGAGGAAGGAGTAGAGGTTATGATTGCTGATCAAATCGTACCCCGTACGGATAAGTTCAAGTATTTAGGTTCGATCATTCAGAAGGAAGGTGAGTGTGAAGATGATATCACTCATCGTATCAAGGCGGGGTGTCTATGTAATACTCGAGATTTCTGATGTGTATCTGAACCTTGTGATATTGTATTTATTCCATTTTGACTTGCGTATTATTCTCCGTATTTCATGATCCAGTGTTGTTGAGCGTATGATTTCATGAATGTGATCTAAATTGTGATTCTGCGCATGTAGCGCACGCTATCGACTAAGTGTAGCGTACGCTAATTTGGATCCATAGCGCACACTGTGCATGAACCTTAGCGCACGCTATACGTAGTCAACATGATTGAGACAGGGTGGTAGGTGAGATCGGTCGCGGATCATGGTCGGATTATGTCGGCATGAACCTGGATGGCTTTCGGGAAAAGCCAAGTCAACATGGTAGCGCACGCTAACGATATGAGGATAGCGCACCCTAAACGCTGAGTACCGTGAAGTCAGTAAGCTTCGAATGACCGTTAGCGCACGCTATGAGTATGGACGAGCGCGCGCTAATAACTATTTTCTATAAATAGGACAGCATCCTTTTTCATACTTTCAGCCTTTTCACTTCCCACATCCGGATTCTTGGACTTAGAGAGTCACTCTCTTCATTCTAAACCCTTCATATCAACATCCTAGCTCGAGTCGAAGATTGTAGATCATTGGAGATTGGTGTTTAAGCTCTCGGTGTTGGATTTCTTCAAGATCCTTCGTGTTCTTCACTACTTGAGGTAGGTGATTCTTCACCAATATTAGTAATATTCTGAACGACGTTTTGATCATGATTTAGGATTATCTAGTCAGTTAAAATTCGTACGTAGTCGAACATCATGTTGTTAGAAGAATATTTTAGATGCTTCGGTACTTCTTCATCGTATTAACCGTCAAACCTTTTTAGTGTTTGGACTCCTAAGCATATTCATGTATCTTTTAACTGATATTGGCCAGTTCATGGAGATTAGCAAGTTCTTAGGTCTTTACAAAATGGAATCATACGTTTAGAATTTGGAATGGATTGAACTTAGGATATTTTCTTGAAGATCAAGATGAATTAAGATGTTGTGATGGTTATACGTATCCTTGTACCTTGAAGTCGTTTAATCTGTAAAGATCTTTCACAAATCGTATGAGCATGATATACACGGAGATGACATGTTTTAACACTGGAGATTTCTTGAGTTTCATCACCATTTAGCTCAAGTTTTCTGCCCACGCTAAGATGTGTATATTAACGTGCGCTATTGGGAATGATTAACGTACGCAACGTTTGGAACATAACGTGCGTTATGTCATCAGGCGAGTCAGTTGACTGATCAGAGAGGACTGTCGGTACATAAGATAGCATATGCTAGACTTCGTCGTTTACGTAAGCTAACGGGCAGGCTTAGCGCACGTTACGTAGAGTACGTAGCGTACGCTAAGTAGTTCAGACAGATTGCATTTTTTTGAACTTTCGGCCATAGACCGGGTTGTTAGACATTCGTTCGACCTTAGATAAATTCTATATTATTTCTTTTGTTAAGGTTTGAGCGTGCTACGTTGATCGAAGGACACGGCCTTCGAGTGTGTTGAGATCGTTGGAGTGATTTGTTCTTGCCATCTTTGAGGCAAGTATCGTATTTTATGCTAATTGATATTGCATTGTTGATCATGTGTACGATTTATTCGTGGTGTTGAATATGAGATTATATTCTTTGAGTTGTCATGATATTTACGTCGATGAACGTGTTGATTTGCATATGTGTATACATAATGGTAATGTTGTGTTGTAAATGATCCGAAGGGATCATGAGGATCTATGCTGAGGGCGCTGGATCAAACGTCCACCATGCGTTGGTCCGACGGGATCATCATGGGGATCTATGCTGAGGGAACTGGATCGCTGGATGGGTTTTTCACCATGCGTTGGTCCGACGGGATCATCATGGGGATCTATACCGAGGGCGCTGGATCGTTGGATTACCCTGTATTGTGTTGATGGAATCGTGAGGATTCGCATCGTTGGATTCCGATGACGGAAGTCTGTTTTGTATGTTTTATGATGCATTGATGATTTATGTATTGCGATACTTGTACTAGCATTGTTTTTCTAACCCCTTCGGGGGTGGACATTTGTTTTGATGTTCAGGTAGCCGAGGAGCGGGGAAGCAGCCACAGTACCGACATGACGATGAAGTGGCTCAGTGATGTGGATTATGTTGTCTTATTTTCCGGTTATTTCAGTACTCGACTACGTTTATGTTGTTGTTGTCTTGGGAACACTTTGTAATAATTAACTTATTTAAATTGTAGAACGGGTTTGAATTTCCTTTTATTAATGTCACTTTTGTACTATTTCCGTAGTCTTCAAATTAGCCTTGTAAATCCTTATACAAAGGATTTACGGCGCTGTAATTATTCTGAATATCTCTGAGTGTTACAGAATATGATATCTGAGCTAAGATTCATGGATATCTTGGCAGTCGGGTTTTAGTTGGGTCTATTTACGTTATTTACGGGTCATTTGTAACATCGCTGCTAAGCCAGCATCATCGTGTGGACCGTGGTTGTAAGTCTCCTAATCTCAGTTACTATCGTTTTATTTTAAATCCTTTATATGAATATTGACGGACTTTCTTTTAGAAAAGTTGCCCTGGATATTGAGTATTTGTGTTTACAGTATGTTAAGGGAAGGTCGTAGACGCGGACACGGTCGTGGACGCAGACGCGGAAATGCGAGACAGAAAGTGTCTACCCCAGAAATAACCGCTAGTCGAACAGATTCCCATTCCGGAGGACAGCAGGGATCAGCAAATAATAATGCAGATCCTAACGTGCCGGGAGTGCTTCAACAGGTGGTTGCCCAGATAAACCAATTTGCTCAGGTTGTTGATCGCATGCAGACGGCGATGGGACAGCAGCATAACGAGGATAACGAGGAGACAAATGGATGACTGAAGTGGTCAAATTGCACCCTCCGAAATTTGACGGTTCTGCTGAGACGCTTTCTTGGGATCATTGGCTGAATGAGTTAGAGAAGATCATTGCAGGGATTAACTATCCCAACGACAGAAAGGTTCCAGTCGCCCAGTATCTTCTGACGGGGGAGGCTTTCGACTGGTGGGAGGCCATTCGACCGGAGGAGCATAATGTTGACTAGACGGAGTTCAAATTAATGATGGAAGCGCAGTATTGTCCTCGCCCAGTTAGAGAGGCCCGAGTCCTGGAGTTTTTCTCACCACAAAATTTAGAGGCATTTGTGACAGACGTGATTAAGACTTTTAATCACCATCTGACTTATGTGCGCCACTTGGTCAGAACCGAGGCGGAAAGGATTTTCCATTTCGACATGCGCATGAAGCCGGAAATTCAGCAGTATATGTCCGGATTTGAATGTACCACCTTGCGACAGTACCAGGACAAAGCACTGGCCTATGATATGAAAGAGGCGGCAGTAGGAAAGTCAACGGAAGCAAAGAAACAAAAAGTGTCTGGCAACTTCACGGAGAATAAGAGTAGTGGGCCTCGCAGGGGCCAGTCCTCTTTTCATTCATCCAGGAGGCCTCCGCATCCCTCTCGAGGTGGAAAGAAGTTCCGGGCAGCACCAACCGTTTCAGACGCAGGGAAGAAATGTTGTAACTGTGGCAAAGCGGGGCATGTTCGACGTGACTGTTTCGCACCTGCTGTGACCTGTTTCGAGTGTGGACAGGAAGGGCATCGCACAACATTTTGTGGAAATGCGACTCGATCTTTTGGTACTCTCACTCCTGCACCTGTTCCGAAGGACACTAGTGTAAACCAGACGCAACAAAGTGGTTTCCAGCAGCAGAATGTTTGGAAAAGAGAAGCATCTAGCGGTGGGTCCGTTTCTCCATGTATTTACGAGATGAAGAAGTCAGACGATCAGAACACGACTGTTGCGTTAGGTACGATTCAGATCCTTTTGCAACCAGTTAGTGTCTTATTCGATTCAGGAGCTACGCATTCTTTTATATCTTTAAACTATGTTAATCGTTTGAAGATCTTGTGCTTGTATGATTGTGAACCTTATGTTGTGGGATTACCGAGCGGAGAGAAAATTGTGGGAACCCTAGAAACTAGAGATTTTCCAGTGTATATAGGAGGGAGATATTGGCCATCGAATCTTATTGTAGTTGACATCCATGGTGACGATTTAATTCTCGGATATGATTGGCTCAACCGTTATGGAGCTATTCTAAATTACCGAAAAAAGGGTCATTTCTATCATTGTTGATGATGGGTCTGAACACTTATTCAGAGGATGGAGACCTGGAAGCTCGGGAAAATTGATCAAAGCGATGAAAGCAGTGAAATTACTGAAGCAGGGATGTCATGGAATTTGGTGCTATGCCATGAAGAAAGAAGAAGGAGTAGAACTCTCATCTATTCCAGTTGTGATTGGATTTTCAGATGTATTCCCTGGCGAACTACCTGGGTTACCTCCGCAGAGAGAAGTGGAGTTCACTATCGAATTAGAGCCTGGAGCCGTTCCTATTTCCAGAGCACCATACCGCATGGCGCCAATCGAGATGTATGAACTAAAGAAGCAACTGGAGGAATTATTGCAGAAGGGTTATATTCAACCTAGCGTTTCTCCTTGGGGAGCGCCCGTTCTCTTTGTCCGGAAGAAAGATGGATCCCTCCGATTATGTATTGATTACAGGGAGCTAAACAGGGTGACGATCAAGAACAAGTATCTTATACCTCGGATCGATGACTTGTTTGATCAACTGCAAGGGGCAAGGGTATTCTCGAAGATTGACTTGTGATCAGGATATCATCAGTTGAGAATTAAGGAATCGGATATACCGAAATCTGCTTTCAGATCCCGGTACAGGCACTATGAATTCGTGGTGATTCCATTCGGACTTACCAATGCTCCTGCGGTATTTATGCAACTGATGAATCGGGTATTCTTGGAATACCTAGACAAGTTTGTGGTCGTTTTCATTGATGACATCTTGATCTATTCGAAAGACACAGAGGAGCATGCCGAGCATTTGCATGTGGTTTTAAGCATCTTGATAAATGAACAGCTTTATGCGAAGCTTTCCAAATGCGAGTTATGGCTTAGGGAAGTAACCTTCCTTGGGCATGTGATATCAGCTGACGGAGTTCAAGTAGACCCGAAGAAAGTCGAAGCAATCTTGGAATGGGAAGCTCCTAATAACGTGAAAGAAGGCCGAAGCTTCTTAGGACTTGCTGGATATTATCGCCGTTTTGTAGAGGGATTTTCCAAAATTGCTCGTCCACTCACTCAGCTGTTACAGAAAACTCAAAAGTTCGCGTGGGATGAGAAATGCCAGGCTGGTTTTGATGAACTTAAGAAGAGACTGACGACAGCACCTATATTAGCATTACGGATGGGCCGATGGATTCATGGTATACAGCGACGCTTCAAATCAGGATCTGGGATGTGTGTTGATGCAAAAGGATAAGGTGATTGCCTATGCTTCTCGGCAATTAAAACCGTACGAAGTTAATTAACCAACTCATGATCTGGAGTTAGCAGCTGTGGTTTTTGCCTTGAAAATTTGGCGACATTATTTATACGGCACTCATTGTCAGATCTTTACAGATCATAAAAGCCTCAAGTACATTTTCAGTCAGAAAGAATTAAACATGAGGCAGAGAAGGTGGCTGGAATTGATTAAGGATTACGACTTGGAAATTCTCTATCACCCGGGTAAAGCAAACGTAGTAGCCGATGCATTGAGCCGTAAACCTGTTTCTCTTCGAGTGTTGGAAGCACTTACATCCCAAACTAGCATTCAACGAGAACTGATCCGCGAAGGGATTGAAGTATGGTCACCAGAAAC
Organism: Orobanche coerulescens; assembly: GCA_033398695.1. NCBI lineage: Eukaryota > Viridiplantae > Streptophyta > Magnoliopsida > Lamiales > Orobanchaceae > Orobanche > Orobanche coerulescens. Next base: position 73,480,877 of record CM065806.1, read on the forward strand.
CCAAGGGCAACTATATATGATGGAACTGACTTCGTCCCTAGTCGAGGAAATCAAATCTAAGCAGTTGAACAATTCTATGATCCTTCGATTATGTGACGAAGTAAAGAAAGGAAAGGCCCCAGGATTCGTGATACAAGATGATGGAGTTCTGAGATTTCAAAGTCGACTTTGCGTTCCCGATGATGATGATTTGAGACGGACAATTTTGAAGGAAGCTCACAGCGCTCCCTATTCTATTCACCCAGGCAGCAGTAAGATGTATAAGGATCTAAAACAAAATTTCTGGTGGGGAATTTCTGGTGGGGAAATATGAAGAAGGATGTAGCAGAGTATGTTTCGAAGTGTTTGACTTGTCAGCAGGTTAAGATTGAACATCAGCGACCTACTGGAATGTTAAAACCGCTTCCGATTCCTGAGTGGAAGTGGGAGGATATCTCGATGGATTTCATCACCAGTATGCCAAGGACCAAGACAGGGATGAACATGATTTGGGTTGTAGTTTATCGCCTAACCAAGTCGGCTCATTTCCTAGGAATTAAAGATACTTGGGTACCCGAGAGATTGGCGCGAGTATTTATTGCAGAGATAGTCAGATTACATGGGACACCGAAGACCATTATTTCAGATCGGGATGGTCGCTTCGTGTCACACTTCTGGAAGGCAGATCACAGGGCTTTGGGGACCGAGCTGAACTTTAGCACGACTTATCATCCTCAGACGGACGGTCAGTCCGAAAGAACTATACAAACAGTAGAAAACATGCTTAGAGCTTGTGCTTTGGATTGGTCAACTGATTGGGAAGTTCATTTGTCGTTGATTGAATTCACCTACAATAATAGTTGGCATGCTTCTATTAATATGGCACCATTTGAAGCTTTGTACGGGAGAAGATGTCGATCGCCCCTGTGCTGGGATGATTCTTCGGACTTGATCGGGACAGAACCAGAACTGATAGTTCAGACTCAAGAGAAGATAGCTTTGATTCGGGAAAGACTGTTGGCGCGAGTCGGCGAAGTCTTATGCAGATGTACGTCGTCGCCCTCTAGAGTTTGACATTGGGGACCACGTACTATTGAAGGTGTCTCCTACACGAGGGATTTTCCATTTTGGGAGGAAATGTAAGCTAAGTCCGAGATATATCGGGCCATTTGAGATCCTCGAGAGAGTTGGGGATTTAGCATACAGGTTGGCCTTACCACCATCACTGAGTCACGTTCACAATGTGTTTCACGTATCCCAATTGCAGAAGTATGTACCGGATCCCAGTCATATCATTGAATTCGATGAGATCGAGATAGCTAATGACGGCACCTTCGAAGAGAGAGACCAATCAAGATACTTGAGGGTCGGATCAAACAATTGAGGAATAAACCAATACACTTGGTTAAAGTCCAATGGTCACGGCATGGAGCTGAAGAAGCCACTTGGGACACAGAGGACAGTATGAAGGCTAGATATCCAGAGTTGTTTTCATCTTAAGTTTCGGGACAAAACTTCTTTTTAGGGACAGAGGATGTAATACCCGAGATTTCTGATGTGCATCTGAACCTTGTGATATTGTATTTATTCCATTTTGACCTGCGTATTATTATCCGTATTTCATGATCCAGTGTTGTTGAGCGTATGATTTCATGAATGTGATCTAAATTGTGATTCTGCGCATGTAGCGCACGCTATCGACTAAGTGTAGCGTACGCTAATTTGGATCCATATAGCACACTGTGCATGAACCTTAGCACACGCTATACGTAGTCAACATGATTGAGACAGGGTGGTAGGTGAGATCGGTCGCGGATCATGGTCGGATTATGTCGGCATGAACCTGGACGGCTTTCGGGAAAAGCAAAGTCAACACGGTAGCGCACGCTAACGATATGAGGATAGCGCACGCTAAACGCTGAGTACAGTGAAGTCAGTAAGCTTCGAATGACCGTTAGCGCATGCTATGAGTATGGACGAGCGCGCGCTAATAACTATTTTCTATAAATAGGACAGCATCCTTTTTCATACTTTCAGCCTTTTCACTTCCCACATCCGGATTCTTGGACTTAGAGAGTCACTCTCTTCATTCTAAACCCTTCATATCATCATCCTAGCTCGAGTCGAAGATTGTAGATCATTGGAGATTGGTGTTTAAGCTCTCGGTGTTGGATTTCTTCAAGATCCTTCGTGTTCTTCACTACTTGAGGTAGGTGATTCTTCATCAATATTAGTAATATTCTGAAGGACGTTTTGATCATGATTTGGGATTATCTAGTCAATTAAAATTCGTATGTAGTCGAACATCATGTTGTTAGAAGAATATTTTAGATGCTTCGGTACTTCTTCATCGTATTAACCGTTGAACCTTTTTAGTGTTTGGACTCCTAAGCATATTCATGTATCTTCTAACCGATATTGGCCAGTTCATGGAGATTAGCAAGTTCTTAGGTCTTTACAAAATGGAATCATACATTTTAGAATTTGGAATGGATTGAACTTATGATATTTTCTTGAAGATCAAGATGAATTAAGATGTTGTGATGGTTATACGTATCCTTGTACCTTGAAGTCGTTTAATCCGTAAAGATCTTTCACAAATCGTATGAGCATGATACACATGGAGATGACATGTTTTAACACTGAAGATTTCTTGAGTTTCATCACCATTTAGCTCAAGTTTTCTGCCCAGTAGTAAACTGCCATGCACGGTTAGCGCATGCTAAGATGTGTATATTAACGTGCGCTATCGGGAATAATTAACATACGCTATGTTTGGAACGTAACGTGCGTTATGTCATCAGGCGAGTCAGTCGGTTGATCAGAGAGGACTGTCGGTACATAAGATAGCGTACGCTAGACTTCGTCGTTTATGTACGGTAACGGGCAGGCTTAGCGCATGTTACGTAGAGTACGTAGCGTACGCTAAGTAGTTCAGACAAATTGCATTTTTTTGAACTTTCGGCCGTAGACCGGGTTGTTAGACATTCATTCGACCTTAGATAAATTCTATATTATTTCTTTTGTTAGGTTTGAGCTTGCTATGTTGATCGAAGGAGACGGCCTTCGAGTGTGTTGAGATCGTTGGAGTGATTTTTTCTTGCCATCTTTGAGGCAAGTATCGTATTTTATGCTTATTGATATTGCATTGTTGATCATGTGTACGATTTATTCGTGGTGTTGAATTTGAGATTATATTCTTTGAGTTGTCATGATATTTACGTCGATGAACGTGTTGATTTGCATATGTGTATGCATAATGGTAATGCTGTGTTGTAAATGATCCGAGGGGATCATGAGGATCTATGCTGAGGGCACTGGATCAAACGTCCACCATGCGTTGGTCCGACGGGATCATCATGGGGATCTATGCTGAGGGCGCTGGATCGCTGGACGGGTTTTCCACCATGCGTTGGTATGACGGGATCATCATGGGGATCTATACCGAGGGCGCTGGATCGTTGGATTACCCTGTATTGTGTTGATGGAATCGTGATGATTCGCATCGTTGGATTCTGATGACGGAAGTCTGTTTTGTATGTTTTATGATGCATTGATGATTTATGTATTGCGATACTTGTACTAGCATTGTTTTGCTAACCCCTTCGGGGGTGGACATTTGTTTTGATGTTCAGGTAGCCGAGGAGCGGGGAAGCAGCCACAGTACTGACATGACGATGAAGTGGCTCAGTGATGTGGATTATGTTGTCTTATTTTACGGTTATTTCAGTACTCGAGTACGTTTATGTTGTTGTTGTCTTGGGAACACTTTGTAATAATGAACTTATTTGAATTGTAGAACGGGTTTGAATTTCCTTTTATTAATGTCACTTTTGTACTATTTCCGTAGTCTTCAAATTAGCCTTGTAAATCCTTATACAAAGGATTTACGGCGCTGTAATTATTCCGAATATCTCGGGGTGTTGCAGTCTAAGGTGGAGAGCTGCGACAGGGGTCCTGTGCGACAAGAAAGTCCCTCTTAAGTTGAAGGGCAAATTCAATAGAGCGGCAATCAGACTGGCTATGTTGTATGGCTCCGAATGTTGGGCGATGAAGAAGTCACTTGAGAGAAAGTTGGAAGCGGCTGAAATGAGAATGTTACATTGGTCGTGTGGTCGCACAATGTTGGACAGAATCTCGAACGGGGTTTTCAGATACACGCTAGAAGTGGCGCCTATTTCAGCGAAAGTAAGGGAAGGGAGATTGAGATGGTATGGCCACATCCGTAGGAGACAGTCATCTGCTCCGGTGAGGAGGGTCGAGAGTTTATTGGTTGTAGGGGGGAGGAGGAGAGGCAGACCGAGGAGAACATGGTAGGAGCAGCTGAGATTAGATTTGAAGGCCTTAAACTTTTCTGAGACCATGGTTGTTGATAGGGGCTCTTGGAGGCGCTAGATCGGAGTTGTGGATTCTTTTGTAGGAAGCGGTGCTGTAGTAGAGAGCCTCAGGGTTGGGTTGTCTCGGTTAGCTTTGACCTAGAGCATAGCATTTTTTTATGGTATATTTTACCCTATTGGCTTTTGCGTGTGGTGTTTTTTTGACAGGGAGCTGTGCGCAGAGTCAACCTCGCTTTTGTTAGAGGAGCGTTCATCGAGAGAGTAGTTGTCAAAGTACCCTTAGGTAAGTATAATGTGAATTAAACCATGGGCTCAGGTATGGTTTTGAGCTTTTTCGAATCTTATGCTTCTTTGTATATATCACTCAATACTTTGTTGTGCACTAAGCTGGGGGTCTTCACAGAAGCAGCCTCCCTACCGTGAAAAGTAGGGGCCTGGTCTGCGTACATCTTACCCTCTCCAGATCCTGCTGTGAGCGGGATATACTGGGTATGTTTGGTTTGGTTTGGTTTGGTTTCTTGTATCTTTCTCTATCTTCTTCTTTCTCCCTACTACATCATCACAAATTGGCCCTCCTTCTCAAGAATTCCGCTCGGCATATAGCAAAAAAACTTTCCGACAACACACACTCACCAACACGATACGCACACACACCGATAGAAGCTCCTGCACAGACCCGCCACGAACTGGACAGCTCGGGTGGCGATGTGCTCACAGTAATCTGAGGCGCGGAGGTGTAGGTGCGGCTCAGTGCGGCGATAGCTCGCAGCCAAGGTGAGGATGGTCCGATTCAAGTCCAATTTGGAGTCGACCGGTTCGGGCTTCTCATCCAGGTATTTGGGTCTAGGACATGGTTTGGTTTCGGCCGAAGGAACGGGTTAATGGTTTGCGAGAATCAAGCGTTCTAAATATCTATAGACATTGATTATGGGTTTTTGGTTCTGGCTAATCAGTCTCTGATGAGTGTTGAAACATGTATATCGAGAATGGGTTAGGTTGGGATTCGGGGATCGGTTGTGATGTTTTTAATTTGACTTGGAATTTAGGATTGATCCCGAGGGGAGTTGATTTTGCGTATCATAGCCGATTGAGGCAAAAATATTTGTAAGGATTTTCATAACAGTAATGAGAGAAATTTGAGTTTACCTTGCTAGAAAAAAATCGTCTGAATGTGTTAAGAAGAAGAAGTTGTAGAAGGTGTTGATAGATGTTGACTGTTGTGAGGAAAAATTGGTGCCAGAGGGTGCCGTGAATTGAGGCTGTTTTGTTCCAACAGAGTTTGGTGTGTTTTTAGTTTTGTGTATAACGTGAATCGTGCTGGTTGGAAAAATTGTATTTATAGATATAAGTTCTTAAGTGCTTTGGTTTTTATAGGAAACATCAAGAAGTTTTGATGAAGTGAAGAATTGTGGGGAGGAGAACGACGTGAAGAAGAATTCTTAATTATGGTTAATTAAGTTTAATCATATTTAGTTAACTTAAAGCATAAGGTTAAATTAATTCATATCATAATAATAAGTATAAAAATAATTATCTGGTAATAATGATAATAATATCGAAAAATAATAATGATCATAATAATAATTGTATTGGTAATAATAAAAGTATTATTATTATTAATATTATTATTATTATTATTAATAAAAATAGTATTAGTATTATGCTTGAATAAATAATAGGCTAAATATCACTGTTGATATTTTATCTTTGCTCTAAATTTCACTTTGGTCCTTTATCTTTTTTTGGGTCCGTTTTGGTCCCTCATGTTTCATTTTTGTTTCACTTTGGTCCTTGCCCGTCTGTTTTGGCTAACGGACGCCACGCTAGCAGTTAACTGCTGACGTGGCGTCCTCATTTCATTAAATGACATGACAAATATATTATTTTTAAATAGTTACTTATTTTACACATTAACATTACATAATTTTAATTATTTAAACTAATTTTAACTAATTTAAATGAAAAAACAGAAATGAATTAAAATAGAAAACATAAGTAATCAACAAAAACTGAAATCAAGACAAGAAATCTGAGTACTTGAAGAACACCATGAAGAGGATCCCTTTTAAAACCATATGTTCTTCTCCACCACATCCCCCCAATTTGACTCACGTAAACCCTAAATTAAATAGTGTCATCTTCATCTTCCCATTCGAACAGCTAATGGAATCTTCCAATTCGAACGTCTACCCATAATTTGGTCCGTCATTTGAAGAGGGAATATCATCTTCACCTGAATCTTTGTGTGGAGAAAAATACATTGTTCGAACTGTGAAGAAAGAAACCCGAAACAAGGGAAGGAAGTTCTGGAGCTGTAGGTATTTCGTGGTAAGTTCCAGATCTGAGTTTTCGCCATTGTTGCAGATCTGAGTTCCAGATCTGGGTTTGCTGTTGATGCTTGTTGGTTTCATTTTAGTCCTCTCTATTTTTTTGGTTTCACTTTGGTCCCTCATGTTGTTTAAGCTTGTTTGTTTAATTGATTTGAGTTTTTTGTTAACTACTTATGTTTTCTGTTTTAATTCATTTATGTTTTTTCATTTAAATTAATTAAAATCAGTTTAAACAATTAAACTTATGTAATGCGATGTGTAAAATAAGTAACCATTACAAAACAATATATTTGCCACACCATTTAATGAGATGAGGACGCCACGTCAGCAGTTAACTGCCAGCGTGGTGTCTGTGAGCAAAACAGACGGCAGGGACCAAAGTGAAACAAAAATGAAACACGGGGGATCAAAACGGACCCAAAAAAAAGATAATGGATCAAAGTGAAATCTAGAGCAAAGATAAAGGACCAAAAGTGTTATTTATCCTAAATAATAACACTATTATTTATAATTATAATAATATTAATATTAATAAATAATTACTACTTGAACCTAACTGACAAAATAACTCGGGCTAGGATTTGTGATACGTCGAATTAAATTGGCTTCGACCTTAATGGGACTAAATGGACAAAATCCCATGACATGAAATTGACGTGAAATAAACGTGAATGGGTTAGGCTCGACTAGTCCCATGATTTAATGAAATGTAATTGATCATGCGTATTAATGAATGTTATGAACATGATTGAAATATGCATGAATTATATTATAATAATATTAATTAAATAAATGCATATAAAAATAGCGGATATTATAATAATTATCTGAGATTTACATTTTTCTTACAGTCAGTACATATGATACTATATCACTTCGCTCCAGTTCAAAGTATGCATATACGCTAATGCTTGCTAATAGTCAAGACCAACTAATCTCAAGCATACATTACAACTTTTCACATAATTTGTCTAAATTATATAGGTTGTGAACTATTATATTATTTTATATGACTGATGAGTTGATTCTTAATCGACTCATTCTATTCCATTTAGTCGTGTTTTTTGTTTGCTTTTTAGTATTTTTGTTCTCTTTTATGCGTGGTATGTTTTAATTTATAGGTAGCCAAGCGAAGATTGTGGTGAAATATGCACTTTCATAGCTAATATTGGAGTCTATGATGATCAAGAGCTAAAACGGGGCCTAAAACGATAAAAGATTGAAGCAATATCGGTCGTATCTTCTAAATTCTAGATTCACCACTCCGAATTGAGATGTGTTCTCTTTTGATATAAATTCCTTGTGAAATTGGCTTCGAAACGGTATATTATATGCTAAATTCCAAGGTGTATTGATATAAGAACGAAGGATCAAGCCGAAGAAGACCAAAAACCGGAATCAAAACAGAAGAAAACAACTCGGGCCGCGCCAGGCAACTCGGCCGTGTCATAGGACACGGCCGGGTCTCGTTCCAGTAAAAATTCCAGTTTCCGGAAGAGTACAACACGGCCGTGTCATAGGACACGACCGAGTCCCTATCCAGCCTAAAACTGCAATTCTAATGCAGTATGACACGGCCGTGTCACATGACACGGACGGGTCCGTGGATAGTGCATATTTTCATTTTTCAGGGTAGTACGACATGGCCGTGCCCCAGGACACGGGCCGTGTCACTTTTCGATGCAAGTCATTTTTTTGACATTTTTGCACGATTTTGAGCCCTTTTCTTGATCCTTTAGCTATAAAAAAAGGTGTTGAGACCCTAAGGAGGACATTCAGATCTTGTTTGAGATATTCTGGTGTGAAAAACACAAGATTTAGGGAGACAAACACCAAAAAGTGAGGAAAAAGGGAGATTGTTTCATCATCTTCATTGAATGTTCTTGGAGTGAAAAATACATTTGTGAGATATTATAATTCCTTGTATCAATTGTTATGAGTTTTTGAAGGAAGATCATCAAACCTTCATCGGGAATTCGATTTCGGCTTTTACAAGGGAAGTTTCTACCATGTTTTGTTTTACAATTTCCATTATTATTGTTGAAATAATCATGAGTAGCTAAACATGTCATATGGGTTTTTAGATTTAGCCACACACATGTTATCGATTGTTAGTTCGTCTTGATTTTCCGGGTAAAGTTTGGGATTGTTCTTCCTTGTTTGTTCTTCGTATAAGAACTTTTGATTTAGATCATCAAACCTATTTCTTAGTTGTTATTAGTATTCAAATCGAGGGTTTTTGTCAGTGTTCGCCATCAAACGACCCGATAGAAGCGATTGTGAATGTTCTAAACCTTTTTCCGCGATCTTTTAGCGAATTACCCCATCAAAGGTATTAGCTAGTCGATTGTTAGTAGAGATTCGTCCCCATCAAAGGAGTGTATCTTATTTTCGTTAAGAACAATCGTGACTTTTAGAATTACCGCCATAAAACGGTTTTCTTTTAATCGTGAGCAATCGATAATTCCAAACCTTAATTCTTTGTCTATCGGATCTAATAATTGATTACGTGTGTGTTGGTGATTCTAAATTCCCATATCATTCTCATTATTGTAATCTCTCAAATATCCGACCATTAATTTGGTGTTTTTAATGCTTGGTTTATTTTAATTTTATGCGTTAGTAATTGTAATCCTATCAAACCAATGATGTATTTTAATTTACTTTACTTTTGTTCATTTGACTATTTGCCGAACATTATCGAACTTTAAACTGTTTCTAATTCCTCGAGAGATCGACCTCGGAGTTACTTGCTGCTTCCTACAAAAGCGATTCGTACACTTGTGAGTTTATAATTTGTTCATCAAGTTTTTAGCGCCATTGCCGGGGAATTGGCGTTTAATTTTTAATCTTGTTTTAATAGTAGTTGAATTGTTATTCTTGATCATTTTTTTTCGTTCTCATTATTTTTGATAAAATTTAAAAATTCGCTCTAACTTCTTTTGTTTATGCTTGGTAGGAGATCGTTGGGTAACCCGATTCTTCCGCCTATAGACGAAGTTCAAAGGATTAGAGCACCAAAAACAATGGCCACATCATCAATGGCAAATGACGAGGTGAATCCGGATCTTGAAGATCGACTTTTGCTCCAAGAAGAAAACCCTCGTCAAAACCATACTAGGCATCTCTGTGTCCTTTCGGAGCAAAGACGCAACCTCGATCCCCAAATCTCTTAGCTACCATCTCTCAATGCACGGCTCGGTGACCCACCTGGCCACACTCAAAACAGCTGAGTAACGGTGAACAACAATTCTTCGCGGTATGGCCCGCTCGACTACAGTTATAACATGTCTTCATGCTGCTCACATTACTCACTGCAAGGGTACTACTCCTCTGATCACGCGATCGAGGAACCATCTTAGGATGACAAAACGAAGTCCCAACCGCCGGGGGCCCACTCCCCTGATTTCCTGAAAAGTTCCCAACGGTTTTCTGTTTCTTCGAGTCAGACATACACTCGGTCGATAATATGGATAGCTCATAGGCTAACGCCCTATTCTGATAATCTCTCAAGGAAGTACAAGTGAGACCTGCCATGTACTGACGAATCTCCGTCTTCATCCGCCTACTAAAATGACAGATCTTATCCTCCATGTTGGGATAACAATTACCCTGTATCGAAACAGCCAGGATAATCAATCCCTGTATCGAATTGTGATGATAAGAGGTTTTGACAATATGCTAATCCTCAATACAGTAAGGAAACTGTATCGATAAGTTGAAGTGTCAACCTGTATCGAAGGCCTGCCACAGATCCAGCATATAGTAGAACTTTCAGTACAGCAAAGAAGTCTTATAAATACTAAGTATAGAAGCTGTCTCGAATTGACAAATACAGTGATCTTCTATACAGCTCTCAACAGGACAAAGAAAGAATCTTCAGTTCCCACTAGAAGTCAAGTCCCGTTGATAAAGAAGTATTTAAATACTAAAAGGATAAATTATTTAAATACTGTAAGTCAGAAGATCTTCAAATCCCGCAAAATTTGGATCGTGCTTTTCATCCCGTTGGAACAGAATCTTGCTCAACGGATTTATCTCAACGGATATATATTTCAGAGACTATATATATCTCCAGAGTTTGAAGATTGAAGACTACTGAACTACTGAACAATCAAGCTTACAAAGAAATACTCAGAGCAAAACACATCTCCAAAGCTTACTGCAACTCAGATCTAAGAGATATACAGTGCTCAACAACTTGAACAACACTTCATCAGCTAGAAGCTCAGAAAATCAAAGCTGTTATTCATACCCTGTTCTATCCTTTGAACAAACCCAGATCAGCCCTGTGTGGACTCAGTAATCGTTGCTACTCCAGAACTGTGTGTGAAGGAATTGCATCGAAGAAGACGAAGCTTCATAACTGTGTGTGAAGAAGCCAGTCAAGTGTTAGCTCAAACCAATCTGTGTGAACGGTTGAAGCTAAGATCTTTATATCAATATGTGTGAACGATATATTGATTGTGTATTATTATAATTACGTAGTTGTGTACGCTAGTAATTATAATAAACTTTTACTCCTGTGTGGAGGACCAGTGGACGTAGAGGGGTTTACCTCGAACCACTTTAAATATTGTGTTATTTACCTTCTGCCTTACTTGTTTTAATTACTGTGATTATTTATGTATACACTGCACATCGAGTTGCTCTATCCACAGCAACTTACTGTATTTAAGACTTCCGCTACGCACTCAGATTTAAAATCAGTACAGCTTGTTGTTAAAACTACTTCCCAAGCTGTATCCAGTATACTTAGTGGCCAACAAGTGGTATTGGAGCTAAAAAGAATCAGTCGTATTTTTAACCGAATTAGATCCAAAATCACTTACTCTTTAAAACAGTCTCTTTCATTTCTTTATTTTCACATGGATACATCTATGATCAACAAAGTGCCTATGTTCTCTATTAACGAATTTGATGATTGGAGAATTAGGATGGAGGCTCATCTTTCAGCAATGCACGAAGAGATGATTTTTATTATACAGGATGGCCCCATCAAGATCATGAAGGTAAAGACGGCCGCAAGGATTGAAGGCCAAGCCCATGCTGAGATGCTCGAGAAGGAACGCGAGCAATGGACCACAGATGAAAGAAAGCGAGCCAACCTCGACAATGTGGCTAAGAACGCGTTATTTGTCACTCTTGACAAAGGCACGTTCTCGAAGGTAAAGAGCTGTAAATCAGCCAAGGAAATCTGGGATAAACTTAAGTTGATTTGTGAGGGAACTGAGCTCTCAAAAGAAAACAAAATTTCAAAACTAACTAAGCAATTTGAATCTTTTGAAATGAAACCAACTGAGACACTTGAGGAACTTGACCTCAGATTCACTGGTATTGTTGGTGAACTTGAAGCTTTGGGCAAAATTTATACCCAAAAGAGGAAGAATTTAAAAAATTTCAGATCTCTCCCTGCCCGATGGGACATTAAGACCACAGCTATCCGCGTATCTTGCAATCTTAATGAAATATCTACTTTTGATATCTTCTCTGACCTCAAATTTGAGTATGATATTGAAAGAAGAGAGAAAGCTGAAGAATATCCTTCAAAGGTCACAGCACTAGCTGCTGTATCGAATCGTCGACACAGCATGCCCAGCTCGTCGAAGCCTAGTCACAAGAATGCTGACGGTGATGACGACATCCTGTCTCAAGATGAAATGGCGCTTCTCATGCACAAATTCAAAAAGTTCATCAAGTAGTCTGGAAAGACTCCCTACAGGCCCAAACCTGTCCACAAGGTAAGTACCGAAACTTCATCCGGTGATTCTAACTTGTGTTATAACTGCAGGAAACCAGGACATTATGCAAATAAATGTCCTCATCCCAAAGTTCAAAGGTTGCCGGAAGTCGAGCAACAAGAGAGAGATGAAAGAAGACGTGCTTGGAAAAACAAGCTCAAGGCCCTGATTGGAGAATCAGAAGCCTCCCCATACCATCCATATCAGAAGAATGTCTTCAGGTGGTCACTGAAAGTGATTCATCTGACGATGAGTTTGATGATAAAGCATATATGTGCTTTATGCCCAAGGACATTTCGGAAGGTGAATATAGCGATGATGAGGACATCCTAGAAGAGGACACCTGGTACTTTGATAGTGTATGCTCTCGGCACATGACCGGAGATAGAAGCAAGCTATCAGATTTTGTAGAAGGTCGCGGTCCAAAACTTCATTTCGGTGATAAATCTAAAGGAAGAACAAGAGGGAAAGGAAACCTACTTGTCGGAAAATTCAAAGTCACTGATGTTGCATATGTTGAAGGCTTACAGTACAATCTACTTAGTATTAGCCAATTCTGTGATAAACAGTTCTCGGTGAAATTCTATATAGATCGCTGTAGAGTCAAGAACATCCAGACCAAAGAAGTCGTGCTTACAGGAAGCAGATCAGGTAACATGTATATTGCTGACTGGAAGCCTATGAGCTCCTCAATTCCATGCTTTGTTGCCAAAGGCACTGCAGATGTAAGCTGGTTATGGCACAAGAGGATGCCTCATGTCAACTTCAAGATGATCAACAAGCTCTCAAGACAGGTAATGGTAAGAGGATTGCCAAATGTGTCATTCAAAAAGGACAGCATCTGTGGACCGTGTCAGAAAGACAAGCAAAGAAAGTCAACCCTGAAGAGCAAATCCTACCTTTCAACCCAAAGAGTGTTGGAAATGCTACATATGGATCTCTACGGTCCTGTACACCCAGTAAGTTTTGGGAGGTAAGAAATACTATCTTATTGTTGTTGATGATTACTCCAGGTATGCTTGGAAAATTTTCCTAAGCAAGAAGAAGGAAACAATATCAAAGCTGCCTGAGCTCCTGAGAAAGCTTCAAAATGAAAAGGCATTGAGTATCGTGTCCATTCGTTCCGACAGAGGTACAAATTTACTAACCGCTTTATATAGCAATAGTGTTTGGAAAATAGGATGCAACACGAATACTCAGCTGCCCGAACACCTCAACAAAATGGTGTTGCCGAGCGAAAGAATAGGACGTTGAAAGAAGCAACAAGGACAATGATCGCCGCAAGCAAGTTGCCACAGCGTTTCTGGGGTGAAGCAACCAATACAGCATGCTACACTCAAAACTGCTGTATCGTCAACAAGCACCACAACAAAATAGCATACGAGGTATGGAACAACAAAACTCCGTTAGTTTCATATTTTCACATTTTTGGATGCAGGTGTTATGTGTTGAATAATGAGAAGGATCAACTTAGAACCTTTGATGAGAAATCAGATGAAGGAATATTTGTAGGATACTCCTTTGTCAGCAAAGCTTACAGGATCTTTAATAAAAGGAAGCTGACGACCGAGGAATCAGTTCATGTAGTGTTCGACGAACCTCACCATGACCCTACAAGAGTAGATGATATTACTCAGAACATCCAACATATCTCTATCTTAGATCCTCCAACTCCCATAGAACCTGTTGTTGACCTAGAAATCAACCCCGCAGCTGTAAGAATCGATGTAGATGAAGCCGACGCTATACAGGCTGAAGTTGTATCTACAGAAACTCTCGATACAGTACGGGACCCTGAATTAGAACCCGACTGAAGATGGTTGAGATATCACCCGCAAGAGCTGATCATTGGAAACATAGATGCTGGTGTTTCTACCTATAGGAGAATACACAGTACACAAGGAAATGTACTTTATGCACAAGAAGAACTAGATACTGAGGTATCACCGTTCCCTGAATGGAAATCTCAATCCGAGCTTAGAAGACTCAACATGTGCACTATTGTTGTATTCTTAGCCCAGTCCGAACCTGTTTCGACCATAGACGCTCTTAATAATTATCATTAGATAACATCTATGGAAGAAGAGCTTAACAGTTTCGAAAGAAACAATGTATGGTATCTTGTACCCAGACCTACACATCAATCGGTTATAGGAGCCAAATGGGTGTTTCGAAACAAAAAGGATCGAAATTGACTTATTATAAGGAACAAATCAAGGCTAGTCGCACAAGGCTATAGCCATGAAGAAGGCATAGACTATGATGAAACCTTTGCCCCTATATCCAGACTAGAAGCCATTAGGATATTCTTAGCCTTTGCCGCCCATAAGAGCTTCATTGTATACCAAATGGACGTCAAGAGTGCATTCCTAAATGGAGACCTTGCCAAAGAAGTTTATGTTGAACAACCACCAGGGTTTGCCAACACAGACGGCATCGACCTAGTATACAGGCTAAGGAAAGCACTGTATAGACTTAAGCAAGCCCTTAGAGCATGGTATGAGACCCTATCCCGGTATCTAACTGATAATGGATTTGAGAAAGGTGATGTGGATAAGATCTTGTTCAAAATACGGGAAGGTGGTGACCTTCTAATGGTGCAAATTTATGTAGATGATATAATTTTTAGTTCAACTAACCTTGCTTTGTGTCAAAGGTTCTCTCATCTCATGCAAAGTAAATTTCAAATGAGTATGATGGGAGAACTTAGTTATTTCCTAGGTTTGCAGGTAAAGCAGTTGCCTACAGGTATTTTCATCAACCAGGAAAAATACAGCAAGGAGCTTCTCAACAAATTTGAAATGAACACTTCCAAATCATCGCCAACCCCCATGAGCACTTCCGTGCAAATTAGTGCTTATGAAGCCGGAAATCCGGTTGGCCAATCACTCTATAGGAAGCTTATTAGTTCGCTCCTGTACCTAATAGATAGCAGCCCCGATATCCAGTTTGTTGTTGGAGTGTGTGCGAGATATCAAGTAGCACCTAAGGAATCACACTTCAATACAGCTAAACGAATCCTGAAGTATATTAAAGGAACAGTCAATGTAGGACTGTGGTATCCTAAAGAAGACGGATTCGATTTAGTTGGATACAGCGACTTGGATCTCGGAGGCTGCAAGCTAGATAGGAAGAGTACAAGTGGAACTTGTCACTTTCTTGGACCTAGACTCGTTTCTTGGTTCAGTAAGAAGCAATTGGCTGACTCACTTTCCACGGCTGAATTAGAATACTATGCTGTTGGTAGTTGCTCTATGCAGATCCTTTGGATGCAGCAGCAGTTGTCATATTATGGAATTGAAGCCAGAGAGACATCAATCATGTGTGATAGCACGAGTGCAATTGCAATCACGCACAATCCTGTATTGCACTTGCGCACTAAGCATATCAACATGAAGCTGACATCTTCACCAAGCCTCTCGACACAGCAAGATTCAACATGCTTAGACAAGAATTGGGAATGCTACAGCCTGACTCCATGTAAGTAATTTACTATTTTTACTCAACAATTGAGGGGGAATGCTGTAAGACCCAAGAATACAGTATCCACCATTAATTATCTGTACACTCAGAGCCCTAAATACAGCACTGTAGGGAACAAAGACATATGAGTCATCCTACAGCTCATGTGTGCAATAATTAAGGGGGAATACAGTGTGACCCATGAATACAGCATTAATCAAAAAGTTGTTGTATGGAATTAAAACCTATATGTACCTTTTAAGGGGGAATGCTGTATCGTCGCGGATACAGCACATACTATAGGATTTCGATTCAGTATATATATATATATATTATATTATATTATTTCATTTTAAAATAATTTTTGTCCATGTGCCCTGTTTTCATGTCAAACGTCATTTAAGTTAAATGCCTTACACGACATTTGGACAACTGATTCTCAAAAGTCGCGATGTTTTCAAATTGTTTAATGTTTTAAAACCGCCGTTTCAGGCATTTAGGGTAACAACAAATGTCAGAAGTGGGACTCGCTCATATTTTAACATTTTAATGGATAAGTGTACCAGTTACACTCAGTCCATCTTGACCGTTCATTTCAAAAACCGGCTCCCATCCCTTAAAATCTGATCATTCGTACTCTGGAAAACCCTACTTCGCCCCCCACTATAAAAGGACTGATACTGCCATTAGAGACTCTTTACGCTTTCTGCAAAATTTAAGAGTACTCAAAGCAAATACAACCTACAAAGTTTTCTGCGTTCTACTGCAAATTTCGTTTATTCTCTTTCATATTTTCTTGAGAATCACCAATGGCTGCTCAGACATCTTCTCCCGTACTCAAGAAATCCTCGAACATCATCAATGGATGGATCTTCTCAAGATCTGTCATCATCGAGCGTATTATCTTTGAAACCAATAACGTCGAACCAATGGAGGTCATCATCACCCGACTCCGTCAGCAAGGTCTCTACCGCCTTGGGAGTCAAACCGCCGAGACATACGATGTTCACTTGGTTGAGGACTTTTACCTCAACGCCGCCGTTCGCTTTTTGTCGCTGGCCCAGGGAGGTCACGTTGCTGACATCACTGCTATCATTCAAGGAGTGGAGATCTGTATCGATCGAGATCTTCTTCAGAACATTTACAGGCTGCCTGCTGATGGCCTTACCATGGAAGAACTTGAGACTTTTGGGTCTCAAGAGCTGATAACAAAGTACTATGGGCTGTTCATCGGCTCAGCTATTGTTGACGTGGTTCACACCACCTGTCACAAGAACAATTTTTGTTTACCGTACGTGTACTTGCATGATTTTTGTTGCAGGATCATCGAAAATCGCACTGGTGCATTTGAAATGTGCACAAATCTGATATTTAGAACGATGGTTGCGATTTTGACCTGTGAAAAGGTCAATTGGTGCCAGATTATCTTGAAGCGCTTGCAGGAAGAAGTATCCAAGCCTGCCACTCAAAAGAAGTCGTTTGGTTTAATTTTAAACCACATTTTGATGAAATGTGGACTTTCAAAATCCGCAGATGCGAAGAAAAAAGCTCCCGGATCTACTTAGGAGGCGTCAAGCCTTCGGCGTATAACCAGAGAACTCTGGTTTTCAATCATCCATCCATCCGAAGTATGCCCGTATCTGAAGATCCAAGGGATGTTTCTTTGAAGTCCCAGGATGTGGAGTCTTCAAGGAAGAGGAAAAGATCTCACAGCAAGACATCCACTGCTGCTGAGAAGCCGAAAAGGAAGCTAAGGAGGCTTTCTAAAGCTCAAACCACCAAAACCTCTAAGGAAGCTTCTACCGTGGCGCAACCCACTGAAGAACTACTCCAGGGCCCAACCCCTGTGGAAGAGGTGCCCGCTACTGTATCGACAGTAGATCCTGAGCCTTTGGCGGCTAAGACGGATGATCGAATATCTGCCAACTTAGAAGACTCTAGCGAGTCGGCTGCCCCTTTGGAGACAACAGCTACTTCTCCTATGCGGGATTCCACACCCGTAGAGGATCCACCTTCCTTCGGGGCACCATCCCCTGTAAGTAATCCCTCTTCCCTACAAGATCCCACACCTGTAGAGGAAACCCTCGCTATAGCGGACTCAGACGTTGTACGCAGTCCCTCCCCGGACACCATTATCAGCAAAACCCTTCTCTCTGTGCAGATTGATCATGCTTATGATAGATTCCTTAAATGGAAAAGCTACCGGCTAGCTCCGTATGACACCTTATACAACTGGAGCGACTGGAGCCATGAAGAGAGATTTGTATTGGAAGTGACGGACTCAACATAAGTTGCAGCCCTGATCCAATGGGACAATCTCTACTGCAAATAATTGATTGAAAGCCATCTATTGCAAAAAGCTGACGCCAGGAGAAAAGGAAAAGATAAGTCCGAGGACTCTCCCCAAGATCCAAAAGATGACGATGACTCAGACGACGACGACGATGCCTTACAAGTAGGTCTCAGAATAAGTCGTGAGGAGACTCAAGACAAAGATGCCTCTCAAGCCAAGGATGACGAAGGGACATCAAACCAAAGTCAGCCCCCTTCGCCACAGCAAGAGAATATTCCTAACGATGAGAAATCAATCCCTCAAGTCGAGGAAGAAGAAACTATTTTGGAACAGGCACTTGAGCCTGCTACCGCAGAAGAAGAAGAAGAAGTTTCACGCGCCGTCCAGCAAGAGGAATCAGTCCCTCAGCCAGAACCAGCGGAAGCTGAGAGACAACAAGAGGAAGCAGTCCCTCCTGTACCCATGTCTACAGACACATCTTCGCAACGGGAGGATACAGCACCCCCTGCCGCCGAACCCGAAAATGCTGCTCCCGCCCCATCAACCGTGGAATCCGACGACGGTAATGTACCTGAGTATGTCCAACTTAATTCCGCCTTACCGTGAATCTGAGAAGGTTGAATAGATCCTAAGACTTTTCTAAGCCGGATTCACCCAGCACTTCCGCCTGGAAAGAGCATCTGCATGCTCTTGGTCTTCAAACAGTCTTGATCTAGGATGCATTGAATGCCCTTCACTCAGTCGAAAAAGCTTTAGATTGGATGCACACATCGGCAGTTGAAGAAATGACAGGTTTAAGGCATGAAGTCTCTCGTGTTGTCGAAGCCTTCACTGTCCTGCCCCATGTCTTCAAACAGGCCCTTTCCAATCTGCAAGAGAAGCAAGAAAAGATCCTGAGAGAAGAGAAATCGAAAACGCGCATATCTGAGGCCAAGACCACAGCAGCCATGATCGAAACCACTTCTCATCTTCGAGCCCACGACAAAAGTATCAAGGATATGTCGGAGGTGCTTTCCACCCTTGTCAAGAGAATGACAAACATTGAGACGAAACAGGATGCCGCACTGGAGATCCTAGGACGTCTTGATGACGCCAAAAAGGGGGAAGAAGCAAGAGAAGCAGCTAGGAGAATAAGGCTCCAGCACGAAAGGGAATTTAATGCTGCCCAAGACAGCATTACCGCTGAATTGAACAAACTAGCCCCTCCCTCTCAAAGTTCCAATATTTCAGGTTCCCGACCTGAGTTTCATGATCCCAATATCCTGTGGCAAAGCTTAATCCAAAGACCTTCTGAAATTCGTCTGCCAACCAACCGCCATCCAACTGCCGAAGAGGTGAAGCAATGGAGGAAAAATGAGCTGATGAGATATTTTGTTAAACTCATCAAGGAATCCCCCATCTTAAAAGGTTATAAGACATTAACGGAGGCTACAGATAAATTCACGAAGATGTTAGAAGATGGAAAGCTTCCTCTCCAGCTTGATATGAAATCCAAGCATAAAAGAGGAGATCGGATCACCCATCCAGAAGACTGGATTCTTGCCTTTGACAGATCCTACGAAGGTAGAGCAATATACCTAGATCGAGGCAATGATTCCCTACAGCACTGGTGGCGTGGAACCGAGAATGACCCAGGGAAAAAGCCATGGAGACGTGCGGACTATAGGAGCTGAAATCCTTGTTATTTTTGTTTATAATTTTTCTTTCAAAACAGCAATCCTTGTACTCTATTTTTTTTAATATCAATAAAAATATTTGCTTGTCTTGAAAGATTACAACTCGTAATCTACTGTGTTAATATATGATTACATAACTTAAATTGTTGAGATAACAATCACAAGTATAGAAACTTGTTTGAAAATTAAGCTGTACGAACTTGTCTACGAACAGTTCATAATTTCAGTTGTATGCATTTAGAATACATTGTAAGATTGTGCCTGCACGCCAATCATAAGCTTAAGTTGTAAAAATTCTTAGTTGTATCGAACTTGCCTGTGATCAGTTCATAAATTAGACTAAGTTGCTGAAAGACAGACCATTTGACAGAAGACCAAGAAATCTGCCCGAAGTCATCGAGAAAGTCATTCGCTTCATGAAGAAGGTTTTGGAATCATCAAGAAGACTTGAAATATTTAAGTCTTGGCAAATTTTCAAAAAGGGGGAAATTGTTGGGATAACAAATACCATGTATCGAAACAGCCAGGATAATCAATCCCTGTATCGAATTGTGATGATAAGAGGTTTTGACAATATGCCAATCCTCAATACAATAAGGAAACTGTATCGATAAGTTGAAGTGTCGACCTGTATCGAAGGCCTGCCACAGATCCAGCATATAGTGAAACTTTCAGTACAACAAAGAAGTCTTATAAAGACTAAGTATGGAAGCTGTCTCGAATTGACAAATACAGTGATCTTCCATATAGCTCTCAATAGGACAAAATCTTCAGTTCCCACTAGAAGTCAAGTCCCGTTGATAAAGAAGTATTTAAATACTAAAAGGATAAAGTATTTAAATACTGTAAGTCATAAGATATTCAAATCTCGCAAAATCCGGATCGTGCTTTTCATCCCGTTGGAATGAAATCTTGCTCAACGGATATATATTTTAGAGACTATATATATCTCTAGATTTTGAAGATTGAAGACTACTGAACTACTGAACGATCAACCTTACAAAGAAATACTCAGAGTAAAACATATCTCCAAAGCTTACTGCAACTCAGATCTAAGAGATATATCTAGTGCTCAACAACTTGAACAACACTTCATCAGCTAGAAGCTCAGAAAGTTAAAGGTGTTGTTCATACGCTGTTCTATCCTTTGAACAAACCCATATCAGCCCTGTGTGGACTGAGTAATCGTTGCTACTCCAGAACTGTGTGTGAAGGAATTGCATCGAAGAAGACGAAGCTTCATAACTGTGTGTGAAGAAGCCAGTCAAGTGTTAGCTCAAACCAATCTGTGTGAACGGTTAAAGCTAAGATCTTTATATCAATCTGTGTGAACGATATATTGATTGTGTATTATTATAATTACATAGTTGTGTACGCAGTAATTATAATAAACTTTTTACTCCTGTGTGGAGGACCAGTGGACGTAGAGGGGTTTACCTCGAACCACTTTAAATATTGTGTTATTTACCTTCTGCCTTACTTGTTTTAATTACTGTGATTATTTAAGTATATATTGCACATCGAGTTGTTGTATCCACAACAACTTACTGTATTTAAGACTTCCACTACGCAGTCAGATTTAAAATCAGTACAACTTGTTGTTTAAACTACTTCCCAAGCTGTATCCAGTATACTTAGTGGCCAACACTCCACCATCCTTACTTGATCCTGCACATAGTTGAGTTGTTTGCTAAAATCAATAATAGCTTGAGACAGCGGTACATCTTGCGTTTTCGCCGAAAAGAATTCATTGATCCTTTGATTCCTGATTCGTTCCGGACAAAACTTATCTCTCATGAATATCTAGAACTCTACCTACGTGACAATACGATCTCGAGGCTTAACAGCCCCCACCAACTGGCGGCATGCTTGTCAAGAAGATACTGAGCGACTGGCAACTTACGCTCTTCTGGACAATCGACTACCTCGAACATCTTTTCCAACTGGAAAAGTCGACCATCCCAGCCTAATGCATCTACAGAACCAGCGAAACGAGGGGGATTCATATGAACCACTTCTCAAAGCCACTGATTTGCACCAGTGTTCTGGATCACATCTGTAATATGCTGAACTGCCTGAGTCAACTTAGTCATCTGTGTAGCTACCTGCTGTAAAATAGTAGCAACACCGATACTTATATCATCACCGGCAGCATGATCTCGCCACTCATCTGATCGCCATGACCACGACCTCGGCCCCTAGGCATACTGAATAAGTAACCACTCAGCACAACCGAAAATCATAACACATAACACATACAACGATTACCATCGTAAGGCAACACACACATGAATATCACAGCAACGACGGCATCGTTCGGCGACATCGACGGCTCGAACGATAAATAATGTACAATTACAAAACATCATGAAACAACCACAATGTGCACAATCATACAAACCCAAGCTCTAACAGCTCGCACGGGTGCGACAACGCGCAATTCCCCATAAGGCGACAAATATTAAATACCAATATCATACCTCTCACGGAGGGCTAACACAGCGAATGCATGACGAACGACTCAACGCTCATACCACCAATTCAATCATAACTCGGAGGGCTAACACTCTAACGACAATGTTAACATCGTACACACATTCCTGGACCGCAAACAGGAATGATAGGTTTTAAAAACGAAAACCACCTTTTTGAAAACAATTTGGAAACACCAGTTGATCTTGAGTATTACCTTTCAAAAAGTAGTACAAACATCGTTATCGAGACTTTGAAAACCATCTTGCATTTGATAAAAATGAGGACACTTTTCTTTTAGTGAAAAACTTTCAGAAATATTCGACCCTTGGGTCTAAGCAAAGCATTTATAAATAATTAAAAATATCTCAAAATATTTTGGTCCTCAACTGGAGTAATTTTGATTCATATTGTGGCACCTTGAAGGTACCACGAGAAAATAATTTGTTTTAAAAGTATGACTCGAAATTTATTTTCTATGATACTCAACGTTTTCAAAAATCCAATAGGCCAGAATGCCCAAAACTCGCACGTATCGACATTCACTTATACACATCATAGTACACGCATCAATTCATTCAAAATCAAGACAATAGATGTCTTGTGCGGAAAACAAACAGTCAAAATATCACAAGAACATAAATAGCGACAACCCTCCTCATATAACCGAAATATGAGTCACATAAACACATATCACGAAACCAAGAATATGCATAAAAATCCCATCATTTAACGACTAATCATACAAGTGGCTCGTTCCACATGAGGCACAACACAAAGAAGGGAGACTTACATCCACAGATCGCACGAAGATGTTGATCGCCCCACGATACTAATCACGACCAACAAACTCAGACGACGCGTCGCGACATGCCTTAGGCAGACACAATATGACAGGACAAGACACGACAATACCCGACTGGACCCGACAGCCTGGTTTCCGCGACCTAAGCTCCGATACCATTTATGTAACACCCCCAATCCGCTCAGGGATATTACACGCCGTAGAACCATTCCTCAAGGTTCTACCAGGCTGGTAACAAAATCGAACATCTCAACAATGCCTTTAAGGCTAAAATGACTCAATAGACCGATTTGGTCTTTCAATAAATACATACAACTCAATCTCAATATGTGCCCACGCAGGGGTCAAATACAACACACCCCAATACGACGGGGAAATAATACTGCAGCAGAATTAAAATACAACTGAACCAATACAACAACGAACAGGTCCTCATGTGATTAGTATCGATCGTCTTTCATCATCCTTCATGCCGACCCCGTGTTATGCTCCCCAAAACTTGAATGCAAAACAGACATCCACCCCCTGATTACTCGGGGGTTAGCAAAATTCCACTATTTTGTTAGTGCAAGCACAAAGTCCAAATACGAGCCATACAATCCAAGTTCCAAGAATAATAATAACCAGGAATCCTCAAAGATTCAAACATAACGAAAAATACTTCCCGAAGCAAGAGTTTGGGTAAAACATTCCAAAACCGAAAAATCACAACTCAGGGGAAACAATTTACAAAAAAAAATGGTTTAATATGCCATCGGGAGTTTTAATAGAAAATAATTTAGGATTATCGAATCCTTTTCTTTCCAAAATCAATAGGGATCACAGCCTAAAGGTTTTGTTTTCGCAAATAAAAACAAACAACAATTCACAGGGTCAAAACCCACGTCACGTGTCCTCGACGGACATAAAATCAACACCAACTCGTGAATCCAGGGCTCTACCATTGGATTCCCTCGAGGCCTCCTCCTGAGGTGAGCAAAACACATCCACAAATCATATATCACACCGTGAACACATGCCACGTCACATCACACTCATACCACCGTGATCACTTGCCACGTCATCTCACGGTTGGATCAATCACGTGTTGTCTCCTGACCATGATCACATGTCATGTGTCACCGTAGGTATCCTGAGGCTCTCACGGTTGGATCAATCTCTTGTTGAATCCTGACCACATGATCTCTATCCATGTGTCACCGTAGACCCCAACCATAACAACACATTCACACACATAGCACAATACAACAAACACATCCAAACAATTTACGCGGAGGCATCAAACACTTAGCAAAAATACAACGTCAAACCACAACGCACCAAAAAGAGGCAATATATGTACACACGCATTGTCAAGCGCAATAATAATACCAAGCGTATTCATAAGGATCACATAGTCATTTATGAAACACACCATTCTCAAAATACATACGGGTTTAAAAAGGGGGGCCTTTAACGAGGCTAAACTAAGTCTTTGAAAGTTCATCTCAACACAACAAAACGAACACATTTAGACGATCACCAGTCATCATATCCATAAAACAATAAAAGTATGGACAAGGTACTTGCCTCGAAAGCACGATCGCAACGAGACGACGGATGGGATGCGGTCGAACAGCCTCGAACTCCCGAACACTATCAAGAACACAATAGCACCGCGAAACTACGAGAATAACACCACACGAAATATCAATCACCAAACGGGATTCAATGTGGAATCCTAGAGCACCTATAATCCTCCGGAAGGAACAACAAAACATGATTACGATGAGGATCAAGACCAAAAACAATGGATATTACAACAAACTATTGAAGGAAAAACTCATTCGAACATTTGATCGAACATCAAATGTTCACTACACCTCATGAACACCAAAATCACCCTTCGGTTTGAATGAACCGAAGATATGGATATACAATCCATAAAACATGTTTAACAACATCATTTAACAATAATCGGTTCATCAAAATCGGATAGAAAACGAAATCAAGAACAAAAATCCCAAAGAGCCAACTCTAGGGATTCAAGAAAAATACCTTGATTCGGCGAAGAACAATGGATGCTCCAAAACGCCTTTGGATTGAGCAAAATCGGCCAAGATCGCGATCTTTGGTCGCCATTGGCTCAACCCCGCAGAAAGGAGGAAAATGAGGTGGAAATGATGTATCACGACTGCTTTCCAGTTTATATACACTGGACAGCTTAGCATGCGCTAATCTTTAAGATTAGCGTGCACTATCGAGGCACACTGTTAGCGTGCGCTAACAACAATTGTTAGCGTGCGCTAACGGGACCTTCAGACCCAGTCCAGTAGCCCCTGGATTGCCCTGAACTACCAGGTAGCGCGCGCTATCCTCACCCTAGCGTGCGCTACTAATTCACTCTAGCGCGCGCTATGATACTAAATAGCGTGCGCTGATCAACGTCTGAACCCAGTCCAGTAGCCTCTGGACTGTTTCTGCACCACCAGTTAGCGTGCGCTACCACACCTATACCGTGCACTAACAACCGAACCATAGAGCGCACTAACCAATAAGTGTAGCGTGCGCTAACGACTCAGAAGGACACCAACAGTGCTCTCAAAGCTGATCACAACAACGGATTCCTCCGATCGGAACACCAAGTTCAAAATACGCACGGAATGCTCCATAATAAGATCATACTAAGAGCTTGATCTACCATCAAGCCCACACGCGACCATGAAAAGGGTCAAGACAATAATTACGAATGCGGATACCCACAACTTTGGGTAAATTACAAAATGGCCCAAAATACCCGAAAATCACGATACGTGATCGAATAACCAAACCGAAGTTCAAAACACGTCTAACAAAGTTAAACGGACTTACTGGAAACTCAAAACAGTAGTTTCGAATGAGATTCTCAAGAATCAAACTCAAGTGCGGAAAAGCCGCTAAGAAGCACGGAACTCAACAAAACGATACCGAAACGAACTCGGATGTCAAAAAGTGTAGAATTAATCATTCTCGAAATGACGAAACAGTCACAAGAGAGTCATAAAAATGGACTCTCGCCAAAAAAAGAAAATTACCGGAAATCAAAATTGCGGATATTACATTTGGTAGGTGACTTATTCAATGAATAGAAGCCTAATTCTAAGAACATTCAAGTTCAACTCGATGCATTCCTTAGAAGAGAGAGAAATTTCGAACCATAAGCATTCAAGCAATATTTAGTACTTCAAAATAGAGCTAATAATCCAACGTAAGCAATATTAATATCTTGTTCGTGAAATAATGTTGCATCACGCCACTATTGAAAAGAAAACACCAACACAGTCGTCTTGAGGCAACTATACCAAATATAAACGACAAAGTAAACATAATACTATGATTCAGTCTATAGACTGTGGCTCGTATGACTCAATTCGACGATTGGCGACTGTGAAATTAACATAGGGGGACTTGTCTAGATCATATTCCTCCATATAGTGAGTTCTCCTTTCTTCCAACTCTCTATATTTGTTGTAGTGAGATGCGACTTGCTTGCTTGCATGGCAGTTATTGTACCATGTCCAGTATCTCGAGCCTTAGAGGCGATAGGATGGGTAGGTGCTTTTTAGTTCCCTTGGTTAGTAGAGACGGGAGCACCAAGTCTTCCCATTACATTGGAAGAACCCCCACGTCCTTGACCACGAAGCCTACCATGTCCAGTCCCCTATTCATTGGGGTAGTTTCATTCCTTCACTTTGCCATAGTTGGCCTCGGGAATTTTCTTTGTCCCAACCGACCTGGCATTATTGCTTACTAACATTTCGTTATGCCTCTCAGCCACTTGCAGTAGGTTGATTAGCTTACTGAAGGTAGTGATGCGTTTATTATCATACTCGAGCCTATACTGGTTCGCTAGTATTAGGGTCGAAGTAGGGAAGGTCGAAAGGATTTTCTGGACCATGTCATCTTCTGCGACATCCTTCCCATAGAAATTTAGTCGTGTCTTGAGGCGGAGCATATCTTTGTTGGAGTCATTGATCCGTTTATAATCAACCAAGCGAATTTCATTCCACTGCACGGTCAACTCTGGGAGCAAAGTTTGTGAATGTTCCCAAATTGGCCCTTAAGGGCATCCCACAGTTCTTTAGGGAATTTCAACTGTAGATATTCCTATCTCAGGCTGGGTTCGATGTGTCACCTAAGGAATATAAGTGCACTCGCTTTTATCTTATCAGACGGTACTTGGTCTGTGGTGTTAAGGAGCGTACCACTATATTCTTTAGTGATAAATGTGGTCTCGACGTAGAAGACCCATCTATGGTACTCAAAATCTTTTGAGTCCAAGATATCAAATTTGAGGCGAGTTGGATAAGCTATCTTAATACAAGAAAAAGAAAAATGATTTTTCACAGTTTACTATGAGGACTTTCCATGATAAAATTTTCAATAATCAGAGCGTTATTATTTTTCTTTCGGAACCAAGATATAATCAAAACTACTTTCGATGCTATTTTAGAATTGCCAATAATATTACTTCATCATGGTTCTGTTTGATATGTAGTAGAAATATATTATTAAAGTCTACTACTCATGAAGCCTAATTACATGTGATATCTATATATGCATGCAAAATATATGTATATTTATAGATATAGCCACATAACCCTAGGAATATATCTATACACATATTATGCAGTCAAGTAGGTTTCTTATGCCGCAATATAATTATTAGTTCAACGTTAATTTATTTTAATTCAAGTTGCTTTAAGCAATTTACTTTGATTTAATTAAAGTTATTAATATATCATACTTTAATTTGCTAAATATGCATAAATAAATTCGGGGTATAATATGCAATCAAAAATATTTAAAAGCATCTAAAATCACACATTGTAGATAGTAGGGTTCATATTGTGTACTTTACTCCGTGAATAGGGGCAGAAAACAGTCTGAGAACGAGACTGCCTGCGGGTCGGGTCAGCAACTGGGTCGGTTCGGGTCAACAACTGAATCGGGTTCGTCCTTCTGGATCGCACGGGCCGGGTTGGAAAAGAGTCGGGGGCTGGGCAGCGGGTCAAATATGTAAGAATTTTGTTGAGTTTGGGCCTGATTATGTGTTATTAAACCGTAGGGGCTGAATTGCAATTTTAGAAAATCCTAAAAGTGAGAGGCAGTGGTGCGGTGGCTAATTTCCTCCATGTCTCGGTCGGGCTATCTGATCCGGATTGGGGGCGAGGAGGCTGGAGTTGCAGAGGGAGGCCGGGAGTCGTGCGACTTGGGTCACAAAGGGAGGTCTGGGCGGGGTTCGGAAAATTGAAGGGGTGCGAGTGGCGATCTGGTTTTAGCCGAGGGGGAAGGCGAAGGCCGGCCGATGGTTCCTATGCAGCAGGCGGCGGCAATTGTTTTGGCCAAAGGCAGAGGGCGCCCGATCTGGTGCAGATTTGAATTGGTGGCGGCGCGGCAGGATTAGGGTTTCAGGGGGATGGCGGCGGGTTTGCAGAAGAAAAATCTTGATTTTCGTTTTTTTTTTAATTTCAGAATTTTGGACGACTTTTTTTTTCTTGCTCAGTTGGGAGATTACGTGCTGATAACGTGTTGAAGGAAAAATAACTGAACAGTAAAATAGGGCAAAACAGTGTATTATTCCATTGATGACATCTCTTTAAATAGGGAGAAATACATACAAACAGGCCTAATCCTACCCTAACTAGGAAAACCCGTAAACTAATAGACTTAGACAGTATTATTAATTTAAGAAACTAAATACAGAGGGTTTTGATACATTTTATTATTAGGAAGCCCCATTTTTTGATTTGTCGGCCATTTTTAAGTTTAATTAATAAAAAGAGAGGTGCTTGATATATGTGGGCTTAGCAGATGAGCGGGCCTTTTGAAGCTTATAAAATGGTCCAATATAGAAAGGCCCATCACCAAAGCTCGAAGCTTATTATATGTGAATTCTGCAATTCTACAACACAGTTCTTCTTCCCCATTACAGGATTCAAGATTTCCTTGGCCATGAACTATCTTTTGTGCTTCACCTCAACTTTACCAACTACCAAACAACCCCTTTACTCATTCTCTTTTCTGAACCCAAAACTTATACACTCTCCAAGTCGACCTTTTCACTTGCCAACTCTGCCCTCAACGAAACCAAGAATTACCAGGAAATCCCCCACCACGCCCAAATCCAAGGGTGACGATTCTGCTGATGCGCGGGACCGCTTGATCTCAGCCATCACTTACTTCTACCCTTTCTTCGACGGCGTTCAGTACGGAAAATACGTAATCACGCAGTTTTCTCCCGTCCGGGCCCTCATCCAGCCCTTGTTCCCAGCTATTAAAGTCTTCAAGAGCTTTCCCTTTAATGGGTTCTTGGTGTTCCTAACTCTGTACTTCGTTGTCGTTAGGAATCCCAACTTCAGTAGGTATGTGAGATTCAACGCTATGCAGGCTATAGTTCTTGATGTGCTCTTGATATTTCCTGACCTTTTAGAGAGGGCTTTTAGTCCTAGAGATGGAGTGGGCTTGGATATGATGATGAGCTTTGACAGCACTGTGTTCTTGTTTCTCTTGATTTGCTTGATTTATGGATCGTCGTCTTGTTTGGTGGGCCAAGTTCCGAGACTGCCCCTTGTTGCTGATGCTGCTGATAGGCAAGTCCTATAATAATGCTACTATTTCTTATGAATTGAGATTGAAAAAAAAAAAAAAAAACTAAACTTGGTATACTGAGCTAGTTATGATATTCTGTTGTATCTTGATGTGCTTCGAAATGGTTACTTGAAATGGCATTCTGTGCTGTGTCAGTGAATGCTGTCCTCTTCTGCTTTGTCACATGGAATTAAGTGTTTGCTGGTGGGGTTGTTGACGGGAGTACATGAACCATGCCTGCAACACATGATCTTGCTCTCTGTCTGGTCTCAAGTTTTTCGTACTCCAGAGGAGTCAAAACCCGCACCTAATACTCTAGGTTTAGGTAGAAATTCATTACAACTCTGGTACCGTCAGCGTCCATGGTACTAGAGTTAAATGAATTCTTACCTAAACCTAGAGTAGAAGTACGTTTCCAAGCAAAAAAAACTGAGGATTAGGTCCAATGTAGTCAATAGTGAAAAGAGGTTGAAAATTGAACTTCGACTTGTCTGTTTTTGGACAAAAGATTTGTAACTTTGCTGTTAAGATGAATATGATTCACATTAAAGATGCTCCATTACTTGATAAAAGGTTTCTAAGCTGGTGTTCACTGTTCAAGTTCTCTTATGATGTTCACTTGTTGATGGCTGCCTTAAATGCAATTATATCTAGTCTGCAGAAATTTCTTTCTTTAATGGTTGTTAATTCTATTACATGAGTCTATCTGATTGCAGTGAGAATTCCGGAACGAATGCTTCGCGTATAAACCTCAGTATGATGTTTTAACTTATCTGTGAGAAGTTGCAGATGTCTTTAGTTTATAAATCTGAAAGCTTCTCAAAGCCTCCAAGAACTGCGATGTGGTTCTCTTTCTCTTTCCACTTATAGGAGTGTTTGTTGTCGCTAAAAAAGTGATTTTTTTTTATTTTTGCGTTTTTTAAAGATTTTAGCAGGAAAAGAAAAAAAGACAAAGAGCCACCTATACGAGTAATTGTACGGGTACAGGTGCGGCAAAAGGCATTACCGAAAAATATGAGACACGGGTATGGTGGGGACACATTAAATTTATATATAATTATTTGTATTACATACATAAATATGTAAACCATTAATAACGTTCATAAGTCACTAAAAACCACAAATAACATTCATAAGTATTACACACCACAAAAACACTCAAAAGTCACTATAAATCATAGATAACATCCATAATACCAAGTCATTAATTCATCCAACAGGATCATTTAATACTTCAAACTATTTAAACTACCAAATTTAAAGACTGTCCTAAGATATTTTCTTTGTTTTTTTGAAATGTTAGATTTAGTTTCTTTTCTTTATTTGGTCAAAAAAAAAATTCTTTTCTTTACATAAAAACGGGGCAGCGACTGTATTCTTTCTCTTTAGATTTTGATTTTGATTTTGATTTTTCTACTTCCTCCGCTCCACTACATTAATGCAACAGTTTACTATTTCATACTATTCATAAACCAACTTCGATGGTGGTTTGTTCACCCTATTCACACTACCGACTTCTGATTTTCATTTGCTTCAACTTACGCTGCAATAGAATCACTTCCCAAAATCCCACCAAAAAAAAAAAGAATCACTTCCCAAAAGCAAAAGTGCTTGCCAGCACTCTCTGTTTCTAGTAGCTATGTGTTAGGTACGGGCTCGGATATTGCGCCGTGTTGCGGAAGTGTAAATAAAATTGCGGAAAATAAAGGATACGAGGATTTATAGAGGTTCGGCTATAAACGAGCCTACGTCCTCTCTTTATCTTTTTCAATAGGTTAAAAATAGCAACCTCTACGCCTCTCTTCTATCGGTCGAGGTATAACCGTTTACAATCACGTCTTCTATTGGTCCGTGATAAACCACTCGCACTTGTCTTTGTGTCGGTCCAAGTTAAACCGTTTTCCTTTTCGTAGGACAAGGAATCAACCTCGCTAACTTTCTATGGGTACTAGATAAACTTCACTTAGATAGCGATTGCGATTCTAATAATGCCGGATCCTTGATCCTAATAACACCGAATCCAATCGTATCTTTTCTTTTACCACTCGTGTATGTTTTCGTGAACTCTCACTCAAACACTCACAATTAAGCTCAATATCAACAACAAGAATGTGTATAATAATATCACAAGTATGGACAATTTGCTCAAGGTTGTTGTACTCAAACAATACCATAGGAATGGTATTTATAGGCTCCATCATCAAACTAGCCGTTAGCTGCCAGAATGCTCATTACGTACGCTATATCCTTCCCATTACGTACGTAAGCATCGTTACATACGTTAACCATGAATGGTTACGTACGTTAGCCTCTTCACAGATCAGTCCAGGGAGTTTCGTCATTTTGGGTTACGTACGTTAGTATAGACTTCGTTACATACGTTAACATTACATCACTGATGACGTCATATATCCGTTGCATGCTTTTCTGACTTTGACTCCTCCAACGTTCACTTGTTTGAACTGAGTTACGTACGTTATCTCTCATCCATTACGCACGTTAGCTTCATCATATTACGTACGTTAACATGTTCCTGTTACGTACGTTAGCTTTGTTTTTCTCCAGCTTTTTGCACTTCATTTTCCTTCGATGCTTGCTTCGTCTCGTCGTTTTGTTTTGTTTAGCAACTTTAATCATCAAAACATTATTAAATTATGTATGGAACAAAATGTTCCAACAATCTCCCCCTTTTTGATGATTACAAAACAACAATACGCCAATGGGATTTACCTGCAAAAATACAAATATATGTATATCTTTACAGACAAAGTTTTTGACTTTGTCCGTTTCGTCAGTTCTACTCCCATTTCTTTTTCGACTCCTTCTTTTCTTTTCTCCTTTTCTTTTCTCATTTTTAATTTTTCATCGTCTTTTCGACGTCTCCTCATTTTTCTTTTCCTTCATTTTCGACTTCTCCTTATTTTTGTTTAACTCCTTCGTTTTTCCAATTCTTTTTGTATGCTATCGACTTTCTTCGATTTTTCTCCCCCTTTCACGGTTAATCACAATTTCGACTTTATTTCACCATTCTCCTATCTCTCTCCCTTTTTGTATTCATCAAAAAAATGCAATAAAGTACCAAAAAAAAATTCAATGAATAATGGAATATGCAAAACTAAATACAAGGGTATTAACTCCCCCTGAAAATATTATCTGTTTTAAAAAATTACTCCCCCTGAGTAAAATACAAAAATCAATGTTTGGGGATCCAACCTATAGTTGGTTTTTGTTTAGAAACGTAGACGATATTTGAAACGATTGTTCCTTTAGGAACCCAAATTTTCTTAATTTTTATCGTCCGTCTCGGGCTTTTGCAACTTGAGATATGATGCCCGATTTTTAAACACTTTTCGCAATGGGGTATCTTGAAATTAACGGATTCATTTTTCGAACGTGGTTTGAATCCTAACCCCTCTTTATTTAAAGTATATTTTTGAACACCAAGTATTTGTTCAAATTTCTTGTTTCCGCACGAGAATTTCTTTGTTAAAGATTTAAGCTCGGTTTGAATTTTAGCGAGATCATTCTTCAAAATATTTTCATTTTCAATACACTTTGAATGATCGATTTCAACAAATTTTTCCTTTTCGATAATTTTGGAATTTTCAATTTCCAAAGATTTAATTTTAGACTTAAGGGATTTTATTTCGGATAAAGCGTTTTGAAAATCCGTATGCAATAATTCAAATGCATCAAAA
The DNA here is from genome assembly GCA_033398695.1 of Orobanche coerulescens. Lineage (NCBI taxonomy): Eukaryota > Viridiplantae > Streptophyta > Magnoliopsida > Lamiales > Orobanchaceae > Orobanche > Orobanche coerulescens. Next base: position 73,514,279 of record CM065806.1, read on the forward strand.
AGTTCATCACAGGAGGATGTACTTACTTGGCTTTCGATGTCGCTGTCGTCGAACGAATTTCGGGCCATGAGAGCGAGATTATTTTGATTGATGAAATCATCGTCTTCGTCTTCATCGCTCCATGTTGCCACGAGAATCTCCTTTTTCGGTTTGGCTCGGCAATGCTTAGCGAAGTGGCCTGGTTTTCCACATAGTCGACAAGAATTGTCGAACTTCTTAGATTCGCTCGAGATATCCTTCTTCCTCCGGTTTAATAAGGTTTGGAATTTATTAATATTTTTGGCATAATATGCCGCTTCTTCGTCGCTTTCTTCCACCGGGGTTTCATCTTTCTTTTTCGACATCTTAGCCTTCATGGCTAATGATCGTTCCTTCGGCTTTGGCTTGACACTTCGTGATTTTAATACAATCTCATAATTGATTAGTGAACCAACAAGGGCACTAAAATCGAGCGTGTTGAGATCTTTAGATTCCATAATCGCGGTCACGGTGCCGTCTCATTCGCTAGGTAGTGATCGTAAAATTTTCTTAACTTTTTCACTACTAGATAATGGTTTTCCGAATGATGCTAGTCCATTTGTGATGACCGAGAATCGGTCGAGCATATTGGTGATGGAGTCGTCACCTTTCATCATGAATAACTCGTAGTCATGGAGAAACATATTGATTTTCCTCTCCTTGACTTGAGTCGTCCCTTCGTGTGTGATTTCTAGAATTTTCCATATTTCTTTCGCACTCTCACACGATGAGATTCGATTGACCTCTTCCGGATTTAAGGCATAAAATAAGAGTTGAGTAGCCTTACAATTTAGATGGTCATTTTTCCAATCGGCATCGTCGTATTCTTCGAAAGATTTGAGCGTACCGTCGGATTTGATAGGAACTTTCGGGCCGAGGCAAATAATCTTCCAAATCTCTATATCGTAGGCACGAATAAAGATCGACATCTTTTTCTTCCATGTCAAATAATTTGAGCCATCGAAGAATGGTGGTCGGTTGAGAGCAAGGCCTTCGACTGGAGCAAATTGAAAAGCCATTGGATCTTTTTCTCCTCGGATGTTAAGCCGTGTATTGGAGTACCGCTCCGATACCAATTGTTAGGTACGGGGTCGGATATTGCGCCGTGTTGCGGAAGCGTAAATAAAATTGCGGAAAATAAAGGACACGAGGATTTATAGAGGTTCGGCTATAAACGAGCCTACGTCCTCTCTTTATCTTTTTCAATAGGTTCAAGATAGCAACCTCTATGCCTCTCTTCTATCGGTCTTGGTATAACCGTTTACAATCACGTCTTCTATTGGTCCGTGATAAACCACTCGCACTTGTCTTTGTGTCGGTCCAAGTTAAACCGTTTTCCTTTTCGTAGGACAAGGAATCAACCTCTCTAGCTTTCTATGGGTACTAGATAAACCTCACTTAGATAGCGATTGCGATTCTAATAATGCTGGATCCTTGATCCTAATAACACCGAATCCAATCGTATCTTTTCTTTTACCACTCGTGTATGTTTTCGTGAACTCTCACTCAAACACTCACAATTAAGCTCAATATCAACAACAAGAATGTGTATAATAATATCACAAGTATGGACAATTTGCTCAAGGTTGTTGTACTCAAACAATACCATAGGAATGGTATTTATAGGCTCCATCATCAAACTAGCTGTTAGCTGCCAGACTGCTCATTACGTACGCTATATCCTTCCCATTACGTACGTAAGCATCGTTACGTACGTTAACCATGAATGGTTACGTACGTTAGCCTCTTCACAGATCAGTCCAGGGAGTTTCGTCATTTTGGGTTACGTACGTTAGTATAGACTTCGTTATGTACGTTAACATTACATCACTGATGACGTCATATATCCGTTGCATGCTTTTCTGACTTTGACTCCTCCAACGTTCACTTGTTTGAACTGAGTTACGTACGTTATCTCTCATCCATTACGTACGTTAGCTTCATCATATTACGTACGTTAACATGTTCCTATTACGTACGTTAGCTTTGTTTTTCTCCAGCTTTTTGCACTTCATTTTCCTTCGATGCTTGCTTCGTCTCGTCGTTGTTTTGTTTTGTTTAGCAACTTTAATCATCAAAACATTATTAAATTATGTATGGAACAAAATGTTCCAACACTATGTTTCGTTGTATGAATGAGGGAAACTTAGCCTGGCCGGATTAAAATAGGTTTTATTGGTAGAGCGGTTTCTCCTGGGCCTTAGTGCTATTTTAGAATTTGATGATAAGATTGTAATGGACTTGCTATCCATGAATGGAGCATCAATTGTTCTTAACTGGACTGTCATGGTAGTGAATGTGAAAGCGTTGTTGGGTTCATCCTTCAGTGATTTTAATTATTTTTAGCTTTTAATTTTTATGACCATTCAAATCAAATGCAGTGATGACATAGTTCTGATTCAGGAGACTTAAGAATGGGTTGATAGAAAATTGGAGGTTGGAAGAGTACAATTAGAAAACAGAAGTTTTAGGTTACGCAGAACTAATATGAGAACAGAGGGGTAAGTTTAGATGGAGTAGTATTATCTTGCCCAATAGCTTCAGGTATCTTGGTTCCTAACTTCGTTTGTTGCATGAATACCACTATCTTGTCGTATATGATACGGCAATACCATAAATTTTAAAAAATATAGGACGAGATACGACAATTTTTAAAATAAACGTAAAAATTATATTTTGTAAAAAATTAGTATAAATTTCTTCTTGTTTATCATTTGACCATGAATTCATCTCATAATTTCCCGACTGCGTGAATTTCTTATATGTGTATCCACGTATTCTATTGTATCTGTATCCGATACACAACTTTTTAGTGTCCATGCTACTTAGCTTTGTTCTATCTTCAAGTGGATGAAGTGGAACGATGAAACATGACCAAAAAAATGCCACATAAAAATAAATGAAAGTTAATCTGTTCTATACGATAGATCATGATGTATGGTAGTGAGTGTGAGGGCGATAAAAGTGAATGTGCTTTTTAAGAGAAATGTGACAAATTGATACTCCTTCCGTCCCGTTTGGTGCTACGTTTCATCCAAAAAAATGTTGTTTTAGAAGTGATATATTTCATCAAATATCCACAATCATCTCCTTCAATCTTCACCATACACTCCACCTCGATACATTTTATCTTTTAATCTATAAATACATTCGCCGTCAATATTTGTAAAACTTACACATATATCACATTCAATCATTCACCTAAAATTTGTACGGACATACTAAGATATACGTGATTAGAAATGATGACAACAAGGTTGTAATACCCTCAAAACCATCCGGGTTATTACAGTGCCGTGGGTCCCGCCTCGGAACCTACAAGGTTAAAACTCATTTCAAAAATGTTTAAAAAAAACACCAAAAGGCCGATGACGGTAATATTTTGCATATACTCAAATGTTTTCAAAAACATAGTTCTCAAATATCGTCACAAAATACCAAATGAAAATACAAAGCGAAAATGTCAAAACCTAACAGTTTCAAAATATACGCTAAGCCACCACTTAAACGTACTGACAAAAATAGTTTAGGGAAAAAGGGTTTAACGAAATAACCCAAGTTTACGAGATACCCAAAAGGGCAATTTGAAAGTTATACACGAGTTGGTAACCGAAAAGCCATTTTAAAATACTCACGCAGCGAATAAAAACACAATTTAAAATACACATTTGCAGCGGAAATAAAACAACCAGAAGAATACTCAATTCTCCGAAAACATACACAACCAGTATCACCCGGGAAGCTCATCCCTTCACAACCGCTACTAGCTCGATCTCCGAGTACCTAAAAATAAAGCCCACGACGGGGTCAGCCACAATACTCAACAATGATATCGATCACATCATCATAAATAATTACATACCAATGTAATTACAAGTAAGAATACTACTGACGTAATCTTACCGTCATAACCTTATCAACCCATAGCAATCCATACCAATTCAATCCTTACCATAATTCACCTTTCGCATTCTCAAATGACGAAATGAACTCAACAACAAACATCTGTACTATAATCAAAGAATACCAAGAATTCTCAAAACATCATCATAACTCATAAGCGTGAACTGATTCATCCGTACCAAATCCTATCCGTCGGATTTGCACCGTCAAATTTCAATATGGATAAAAACCAATATAACACAATATATCTGTAGATCAACTACCACAAGACAAATATAAAAACAAACAAAACAAACAAACATACCCAGTATATCCCGCTCAGAGCAGGGTCTGGGGAGGGTAAGATGTACGCAGATCATGCCCCTACTTATTACGGTAGGGAGGCTGTTTCCGTGAATACCCCCAGCTTAGTGCACAGCAGAATCTTGTGTCATAAATACAAAGGAAAACATATGATTCGAAAAAGCTCGAGACCATACCTGAGCCCATGGCTTGATCCACATGGGACTTACCTAAGCGGAATTTGGCTACTTCACTCCCGATGAACGCTGCTCTAACAAAAGAGAGGTTGGCTCTGCGCACAGCTCCCTATCAAAAATACACCACATGCAAAGACAATAGGATAAAATATACAATAAAAGTAAAAATGCAATGTTCTAGGTCAAAGCTAACTGAGACAAACCCTGAGGCTCTCAACTACAGCACCGCTCCCTACAAAAGAATCCACAACTCTGATCTGGCGACTCCAAGCGCACCTATCAACAGTCATGGTCTCGGAAAGGTTTAAGGCCTTCAAATATAATCTCAGTTGCTCCTCCCACGTCCTCCTCGGTCTGCCTCTCCTCCTCTCCCCGACAACCATTAAACTCTCGACCCTCCTCACCGGAGCAGAAGCCTGCCTCCTGCGGACGTGGCCAAACCATCTCAATCTCCCTTCCCTAACTTTCGCTGAAATGGGCGCCACTTCCATCGCGTTCCTGAAAACAAGTCATGAAACATTGACGTATAGTCCGAAGCTCATACGATCAATAACAATGATCAACCAATAGCTCGACCGTGAACATCACTGACATGATGACTCCGATACTACCAACGAAGGATCGACAATAACTGAGAATACCCTCAACAAGGTAAACTCCAACACGATCAACAATGGATCAACACTAACTGAGAATGCCATCAACAAGGTAAACTCCAAATGATCAACAATAATGGATCTCAAAGAAATAACTCCGACTGTCGAACATACCCCTCAGACGTATGAACAACCAGTCGCAAACCGTTGAACATATCCAATCATACATGGACTATGAACGACCAAAACAATATGGCTCAAAGATGGACGTCACAGTACGCCCGATCCGGAAATGTGTCCGTGCACATGTCCACTCCGTATACGGAATCCAGGATATACATGGGACATGTACCTAATTAGCCTCACGAACTACGTCTCGTGTGCACTGTTCAATGCGGAAACATCCACGCATAACCATAGTGTGCCCAGCTAAAAATCCTACACAATAACCAATCGGCACGCAGATATGACTCCAGATATATCACGATGCAACATGACAATCGAAACTCAAATAATCACATATCCAATAAGGATCAATAGACTCCCCGAAGTGAACAATGACACACGAATAATGAAAGTTCGACACGACCGAAAATATCCCAAAACAAATATCCTGAGATCACAATTCCCAAAGAACGATCAACGCGATCATCAATCTCGACACTATCATCTTGGGGTCAACCTCCCTCATCGAACAACTAATACGAATCTCAGTATACGAAACCTCAACATATACAACAACTCAACATACTAATTATCCTCGTGACTGAACAATACTTAAATTACCTCAAGCCGAAGACAGTATCCTTTCCACGAATAAACCATCATCCCGACAATTTACACTTGTAATATCATTGCTATATGAACTATAAATGAAATGAATGCGCAATCATTCATTAAATATTATAACTCCACAAGTATAAACTTGCCTCGGTACCGATACCACGAAGCCGTTACCAAAATTCATTGCCTTCGTCTACGAGCTCCTCAGCCCCCACCAAAAGCAATCTCCGAACTCTTCAACCTCGACCGCAGCACAACGGTCATAATCAATGCTCAATTATCGCGACCTAATGCAATAATCAAATGACAACATATCCGATAATAATCAATAACTGGTATAATCGACCAATCAAACTCGACGGCTCAACAATACCTCGATCACATATAAAACCGAACAATACCACTCAAATAATTATGAACTCATGTCAACAGTACAAGCCGAAATACGATAAATCGTAATTATCAATCAATAATCGATCAACAAACCCAACGGTTCCACAATATCTCGATTAAACATAGTCTTGAACAATCCAGTTCAAACCATCACGAATTCACAATCACAATACGAAATACTGCACTGTCTGCCTTCTTAGCGCACGTTAAACGCATACGTAGCGTGCGCTAAGTCGCCTTCATTAGCGTGCGCTAGCCAGTAAGCTTAGCGTGCGCTAACGCTGTACAGTTACATGCATTTCAAGCATCGACGGTCACATTGCGACTATGAATATGAATGTAACGAAAGCCATACTCCAAGATCAAACACAACCTTTTCAAATTCAATCTCATCATCATGATCCATATCTTATCATACGAACTCAATCGCTAAAATCATCATAATGTTAGTTTTCAATTATCTTATCCATGTTTATAATCAAACCAATATATATATATATATATATATTTCTTTCCTCTTTGATTTGATATATACCAAGAACACCAAGAATACCATGATTCCATAATCATGTTCATGACAACCATCATAATCCGATATGCTAACATGCAAATAATCATCCAATTCAGATCTATCCATATATCATCTTAACATCAAAATCCGAAATGAAGGGAGACATAAATCGCCATATCTCTTGAAGATAAACAACACCATAACTATCATCATATGAAGGAGATATCAACAACAACATCAACATCCGAAAAATGAGAAGAAGGATTAACCCATATATCTCAATAAGATGAACAACACAATTCAAACCACAAGAATCATGATTAACATCCGAATCCTCTTATCACAATTCCAATAAATCTCATATAACATCGTCACATTATGATCCAACATGCTCCCTCACAAGTAATAATCTTTTATAAACGAACACTATCAAGGGATACGAGAATTACCTTGTATGGACGAACCAAGAACAAGAATAATTGAACTTCATTCCAATAATCATGAATAACTTCAAGAACAATGCCTTGATCCATGCTCTCCATCTTAATCTTGTTAAAGATCATCATCTCAGAGTGTTTAGGAACTTCAAGTACCTCTCAAGGCTCTCTCTATCGGTTCACATGAAGAAATGGATGGAAAATGACGAATAATGGCCAACAGCACATATATATACTATACATTATTAACGTACGCTAACATCTTCATTTAACGTACGTTACATGCTTAGCGTGCGCTAATCAGTCTTTGTTAGCATACGCTATCGAAGTCCAGAGGCTACTGTCTTGCTTCGTACATCAACTTACGTATGTCATATCCATGCATTAACGTACGTAACCATTATGTCTAGCGCACGCAAGTCCTTAACCTTAGCGTACGCTATCCGCAGTTGACTTGCTACAGTCTGCACCTACCACGCGTGCCCCCACATGCTGAAAACATCCGTGATTACAGGGATTCTCTCTGCCAGATCTGGAATTAGCGTGCGCTAACCAGGTTTAGCGTGTGCTAGCCCTATATGACAAACATCCGTTGACCTTATCCGGACACGCATCGAAGTGGCCGGGTCCACTCGCCGAAAGCCAAGATTCCCTGTTGACCGATCTGAAATTAGCGTGCACTACCAAAATGCATTAGCGTGCGCTAAGTGCATATAATACACAGCCTGGGCCTACCTGTCGGCCACCTTACGAACCTTATCCAGAATACCTTACGTACGTTAGGGGTCCTCCTTAGCGTACGTAACTCAAACCTCTTAGTGACACGCTTTTAGTGTAACTATCGCAAGTGCACGATATCGTATCAAGTAGTAAAGTGGACTTTTTGAGTCCGGTTTATCGATCCCACAAGGAAGTTTGGTTATAATTTGAATTATACACTATTAGTCTATTTTTATAGATACTTAAGATGAGTGAAACACACAATTAAAAAGATTGGTTTAATAATTGCAAAGAAATTGCAATAATAGTTCTAATATTATAAGGAAATAAAAAGATAGCAATAATTATAGATTGATTAAACGATAAAATGAAATAGTTGAGATTACAAACTTAGTTCGTCATTAGTTATAAAAGATGTATTGGAGATCATAAGATGAATTTACTTATTATGTTGTGTAGATTCGATTTTCCTTAAAAAGACGGTTTCTCTTTCGAACTATAAAACGCCCCTTACATATTGAATCAATCCACTATATTTCTATGTTGATTGGCTTCAATACATAGCATTAGGATTTGTGAAAATAACTCAATGAATCATCTAAGGACTAGGGGTATATTTCTATCCCCTAGAACAACTTAGAGTGAAGATCATTTGATCTAATCAAACATATTTTCTTTCGAAACATATGAAGACCATAAATATCTTCATTAATTGGCCAAATAAATAAAGATTGTTAAAACAATGAAAATCACACACAATAATAAGTAATTCATAATATATCTTTATACAAACATAAATAACATGACTAACCTTGTTTATAATCCCAACTTAAGAAACTTAGCCCATAAAGGGTTTATTACACATATTACAAGCTTTGGTGGTCATTCTTAGTTGAATCAAGAGAAAGAATTGATCCTAACTCCCTTAGTAGATAAAGGAGATAGAAGCAATAAACTATCTGAACAACATATACTATACCACACTTACAAAGATCACTCAAGAACACAAGTGTGTTCTTCACACAAAAAGAAAAGTTTACAAAAAATGGAAAATTATAAGATGAATGATGAATGATGAAGGATCTAAGGGGTCTATTTATACACCTAAAGTCATCTAATAGCTCCAAAACTACAGCATTATTACATTAGATCGGATCAATGCCAGCCATCCCCTCAATAATACACAAAAAGTATAAAAAATTAGACAAATCATAGCAATCTGTCAAGAGTTACGGTAGTAACATTCGGGAGTTACGGCCGTAACTAAGGTGACTTACGGCCGTAACTCCTGAATGTTACGGCCGTAACGTGGCTTCGTAAATTTGCTCATTTGAAGCTTTGATAGTTACGTTTTTAGCCCGAATTCCTCGACTTTGCGTTTTGCCCGGATCTTCTTCGGATGATAACTTTTGATATATAACTCGATTTTGAATCAGGAAAAGGCCGAATTCGTCTCGGAAAGCCTACAACATGAATATATCAAAATTCAATAAAGAGAATATTTATTAAACATGTTGTTTCTTGAGTAATTCATTATTTAATCCGATCATCATCAGATAAAAATAAAATTATTAAAACTAATAAATTAAAAGCAAAAACGAGTAAACTAGCTCAATTATGGGTGAATTTTATCGATACAAATCATGGATAAGTGTACAAAATGACACTTATCACACCCCAAACTTGAATTCTTGCTAGTCGAGCAAGACTCTTTATTATTCACACTCCAAAAATAAAAATAAAAATAATTAATAAAAAAAAAAAAGAAAATTAAAACACACATAAATTAAAATATAAAAAGAGAAAAGGAGATCAAAAAGCCATAAATAAACAACAACTTGACTTTATACGGTAGATAGAAATGAATCAAGATTCAAAATAAATCTACTAATATTTTTGAAGTTAAAACACGGTTTTTATTTTGTAATTCCAAAATGTAAGGTTTCCCCCCAATAGGTTGATTATTTCTTTCCCACTCGTGATACACACGACTCCCTTTAATGGTTGCTCTCGATCACTCGTTTATTTTTCGACTCAATATGAAGAAAAATTTCATTGGCGTCATCAAATATTGTGATTTTCACAAAATTGAGTGTATTGAAATTCAGCTGCTAATTAATTCAAATCTGCTCATAAACTACATCCCCTTTAGTGATAGCTTTCACACCGTTATTTGCTAACGTGTAGCTCTTTTCACTAACACAATTTCTATCTCATTATTTTTCTTTCGTAAAAAGGTGATAGCTTTCACACCGTTATTTGCTAACGTGTAGCTCTTTTCACCAATTTTTCTGAGACGGCAGCTACGCACCAACAATGGTTAGTCCTTTATTTTTCGCAAAATTTAAGACTTCCAAAATTAGGCAGCTGTTGCTGCTCAACACTACTCCTTTTCGTCATTTTTTTTTTAGGTGATAGCTTTCACATCGTTATTTGCTAACGTGTAGCTCTTTTCACCAATGACTCCTTTTTTTAGGGAATAGAATTTTTGCAGAAAATCATTTTTTAGTTAAGCATGAAAAATCAAAAACTCCACAAATTAAGTAAATTTCAGTTTTATTTTTCATCAACCAATTGATTCTTCTTTTCTCAAGGTAACGAATGACTCGATTTTATATGATAATTACAAGGCTTGGAAAGAGAGATTAAGGCTAAAAAAAAAAAAAATTGGAATATACAATTTTTTTACCGGTTAAAACGATTTTAGAAGCTTGTATATAGCTAATTTATTGGTGTTATGACCAGATCTAAAAATCTCAAAAATCGAAATACTATAAATATATATATATATAATAAAAAAAATTAAGGCAAATAACCAAATCAATCAAAACACACCAAAATTATTAAACAAACCACACCAAAATTACAACACACCAAAATACTAAAACAAACCACCCCCAAACTTGAAAATAAAACTGTCTCGCTTAAAAATAAAATAAAAATAAAAATCAATGCGAAAGCGAGAATACTCCTGTTAAGAAAGTTGATGTCCGAGCCTAACGCCTTTTAGAATCTGCAAGAGAATAAATATACGAGGCACACACAAAAGAAAATAAAATATACTCGTAAGTATAACATAATTTTTAGATGCGCATCAAGAAAGTCAGAAGAGTCGCCTTACGCCGCCATCAAAGTTTTTATAAAAGCAAAACACGAAATAAAAATTACGAATACATAAATCGCGAATAGATGCGCGTCAAGAGATCAAGAAGAAACTCCTTAAGTGTCATCATTTAGCACGATTATTACACACATGAAAGTAAAAATACAAGAGGTCCGTCATGGGTTATCAAAGGGAGAGGAATGAATCCACTTTTCGTTTTCTCACTGTAAAATCTTCTACCAGACAATTTTAGCTAGAAATTTGGATCTGGTTGAGGAACAAATTCATTGAGTTTTTGATTAGTTCTTACGGTGTTGTTGCAACGACTATGATTTGTTTTGCACGCTCGAAATAAAGCCCTTTTCGGCGAGAATAGTCGATGAAAGACAGGTAAACCATCAAAGAAACCATTGACATTAAACACTCTATTGGTTTTGATGAACATTTAGCCGGCTCTGGTAACCACATGAAAAAGTTCCTCAAGGTGCCAAAACCACGGGAAGGGCGATAAAGGCGCGATTATTTATCATGTGAGTTATGCGATCTTGCATATTCACGGATCTAAACTCATCTCCAATAGTTGACAGGTGATTTTACTTTCACGGAGGTTTTGGGATTACTCCCAACACTCTTACTCCTTCCATATAGGCGTACGTGACTCTTCCCATTAATCCTAGACTTCCTCCTCCGTAAACTACATGAATGCATTTTTCTCCTAAGGTACGACCCAAGTTGTGGGCTGCTTCAGTGAAGCATGCCTCTTTTCCAGAACTAGATCCACCAAAAATGTAGACTGTGTAAAAATTTTTTGTTGAAGATGATGACTCCATTTTTGAAAAGAAAAAAAAAAATTTAGAGAGAAACAGAGAAAATTGCAAGTTTGAGGGATGAATGAAAGAAACCAGTGGAAAGTTTATTTATAGAAGAAAAAGAAGGTAAAAATTGTTTAACAAGTTTGTGATTGCGTTTGATTATGCTTCAACTACTCAATAGAATAATGAAAGCTTTTATCGCGTATCACATTTTTTTATTCAGAAAATCTCACCACACGACAAAAATAAAAGATACTTACGCGTATGTACAGTAGTTGTGATTTTGGCTCACATCTTCCTCTGATTTTACGTTCAGAAACGGCCTAAACGCCTTCTATGAGTCGGGGAGAAGCTTCCCATCCAATTTTCTTACAAATTGGCAAGCAGGGTCTTTTAACGTCAGATTCCCAAGACGTTGTTCATATTCTGGTTTGAATTTATTCCACAAACATTGAATTCCGTAATACACAAGTCCACTAGGATGCGTGTCAAGAGAAATTTCGATATTATCTAAATTCTCCTTATTCAGACCATCATTAATGAACTGAATTTTATCTTCTCTGTTTGTAGATGGAATTCCTAAAGATCGACATTTTGCATTACAGTTCCATCTAGCACATTTATAGCAAACGGCTAGTATCTTTGCTCGTCGTTTCTTGGCATATGAACTTTTTCCAAGCCCTGGTAAAAATCTAGTTGGTGTTTCTGTGAATTCACCTTCTATTCTTACTTTGGCTTCGATAATGAATCTTATGTCAAAAGGTATGCTTTTATTCGTAAGCAAACTCATCCTTTCAAGCCTTGTCTTGTAAATTTTTAAAATTGCATTTTTGCTTAGAAAGGGAAATCTTTTTTCAATTTTAAACAATGTTTCATCCATGATAAAAAACAAAAATAAAAAGACAATGAAAATAATTTAAAAAAAAATATATACAAATATCAGTTGTTGTGGGAAACTGAAAAATCCGACTTTAATAGTCACGGAGTACCGTTATCCGCCACTTGACCGGACAAACACAATTTAGTACTAAGTTACAACGTCGAGAAATTTGTACCTACAAAAATAGTTTATAATGTAAGATTTCAAATATAACTTATACTTCCCCGGCAACGGCGCCAAAAACTTGACACGCTTTTAGTGTAACTATCGCAAGTGCACGATATCGTATCAAGTAGTAAAGTGGACTTTTTGAGTCCGGTTTATCGATCCCACAAGGAAGTTTGGTTATAATTTGAATTATACACTATTAGTCTATTTTTATAGATACTTAAGATGAGTGAAACACACAATTAAAAAGTTTGGTTTAATAATTGCAAAGAAATTGCAATAATAGTTCTAATATTATAAGGAAATAAAAAGATAGCAATAATTATAGATTGATTAAACGATAAAATGAAATAGTTGGGATTACAAACTTAGTTCGTCATTAGTTATAAAAGATGTATTGGAGATCATAAGATGAATTTACTTATTATGTTGTGTAGATTCGATTTTCCTTAAAAAGACGGTTTCTCTTCGAACTATAAACGCCCTTACATATTGAATCAATCCACTATATTTCTATGTTGATTGGCTTCAATACATAGCATTAGGATTTGTGAAAATAACTCAATGAATCATCTAAGGACTAGGGGTATATTTCTATCCCCTAGAACAACTTAGAGTGAAGATCATTTGATCTAATCAAACATATTTTCTTTCGAAACATATGAAGACCATAAATATCTTCATTAATTGGCCAAATAAATAAAGATTGTTAAAACAATGAAAATCACACACAATAATAAGTAATTCATAATATATCTTTATACAAACATAAATAACATGACTAACCTTGTTTATAATCCCAACTTAAGAAACTTAGCCCATAAAGGGTTTATTACACATATTACAAGCTTTGGTGGTCATTCTTAGTTGAATCAAGAGAAAGAATTGATCCTAACTCCTTAGTAGATAAAGGAGATAGAAGCAATAAACTCTCGAACAACATATACTATACCACACTTACAAAGATCACTCAAGAACACAAGTGTGTTCTTCACACAAAAAGAAAAGTTTACAAAAATGGAAAATTATAAGATGAATGATGAATGATGAAGGATCTAAGGGGTCTATTTATACACCTAAAGTCATCTAATAGCTCCAAAACTACGGCATTATTACATTAGATCGGATCAATGCCACCATCCCTCAATAATACACAAAAGTATAAAAATTAGACAAATCATAGCAATCTGTCAAGAGTTACGGCCGTAACATTCGGGAGTTACGGCCGTAACTAAGGTGACTTACGGCCGTAACTCCTGAATGTTACGGCCGTAACGTGGCTTCGTAAATTTGCTCATTTGAAGCTTTGATAGTTACGTTTTTAGCCCAGAATTCCTCAGACTTTATGTTTTTGCCCCAGATCTTCTTCGGATGATAACTTTTGATATATAACTCAGATTTTGAATCCGGAAAGACTGCCGAATTCGTCGGAAAGCCCTACAACATGAATATATCAAAATTCAATAAAGAGAATATTTATTAAACATGTTGTTTCTTGAGTAATTCAGTTATTTAATTCGATCATCATCCGATAAAAATAAAATTATTAAAACTAATAAATTAAAAGCAAAAAACGAGTAAACTAGCTCAATTATGGGTGAATTTTATCGATACAAATCATGGATAAGTGTACAAAACTGACACTTATCACTTAGCGTGCGTTAAGTATGCACCGTAGCGTGCGCTAAGTATACATCTTAGCGTGCGCTAGGTATACATTGTAGCGTTCGCTAACGTGGCTGTACTTAGCCATTTTTAGCTATTCTTGTCCAACGACTCGACATACAGAATACGAACATACGGCATACCGAATACATATATTCAATCCAATAATATTCTCACATGATATACCCAATATCAAAAGTACGATAACCTGATACAAGATATCCTCAAATGTAATTGTCGACCAACTACGACAATTACACCAATACAGCTGTGTTAGTTCTCAATTTATTTTACCCATACTGTATAGACACCAAGCTATCAAGTATATCTCAGATAAAATAATGCGAAAAATTTATACTGAAAATTCGGGTATTACAAAGGTTGTCACGTTGGTAAGTTGAGTCAACAGAGGTCTGACTGAGTCTAGTCAGTAAGTCAAAAATAATAAATAATAAATATGTATTTACATACGTGATGACATGAATTATAATATGTAATAAAGCATCTTGAATTAACTTAGGTAACATGTATCAAAAGATAACATATTAAGTTCAACAACACATATAATCTATCATAAGTTTTAGTACAATACATAACAAAATATAAATGAGATGGAATCAAATGTTGTCATCGACCTCTAAATCTACATTTGCCTCTTCAATTACTACTATGATTTGTAGGTGTGGGTGGCCTATGTCCATAATCATTTTCAGTATAGAGGTGTCCGGATCCGAGTTTGGGTCCGACCCGTCGGATCACCGGTCGGCTAGACCTAGATCCAGATCTCACCCGTATATATAAAATGTATAGGTTCGGTTCTTTACGAGTCGGTCATGGTCCGAATCTGGGTTAGACCCACGAGGTAGACCTCGATTTATTATTTTAAAAAATGTATTTTTAAGATTTTATTTATTATCATGTTTTACACAAGAAATGAACTAATGAACAAAATAAAAAAAATAAAATTAGACTTGCACTTAATTTTAAGTTTTCACTTAAAATTAAGTGAAAACTTAATTTTAAGTGTGACAGGCAACGGCCGGCTTCGGACACTTGGAGCTGATATGCCCCTGGTCCCCACAGTTATAACACACGACAAGTGAGCTGATTGCCCGAGAGTGCGTTCCTGTCGGTTTCGGTGCCATATGTGGTCGTTCATAAGGATTTGGTACAGGCTGGGGCTTCTTGAACATCCCCCGGTTACTATCTCCCTGGGTCTGGTTCCTGGATCTCTTGTTGGAAAACTGAGGCTGCTTCTTGGAAATCTCCTTCGCAGTAAGTTCATACTCAAAAGTCTTCTCAATAAACTCCGGTAGGGTCGTACAGTGGTGATTGAGTAGTTGCATCCTCATTCGGGGTTTAAGCCTCTTGAGGAAATATTTGATCTTATCAGCTTAGAACGGACAAGCGCGTAGCAAAAGGGAGAAGTGCTTGGAATTTTTCAAAGAATCGCTAACACATCCTCGTCTTAGATTGATCGGGGTTGATGGTCGGACGGTTTGGCTTCACGGAGGGTGCGGGATAGTAATGATCTAGCATCGATTCTTGAATTCCTCCCAAGTACTCGCGCCATCGGCGAGCCTCCTGAAAGCCACCAAGTATGGGCACTCTTACTAAGGTAGTAGGTGCGCCACAAAGAACTCGATTTTCCTCTGGGCACTCCACCATCTCGAACAGTTTCTCGAAATGCTCTATCCAGTGTACAATGTCAGCAGGCTCAGATGAGTCTTCAAAAGTCGGAGGTCGCTGTCGTGATATGTCACTAATAATCCGGCTCACGATCCCGCCATGCACCAGAGGCGGAGGCTGTTGCCCCTGCTGTTGACCAGTGGTATTCCTCTGCATAGCTTCCATCAGCTGACCCATTTGGGTCATCTGGGCCATCATGCCCTGCATTACAGTGTAAGGGTCAACACGTGCATTTTCTCTAGTGTGGTGTGATTTGTC
This sequence comes from Orobanche coerulescens, assembly GCA_033398695.1. NCBI lineage: Eukaryota > Viridiplantae > Streptophyta > Magnoliopsida > Lamiales > Orobanchaceae > Orobanche > Orobanche coerulescens. The sequence continues at coordinate 73,530,694 of CM065806.1, forward strand.
CCTAGAAGGCGAATCACTGCCTGCGGAACTCTATTCCACATTCGTGCGTCTATTGGCTCGTGGTATCGGGATTCGACCTCTTCCGCGGCCTCGTCCCCTCTGCCACGGCCTCTCAGATTCCTTTCCATACTGAAAGAATCAAGTCACAAGTACAGTTCAAGTTATCAATCCTAATTCATGCTAAGTTAATGGCAACAGGGAATTCCATATCCAACAAAGCAGTTCGTAGACAATCACTGGCACCGCAGGTGCTACACACTCAATATCATATCAATATTAAGTCGAAACAATTCCAATCACATAATTAATTTAGGTTTTCCTCAAACAAATAAATTTTACCATATGTTAGCAAGATTCCAAGATAAGTAAAGAGACCAATACGTCATCAATATGATGCCAGTAATCAAATTATGGCTCATGAGAACATACCGTATTCGACGGGTCAGGCGCTTGCACAGGTTACACGTGGCACGAAGGTTTCTTGATGCTATTTCGATTCTACATTGACTCAAAAGAAAAACACACGCTCTGATACCATCTTCTGTAACAGCCCAAAAACGGAGACTATTACAGTGCCGTGGACCCCTGCCGGGACCCACCAGGCGATATCACGATATACACCTACATCCTCACAACGTGGCACCGTACCATAATATTTATCAAAACCCCGATGTGGAGTATAAGTTATACATGTCTTTAATGTAACACCCCAAAAACCTTACGGGAGTATTACACGCCGTGGGCCCCGCGCCGGAACCCACCAAGCTAAAAATTATTTACAAAAACGCCAAAAAGGCCGATGACGGTAGTATTTTCCAAAACTCACAAAATCATTTGAAAACACCAACTACCGTAAAAACGATCAAGGCCAAAAACTCGGTTAAGGGAATCGGTTTTCGAAATCAAACTCAGTTGGCATAAAGCCGAAAGCCATTTGAAGGGACTCACACAGCGGATAGAAATACAGTCCAAGATACATATACATCAATAATGATATACACAAACAAAATACACGATTCCCCAACAATATGCCATAGCCAGTATCGTCCGGAATCCTCGCCTCACGACCGCTACCGTCAAAGTCCTCAATACCTGAAAAACAAGTCCCACAACGGGGTCAGCAATAATGCCCGACAAATAACCACAAGTACATAAACATAAATATTCACATGCCATGCATCATGAGAATAATAACCTCAACGATGACCTTACCACTTCCGGTAATCCAACGATTCTCGTCAAAATCCCAATATCACGATAATACCATAAAAATCCCAGTATCACAACAATACCATATAATATCTCAATACCGAATACTTTCTCGTACATAATCCTTTATGTACGACTACCATAAGATATACCTCTATCCGGACGTCCTTCCCATATGCATACCATAGACCAAGAATATCATAAATGACATCAACAATATCCGAATACTACAATCTTCCCAAGATTGTCCAAGTATCTCAACAACCATCAACTGTGAATTCTAATCCTTTTAGAACATCACTGAACATTAAATCAATATGCAATACAACATAAAATACTTATGAAATGTAAATGGAATTACTCATCAAAACATTACAACCGAACAAGTAAACACTTGCACGGATACCAACATGACAAAACCAACACCGAACTCATCGCCTCGTCTACGAGCTCTTGACCATTTCCGACGGAATCTACGGCCTTCCAACGAAGCACAACAGTTATATCTATTGATTAATCACCCTAGAACAATAATCATGTCAATAATCGGACCAACTCGGTAACAAGGATCATAACATGCACAATCTGGAATTCAACCTCGTATTATGATCTAGAAATCCATCTCAAAACGGTGTAAACGAATCATCATCTTTAATAATATGCAGAAACATTCGAAGTTCTTATCAAAATCCATAAAATCCCATATAACATCGTTATATGATTATCCAACATGTTCCTCACATGTAATCATCCAAGAAAAACGAACTATTAACAAGGGAATACGAAGATTACCTTGTTTAGACGAACTAACAAGAAGAATTCTAGAACTCCATCCAAAGAATCATGAACAATTTGAAGAACAAGGCTTGAATCCAAGCTCTCAATCTAATGTTGTTAAAGATTATCATTATACAGTGTTTGGGAATCCCAAATAACTCCCAACTCTCTCTCTCCCGACTGAAGGAAGAAGAATGAACGAAATGCCTCACAATACCCGTCTATCCCCTTTTATAATATTCATTATCAGCGTGCGCTAACATCTCATGTTTAGCGTGCGCTAACTGACTTTGTTAGCGTGCGCTATCGCAGTCCAGAGGCTACTGCCTTGCTTCGTAAACTAGCTTACGTACGTAATGCCCATACATTAACGTACGTAAAACATCCTGCCTAGCGTACGCAAATCCTTGACATTAGCGTGCGCTATCCGAAGTTGACTTGCTACAGTGTTCACCTACCCCTCGTGCCCCCACATGCCAACAGCATCTGACAAGGATAAGATTCCCTCTGCCTGATCTGGAATTAGCGTGCGCTAATCATACGGTTTTAGCGTGCGCTAGCTCTACACGACAAACACTCGCTGACCTTATCTGGACACGCGTCGAACATGGCCGGGTCCACCCGCCGAAAGTTAAGATTCCATTATTGGCGATCTGATGTTAGCGTGCGCTAACCAACATGCGTTAGCGTGCGCTAACTGAATATAAAAATCAACCTAGGCCTACCTGTAGGCCACCTTCCGGAACTAACCCAGCAAGTCGTTACGTACGTTAGGGGTCCTCCTTAGCGTACGTAACCGAACATCTTAGCGTACGCTATCAATACTTCGTAGCGTGCGCTACCTGTACTCAGTAGCGTGCGCTAATGAAACACTTATAGCGTGCGCTATCGTTGCTGTGCCTAGCCATATTCAGCTATCCTCAACCAATATCTCGACATACCAATCGAACATACGGCACAATGAATACATATACGCATTCAATAACATTATCAAACGTTCACAACGTTCTCAAGCATAAATATCCATCAACGATATCCATCATATAAATGAAAAAAATATATCCGAAAAATCAGGGTATTACACTCTACCCCCCTTAAAAATAAGTTTCGTCCTCGAAACTTGCAACCTGTCGCCAACAACATATAAATCCAAAATCACCAAGATAACCAAGAATTATCGAATAATCCGAACTGTTGGGTACCAAATCGGATATTTGCGCCGTTTTATGCGGAAGCGAAAATAAATTGCGGAAAATAAATCACACAAGGATTTATAGAGGTTCGGCTATTAACGAAGCCTACGTCCTCTCTCGATGTATCTTTTTCCTTAGGCTTAAGATCAAAACCTCTACGCCTCTCTTCTATCGGTCGAGGGATTACCGTTACAAGCTCGTCTTCTATTGGTCCGAGTAAAACCGTTTTTCCTTTTCTATTGGATAAGGAATCAACCACTCTAGCTTTCTATCGGTACTAGATAAACCTCACTAAGATAGCGATTGTGATTCTAACAATGCCGGATCCTTGATCCTAATAACACCGAATCAAATCGTATCTTTTCTTTTTATCGCTCGTGTATGATCTTGTGTATAACACTCAATCACTCTTAATTAAGCTCAAGAACAACAACTATAATGTTTACAATGATATAACACGTATGTATGCTTTGCTCAATGTTGTTGTATGGAATAATACCAACTCCTTGGTATTTATAGCCTTCTTCCTCCTTACTAGCCGTTCTTTGCCCGGTTGACTAGCTAGCGTGCGCTAGCCTTCCTTCTTAGCGTGCGCTATCGCATTTTTGCTCTAGCGTACGTAAAGGCTTTCATGTAGTGTGCGTTAATCACTTTATATTTGATCCGGTAGCTCGCCTTAACGATTAGCGTGCGCTACCACTTCCTTTGTAGCGTGCGCTAATCCATATATCCGTTGCATGGATTGTCAAAGTGACCGTTTGATATCTCGACTTTGACTGCTTTTCCCAACGTTCGGATTGACTAGATTCAAACATCTTAGCGTGCGCTAATCATCCTTTGTAGCGTGCGCTAATGATGACTTCATTGCATACGTCATTCATTGTTTGAATATCTTCCACAACAGTAACATGGCTCGATAGCGTGCGTTAATAATAGAGGGTAGCGTGCGCTAATAATAGAGTGTAGCGTGCGCTATCCATCTGCTGACTTCACTGCAGCTTACTTCGATACTAGGCTGGAATGCAGCTGACTCCTCGTTAGCGTGCGCTAACATATGTCCCTTAGCGTGTGCTAATGCAGTCCAGATTGCAATTTTTGCGTCTTCGCCTGCTTCGCCGTTTTGCTTCGCCTCGATGTTGTTTTGTAGTTTAGCAACTTTAATCATCAAAACACAAATTAAATAATGTGTGGAATAAATATTCCAACACGAACAACATACTTACAGGTCAGTGAAGACAAAGATCTCCCGTGATACTAGCATATGACACCATTTCAAAAATCTCGACACAACAAGAATGCCAAAACAGGAATAATCACAATTTGAAAACGATTGGTCTCCGCCAAGACCACAACAAGTTTAGAGCACTGTCGAGTTTTGTGGGATCTGTGACGCTGTGTCTCCTCACCTAAAGCGCATGAGCCGCTCCTTGTCACATGCACGTATCACCGGCGTTCCACTCCACATCGAAAGCCGCACATTGCACGTGCCTTGCACCGGCGTTCACTTCCCGATTGGAGCCGCACATTGCACATGACCACGGCACCGGCGTTCACTCCCTGCCTCGTCGGTCTCGGGAAAACCAACAATCCCCAAACCCACACATCACCACGACAGTACTCAAAAATCACACAGAACCAAAACAATACAGTTCAAAATAGCCAGAAATCCAGCTACACAAAAATCACGCAACTACCACACTGGTAGAGCCACATAACACACATACCCGGTTATCACAAAACCTTGGGCTCCGATACCATATTTGTAACACCCCAAAAACCTTACGGGAGTATTACACGCCGTGGGCCCCGCGCCGGAACCCACCAGGCTAAAAATTATTTACAAAAATGCCAAAAAGGCCGATGACGGTAGTATTTTCCAAAACTCACAAAATAATTTGAAAACACCAACTACCGTCAAAACGATCAAGGCCAAAAACTCGGTTAAGGGAATCGGTTTTCGAAATCAAACTCAGTTGGCATAAAGCCGAAAGCCATTTGAAGGGACTCACGCAGCGGATAGAAATACAGTCCAAGATACATATACATCAATAATGATATACACAAACAAAATACACGATTCCCCAACAATATGCCATAGCCAGTATCGTCCGGAATCCTCGCCTCACGACCGCTACCGTCAAAGTCCTCAATACCTGAAAAACAAGTCCCACAACGGGGTCAGCAATAATGCCCGACAAATAACCACAAGTACATAAACATAAATATTCACATGCCATGCATCATGAGAATAATAACCTCAATGATGACCTTACCACTTCCGGTAATCCAACGATTCTCGTCAAAATCCCAATATCACGATAATACCATAAAAATCCCAGTATCACAACAATACCATATAATACCTCAATACCGAATACTTTCTCGTACATAATCCTTTATGTACGACTACCATAAGATATACCTCTATCCGGACGTCCTTCCCATATGCATACCATAGACCAAGAATATCATAAATGACATCAACAATATCCGAATACTACAATCTTCCCAAGATTGTCCAAGTATCTCAACAACCATCAACTGTGCATTCTAATCCTTTTAGAACATCACTGAACATTCGTCAATATGCAATACAACATAAAATACTTATGAAATGTAAATGGAATTACTCATCAAAACATTACAACCGAACAAGTAAACACTTGCCTGGATACCAACATGACAAAACCAACACCGAACTCATCGCCCTCGTCTACGAGCTCTTCAGCCCCGAATGGACGGAATCTACGGCCTTCCAACGAAGCACAACAGTTATATCTATTGATTAATCACCCTAGAACAATAATCATGTCAATAATCGGACCAACTCGGTAACAAGGATCATAACATGCACAATCTGGAATTCAACCTCGTATTATGATCTAGAAATCCATCTCAAAACGGTGTAAACGAATCATCATCTTTAATAATATGCAAAAACATTCGAAGTTCTTATCAAAATCCATAAAATCCCATATAACATCGTTATATGATTATCCAACATGTTCCTCACATGTAATCATCCAAGAAAAACGAACTATTAACAAGGGAATACGAAGATTACCTTGTTTAGACGAACCAAAAAGAAGAATTCTAGAACTCCATCCAAAGAATCATGAACAATTTGAAGAACAAGGCTTGAATCCAAGCTCTCAATCTAATGTTGTTAAAGATTATCATTATACAGTGTTTGGGAATCCCAAATAACTCCCAACTCTCTTGTTGTTGCCCAAAATATTTATCCGAAGATTAATATTGCTGGAAGACGGACAACAAACAACAATTGCGGGAGCACTTCCGAGAGAAGATAAATAATACAAGATTTGCCGGGTTTGTTAGGCCCGGGCTTGAATGCTCTCGCGAGATGTTATTAATACGAATATTCGTGGATACAAGTATTAATGAGAGAAATCTAAATACAATGAGTGTAAAAAGACTGTTAATCCGGCTCTTGAGCGAAGCTTGGTGTTCTTCGTCCCGCCGATAATCTGCTCGAGGAGAAAAGGCCGGGAGAAGTAAGACCGAAAGAAAGCTGTTGCCAAGAGTTGGATGTTAGCCAAGTGTTATGTATTTTGCTTCTGTATAGTGTGCTTGAATCGCGATATTGCTGAGAGTTCAGACCCTGAAACCGAGTGCAGGCTGCCTCCTTTATATAGGAGTTGAGGTGCCCTCCCTCCTAGTGGGCGATCGCCTTTCGACATTTAATGTAATGGGTCGATCGTCCTAAAGGTCACATGGGCTGCCTGCCAAAAGTCTAAAGCTACAGCTGGTGGCCAGCTGTGCGGTCCAATGAGGATCCAGCACGCGTCCGGAAGTACTGTCACAGGAGGTCCCACTTTGTTACTTTCGGCGGATTTTGTCAGTAGGTGCAGTAGGCGCCAGGCTGTAGTCACATGTCTTGTCCGTCAGCTCCTTTCGCAGGTCTGGGCCCTGTTGGTAGGTGAGGTAGGTGACAGGTTTGTCAGCGCCTTTTGTGGATCTGCACGTGGGGTCAGTTTTGAGACTTGGTCTTCGCCGACTGGATGGTCATCGGTGGAGATCGACATGAGGCGATCGTCTCTAGCTGATCATCCGAGGTCGCCATCGGCTTGATGGATGGAGGTCGGCAATGGTCGGTCACCAAGTCGGTCGGCAAAGCGAGAGATGATCGTCCATAAGTCGGTCGCTTTGAAGTCGGTCGCCGAGTACCGAGAGGCGATCGTATCTGAGGTCGATCGCTCGGCACCGGGACTTGTCCTGGGACCTTCGGCTGGGCGATTCATGATTGTCTGCCGGGCTAAGGCTAGGTCGCCTGGTCGCTGGTCGGCGGTTCTTCCTCGGACGCTCGGCAGGGAGTTGGTCGCCCGACCTCCTAGGCGATCGCCAGTCGGAAGGTGTTAATTCTTGACACAACAATTGCCCCCCAGCTTGCTCCTATGTTGAAGACATGGGGCGAGCTGGTTCTTGCTGGCGATCGTGTAAGGATGAGGACGGGCGACCTTGCTGAGCTGACTTACGATTTCGGACTTGGGATACCATGGTCGATTGGCTTAGCTATCTTTCGGTCTTGTACCTGCAAAAACAACATTGGCCGATCCCCCATGGAAACTTGGTGGTTTCGCTTTGTTTGAGGAATCGTGCACAGTCGCAGAGATCGATGGACCGACTCCATGACCGTGTCTTGGTGCGCGAAGACATTGAGTGTCTCGTGACTCACTTTATTATGAGGGTCCTCCGTTAGGCTGCGCCTCGCCTCGTATTTAAACGAAGGGCGTGCGGTCTCGGTCTAGAGGAGTCCTTGCGCGGGGCAGCGTCGGATGAATCAACTCCACGCCCGCGGCTTGTTAGCTCTGCTTCCACCTCGGCTAGCCATGGAGATGGCCGACCTCGACGGTGTACGTTGAGACGGGGATTGTGGCATGTGTCCACTGATTAATGTTGGAGAGCCCTCCGACTACGCCGGCCTCGTATTTAAACGAAGGGCGGGCGATCTTGGCCGAAAGGGACCTTGCATGGCAGGCGGCCGGTTCCATGTTGCCAGGAACATGGCTTTGTGTTGTGCGGTGGAGGCGATCTTATGCCTTAGTCCGTCATGTTATATCTTTGGACAGTAGATGGCGATCGTGTCCTCCGGACTGCGGATGATGTAGCGTGATGATCGGCGATCGGGCCGGAAGACTGGCGATCGTCGCTCGGCTGCCGATTGCTTATTCGTAGGTCGATATTGGCGATCGGGCGGGAGATCGTCGTCCGGGTGCCGATCGCGCTGCTCACAGGCTAAGAAGAAACCTTTGCCTGGCCAGAAAATCTGCGGCTCTTGCCCGGAAGGCTGCGTAGGTCGTAGGTTGGGTCTTCGTGAGATGCCTGAACATAGGCGAAAAACCCTGAAATCCTCCTAGGACCGCGTAGAGGGCGGTCTCATCGCTTATGGGCTCGCCATTGAGGATGATTACGTCTACCCGGTCGATGTAGTCCGAGTCGGACTCTTTTTCTCCACCTTGATTTGCATCATGCGAAGGGGACCTTGGGCGGACGACCACAGTGGCGAAGTACTCGGTGAAGCCGTGCGCCCGGCTCGTTAAAGGAGATGGACCGAGGTGGCAATGAAGTGTACCACCGGTGGCGAGGTCGTCCAGCGTCGGAGGAACATTCGGCATCGAGTCGCGTCGGATGCCCCACACCCGATCATGTAGATGTTGAACTTCCTCAGGTGCACTTGGGGGTCCGATCGCCCCTCGTACACGGGCGTTTGCGGGGGAGCGATCTTATGCTGCACGGGGGCGAGCTCGATGTCGATCGTGAGCGGATCGCTTGGCCCGGCGATCGTATTCTTGGCGCCTGCCCTGGATTCCAGGAGCGCCTTCATGTCGTCGAGTTGACGGTGCATCGCGGCCATCGTCGTGGCTTGGTCGCTTGCCGATCGGCTTTGGGAGGCGAGGCCGAGGCGATCGTGTACCGATCTCCGGGCTCCGCTGCCGCCGACCTCGGCAATTCGGCGAGGGGAGCCAGACGGCTAGGCGCCTTCCGGGAGTCGGGTAGGCCGAGCTCCCGGTGACGGACTCAAACTCCGTCGTCTCGTAGATGGGGCCGGACCGGCCGTGCAGTCGGGTCACCGCCCGGGCGATCGAAGACGAAGTGCCCGGCGCGGCGCCTCTTCTGCGGGACGGGAGCCTCTGGCGATCGCTCGGCGATGACGCCTTGAGCTTCGTTTGGACTTCGGCGGATGGCCGAGGCGATAGCAGGAGGCGCGTTGAGAGCACTCCGTCGCTCTGTGGGACGGCCGGGGCGCCGATCTGTTCCTTGGTTTGGAACCGATCGAGCGAGAGGCAGGCCGCCGTCCGAGGCGGATCGGCGTCTCGGCCATGGCGGCTACCTTCCACCATCGTGTGGCTTGGGGCCCGGGACGGAGCAGGGGTTTGGCCGGTGGTCGGCGGCTTTCTTCGACGCGGAGGCGAAGACATGATTTGAAGGATTTCTTTGAAGTGCGGTAAGTGTCACTTCAAGTATACGCCCAGGAAACAGTGAGTGTTCTTCGGGGCCGGTAGGTATAAAAATCGAGGTTGGATCCCCTTCTTCTAGCGCCAATTGTTGTTGCCCAAAATATTTATCCGAAGATTAATATTCTTTGGAAGACGGACAACAAACAACAATTGCGGGAGCACTTCCGAGAGAAGATAAATAATACAAGATTTGCCGGGTTTGTTAGGCGGGCTTGAATGCTCTCGCGAGATGTTATTAATACGAATATTCGTGGATACAAGTATTAATGAGAGAAATCTAAATACAATGAGTGTAAAAAGGCATTAATCCGGCTCTTGAGCGAAGCTTGGTGTTCTTCGTCCCCGATAATCTGCTCGAGGAGAAAAGTAGGAGAAGTAAGACAGAAAGAAGGCATTGCCAAGAGTTGGATGTTAGCCAAGTGTTATGTATTTTGCTTACGTATAGTGTGCTTGAATCGCGATATTCTTTGAGAGTTCGGACCACGAACCGAGTGCGGTGCCTCCTTTATATAGGAGTTGAGGTGCCCTCCCTCCTAGTGGGCGATCGCCTTTCGACATTTAATGTAATGGGTCGATCGTCCTAAAGGTCACATGGGTGCTGCCAAAAGTCTAAAGCTACTGATTGGTGGCCAGGTATGCGGTCCAATGAGGATCCGGCACGCGTCCGGAAATCTGCTGGGGAGGTCCCACTTTGTTACTTTCGGCGGATTTTGTCGGTAGGTGCGGTAGGCGCCAGTGTAGTCACATGTCTTGTCCGTCGGCTCCTTTCGCAGGTCAGGCCTGTTGGTAGGTGAGGTAGGTGACAGGTTTGTCAGCGCCTTTTGTGGATCTGCACGTGGGGTCAGTTTTGAGACTTGGTCTTCGCCGACTGGATGGTCATCGGTGGAGATCGACATGAGGCGATCGTCTCTAGCTGATCATCCGAGGTCGCCATCGGCCAGTGGATGGAGGTCGGCAATGGTCGGTCACCAAGGGTCGGTCGGCAAAGCGCTGAGAGATGATCGTCCATAAGTCGGTCGCCTGAAGTCGGTCGCCGAGTACCGAGAGGCGATCGTATCTGAGGTCGATCGCTCGGCACCGGGACTTGTCCTGGGACCTTCGGCTGGGCGATTCATGCTTGTCTGCCGGGCTAAGGCTAGGTCGCCTGGTCGCTGGTCGGCGGTTCTTCCTCGGACGCTCGGCAGGGAGTTGGTCGCCCGACCTCCTAGGCGATCGCCAGTCGGAAGGTGTTAATTCTTGACACAACAATTGCCCCCCAGCTTGCTCCTATGTTGAAGACATGGGGCGAGCTGGTTCTTGCTGGCGATCGTGTAAGGATGAGGACGGGCGACCTTGCTGAGCTGACTTACGATTTCGGACTTGGGCTACCATGGTCGATTGGCTTAGCTATCTTTCGGTCTTGTACCTGCAAAAACAACATTGGCCGATCCCCCATGGAAACTTGGTGGTTTCGCTTTGTTTGAGGAATCGTGCACAGTCGCGGAGATCGATGGACCGACTCCATGACCGTGTCTTGGTGCGCGAAGACATTGAGTGTCTCGTGACTCACTTTATTATGAGGGTCCTCCGTTAGGCTGCGCCTCGCCTCGTATTTAAACGAAGGGCGTGCGGTCTCGGTCTAGAGGAGTCCTTGCGCGAGCGTCGGATGAATCAACTCCACGCCGCGGCTTGTTAGCTCTGCTTCCACCTCGGCTAGCCATGGAGATGGCCGACCTCGACGGTGTACGTTGAGGCGGGGATTGTGGCATGTGTCCACTGATTAATGTTGGAGAGCCCTCGACTACGCCGGCCTCGTATTTAAACGAAGGGCGGGCGATCTTGGCCGAAAGGACCTTGCATGGCGAAGCGGCCGGTTCCATGTTGCGAGGACCATGGCTTTGTGATGTGCGGTGGAGGCGATCTTATGCCTTAGTCCGTCATGTTATATCTTTGGGTGTAGATGGCGATCGTGTCCTCGGTGCGGATGATGTAAGCGTGATGATCGGCGATCGGGCGGAAGGCGGCCATCGTCGCTCAGTGCCGATTGCTTATTCGTAGGTCGATATTGGCGATCGGGCGGGAGATCGTCGTCGGGTGCCGATCGCTGCTCACGAGGCTAAGAAGAAACCTTTGCAGCGGAAAATCTGCGGCTCTTGCCGGAAGGCTGCGTGGAGTCGTAGGTTGGGTCTTCGTGAGATGCCCGAACATAGGCGAAAAACCACGAAATCCTCCTAGGACCGCGTAGAGGCGGTCTCATCGCTTATGGGCTCGCCATTGAGGATGATTACGTCTACCGGTCGATGTAGTCCAGTCGGACTCTTCTTCTCCTGCTTGATTTGCATCATGCGAAGGGGACCTTCGGGCGGACGACCACAGTGGCGAAGTACTCGGTGAAGCCGTGCGCCGGCTTCGTTAAAGGAGCGATGGACCGAGGTGGCAATGAAGTGTACCACCGGTGGGCGAGTCGTCCGGCGTCGGAGGAACATTCGGCATGCGGTCGCGTCGGATGCCCCACACCCGATCATGTAGATGTTGAACTTCCTCAGGTGCACTTGGGGTCCGATCGCCCTCGTACACGGGCGTTTGCGGGAGCGATCTTATCTTTGCGAGGCGAGCTCGATGTCGATCGTGGCGGCTCGCTTGGCCGTGATCGTCTTCTTGGCGCTGCCACGGATTCGAGGCGCCTTCATGTCGTCGAGTTGATGTTGCATCGCGGCCATCGCCGTGGCTTGGTCGCTTGCCGATCGGCTTTGGGAGCGAGGCCGAGGCGATCGTGTACCGATCTCGGGCTCGCTGCGCCCGACCTCGGCAATTCGGCGAGGAGCAGCTGGGCGCCTCCGGGAGTCGGGTAGGCCGAGCTCTGGTGACGGACTCAAACTCCGTCGTCTCGTAGATGGGGCCGGACCGCCCGTAGCTGGTCGGGTCACCGCCCAGGCGATCGAAGGCAGTGCCCCGGTGGCGAGCGCCTCTTCTGCGGACGGGAGCCTCACAGCGATCGCTCGGCGATGGCGCCTTGAGCTTCCGTTTGGACTTCGGCGGATGGCCGAGGGCGATAGCGGGAGGCGCGTTGAGAGCACTCCGTCGCTCTGTAGGGACGGCCAGGGGCCCCTTCGATCTGTTCCTTGGTTTGGAACCGTCGAGCGAGAGGCAGGCCGCCGTCCGGGGGCGGATCGGCGTCTCGATCGCGGCGGCTACCTTCCACCATCGTGTGGCTCGGTTGGGACGGAGCAGGGGGTTTGGCCGGGTGGTGGCGGCTTTCTTGACGCGGAGGCGGAAGACATGATTCTGAAGGATTTCTTTGAAGTGCGGTAAGTGTCACTTCAAGTATACGCCCAGAACAGTGAGTGTTCTTCGGACGGTAGGTATAAAAATCGAGGTTGGATCCCCTTCTTCTAGCGCCCGATTGTTGTTGCCCAAAATATTTATCCGAAGATTAATATTCTTTGGAAGACGGACAACAAACAACAATTGCGGGAGCACTTCCGAGAGAAGATAAATAATACAAGATTTGCCGGGTTTGTTAGGCCCGGGCTTGAATGCTCTCGCGAGATGTTATTAATACGAATATTCGTGGATACAAGTATTAATGAGAGAAATCTAAATACAATGAGTGTAAAAAGACTGTTAATCCGGCTCTTGAGCGAAGCTTGGTGTTCTTCGTCCCGCCGATAATCTGCTCAAGGAGAAAAGGCCGGGAGAAGTAAGACCGAAAGAATGCTGTTGCCAAGAGTTGGATGTTAGCCAAGTGTTATGTATTTTGCTTCTGTATAGTGTGCTTGAATCGCGATATTCTTTGAGAGTTCGGACCACGAGCAGTGCAGGCTGCCTCCTTTATATAGGAGTTGAGGTGCCCTCCCTCCTAGTGGGCGATCGCCTTTCGACATTTAATGTAATGGGTCGATCGTCCTAAAGGTCACATGGGCTGCCTGCCAAAAGTCTAAAGCTACAGCTGGTGGCCAGCTGTGCGGTCCAATGAGGATCCAGCACGCGTCCGGAAGTACTGTCACAGGAGGTCCCACTTTGTTACTTTCGGCGGATTTTGTTAGTAGGTGCAGTAGGCGCCAGGCTGTAGTCACATGTCTTGTCCGTCAGCTCCTTTCGTAGGTCTGGGCCCTGTTGGTAGGTGAGGTAGGTGACAGGTTTGTCAGCGCCTTTTGTGGATCTGCACGTGGGGTCAGTTTTGAGACTTGGTCTTCGCCGACTGGATGGTCATCGGTGGAGATCGACATGAGGCGATCGTCTCTAGCTGATCATCCGAGGTCGCCATCAGCCAGTGGATGGAGGTCGGCAATGGTCGGTCACCAAGGGTCGGTCGGCAAAGCGCTGAGAGATGATCGTCCATAAGTCGGTCGCCTGAAGTCGGTCGCCGAGTACCGAGAGGCGATCGTATCTGAGGTCGATCGCTCGGCACCGGGACTTGTCCTGGGACCTTCGGCTGGGCGATTCATGCTTGTCTGCCGGGCTAAGGCTAGGTCGCCTGGTCGCTGGTCGGCGGTTCTTCCTCGGACGCTCGGCAGGGAGTTGGTCGCCCGACCTCCTAGGCGATCGCCAGTCGGAAGGTGTTAATTCTTGACACAACATCTCTCTCTCCCGACTGAAGGAAGAAGAATGAACGAAATGCCTCACAATACCCGTCTATCCCCTTTTATAATATTCATTATTAACGTGCGCTAACATCTCATGTTTAGCGTGCGCTACAGCCTTAGCGTGCGCTAACTGACTTTGTTAGCGTGTGCTATCGCAGTCCAGAGGCTACTGCCTTGCTTCGTAAACTAGCTTACGTACGTAATGCCCATGCATTAACGTACGTAAAACATCCTGCCTAGCGTACGCAAATCCTTGACATTAGCGTGCGCTATCCGAAGTTGACTTGCTACAGTGTTCACCTACCCCTCGTGCCCCCACATGCCGACAGCATCTGACAAGGATAAGATTCCCTCTGCCTGATCTGGAATTAGCGTGCGCTAATCATACGGTTTTAGCGTGCGCTAGCTCTACACGACAAACACTCGCTGACCTTATCTGGACACGGGTCGAACATGGCCGGGTCCACCCGCCGAAAGCTAAGATTCCATTATTGGCGATCTGATGTTAGCGTGCGCTAACCAACATGCGTTAGCGTGCGCTAACTGAATATAAAAATCAACCTGGGCCTACCTGTAGGCCACCTTCCGGAACTAACCCAGCAAGTCGTTACGTACGTTAGGGGTCCTCCTTAGCGTACGTAACCGAACCTCTTAGCGTACGCTATCAATACTTCGTAGCGTGCGCTACCTGTACTCAGTAGCGTGCGCTAATGAAACACTTATAGCGTGCGCTATCGTTGCTGTGCCTAGCCATATTCAGCTATCCTCAACCAATATCTCGACATACCAATCGAACATACGGCACAATGAATACATATACGCATTCAATAACATTATCAAACGTTCACAACGTTCTCAAGCATAAATATCCATCAACGATATCCAACATATAAATGAAAAAAATATATCCGAAAAATCGGGGTATTACATTTAATACGAGAAAACTTACACAGGATCCAAATTCGGTACAGACCATATGATGATGGGTAATACCTTACAATTATAGTACATTCATCCGACATAAAATAAAATGAAAATCACATTAAGACATAACCGAACATCAAAAGACTCGGGCCCCCCGAAATAGCATCCCTCAAAACCCTCAGTCGCCATTGTGCTCCTCCTGTGCCTTGCCCTTTCCTCGCCCTGAAATACATGTATTTCGCCCCAAACCATAGGGTCAGTTATGCATGATAATAATTCTCATGTCATTGTACAATTCATTTATATACGGATCTCAAAGAAACAAACGACTACTGAATATACCCCGCAGGCGTATAAACAGTCAGTCCCAACTGTCGAACATAACCGACTATACGAACGACCTTATAATATGGCTCAAGACGGACGCCACAGTACGCCCGATCCGGAAATGTGTCCGTGCACATGTCCACCCCGTATACGGAATCCAGAATATACGTGGGACGATGTACCTAATTAGCCTCACGAACTACGTCTCGTGTGCACGATCTAAATGCGGAAAACATCCACGCATGATCATCAAGTGCCCGACTAAAAATCCTACACATAACCAATCGGCACGCAGATATGACTACAGAGATGTCACGATACTACACGACAACGAAACATCAATGAATTACACCTTTATCAAGGAATCGAACAACTCACCGAAGTGTCAACAAAGCTCAAAAGGACCAACGTTGACAAGGACTGTAATTTCGGGTATATCATCCAAACACAAATGATAATACGATCAAGGACATCACCATATCACGAATCATAGATTCTCAGAACATTTCATATACACGAAACGCATAATAATCACAAGAATTCAACCATCATTATAACCAAGCAAGATAGCTTGCCTCAATTTCCGTAGATGAATAATCCTTCTTTGAATGGTCAAACGAACGGTATCCTCGTCTAACAATACTCACGTGAACAAGAAACCTTGAATGAAATGTAATTCATTCAACAACACATTCGTACGATAACGGTATCATTACATAAACAATATTCGTAAATTTACTTGAATAAATCAATTATCCTATTGTTCACTTTAATGTTCCAATTACAAATCATCATATGTTTATCATGTTCATTCACATATTCTAACATTAATGTCAAATACTTGAAGTCCAGATTATTACCCATGTAACATTGTGAAGACATATTTTCAAATCATCGGCACTTCCGATTACGATATAAATTTGTGTTTAATTACGTTCTTCATTATTTTACCAACGATTACATTAAAACTGATTCCTATATGAAAGCATAAGTTCGAGTTCTTGGTGAACTAAGAACATCATCTTAATTTACATCTCATAACACACACGGATTAATGAAATGGAATTCGACTATTCATCTACCGCATTTGTATCACCATATTCACTACAATCCTCTTAAGAACATTATTAACATATTAATGTAGTGATTAACACCCTTTTAAGTTATCAACGAAATCGATTAACTTGGACATATAAAGATTACAACTTCTTTCTATCAAAATCCATTGTTTTACTTTTGAAGAATTTATTAAAAACCTAGTTATATCATTGGATATTTGGAATTTTAAATGTAACTTCACCCCATCTTGTGAAAATTATCTTCAGAGGGTTAACATAATTCTTTCAACAATCCACCACAAAGGTATCGGTTCTAGAGGCCAAGACTATGGTTCCATGTTATCTTTCAAGAATCAATTGAATGTTCAAGACAATATTAGTATTTCACACCTCTAGTCATCAAGGATTTCCATTACTTTCATGTTTTTGGTGTTAAGATTAAAATTAACTTCCTATTATCATGTTATCTAAACAGGTTTTTATCTATCTTTATCAACACAACCATATTATGAATTATCATACATCAAGAAGTGGTATTAACACCTCTAATGTTATTCTTCACATAGTTTGAGCATGATTCAAATAATTTATCATGTTTATACTAGATTAAACTAACCTTATATGAAGTGTTTATATGCTAACATCATCATAAGCATAGATTTAGTATGAGTTTAAGAGAAACCAACCTCAAAATGAAGAACAACACCAACACTTCAAAGAACACACTTCAACTTCCAAATCTTCAAGTCACAAACCAAGTGCTGAAGCTCCAACACAAGATAGAAGGGATAGAAATCGATTTGGCAGGGTGGGGAATCGTTTTCTCAGAGGAAGAGTTGAATGGGTCGAGTAGAAAAATGAAAGGCAAGTCACATTTTTATAACCTGAACTTAGCATTACGTACATTAAGGAGAGGGGTTAACGTACGTTAAGGCCCTTACGTACGTAATCTCATAAACATTACGTACGTAGTCGATTTATCAGATTTCTCTGCCTTAAAACACACCAGTCATTACGTACGTAAATCTCTAGCCATTACGTACGTAATGGGCGTTGACTTGGCTGTCGCGATCGACTTCCGACCACCACCTACTCACTCGGCCCCACCCGCCGAAAGGTGATCTGCTGAAAGATCCCCCGCATTACGTACGTTAACAAGTAATGGTTACGTACGTAAATCGATTGATATAGCATACGTAAGGAAGCTAGGCTAACGTACGTTAAGTTCTGTAACAAGCAAAAATGAAATTCTCCCAATATCACCCAACAATTAATATAGTATGAATGACCAGGATTTCAACTTAACATAATTTATCAATAGGCTTGTTACAATAAATACAGATGTGGTGCAATAATACTCGATTTAAATCAGAAAATACAATAGTAAAGGCGAGGGTATTACATCGACGGGCCCTACCCGGACCACACGCATTGTTCGTACACATCATGTACCGAACTCCAGAGGCCTCGACAGACCCTACCTGGAACACACAACTTGTTCGTACCCATCATGTACCGAACTCTAGAGGCCCCGTCAGACCTTACCTGGAACACATCCATTATCACGACACAACTCATATTGATCAACTCAACACATTACCACGAGCAACACTCATTATTATCAATATGTCAAACCATTAAACAATACTCTGTAATACATATTCAAGTATGTAATCAAACCGACACAAGTATCATAATCATCACGATAACTCAACCATGACCAATCACGCGCGACACGACCTATATGATTAACACAACCAACATAATTCCACGACGTTAACCATGTGAGGATATCACTACCATAAATCGTTCACACTTACAAAATCACACGAAGCATATTCACGAAGGCAAACCAAATAATCATAAACCTCTATTCACAAGACTCAAATCGTATAAAGAGATACTTGCCTCGATAACAGATACCGAACACTCTGACGAACATGGCTCAACCGGGAAACCTCGAACACCAACAATCCTCCAGCAAAAACAACGAAGATATAATTACAACGAGAATCAATACCAAAAACAACAAAAATTCCACCAAACTATCGAAGGGAAACTCATTGGGATCTTTAATTGAACATTTAATGTTCGATAACTTCCAAGAATACTCGAATCGCTAATCGAGTTAAACAAACTCGAAATATGGATGTACAACCCATAGAACATGACTAATAATACTCAATAACATCAAGCGATCCATCAAAATCGTATGAATAACGAAAATCAAGAAGGGAATCCCGAAAGTCAACCCTAGGAGATTTCAAGGATTTACCTCGATCCGACGAAGAACAAGTATTAGATGATGATTGATACGAATTAAGCTTCCAAAAATGATGCCCGATGATACCTCCGATCACCACCCAGGAGTTCCAGCCGAGAATCGCGGAAGAAGGAGGAGGAAGGGTGAGAAATGAACAAAAACCCATCGGCGGCCTATATATAGTAGCGCAGGTTACGGTCGTAACATGCGGTACCTTACGGTCGTAACTCGGCCCTTACGGCCGTAATCGGCATCTGCTTACGGACGTAACCGGCACCTCCCAGGATACTGCCCAACACGTACGCTCGGCACATTACGGCTGTTACTAAGTAAAACATTGCGTCCGCAACCAGGCATTACGGCCGTACCCGACCACACATTACGGCCGTAATATGGTCCACAGACCTACTGTCCAAAAACGCTCGATACATAACGGCCATAACCGGCAAGGCATTACGGCCATAACTAGGCCATGCCTTGCGGCCGTGACCGGCCCTGCATTGCGGCCGTAACTCGACTAGGCCTTACGTTTAAAACTCGATCGCTCCGACAGTCCGGTTTGGCATTCGACAACGTGTTAGTCACACTAACGCACCGGATATGATTCAAAACAATATGAGCAAATTACGAAACATAACATACCACACCACACACACACATCTAATCAAAGAAACGCATGCAACAACAAGTCTCACTCAACGAACACTGCAACACAGTATATCATACCGTTCCTGACAGAAAAACGAAATCCACATAATCATAACGACACGAAATAACCGACATCAACCGACAAATAGTTCAAGGCAACCGGAATAAAAATCACGGGTATTACATTCTACCCTTCTAAAAATAAGTTTCGTCCCAAAACTTAAAACAAGGTCATCACAGTGATACGAAACAAAACACAACGACACAAATAAAAATACCAAATACATGACCCCGTGGTCTATTGTCACGTCTCCATAGGTTCAACAACCCACACGGAACTTACTCAACACAAAATATTAGTCATCAAGCTCAAAATAACAATCCATAATATGAGCACAAAATACTATCATTGGACATCACTTGGCCCTCAAGTAGTAGAAATGGAACTCCGTTTCCCTACCATCTTAGCAACAATCTCGCAGTACTGAACTCGATTCCCCTCGCATCCACAATTATAACAAGTCACCGACGGTTTCTTACAATGTGCATGTTCATGGCTTATAACGTTAGAGTTGAAACACCTTAGAGCACCACCAGAACTCAAAGACACCGACTTGGGTCTTTTAGATTCTCTAATCAACCGAGAAGGTCCCATACTCAAATGATACGAGGGTGGAGGTTTAGGAATCCCATCTCCCCCACTTCCCGATGCGTCATCAGAAATATTCTGTTTCCTTACTGCAGATGTAGACTCTGCAGACATTATAGCCATTTCAAATGCTAAGGCTCGATCCTGATAGTCCTTCAACATTGCACACATAAAAGGAGTCATACACTGTCGAACCTGAGGTTTCATACGCATATCGAAATAACGAACTTTATCTGCCTCACTTCGCACTTGATCGCGAACATAACACAGCTGTCGATTGTAATCGACTATTGCTTGAGATATTGACATGTCTTGGGGCGTAGCCAAGAAAAACTCGGCAATCCCGCGCTCTTTAACAGGCGGCGGAAAATACTCGGCCTCCATGGAAATCTTGAATTCATCCTAAGTAGTTGTACGATCACTAGGCGCTACGGCCTCCCACTAGTCTGCAGCTTCTTTGTGGAGCAGGTATTGAGCAATAGGCACTCTTCTTTCATAGGGACAACCTACAACATCGAATATTCTGTCCAACTGGAAGAGCCAGTTCTCCCAGCCTAACAAGTCCGGTCAAGTGGCGGATAACGGTACTCCATGACTATTAAAGTCGGATTTTTCAGTTTCCCACAACAACTTATATTTTAGATATTATTTTTTTTTATTTTTTTTTCTATCATGGAAGAAACTTTAAATAGTATCGAAAAGAGATTTTTCTTTCTTAGCAAAAAAGTAATTTTAAAAATTTACAAGACAAGACTTGAAAGGATGAGGTTGCTTATGAATAAAAGCATACCTTTCAACATTAGATTCATTATTGAAGCCAATCAACATAGAAATATAGTGGATTGATTCAATATATAATGGGCATTTTGACATTCGAAAGAGGAACCGTCTTTTTAAGGAAAATCGAATATACACAACATAATAAGTAAGTTCATATTATGATCTCCTATACATCTTCTATAACTAATGATGAACTAAGTTTGTAATCCCAACTATTTCATTTTATCTTTTATTAATCTATTATTAGTGCAATCTTTCATTTCCTTGAATATTAGAACTATTATTGCATTTTCTTTGCAATTGTCAAACCAAACTCTTAAATTGTGTATTTCAATCATATAAATCTCTATAACAAATATTTAAATAGTGTATAATTCAATATATAACCTAACTTCCTCATGGGATCGATAAACCGGACTCAAAAAGTTCACTTACTACTTTATACGATATCGTGCACTTGCGATAGTTACACAAAAGACGTGTCAAGTTTTTGGTATATATATATATAGTATTTTGATTTATGAGATTTCTAGATCTGGCCATAACACCTATAAGTTAGCTATATACAAGTTTCTAAAATCATTTTAACCGGTTAAAAAATTTGTGCATTCCAAAATTTTTGAGCCTTAATCACTCTTTCCAAGCCTTGTAGTTATCATTTAAAATTGAGTCATTCGTTTATTTGAGAAAAGAAGAATCAGTAGGTTGATGAAAAATAGAACTGAAATTTACTTAATTTGTGGAGTTTTTGATTTTTCTTGCTTAGCTAATAAACGATTTTTTGCAAAAATTCTATTCCCTAAAAAATGGAGTCATTGGTGAAAAGAGCTACACATTAGCAAATAACGGTGTGAAAGCTATCACCTATATAAAAAAAAGATAGAAAATGTGTTGGTGAAAAGAGCTACACGTTAGCAAATAACGGTGTGAAAGCTATCACCTTAAAAAAAAGAGATGGGAAAAGATGTGTTGGTGAAAAGAGCTACACGTTAGCAAATAACAGTGTGAAAGCTATCACCTAAAAAAATTTTGTGTTGGTGAAAAGAGCAACACGTTAGCAAATAACGGTGTGAAAGCTATCACTAAGGGATGTAGTTTATAAGCAGATTTGAATTAATTAGCGGCTGAATTTCAATACACTCAATTTCGTGAACAATCACAATATTTGATGACGCTTTCTTCTTACTATTGAGTAGAAAAATAAACAAGTGATCAAGAGCAACCATTAAAGGGAGTCGTGTGTATCACGAGCGGGAAAGAAATAATCAGCCTTTTGGGGGAAAAACCTTGCATTTTGGAATTACAAAATAAAACCGTGTTTTAACTTTAAAATCATTAGTAGATTTATTTTGAATCTTGATTCATCTCTATCTACTGTATAAAGCTGATTGTTGTGTATTAATGACATTTTTGATCTATTATCCTCTTTATATATATAATTATTTTTCTTAATTTGTGTGTGTATTATTTTTCTTATTTTGTGTCTTATTTCATTTTATTTTGAGCGTGAATAATAAAAAGTCTTGCTCGGGACTAGCAAGAATTCAAGTTTGGGGGTGTGACAAGTGTCAGTTTCATACACTTATCCATGGTTTGTATCGATATATTTCACCATAATTGAGCTAGTCTATGTAACACCCCAAACTAGGCGGATATTACAGTGCCGTGGACCCCCGACTGGGACCCACCAGGCGAATGAAAATGAATGAATTACACAGGTAAATGTAGTACCGAACCACATTACAACATCAATTACTCCGACGAGGAGTTTTATACAACACACCCAGGATAAAATAGAATACATGTGTATTTTATGTGACGATAAAATACACAACACTGAATGAAATGAGCATTCAAACGGAATGTCTGCAGCGGAATAAATAAAGGAAACACAAATGACTGAATAAATGACTGAACAGACTGGGGCCCCCTACTAGTATCACTGGGACTCCTCGCCGTCACCATGCTCTCCCCGTGCCTTAGCCTTGCCATGACCTGAAAAACAGCATCCCCCAACGGGGTCAGTTACACAGAACAACAATCCTCAAGGGTTGAAAATACACAATCATGATATATCTGAAATTATGAATTATTCTGTCAAAACATACGCAATCAAACATGCTATATGAATCGACTAATCAGTACGGCTCAAAGGAATGGCGCCACACTACGCCCGGGATGGAAATGTGTCCGTGCACAAGCCACCAACGATCAAACACGCGTGGTCTTGTACCTAATCAGTCTCACGAGCAATCGACTCGTGTGCACTGTCCAATGTGTGGCCGCCAACCAACACACGACTATAATGTGCCCGACATGAAAATCCTACACATACCAACCGGCACGCCAGTATGACACGGAATGACACAATATGACAAAAGTGACAATGAAAATGAATAATGACTCACCAAGATTGAATGATTGTGAAATGAATGATAGCTCAATGAAATGATCGGAACCGTCGTTCCTTATGACTGAGGTGATTAATTGACAATGACGAGCTTTGATACGATTAATACAATGATGAATGAGTTATGATTATGAATGAACAACGACAAAAGGAATGAATATCCTTTTAACCGAGTAAGAATTAACTTACACAATACCGATGATGAATGTCCGTCCACGAACAACGTCCTAAATGAAATATCGGTCGCTCGAACAACCTTGAATAACACAATTACCAATAATCCGATCATTACGCAAATCAAAAACGATCATAAACGACTCAAACATCGACACAACGATATCCGAGTTCGAATGAATCGAAACCAACTCCAAGATGAGTATTTCAAACCATCAAAACACTTTCAAGGATATCAATAATCCATTAGGAATCCATAACTCATGATTACAACAACATCAATCGGAAAATCCCCAATTAATCGAAGTCAACCCCAAGGTTTCTTGGAATAATTCCGAAAATAACCGTTAAAATCCGTAGGAATATATTTATCCAAGTTAGATAATCCATAACTAACATATTCCAATGATAATCCAAGCTTACACGAAGAAATCGGAAGGAAAACCCAAAAATCCGAAATTCTAGATCCAAGAGTTTAATACCTTTGATTCGATGTGATGAAGATGATGAAATGATGATCAATCCGAAAGATGAGCTTGAAAATGATGATTGATGATTACACCTCGAAGAATCCTCTCCGAAACGCTCGAAATCGCCCAAAACTACCGAAGGAATGAAATGAGATGGGAAATGACGAACTCTGACTAAACTGTCCAATTTATACTCAGTCCATGTTAGCGTGCGCTAGCCCTTGTGCATAGCGTGCGCTAACGTGTAATTTGGGTAGTCCAGTAACCCCTGTCCGAACACGGTAGCGCGCGCTACGTACCTATTTGTAGCGTGCGCTACGGCCATATTACTAGCGTGCGCTAATATCCATTGTTAGCGTGCGCTAGCGAAATATTCGACGCCCAGTACTGGAGTCCAGAAAACCGTCTGCCCTCTGATCTAACCTCGATAGCGTGCGCTACAACAACCGATTAGCGTGCGCTATAATATTGATTGCGTACGCTAAATATAACTCATAGCGTGCGCTATGAACTAATCCGTGCGATCCGGTAGCCCTGGACTCAACGATCCGTCCCTAGCGCGCTACTCACACATATAGCGTGCGCTACTACAACCGCTAGCGCGCGCTACTCACCACTCGTAGCGTGCGCTACAATTATTCTCACTGCGGTCCGGTACCTTACGGGTGCGGCCAGGTAACCTTAGCGTGCGCTAAAGCTAAGCGGTAGCGTGCGCTACCTATACCCAATTAGCGTACGCTAAAGGAGTATGTAGCGTGCGCTACCCTCAAGCACACTTGCAACGAAAATGACAATGATGATAAACACGGCACGAAACTCCAATCAGATTAGTGATGAATGACGATTGATACGATACAATTACTCGAATGATGAATACCATGGTGAATCGAGTGATAAATGATCAATAATGAAATTACCGAGTACCAATTCTTGAATGATAAATCTTGAATGATAATTCTTGAGTGATAATTCTTGAATGATAATTACTGGGTATTACATACACCCCCCCTTAAAAGAGTTTCGTCCCCGAAACTAAGGGTCAAACAACTCGGGATAACTCTCCCGCATACTATCCTCGGTTTCCCAAGTAGCCTCTTCGACTCCGTGTCTAGACCACTGAATTTTAACCAAAGGAATCGTCTTAATCCTCAACTGTTTGATTCGCCTCTCTAAAACTCGTATAGGACGCTCCTCATATGAATGATCGTCGGCGATCTCGATTTAAATCGGCGAAGTATGTGACTCGGGTCGGCAACATACTTCCATGGCGAGAGACATGAAACACATTATGAATTCGGCTCAACGCCGGAGGTAAAGCCAATCGATAAGCTAACTCGCCTACCCGATCCAAAATCTCAAACGGTCCAATGAATCTCGGACTCAATTTCCCCCTCTTCCCAAAACGGAAGATACCACGACTCGGGGATACCTTGACCAACACGTGGTCACCTGTCTCGAACTCTAATGGTCGACGACGGTTATCCGCATATGATTTCTATCGACTACGGTGTCAACAAACGACTCCTGATCAAAGCTACCTTCTCACGGGCGGCTATAAGCATATCGGGCTCGGTGCCCAATGATTCTGATAAGTCGTCCCAACACAACGGAGATCGACAACGACGACCATACAAGGCCTCGTAAGGTGCCATCTTGATCGAAGCATGCCAACTGTTATTATACGTGAACTCGATCAATGGTAGTTGGGCTTCCCAATCGTCTTTCCAATCGAGGACGCATGCCCTCAACATGTCCTCTAATGTCTGAATGGTCCTCTCACGATTGCCGTCGGACCGAGGATGAAAAGCGGTGCGAGATTAAGGCCGAGTTCCCATAGCGCGATGAACTGATTTCCAAAGTGCGACACAAACCGTCCGTCACGATCGGAAACGATACTTTTAGGAGTACCGTGCGATCGACTATCTCTTTAATGAACAATGGGCAAGTCTCTCGGGACCCCACGTATCCTTGATCTCAAGGAAATGAGCTGATTTGGTTAAGCGGTCCACGATCACCCAGATCGTGTTCATGCCTGACGACTCGTCGGCAAACTCGTGATGAAATCCATAGAAATGTCTTCCCATTTCCACTCGGGAATAGGAAGAGGCTTGAAGCATACCATCGGCCGATGTTCAATCTTAACTTGTTGACAGGTTAAGCATCTCGAAACAAATTCTGCGACTTCTCGCATCATATTACTCCACCGGTAATTTTGTTTCAAGTCCTTGTACATCTTGCTAGACCCGGATGAACAGAATAAGGGGTAGCATGAGCTTCTCTCAAAATAGAGTTTTTCAACTCGTCGATCGCCGTACGCACAACCGATTCTTAAACCTCAAAAGTCCATCCTCGTGGACCACAAATCCGAGGCTTTCCACGAGCCACATCCTCTCGGATGCGCAACAATGATGGGTCCGAACCACGATTCTCTCGGATTTCCTCCTCGAGTGACGATGAAATCTCTAACATACAAAGCCGCCCGAACTCGTGAAGCTGCAGACCTCGATCTCGGGTCTATGGAATTCCTGAAGCTCCTTCGAACTGTTAAACGGGCAAGCATCTGTTCTCGAACGGACTTACGACTCAAGGCGTCGGCGACAACATTCGCCTTGCCCGGGTGATAAAGGATCTCGATATCATAATCTTTGATTAATTCCAACCACCGCCTCGCGCATATTTAACTCATACGAGTAAATATATACTTTAAGCTCTTATGATCGGTGAATATCGAATGTGATGCCATAAAGGTAATGACGCCAAATCTTCAAAGCGAACACCACGGTGCTAGCTCCGGTCGTGGGTCGGATAATTAACCTCGTAAGGTCTCAATTGCCGTGAAGCATAGGCAATAACCTTCCCGCTCGCATGAGCACACATCCGAGACCCCGTCCGACGCATCACTATAGACCACAAATCCTTCCGTCCCCTGCGGCAAGGAAAGTACAGTCTTGACATTAACCGGCTCTTGAGTTCCTCAAAACTCCGTGACACGCGTCGGACCACGTGTATTTCTTATCCTTCCGCAAAGGTTCGTTAAGGGTTGAGCGATTCGAGAAAATCCCTCTACAAATCGCCGATAATAACCCGCTAATCCGAGGAAACTTCGGATTTCCTTAACATTCTTCGGAGGTAGCCAATCTCGAATAGCCTCCGTCTTCTGAGGATCGACGCGAACTCCGTCTGATGAAATTACGTGTCCGAGAAACGTCACTTCGGACATCCAAAACTCACATTTGGAAAACTTCCCATAAAGTTGTTCTCGCCTCAACACGTCGAGAACTAGATGAAGGTGAGACTCGTGTTCCTCCCGGTCACGAGAATAAATCAAAATGTCATCGATGAAGACAACAACAAATCGATCCAAAAAGTCGATGAAGACCCGATTCATTAATTCCATGAATACCGCAGGTGCATTAGTCAATCCAAACGGCATAACCACAAACTCATAATGACCATAGCGTGTTCGAAACGCCGTCCTCGCGATGTCCGACTCTCGAATCCGCAACTGATGATATCCAGATCTTAAGTCGATCTTGGAAAATACTGAAGCTCCCTGAAGTTGATCTAAGAGATCATCAATACGGGGTAAGGGATACTTATTCTTGATCGTCACCCTGTTCAACTCCCGATAATCAATACATAAGCGGAATGAACCATCCTTCTACTTGACAAACAACACTGGTGCTCCCCACGGGGACGCACTCGGTCGGATATAACCTTTCTCGAACAACTCCTCAAGTTGGTTCTTTAATTCCTGCATTTCGGTCGGGGCCATCGATGCGGTGACTTCGATATCGGGGACGTACCTGGCTACAACTCAATTGTGAATTCCACATCCCTCTGTGGAGGCAAACCAGGTAACTCGTCTGGAAAAACATCGGCATATTCCCTCACCACCGGAATATCCGTTAACATTACTGATGATTTCTCGGTTTTGGCCATAAAGCACCAATAACCGACACATCCCTGATTGAGTAATCTTACTGCTTTCATCAAATTAATGACTTTGCCAGAACAGCCGGGATTACCTCCCGAAACACATATTCAACTCCATCGTCTGAAATGATAGTGACCAAACGCTTTCGGACACTAATGATGGCATCATGACGATCCATCCAATCAATACCCAAGATGATGTCGTCCCTCGGTAAATCTACTACGATTAGGTCCACTGGCCATACACGACCATGAAACTGAATCGGACAATTCTGAATCTCACGGTTACCGATAATGCGTCTACCATCAGGTAGGCCAATGACATATGGCTCACAACTAGTAGCACTACCCAGACGTAGTCTACTCAAACATGACTCGGAAATGAATGAATGAGATGCACCAGTATCAAAAAGGGTACACACAGGTTGAGATAGAATATCGAGTGTACCTGAGATCATCCGGGCCTCGGGATCATCGGTCTTCTTCATCTCATAAATTCTTGTCTTGCCGGCCTCAGAACCGGATGCTCCGTCGATAGCTCTTGGCTCCGCCTTTAGCTCTGTCGTCTTGAGCACGCCGAGTGAGTGGCTCGATTACGCACCCTGAATGACACAGGGCTTGAGATGACGCCGGAGTGGGTTTAGAGTCCCTACGGCAAAAACGGGCCCTATGCCCGGCAATCCCACGATTGTGGCACGTGATGATCGCCGGACACTTGGTGCTGAAATGACCTGTTCCTCACAGTTGAAACAAGTGATGGCCGAAGCGCTCGCGGCCGAGATTCCGCGGGTTTAGACGCCGGGAGGTCGCTCGAAAAAGTAGAGCCCGCACGTGGTTTCTTGAAAGTGGCACGACTCGTCGGTGATTACGATTCTTGGACTTCTTGCTAGCAGACGAAGGTTCTTTGCTTAGCAATTTCCTTAGCGATAGCTCGTAGGTGAGAGCTTTCTCGATGAACTCGGCGAGTGGTACGGTTATGATTAAGCAGCGAAGTCTCATACGGGGTTTGACTTCTTCTTTGAAATACTTGATCTTGTCCGCTTGAGTGAATGATAGATGAGGCGAACGGAAGAAGTTCTGAAATTTTTCGGCGATGGCGAGAACGTCATCATCCGCCGAAAGGTCGGGAGTGAGTAATTCCGACAACTTGGCCTCCTGAGTGGGGCCGCATCGAACCTCTCCATCATGAGAGTCTAGAACTGATCCCAAGTACATGTTCCGTCTCAGGCCTCAACGATAACCACCATGAATGAGCGCTCTTACCGAGATAGTAAGCCGCAACTGAAACTTTATGCCCTTCGGGGCAATCCACCATAGCAAATAACTTCTCAAAATGCTCAAGCCAGTGAACAATATCCGCCGGCTCAGATGAGCCCTCAAAAGTAGGTGGTCGCTGGCGAGAGATATCGCTGATGATATTGCTTACACCCCTCTCTTGCCTCTGAGGTGGCGGCGGAGGAGCCTGCTGATTTTGATTGACGGAGTTATGCATCGTCTCCATCAACTGAGCCATCTGGTTCATTTGGGCCATCATGCCCTGCAAAAATGCGAGTGGGTCGACCCGAACACCCTCTGACTGAGCCGTGTCCCGGGTACGACTCCCCGATAATGAATGATCGCGTCCAGGTGAATGAGTGGCAGCGTCGCTGCTCGATGAGTTAGCATTATTCCTGGCATTTGCACGTGTATTCGCACGAGTTTTCGGGATTCGGCCCGCTCCACGGCCTCGTCCTCCACGTCCTCTGCCAGCCCTTTCCATACTGAAGTGGAAAGTCATATGATGATTATATATCTCGCATGAGTATCACATTATGATTATATTATGAAATGATGAAAATGAGCATACGCGCTCAAATACAGCGATTACATGAATGATTGATTGACGTGACATGATTTCTGATGAAATTACTGAAATGATTATCTTGGATGAGTTAACAAGATTAATGGTCCGATCTCCCTGATCAACAACTGAACAATGAAATGAATTGACTGATTAATGAGTTAACCTGACCGTCCCGGTCAAAATGACAATGATGATTGAGGATTGTTAACTGATGAATTATGAATGAATGATTTATGCCAGAAATTATACCGTGGCATTAGAAATCTTACAGTTCTTGGTCTGATTGGCTCGGCTTTTGCACAGGTCACACGTGGCGCGAGAGTCCAATGATACTAGTCCGATGACGATGATTTCAAATGAGACATGACTTGGAGGGTAGTATTCAAAACCACGCTCCGATACCAACTCTGTAACACCCCAAACTAGGCGGATATTACAGTGCCGTGGACCCCCGACTGGGACCCACCAGGCGAATGAAAATGAATGAATTACACAGGTAAATGTAGTACCGAACCACATTACAACATCAATTACTCCGACGAGGAGTTTTATACAACACACCCAGGATAAAATAGAATACATGTGTATTTTATGTGACGATAAAATACACAACACTGAATGAAATGAGCATTCAAACGGAATGTCTGCAGCGGAATAAATAAAGGAAACACAAATGACTGAATAAATGACTGAACAGACTGGGGCCCCTACTAGTATCACTGGGACTCCTCGCCGTCACCATGCTCTCCCCGTGCCTTAGCCTTGCCATGACCTGAAAAACAGCATCCCCCAACGGGGTCAGTTACACAGAACAACAATCCTCAAGGGTTGAAAATACACAATCATGATATATCTGAAATTATGAATTATTCTGTCAAAACATACGCAATCAAACATGCTATATGAATCGACTAATCGAGACGGCTCAAAGGAATGGCGCCACACTACGCCGGGATGGAAATGTGTCGTGCACAAGCCACCAACGATCAAACACGCGTGGTCTTGTACCTGTCGTCTCACGAGCAATCGACTCGTGTGCACGATCCAATGTGAGGCCGCCAACCAACACACGACTATAATGTGCCCGACATGAAAATCCTACACATACCAACGGCACGCCAAGATGACCGGAATGCCACAATATGACAAAAGTGACAATGAAAATGAATAATGACTCACCAAGATTGAATGATGGTGAAATGAATGATAGCTCAATGAAATGATCGGAACCGTCGTTCCTTATGACCGAGGTGATTAATTGACAATGACGAGCTTTGATACGATTAATACAATGATGAATGAGTAATGATTATGAATGAACACCGACAAAAGGAATGAATATCCTTTTAACCGAGTAAGAATTAACTTACACAATACCGATGATGAATGTCCGTCCACGAACAACGCCCTAAATGAAATATCGGTCGCTCGAACAACCTTGAATAACACAATTACCAATAATCCGATCATTACGCAAATCAAAAGCGATCATAAACGACTCAAACATCGACACAACTATATCCGAGTTCGAATGAATCGAAACCAACTCCAAGATGAGTATTTCAAACCATCAAAACACTTTCAAGGATATCAATAATCCATTAGGAATCCATAACTCATGATTACAACAACATCAATCGGAAAATCCCCAATTAACCGAAGTCAACCCCAAGGTTTCTTGGAATAATTCGAAAATAACCGTTAAAATCCGTAGGAATATATTTATCCAAGTTAGATAATCCATAACTAACATATTCCAATGATAATCCAAGCTTACACGAAGAAATCGGAAGGAAAACCCAAAATCCAAATTCTAGATCCAAGAGTTTAATACCTTTGATTCGATGTGATGAAGATGATGAAATGATGATCAATCCGAAAGATGAGCTTGAAAATGATGATTGATGATTACACCTCGAAGAATCCTCTCCGAAACGCTCGAAATCGCCCAAAACTACCGAAGGAATGAAATGAGATGGGAAATGACGAACTCTGACTAAACTGTCCAATTTATACTCGATCCATGTTAGCGTGCGCTAGCCCTTGTGCATAGCGTGCGCTAACGTGTAATTTGGGTAGTCCGGTAACCCTGTCCGAACACGGTAGCGCGCGCTACGTACCTATTTGTAGCGTGCGCTACGGCCATATTACTAGCGTGCGCTAATCTCCATTGTTAGCGTGCGCTAGCGAAATATTCGACGCCCGATCGGAGTCCAGAAAACCGTCTGCCCTCTGATCTAACCTCGATAGCGTGCGCTACAACAACCGATTAGCGTGCGCTATAATATTGATTGCGTACGCTAAATATAACTCATAGCGTGCGCTATGAACTAATCCGGTGCAGTCCAGTAGCCACTGGACTCAACCTGATCCGTCCCTAGCGCGCGCTACTCCACACATATAGCGTGCGCTACTACAACCCGCTAGCGCGCGCTACTCACCACTCGTAGCGTGCGCTACAATTATTCTCACCTGCAGTCCAGTACCTTCTGGACTGCAGCCAAGGTAGCCTTAGCGTGCGCTAAAGCTAAGCGGTAGCGTGCGCTACCTATACCCAATTAGCGTACGCTAAAAGGAGTATGTAGCGTGCGCTACCCTCAAGCACAGCTTGCAACGAAAATGACAATGATGATAAACACGGCACGAAACTCCAATCAGATTAGTGATGAATGACGATTGATACACGATACAATTACTCTGAATGATGAATACCATGACTGAATCTGAGTGATAAATGATCAATAATGAAATTACTGAGTACCAATTACTGAATGATAAATACTGAATGATAATTACTGAGTGATAATTACTGAATGATAATTACTGGGTATTACAGTCTACTCGTTTTTACGTAGAATTAATTAGCTTTTTATAATTTTATTATTTATCAGATGAAGATGTAAATTTAGTCTTAATCGGATTGAATAACTGATTTACTGAAGAAATAACATGTGTATAAAATATTCTCTTTGTTGAATTTTTATGTATTCATGTTGTAGGGCTTTTAGAGACGAGTTCGGCAGTCTTTCCGGATTCAAAATCAGAGTGAAATATCAAAAGTTATCATCCGATGAAGATTTGGGGCAAAAACGAAAAGTCTAGGAAATTCTGGGCTGAAAACGTAACTCACAAAGCAACCAGTGTACAAAAAGCCGAAGCAATGTTATGGCCGTAACATCTGAAAGCTACGGCCGTAAGACCTCAATGTTACGGCCGTAACATCTGCAAGTTACGGCCATAACTCTTGACAGATTATTGATCATTGTTTAAGTTTTTATACTTTTGGTCTATTATTGAGGGGATGACTGGCATTGATCCGATCTATTGTAATAATGCTGGAGCTTTGGAACTATTAGATGACTTTAGGTGTATAAATTGACCCCTAAGATCCATCCTTATTCATAATTCATCTTATATTTTCTCACTTTGTAATACTTTTTCTTTTTGTGTGAAGAACACACTTGTATTCTTGAGTGATTTGTGTAAGTGTGGTTTAGCTTATGTTGTTGAGGGAGTTTATTGCTTCTTTCTCCTTTATCTATTAAGGGAGTTAGGATCAATTCTTTCCTTTTTTCAACTATTAATGACCACTAAAGTTTGTAATATGTTGAATAAATCCTTAATGGGCTAAGTTCCTTAAGTTGGGATTATAAACAAGTTTAATCATGTTATTTAAGTTTGTATAAAAATCTATTATGAATTACTTATTATTGGGTGTGATTTTCATTGTTTTACCAATCTTTATTTATTTATGGTCTTCATATGTTTCGAAAGAAAATATGTTTGATTAGATCAAATGATCTTCACTCTAAGTTGTTCTAGGGGATAGAAATATACCTATAGACCTTAGATGATTCTTTGAGTTATTTTCATTAAACCTAATGCAATGTATTGAAGCCAATCAACATAGAAATATAGTGGATTGATTCAATATATAAGGGGCATTTTGACATTCGAAAGAGGAACCGTCTTTTTAAGGAAAATCGAATCTACACAACATAATAAGTAAATTCATATTATGATTTTCTATACATATTCTATAGCTAATGATGAACTAAGTTTGTAATCCCAACTATTTCATTTTATCTTTTATTAATCTATTATTAGTGCACTCTTTCATTTCCTTGAATATTAGAACTATTATTGCATTTTCTTTGCAATTGTCAAACCAAACTCTTAAATTGTGTGTTTCAATCATATAAATCTCTATAACAAATAGTTAAATAGTGTATAATTTAATATATATAACCTAATTTTCTTGTGGGATCGATAAACCGGACTCAAAAAGTCCACTTACTACTTGATACGATATCGTGCACTTGCGATAGTTACACAAAAGACGTGTCAAGTTTTTAGCGCCATTGCCGGGGAAGTATAAGTGTTATATTTGAAATCTTACATTGTGAACTATTTTTATTGTAATATTCGGAATTTCTACTACCGTTGTTTAATATTATTTTATCTGGGTTATATTGTACAGCGTGGAATCTGTACAGTATAGATAAAATAAATGAAGGATTGAGATGTCAGTATCGGTACAATTGTCCTACTTGGTCGACAATTGTATTAGAGGATATAGTGCGTCATGTATACGTATCCGATATGTCGAGACGTTGGACAAGAATAGCTGAAAATGGCTAAGTGTAACATTATTAGCGCACGCTAATAATCACGAGTAGCGCACGCTATCGTGCAGGTTTAGCGCACGCTACGGACATAACTTAGCATACGCTAGTGAAGAACAACTCAAAAGGAATCTGCATGTGGACCAGGCCACTTTCGGCGCATGTTCTGGTAAGTCAACGGATGTTGTAATGTAGTGTTAGCGCACGCTAATGCATGTTGATTAGCGCACGCTAACTGTATATCGGACAAAAAGGAATCTTATCCTCGTCAGCACTTTCGGCGTGTGGACCAGTCTTCAGAGCATACAGACAAAAGAGTCAACTGATATTAGCGCACGCTAAACGCAAGGACTTGCGTGCGCTAGAGGGTGTAAGTTACGTACGCTAATGCATGGGCGTTACGTACGTGAGCACATGTACGAAGCCAGACAGTAGCCCCTGGACTGCGATAGCGCACGCTAACAAAGTCAGTTAGCGTACGCTAAAGCCGTAGCACAAGCTAGTAATATACTTTATAAAAAGGGACAGAGGGGTGTTATGAAGCATTTCGTCCATTTATTTCCTTTCACTCGATAGAGAGAACCTTGGGAGGACATTTGGAGTTCCTAGGGATGATCCTCTTTAACAAGAGATGGAAATCATGGATTAAAGATTTGTTCTTGAAATCATTGGTGATCCTTGGAAATGGATTCAACCTTGGAAATCAATCCATTCCTTCATAAAGGTAATCACTCTTCATCTTTGGATTTCATTTTGGGATGAATGTTAATGTTCTTGAGTTGATGATTATTACATAAACAAGTTGACAAGCATGATTATGAGATGGATTACCGGAGTAGGATGATATTAATATGATTCGTGTGGCTTGAATTTTGTAATTCGTTTTCTTGAGATAAGTTGGTGAATCCTTCTCCTGAGTTTCGGATGTTGATGTTATTGTCGATGATTACTCTCTGTAATGGATGATTAAGGAAGTGTTGTTATGTTCTTGATGTTTCATGTATTGATATTAAGGAAGATGATATATGGATATAGAACTTGGATTATAAGTTGGATGATTGTTTATATGTTAAAGGATATCGGATTTCATTGTTTTGATGACTATAAACATGGTTTTGGATCACTTAGTGTTCTTGATAATCGCCATATGTTGATCGGTATCTGAAAAACATGCATGCATGCGGACATTAGCGCACGCTAAGCTTACTGCCTAGCGCGTGCTAACGGGAGCAACTTAGCGCACGCTACGTTAAGTGATTAACGTGCGCTAAGAAGGCAGAAAGTGCAGTATTTTCGTGTTGTGGTTCTGAATTCGTGCTGGTTTGAGTTAGATTGATCCAACCAGTGTTTTACCGAGATATTGTAGAACCGTTGAGTTTGTTGATTAGTTATATCGATTGTTGATTATTATCGAATGTGTGTTAATTGATTACTTCAATAGTTTGAGATTATTGATCGGTAATTATAACCATATGTTGCGGCCGTGTTCGAGTATGTTCGTGAATTGCTTTGATCGGGACCGAGGAATGTGTAGATGATGGCAATGGATTTGGTAACAACTTCCTCGTCGTTGTATCGGTATCGAGGTAAGTTATTACTTGCTCAGTTTATAGTATTTAATGAATGGTTTCAGTTTCATTCGTGTATAATTCGTATAACAATGTCTATAATCGAAATCACAGGAGATTTGGAATTATAAATCGTATTCGAGTTTTGGGAATCTAAATCATAAGGTATATGATTTACATTTATTATTGGTATACTCGTACATCGAAGATATATTGTGATAAAGACGAAGATATGAATTATCTGCAATCCGCGATACTTTGGACCGTCGAGTATTGAGGATACTGTTTCATGATGGTTTAGACATTGAGATCGTTCTCGAAGGACTCGGAGCAAGTACTCTAATCATTTTTATCATTTGTGTCGATCATGTCGTGATACATTCGTGTATCGTTGTTGTCATGCATTTGTGCATTATTTTTGTCGTGTATTGTGTACTGTTGTTTTGTGCAGTTGTGCATTGTTGTCATATGTCCACCATGTGTTGGTGCGATGGGATCATCATGGGAATCTATAGCTGTGTGCGCTGGATCGTTGGACAGGTAATGCCACCATGCGTTGGTCCGACGGGATCATCATGGGAATCTATAGCTGTGTGCGCTGGATCATTGGATTACCATATGTATTGTTATTGTTGTACATATGTATATTATGGGTCTGCCATAAGTATACATTGTCGTTATTGTTGTGATCATATTGACGTTGTCATATGAGTATGCATTTGTAGGTCTTGTGTTAGGGCCATGTTCGTATGTTGTGTTGATCTGATCTCGGATTACACTGACGTGATGGTAATGGTATTTCGTATCTTGAGGTATGTTCCGTATTTCCTTGGTACATGTCTTTGATGGACAATCGATTATCATATTGGAATTGTCGACGTTATCCGATGGATTGAATTGGCCAGAGTTGGTATAATTTCCGTATCCCGAGTTATGATAATGTTTTGAGAACTTTGGGTATTGTTGAGATACCGTACAGATATTTCGGTATTATCTTATTGTGTTGTTAAGGATACGAATCGTGGATTTTCGTAAAGTTACGATAGTAAGATTACATTGGTCGTATTCTTACTTAGTATTTCCATTGATATATAATTATTGACGTGATGTGATGGTTATCATTGTTGGATATTATGGCTGATGTAATACCCTCGCCTTTACTATTGTATTTTTTGATTTAAACCAAGTATTTTCTCACCATATCTGTATTGTTGTACCAAATAAATCGACGAATTCTGTTAAGTTGGAATCCTGGTCATTCATACTATATTAATTGTTGGGTGATATTGGGAGAATTTCATTTTTTTGCTTGTTACAGAACTTAACGTACGTTAGCCTAGCTTCCTTACGTACGCTATATCAACCGATTTACGTACGTAACCTTTACTTGTTAACGTACGTAATGCGGGGGATCTTTCAGCAGATCACCTTTCGGCGGGTGGGGCCGAGTGAGTAGGTGGTGGTCGGAAGTCGATCGCGACAGCCAAGTCAACGCCCATTACGTACGTAATGGCTAGAGATTTACGTACGTAATGACTGGTGTGTTTTAAGACAGAGAAATCTGATAAATCGACTACGTACATAATGTTCATGAGATTACGTATGTAAGGGCTTTAACTTACGTTAACCCCCTCTCTTTAACGTACGTAATGCTGAGTTCAGGTTATAAAAATATGACTTGCCTTTCATTTCCTGCTCGACCCATTCAACCTCCCCACTGAGAAAACGATTCCCCACTCTGCCAAATCGATTTATATCCCTTCTATCTTGTGTTGGAGCTTCAGCACTTGGTTTGTGACTTGAAGATTTGGAAATTGAAGTGTGTTCATTGAAGTGTTGGTGTTGTTCTTCATTTTGAGGTTGGTTTCTCTTAAACTCATACTAAATCTATGCTTATGATGATGTTAGCATATAAACACTTCATAATGTTAGTTAAGCTAGTGTAAACATGATAAATTAATTGAATCATGCTCAAACTAAGTGAAGATCAACATTAGGGGTATTAGTATTACTTCTTGATGTATAATAACTTCAGAATATGGTTGTGTTGATAATGATAGATAAAACCTGATTTATAACATGATAATCGGAAGTTGATTATAGTCTCAACATTAGGAGCATGTTAGGGATGAAATCCTTAATCATTAGAGGTGAGAGATACTAATCTTGTCTTGAACATCCAATTGATTCTTGAAAGGTAATATGGAACCATAATTTTGGCCTCTAAAACCAATACCTTCGTAATAAATTGTTGGAAGAATTATGTTAACCCTTTGAAGATAATTTTCACAAGATGGGATGAAGTTACATTTAGAATTCCAAGTATCCAATGATATAACTATGTTTTTAATAACTTCTTCAAAAGTAAAACAATGGATTTTGATAGAATACAGTTGTAATCTTCATATGTTCAAGTTAATCGATTTCATTGATAACTTGAAGGGGTGTTAATCACTACATTAATATGATGATAATGTCCATGGTGATACAATGCGGTATAGGGAGTAGCCGAATTCCATTTCATTAGTCCGTGTGTATTGAGAAATGTAAATTAAGATGATGTTCCTAGTTCACTAAAAAAAACTTAAACTTATGCTTTCATATAGGAATCAGTTTTAATGTAATCGTTGGAAAAATAATGAGGAACGTAACTAAACACAAACTTATATCATAATCGGATGTGTCGATGATTTGAAAGGATTGTTTTCACAATGTACATTGGTAATAATCTGGACTTCAAGTATTTGACATTATTGTTAGAATATGTGAATGAACATGCTAAACATATGATGATTTGTAATTAGAACATTAAAGTGATGAATAGGATAATTGATTTATTCAAGTAAATTTACGAATATGGTTTATGTAATGATACCGTTATCGTACGAATGTGTTGTTGAATGAATTGCATTTCATTCAATGTTGCTTGTTCACGTGAGTATTGTTAGACGGGGGTACCGTTCGTTTGATCATTCAAAGAAGGATTATTCATCTACGGAATTGAGGCAAGTTATCTTGCTTGGTTATAGTGATGGTTGAATTCTTGTGATTATTATGCGTTTCGTGTGTATGAAATGTTTTGAGAATCTATGATTCGTGATATGGTAATGTTCTTGATCGTATTATCATGGTGTTGGGATGATATACCCGAAATTAACGTTCTTATTACCGTTGGTCCTTTTGAGCTTTGTTGACACTTTGGTGAGTCGTTCGATTCCTCGATAAAGGTGTAATTTATTGAGTTTCGTTGTCATTTTGTATCGTGATATCTCTGGAGTTATATCTGCATGCTGATTGGTTATGTGTAGGATTTTTAGCCGGGCACTTGATGATCATGCGCGAATGTTTTCCGCATTTAGATCGTGCACACGAGACGTAGTTCATGAGGCTAACTAGGTACATCGTCCCACGTATATTCTGGATTCCGTATACGGGGTGGACATATGCACGGACACATTTCCGGATCGGGCGTACTGTGACGTCCGTATTGAGCCATATTATATGGTCGTTCGTATATTTGGTTATGTTCGACAGTTGGGACTGACTGTTTATACGCCTGCGGGGTATATTCAGTAGTCGATTATTTTCTTTGAGATCCGTATATATATGAATTGTATAATGTCATGAGAATTACTATCATGTATAGATGACCCTGTGGTTTGGGGCGAAATACTTGTGTTTCAGGGCGAGGAAAGGGCAAGGCACAGGAGGAGCACAATGGCGACGGAGGGTTTTGAAGGATGCTATTTCGGGGGGCCCGAGTCTTTTGATGTTCGATTATGTTTTATTGTGATTTTCATTTTACTTTGTGTCGGATGAATGTACTGTAATCTGTTAGGTATTGCCCTTCGTCATATGGTCTGTACCGAATTTGGATCCTGTGTACGTTTGCTCGTATTAAAGACATGTATAACTTATACTCCACATCGGGGTTTTGATAAATATTGTGGTACGGGGCCAAGTTGTTAGGTTTTAAGCGTATATCGTGATATCGCCTGGTGGGTCCCGGTAGGGGTCCACAACACTGTAATAGCCACTGTTTTCGAGCTGTTACAGAAGATGGTATCGGAGAGTGTGTTTTTCTTTTGAGTCATTGTAGAATCGAAATAGCATCAAGAAACCTTCGTGCCACGTGTAACCTGTGCAAGCACCTGACCCGTCGAATACAGTATGTTTTCATGAGCCATAATTTGATTACTGACATGATATTGATGACGTATCGGTCTCTTTAATTATCTTGGTATGTTGCTAACATGTGGTAAAATTCATCTGTTTGAGGAAAACCTAAATTAATTTGGAATTGTTTCGACTTGATGTTGATATGATATTGAGTGTGTAGCACCTGCGGTGCTAGTGATTCTTTATGAACTGCTTTGTTAGATATAAAATTCCCTATTGCCATTAACTTAGCATGAATTATGATTTATAACTTGAACTGTACTTGTGACTTGATTCTTTCAGTATGGAAAGGAATCTGAGAGGCCGTGGCAGAGGGGGACGAGGCCGCGGAAGAGGCCGAATCCCGATACCACGAGCCAACAGACGCGCGAATGTGGAACAGGGTTCCGCAGGCAGTGATTCTCCTTCTAGGGACCAATCACACCACACGGGAGAAAATGCACGTGTCGATCCTTACACTGTGATGCAGGGCATGATGGCCCAGATGACCCAAATGGGTCAACTGATGGAAGCTATGCAGAGGAATACTACTGGTCAACAGCAGGGGCAACAGCCTCTGCCTCTGGTGCATGGCGGGATCGTGAGCCGGATTATTAGTGACATATCACGACAACGACCCCCAACTTTTAAAGGCTCATCTGAGCCTGCTAACATTGTATACTGGCTAGAGCATTTCGAGAAACTGTTCAAGATGCTGGAGTGCCCAGAGGAAAATCAAGTTGCTGTGGCAGCCTACTACCTTAGTAAGAGTGCCCATACTTGGTGGCTTTCTGTGAGGCCTGCCGATGGCGCGAGTACTTGGGAGGAATTCAAGAATCTTATGCTAGATCGTTACTATCCTACACCCCTCCATGAAGCCAAACTGTCCAAACTACTGAACCCCGATCCATCGGAAGATGAGGATGCGTTAGCGATTGCTGAAAAATTCCAAGCACTTCTCCCTTTTGCTACGTCAGTTGTTTGTTCAGAAGCTGATAAGATCAAATATTTCCTCAAGAGGCTTAAACCCCGAATGAGGATGCAATTACTCAATCACCACTGTACGACCCTACCGGAGTTTATTGAGAAGGCTTTGGAGTATGAACTTACTGCGAAGGAGATTTCTAAGAAGCAGCCTCAGTTTTCCAACAAGAGATCCAGGAACCAGACCCAGGGATACAGTAACCGAGGGATGTTCAAGAAGCCCCAGCCTGTACCAAATCCTTCTGAATGGCCACCTATGGCACCGAAACCGACAGGAACGCACTCTCGGGCAATCAGCTCACCTGTCGTGTGTTATAACTGTGGGGATCAGGGACATATCAGCTCCAAGTGTCCAAATCCGGCCGTTGCCTGTCACACTTGTGGGAAGAACGAACATCGTGCTCGCTATTGCAGGGTTGGACCCAGGCATGCTCCAGTGGCGTCTCTTGCTCCAGTACAGTCTTTTGTTCAGGAACGTGCTCCTCCGTCTACCTCTTACTAGACTACCGGGGAAAACAAAGGGATGGGCCGTGGAAATCAAGCTGGTACACCCGCTTCTGGGGTTGCAAAACCCAGAGTCTACGAGATGAAGAAAGCTGATGATCCCGAAGCCAGCATGATTGCAGGTACTCTCGAGATCCACTCTCAGCCCGTTTGTGTTCTTTTTGATACCGGTGCTTCACACTCCTTTTTGTCTACTTCTTGTTTGAGTCGTTTGCAATTGAATCATGTTACCGATTGTGAACCTTATGTAATTGGTCTACCCGATGGTAGAAGAATTATTGGGAGTCGTGAAGTACAGAACTGTCCGATTCGCATGAACAATCATTTGTGGTTGTCTGACTTGATTGTGGTTGATTTACCTAAAGATGATGTAATCTTGGGTATCGACTGGATGGATCGTCACGATGCCGTGCTTAGCATCCGTAAGCGAATGGTGACCGTCACATCTGATGATGGCGTCGAGTGTATTTTTTGGGGTGATAATCCCAATCATTCTGGGAGAGTCATCAGCGCTATGAAGGCTGTGAGATTACTGAACCAGGGATGCATTGGTTATTGGTGTTACATGACCAAGACAACTGACCGACCAGTCGAATTGGTTGATATTCTAGTAGTTCGAGACTATCCAGATGTATTTCCAGAAGAGCTTCCAGGACTACCCCCACAACGAGAGGCAGAATTCACCATTGAGTTGGAGCCAGGGACGTCCCCACTTTCGAAAGCACCATATCGTATGGCCCCGACTGAGATGCAGGAGTTGAAAAGACAACTTGAGGAGTTAACTAAGAAAGGATATGTTCGACCCAGTGCATCCCCTTGGGGAGCGACGGTGTTATTCGTACGGAAGAAGGACGGATCGCTGCATTTGTGTATTGATTACCGTGATCTGAACAAAGTAACAATTAAGAACAAATACCCTTTACCTCGCATCGATGATCTATTGGATCAGCTCCAGGGAGCCGCTGTATTTTCCAAGATCGACCTGAGATCCGGGTACCACCAATTGCGGATTCGAGAGTCTAACGTCCCTGAAGACAGCTTTTCGCACTCACTATGGGCATTATGAGTTCGTTGTCATGCCATTCGGACTGACTAATGCACCTGCAGTATTCATGGAATTGATGAATCGGGTTTTTATTAATTATCTGGATCGTTTTGTAGTCGTTTTTACTGACGACATCCTGATCTACTCTCGTGATCATGAGGAGCATGAGTGTCACCTCCGCCAGGTTCTCGATGCATTAAGGCGAGAACAACTCTATGGAATATTTTCTAAGTGTGAATTCTGGATGTCTGAAGTTATTTTTCTGGGACATGTAATATCAGCAGATGGAGTGAGAGTAGACCCACAGAAGACAGAATCTATCCGAGACTGGCTACCTCCGAAGAACGTGAAGGAAGTTTGCAGTTTTCTGGGTCTAGCAGGCTATTACAGACGATTCGTGGAAGGATTTTCCAAAATTGCTCAACCGATGACTAATCTGTTGAGGAAAGATAAGAAGTACTTGTGGTCGGAAGCATGTCAGCAAAGTTTTGATGAACTCAAAAGTCGATTAATTTCAGCACCTGTTTTGGTTCTACCTAAAGGAACGGAAGGATTCGTGGTATATAGCGATGCATCGAGACAGGGCCTTGGATGCATATTAATGCAGGACGGGAAGGTGATCGCCTATGCATCCAGACAGTTGCGTCCTTACGAGGTCAACTACCCGACTCATGATTTGAAGTTAGCATCCGTAGTATTTGCTCTAAAAATCTGGCGCCACTATCTGTATGGAGTTACCTGCCAGATTTTTATGGATCACAAGAGCCTGAAGTATATTTTTACTCAGAAGGAGTTGAATATAAGACAAAGGAGGTGGTTAGAGCTAATCAAAGACTATGATATCGAGATCCTTTATCATCCATGCAAGGCAAACGTGGTTGCCAATGCCTTGAGCTATAAGACAGTGCAGGAGCAGCTACTGGCTCGTTTGATCGCCTAGAGGGAGTTGCAATTAGAGTTCATGAGACCAGAGATTGAGGTCTGGTTACAGCGCATTTAGGGACAACTTTGCACGCTTGAGATTTCATCATCCCTGTATGAGATGGTTAGGACGAAACAGATGAAGGACCCATTCTTATCCAGAATTCGAGGAGAAATTGATCAGGGGAAGGCCCCTGGATTTGTGGTTCACGAGGATGGACTGATACGCTTTAAAAACCGAGTATGTGTACCAGCAGACGAAGAGTTGAGGAATACTATTCTGAAGGAGGCTCATGCTACCCCGTATTCCATACACCCGGGATCGAACAAAATATATAAGGATTTGAAGCCGTACTATTGGTGGGGTAACATGAAACGGGAGGTTGCCGAATTCGTTTCGAAATGTTTGACCTGTCAGCAGGTCAAGATTGAGCATCAACGACCAGCTGGCATGATGAAACCGCTTCCGATTCCCGAGTGGAAGTGGGAAGACGTATCGATGGATTTTATTACTAGCTTGCTAAAGAGCCGTCGAGGCATGAATATGATTTGGGTGATTGTGGATCGACTGACTAAATCGGCCCACTTATTGGAGATCAAGGATACGTGGGGCCCTGAGAGATTGGCCCAGTTATTCATCAAAGAGATTGTGAGACTTCATGGTACCCCTAAGAGTATTGTATCAGATCGTGACGGACGGTTCGTGTCGCACTTCTGAAAGGCAGTTCATCGTGCGATGGCTACACAGTTGAAATTCAGTACGGCTTTTCACCCTCAGACCAACGGTCAGTCTGAGAGGACTATTCAAACTCTAGAGGATATGTTGAGGGTGTGTGCTCTCGATTATAAGCCTGAGTGGGAAGCCCAACTACCGTTGGTAGAATTCACATATAATAATAGCTGGCATGCCTCGATTAAGATGGCACCTTATTAGGCATTGTATGGTCGTCGTTGTAGG
Source organism: Orobanche coerulescens (assembly GCA_033398695.1). Classification (NCBI taxonomy): domain Eukaryota; kingdom Viridiplantae; phylum Streptophyta; class Magnoliopsida; order Lamiales; family Orobanchaceae; genus Orobanche; species Orobanche coerulescens. Next base: position 73,575,162 of record CM065806.1, read on the forward strand.
TCCCCCTTGTGTTGGGATGATTTGTCTGAATCTATTGGTACGGAACCTGATATGTTATTGGCAGCCCGCGAGAAGATTTCCCTGATCAAGAGTCGTCTATTAACGGCCCAAAGCCACCAGAAATCATATGCAGATAATCGTCGATGACCACTCGAGTTTGATGTCGGTGACCATGTACTAGTCAAAGTATCTCCTACTAGAGGTGTTTTCCGATTCGGGAAGAGAGGTAAGTTGAGCCCAAGGTATATTGGTCCATTTGAGATCCTGGAACGAGTAGGCGACCTAGCCTATCGTTTAGCATTACCACCAGCTTTGAGCCGGATTCACAACATATTCAATGTATCTCAATTGAGGAAGTATGTTGCTGACCCAAGCCACATTATTCAATTCGACGAGGTCGAAATAGCCGATGACCATTCGTATGAATAACGCCCTATGCAGATACTTGAGAGAGGAATCAAACAGTTGAGGAACAAGGCAATTCCCTTATTAAAAAATCAATGGTTGAGACATGGAGTCGAGGAAGCTACGTGGGAGACTAAAGATAGCATGCGAGAGAAATACCCCGAGATGTTTACCCCTTAGTTTCGGGGACGAAACTCCTTTTTAAGGGGGGAGTATGTAATACCCTCGCCTTTACTATTGTATTTTCTGATTTAAACCAAGTATTTTCTCACCATATCTGTATTGTTGTACCAAATAAATCGACGAATTCTGTTAAGTTGGAATCCTAGTCATTCATACTATATTAATTGTTGGGTGATATTGGGAGAATTTCATTTTTTTGCTTGTTACAGAACTTAATGTACGTTAGCCTAGCTTCCTTACGTACACTATATCAACCGATTTATATACGTAACCTTTACTTGTTAACGTACGTAATGCGGATGATCTTTCAGCATATCACTTTTCGGCGGGTGGGTCCGAATGAGTAGGTGGTGGTCGGAAGTCAATCGCGACAGCCAAGTCAACGCCCATTACGTACGTAATGGCTAGAGATTTACGTACGTAATGACTGGTGTGTTTTAAGACAGAGAAATCTGATAAATCGACTACGTACGTAATGTTCATGAGATTACGTACGTAAGGGATTTAGCGTACGTTAACCCCCTCTCTTTAACATACGTAATGCTGAGTTAAGGTTATAAAAATATGACTTGCCTTTCATTTCCTGCTCGACCCATTCAACCTCCCTACTGAGAAAACGATTCCCCACCCTGCCAAATCGATTTCTATCCCTTCTATATTGTGTTGGAGCTTCAGCACTTGGTTTGTGACTTGAAGATTTGGAAATTGAAGTGTGTTATTTGAACTGTTGGTGTTGTTCTTCATTTTGAGGTTGGTTTCTCTTAAACTCATACTAAATCTATGCTTATGATGATGTTAGCATATAAACACTTCATAATGTTAGTTAAGCTAGTGTAAACATGATAAATTAATTGAATCATGCTCAAACTAAGTGAAGATCAACATTAGGGGTATTAGTATTACTTCTTGATGTATAATAACTTCATAAGACCATTAGCAATGGCCTCCTCCTCCATTCTCACCACAGATCCTACTCAGCGCCACCTCAGCGCCACATCAGAAAGATTCCTTTTCACCACTAACCCTACAAATTACTCACAACCCACCACAAACCCACCACTAATGTAGGACCCACCCCAACATTTAATTAATTTTACCATTTAAACATTAAAAACTAAAAAAAACAATAAAACTCCCGTGCTCACCACCACTCGACCCAACGACAACGGACCACCATGGACCACACGCAGTGGTGTGCGTCCGTGGTGGTGAGAACGAAGATGTCACCACGGATGGGTTTTGAGGCATTGCGTATGCTCTAATATGGTTGTGTTAATAATGATAGATAAGACCTGATTTATAACATGATAATCGGAAGTTGATTATAGTCTCAACATTAGGAGCATGTTAGGGATGAAATCCTTAATGATTAGAGGTGAGAGATACTAATCTTGTCTAGAACATCCAATTGATTCTTGAAAGGTAATATGGTAACATAATTTTGGCCTCTAAAACCAATAACTTCGTAATAAATTGTTGGAAGAATTATGTTAACCCTTTGAAGATAATTTTCACAAGATGGGATGAAGTTACATTTAGAATTCCAAGTATCCAATGATATAACTAAGTTTTTAATAACTTCTTCATAAGTAAAACAATGGATTTTGATAGAATACAGTTGTGATCTTCATATGTTCAAGTTAATCGATTTCGTTGATAACTTGAAGGGGTTTTAATCACTACATTAATATGATGATAATGTCCATGGTGATACAATGCGGTATAGGGAGTAGACGAATTCCATTTCATTAGTCCGTGTGTATTGAGAAATGTAAATTAAGATGATGTTCCTAGTTCACTAAAAAAAAACTTAAACTTATGCTTTCATATAGGAATCGGTTTTAATGTAATCGTTGGAACAATAATGAGGAACGTAACTAAACACAAACTTATATCATAATCGGATGTGCCAATGATTTGAAAGGATTGTTTTCACAATGTACATTGGTAATAATCTGGACTTCAAGTATTTGACATTAATGTTAGAATATGTGAATGAACATGATAAACATATGATGATTTGTAATTAGAACATTAAAGTGATTAATAGGATAATTGATTTATTCAAGTAAATTTATGAATATTATTTATGTAATGATATCGTTATCATACGAATGTGTTGTTGAATGAATTGCATTTCATTCAAGGTTGCTTGTTCACGTGAGTATTGTTAGACGGGGATACCGTTCGTTTGATCATTCAAAAAAGGATTATTCATCTACGGAATTGAGGCAAGTTATCTAGCTTGGTTATAATGATGGTTGAATTCTTGTGATTATTATGCGTTTCGTGTGTATGAAATGTTCTAAGAATCTATGATTCGTGATATGGTGATGTTCTTGATCGTATTATCATGGTGTTGGGATGATATACCCGAAATTACCGTTCTTGTTACCGTTGGTCGTTTTGAGCTTTGTTGACACTTTGGTGAGTCGTTCGATTCCTCGATAAAGGTGTAATTCATTAAGTTTCGTTGTCATGTTGTATCGTGACATCTCTGGAGTCATATCTGCGTGCCGATTGGTTATGTGTAGGATTTTTATCCAGGCACTTGATGATCATGCGCGGATGTTTTCCGCATTTAAATCGTGCACACGAGACGTAGTTCGTGAGGCTAACTAGGTATATCATCCCACGTATATTCTGGATTCCGTATACGGGGTGGACATGTGCACGGACACATTTCCGGATCGGGCGTACTGTGATGTCCGTCTTGAGCCATATTATATGGTCGTTCGTATATTTGGTTATGTTCGACAGTTGGGACTGACTGTTTATACGCCTGCGGGGTATATTCAGTAGTCGATTGTTTTCTTTGAGATCCGTATATATATGAATTGTATAATGTCATGAGAATTACTATCATGTATAGCTTACCCTGTGGTTTGGGGCGAAATACTTGTATTTCAGGGCGAGGAAAGGGCAAGGCACAGGAGGAGCACAATGGCGATGGAGGGTTTTGAAGGATGCTATTTCGGGGGGCCCGAGTCTTTTGACGTTCGGTTATGTTTTATTGTGATTTTCATTTTACTTTGTGTCGGATGAATGTACTGTAATCTGTTAGGTATTGCCCATCGTCATATGGTCTGTACCGAATTTGGATCCTGTGTACGTTTGCTCGTATTAAAGACATGTATAACTTATACTCCACATCGGGGTTTTGATAAATATTGTGGTACGGTGCCACGTTGTTAGGTTGTAAGCGTATATCGTGATATCGCCTGGTGGGTCCTGGTAGGGGTCCACGACACTGTAATAGCCACTATTTTCGGGATGTTACAGCTGACCCCGTCGTGGGCTTTCTTTTTAGGTTCTTGGATTATCAAGCTTGTAGCGGTCGTGGAGAGATGATCTTCCCGGAGGATACTGGCTAGAGCATGTATTTGTGTATTGAGTTTCCTGATCAGTTCTTGTATTCCACTGATAGAGTATTTTAATTATTTCTCCTTACCCGCTGCGTGAGTATTTTGAAATGGTCTTTTGGTATCTGGTAACTTAGGTTACTTTGGAAATCGTTCTCTAAATCTATTCTGTCGGTACGTGTGACCGATAGCTTAACGTATGTTCTTAAACAATTGAGTTTTGGCGTTTCGGGCCTTGTGGTTTCAAATGAGATTTTACGACGGTTTTGATAAATGAGTTTTATAAAGTCTTCGAATGTTTTAAATAGATAATACCGTCGATAGCCTCTTGGACGTTTGTAAATGTTTGCGAAAATTTCCTTCAGCCTTGTGGGTTCCATCTCGGGGCCCACGATGCTGTAATATTCTCGGTCAGCTCTGGGGGTGTTACAATTATAGAATACAATTTCTCGAGGTTGTACCTTAGTACTCAATTGTGTTTGTCCGGTCAAGTGGCGGATAACGGTACTCCGTGACTATTAAAGTCGGATTTTTCAGTTTTCCACAACAACTAATATTTTTAGATATTATTTTTTTTCTATCATGGAAGAAACTTTAAATAGTATTGAAAAGAGATTTCCCTTTTTTAGCAAAAAAGTAATTTTAAAAATTTACAAGACAAGACTTGAAAGGGTGAGGTTGCTTATGAATAAAAGCATACCTTTCGACATTAGATTCATTATTGAAGCCAATCAACATAGAAATATAGTGGATTGATTAAATATATAAGGGGCGTTTTGACATTCGAAAGAGGAACCGTCTTTTTAAGGAAAATCGAATCTACACAACATAATAAGTAAATTCATCTTATGATCTCCTATACATCTTCTATAACTAATGATGAACTAAGTTTGTAATCCCAACTATTTCATTTTATATTTGATTAATCTATTATTAGTGCAATCTTTCATTTCCTTGAATATTAGAACTATTATTGTATTTTCTTTGTAATTATCAAACCAAACTCTTAAATTGTGTGTTTCAATCATATAAATCTCTATAACAAATATTTAAATGGTGCATAATTCAATATATAACCTAACTTCCTCATGGGATCAATAAACCGGACTCAGAAAGTCCACTTACTACTTTATACGATATCATGCACTTGCGATAGTTACACAAAAGACGTGTCAAGCTTTTGGTATATATATATATATATATATATATATATATAGTATTTTGATTTATGAGATTTCTAGATTTGCCCATAATACCAATAAGTTAGCTATATATAAGTTTCTAAAATCGTTTTAACCGGTTAAAAAATTTGTACATTCCAAAATTTTTGAGCCTTAATCTCTCTTTCCAAGCCTTGTAGCTATAATTTAAAATCGAGTCATTCGTTTCCTTGAGAAAAGAGGAATCAGTCGATTGATGAAAAATAGAACTGAAATTTACTTAATTTGTGGAGTTTTTTATTTTTCATGCTTAGCTAATAAACGATTTTCTACAAAAATTCTATTCCCTAAAAAAAGGAGTCATTGGTGAAAAGAGCTACACGTTAGCAAATAACGGTGTGAAAGCTATCACCTATATAAAAAAAGATAGAAAATATGTTGGTGAAAAGAGCTACACGTTAGCAAATAACGGTGTGAAAGCTATCATCTTAAAAAAAAGAGATGGAAAAAGATGTGTTGGTGAAAAGAGCTACACGTTAGCAAATAACAGTGTGAAAGCTATCACCTAAATAAATATTGTGTTGGTGAAAAGAGGTACATGTTAGCAAATAACAGTGTGAAAGCTATCACTAAGGGATGTAGTTTATGAGAGGATTTGAATTAATTAGCTGCTGAATTTCAATACACTCAATTTCGTGAACAATCACAATATTTGATGACGCTTTCTTCTTCATATTGAGTCGAAAAATAAATGAGTGATCGAGAGCAACCATTAAAGGGAGTCGTGTGTGTCACGAGTGGGAAAGAAATAATCAACCTCTTGGGGGAAAAACCTTCATTTCGGAATTACAAAATAAAACCGTGTTTTAACTTTAAAATTATTAGTAGATTTATTTTGAATCTTGATTCATTTCTATCTACTGTATAAATCTGGTTGTTGTGTATTAATGGCATTTTTGATCTATTATCCTCTTTATATATATAATTATTTTTCTTAATTTGTGTGTGTATTATTTTACTTCTTTTGTGTCTTATTTCATTTTATTTTGAGCGTGAATAATAAAGAGTCTTGCTTGGGACTAGCAAGAATTTAAGTTTGGGGGTGTGATAAGTGTCAGTTTTATACACTTATCCATAGATTGTATCGATATATTTCACCCATAATTGAGCTAATCTACTCGTTTTTACTTAGAATTAATTAGCTTTTTATAATTTTATTATTTATCAGATGAAGATGTAAATTTAGTCTTAATCGGATTGAATTACTGATTTACTCAAGAAATAACATGTGTATAAAATATTCTCTTTGTTGAATTTTTTGTATTCATGTTGTAGGGCTTTTCTAGACGAGTTCGGCAGTCTTTCCGGATTCAAAATCAGAGTGAAATATCAAAAGTTATCATCCGAAGAAGATTTGGGGCAAAAACGCAAAGTCTAGGAAATTACGGGCTGAAAACATAACTCACAAAGCAACCAGTGTACAAAAAACCGAAGCAATGTTACGGCCGTAACATCTGAAAGTTACGGCTGTAAGACCTCAATGTTGCGGCCGTAACATCTGCAAGTTACGGCCGTAACTCTTGATAGATTATTGATCATTATTTAAGTTTTTATACTTTTGGTCTATTATTGAGGGGATGGCTGGCATTGATCCGATCTATTGTAATAATGCTGGAGTTTTGGAACTATTATATGACTTTAGGTGTATAAATAGACCCCTTAGGTCCATCATTATTCATAATTCATCTTATATTTTCTCACTTTGTAATACTTTTTCTTTTTGTGTGAAGAACACACTTGTGTTCTTGAGTGATTTGCGTAAGTGTGGTTTAGCTTATGTTGTTGAGGGAGTTTATTGCTTTTTTCTCCTTTATTTATTAAGGGAGTTAGGATCAATTCTTTGTAACACCCCGAGATATTCGGAGTATATTACAGCGCTGTGGACCCCTACATGGGACCCACCAGGCTACAACAAGAAAACACCACTCGACTAACCATCTCGGTTAGCGAGGACACACATTTAAATAATACAACATATAAAGATACGCCCGGAGCAACCGGCGTAATAAACATCAACCGGCAATATAGCAATTTGAGTTAATACAAAACGAAGTTCGAAATGAAAAACCTAAGTACTCGCGAGTACAATCTATAAGTTTATAAATGTGGGAAACAACCAAATCGAAGTAGACAAAAGAAATAAGAGGACCCAAATGCATATGTCAACGACCCTAGCCAACATCCTCGTACTGTCCCAGCTCCCGCTCGTACGGCAGAACATAACCTGAAATCCATAACAAGAATTTTCCTAAAACGGGTCCCCAAAGTAATCAAGGCAAACCAATCGCTTACACATTTCATAGTACAATGCACCATATCATTTCAAAACCAAAACCAGACATGTCTATTCCGGAAAACAAACAGTTACAATCAAATTTGCCTAGGACCGGGACAAAGCCACAAATCCAACCCGAGGCCTCTAAGGACCCTCCCGGGCTGGCCATATCATAAAACAAATCATGCACATGCATTACCTAGGATAGGGACGAAGCCACAAATCCCACCCGAGGCCTCTAAGGACCCTCCCGGGCTGGCTAGCTAAACAAACTCGTGAATCCAAAGTGAAGTCATAGATTCCCCCGAGGCCCCGTCGGACCCTCCCGGGGTCAGCAAAATCACACACAATATACATTACCATTTCACGTTAAGCATAAAGGTTTCCAAAAATACTTGCCTTGAATAATAGACGACGCAACGAACGGAAGGAAAACACTGATTAATGTGAGGGGCCGATAATCACGAACCTAACGATACGAAGAACACCATCACAACCAATTCTAAATGAATACAGAATTGGAAAACACCCGAAAACCCGGCTACGATTTATGTGTATTCGTATCAAAACAAAGACGAGGGCGGATCGCAACCAAACCCTCTCGATTACGCAAATATCACGAAATACACCATGAGTTCGTAGGATAACAAGAATGCTAACGAGATTAATCATAATCACCAAGGATTAATTAACAACACGGAGCAAAACGAACAATAGGACTGAAAACCCCCAAATCCCCCAAGGTAGTGTTCTAAGATATTTTACCTTGATTCGAAGATGAACGATGTATGATTAGTGATAGGTAGATGATATGATACTTGAATATGCCCTTACAATGTAGTTTGGATAAAAAATCGGACGAACCCTAGCCTCTGCCGTCGCTCCCGTCACGAAGAGAAAAGAGAGATGAGAAATGAGGAAAAAAAATGGGCCGCTGCCAGTTTATATACTGGCAGGTGTTACGGCCGTAACACACCCCACATACGGCCGTAACATAGGAACATTACGGTCGTAACTTGACTCTCTTACGGCCGTAACTGGCCTCTGGAGAGAAACTGGGCAATTTGACGAAAGACACATACAGCTACTTACGGCCGTAACTCAGACATGATACGCCCGTAACTCAGAACTGGACCAGGAGGCAAGAAATGAAGCCTTGTTACAGCCGTAAAATGGAATGCCTACGGCCGTAACTCACAAATATTATGGCCATAAGGAAGCTGGCTTACGGCCGTAACACAGCCTGGGACAGCAAACAGTCCAGGACTGAAGTAACTACTCGACGAGAATTAATCGAAAAAGTACCAAGGCGTAACAACGACCAACGGATACAATCACCACGGATTTGAGTCAGAAACCAAAACGTTACGATGAAGCGTGATTCTGAATGCCCGAAGGCTCAGGAACAACAAGGATAACAAGAATACCCTAAACTTAGGGAAATTACGAAACTGCCCAAACATCCAAAAATCGCGATACGACGTCGGATTAACAAACCAAAACTCACAACATGAACAACTCAACCATACGAACTCGTGCAACCAAAGAAATTACAAAAGCAAACGGGTTATACGAGAATCGAACGTCCATGCCATAATACATGGCATAAAACAAAATAATATCAAAACATCACCGAAGATCGTCCAAATGGAGAAACTCCAAGAATAAAATAGATTCAAAAATGTCGACATGGTTGCAAGCGAGCTACTAAAAATGAAAATACATCAAAATGGGAATATCGGATAAAGAAGAAAAAAAAAATGCGGATATTACATTCTACCCCTCTAGAAATAAGTTTCGTCCCGAAACTTAAGAAACAAACAACTCGGGGTACCTAGCATGCATGCTATCCTCGGTTTCCCAAGTTCCCTCTTCGACTCCATGCTTCGACCACTGCACCTTGACCAAGGGAATGGTCTTATGCCTTAGTCATTTCTCGCGATGTTCCAAAATCTTCAAGGGACGCTCCTCAAAAGTAATATCCTCGGCGACATCAATCTCACCATAATCGATGATGTGGCTAGGATCTGGGACATATTTCCTCAGCTGGGAAACATGAAAAACGCTATGAACATGACTCAAGGCCGGGGGTAACGCCAAACGGTATGTCAACCCACCGACTCACTCGAGAATCTCGAAGGGCCCAATAAATCTCGGACTCAACTTCCCCTTTTTCCCGAAATGGAAAACTCCTCTCGTCGGCGACACCTTTAGAAAAACGTGGTCTCCCACCTCGAATTCCAAAGGTCGACGATGGACATCAGCATATGACTTCTGTTGACTCTGGGCAGTCAACATCCGTTCCCGATTTAATTCTATCTTCCGCCTCGTCTCTAAAGCGATATCCGGCTCTGTCCCGACTAAATCCGACACCTCATTCCAACAAATCGGTGATCGATAACGCCGCCCATAAAGTGCCTCATACGGTGCCATCCGAATCGACGCGTGCCAATTATTGTTGTACGTGAATTCGATCAATGGCAAATGCTCCTCCGAGTCACTGCTCCAATCGATAGCACAAGCATGCAACATATCCTCGAACGTCTAGATAGTGCGTTTCGACTGTCCATCTGACTGAGTATGAAAAGAGGTACTCAAACGCAAACGGGTACCCAACGCCTTATGCACCGCTGCCAAAAGTGCGATACAAAACGGCCATCACGATCCGAAACAATAGACTTTGGAGTACCGTGAAGCCTCACAATCTGCGCGATAAACACATGAGCCAACTTCTCCGGGCCCCAAGTGTCCTTGATGCCCAGAAAATGTGCCGACTTGGTCAGACGATCAACAATCACCCAGACCATATTCATGCCCGACCTCAATCTTGGCAAACTCGTAATGAAATCCATCGATATATCTTCCCATTTCCATTCCAGAATGGGAAGTGACTGCAATAACCCGGCCATTCGCTGATGCTCTATTTTGACCTGCTGACAAGTCAAACATCTCGCTACAAACTGTGCGACCTCCTCCTTCATATCATTCCACCAGAAGTTCCTTCTCAGGTCCTTGTACATCTTACTCGAACCAGGATGAATGGAGTAAGGTGTAGCATGGGCCTCGCACAGAATACTCTGTCTCAACTCTGAGTCGTTTGGTACACAAAGCCGATTCTGGAATCTCAAAACACCATCCTCGTGAATCACAAACCCAGGAGACTTTCCCTTAAGAATGTTCTCTCAGATTTGAGTAACCATTGGATCCTCCAACTACTTTAGCTTAATTTCATCGATCAAAGACGACGAAATCTCTAAAGCACAAAGTTGCCTGACAGCTCCAGGCAACAAAACCTCAACATCTAACTCGATCAAAACCCACCGAAGCTCAGACTGAGATGTAAGGATCTCAAGCGTTCGCAATGCAATCGGTTTCCGACTCAAGGCATCGGACACGATGTTCGCCTTGCCCGGATGATAAAGGATTTCAAGGTCGTAATCCTTTATCAGCTCTACCCACCTCCTCTGCCTCATATTCAACTCCCGCTAAGTAAATATGTATTTCAGACTTTTATGATCGGTAAAAATCTGACATGCATAGCCAAAAAGATAGTGACGCCAAATCTTGAGCGCAAAAACAACTGCCGCTAACTCCAAATCATGAGTAGGGTAGTTAAGCTCATATGGCCTCAACTGTCTCGACGCATATGCAATGGTCTTGCCGTGCTGCATCAATACGCACCCAAGACCCTGACCCGAAGCATCACTATAAACAGCAAAGCCCCCATTGCCACAGGGCAACGCTAAAATCGGGGCTGAAGTCAAACGCCTCTTCAGCTCCTCAAAACTTGACTGCCTCTCGTCATTCCAGATGAATTTCTCGGACTTCTGGAGCAACTGTGTAAGTGGCCGATCCAGTTTCGATAAACCCTCGACGAACCTACGGTAGTAACTGGCCAGACCCAAGAAACTACGGATCTCCTTCACATTTTAGGGCGGTGCCCAATCCAACACTGCCTCAATCTTCTGCGGATCCACACGAACCCCCTCTGCTGAAATCACGTGACCTAAAAACATCATTTCCTTCAGCCAGAACTCACATTTCGAGAACTTTGCATATAGTTGCTCGGTCCTCAAAATGTCTAACACTACCCGCAAATGATGGGCATGCTCTTCCTCGTTCCTCGAATAAATAAGAATATCGTCAATGAAGATGACGACACACTTATCCAAATACTCGATAATGACTTTGTCCATCAACTGCATGAACACCCCGGCGCATTAGTTAACCAGAAAGGCATAACTACAAACTCATAATGTCCGTATCTCGTTCGAAAAGCTGTTTTCGGCACATCAGACTCCCTCACCCGGAGCTGATAGTACCCTGATTTCAAATCAATCTTCGAGAATACCACAACTCCCTGCAACTGATCGAACAAGTCATCAATCCTCGGCAAAGTATACTTGTTATTGATGATCACCTTGTTAAGTTCGCGATAATCGATACACAAACGCAGTGAACTATCCTTCTTCCGCACAAACAGGACCGGTGCGCCCCAAGGCGAGGCGCTCGGTCGAACATACCCCGACTCAAGAAGCTCACTCAACTGCTTCTTCATCTCAGACATCTCCGAAGGTGCCATGCGATACGGCGTCTTCTAAATCGGAGCTGCGCCCGTCTCTAACTCTATAGAAAACTCGACTTCACGATCCGGTGGCAATCCCGGTAACTCGTCAGGAAATACATCAGGAAACTCACTAATGGCTGGAATCGACGAAAACTCGACTCCACCATCCTCCGCATTCAAGGCGTAACACCAATAACCAGTACACCCCTTTCGCAGGAGCTTCATCGCCTTTAAGGCGTTAATAATGAACTTATTGTTTCCTCTCTTTCGCCCCGCGAAAGAGTGCTCGGTGCCGTCCTCGGCTAACATAGTGATGATTCTCGTGTGGTAGTTCATGATTGCGCCATGCCGCTCGAGCCAATCATCCCCGAGAATCAAATCCTCACCCTCAATATTAACGACAATAAGATTAGAGAGCCAAGCTCTCTCACAAATAAACACAGAGCAGTCTCGGACCTCCCGATCGCCAACGATCCTATCACCGCTAGGAAGTTTAACGATGAAAGACTCGCAAGGTGATAAGCAGTCGAGACTCAAGCGGCGTACACACTCTAGAGAAATGAATGAATGTATAGCACCCGAACCAAAAAGCACACTGACAGGATGGGAATGGATATGAATGGTACCTGTCGCCACAGTGGCCGCTGGATCATCGGCCCTCCTCATCTTATAGATACGCGGCTGGGCAGAGCCGACACTGGAAGCTCCTCCCCTAGCTGGCGGACCCCGACCTCTACCTCGACTGGCACTCGGCGGAGGCTGCGGAGCAAATGAGCCCTGGTTCACACTCGGCTCTCTACTTGCTAGAAAAGAATCACGGGACTCGCGAAACTGTCTGACCTGATCACAAAAGAGGGCCTTGTGGCCCGACTGACCACAAGTATGACAAGTCAACTTCGGACGAGAACACTGCCAGTTCCTATGGCCCTGCTGGCCACAGTTAAAGCATGTGGGTTCATGAACGGAGGTTCCGGTGACACCTCGAAAGCTCCCAGAGAAACGAGCCGAACCGCCCATAGAAATATTCGTAGCCTAAGATTTCTGTTGGCCTCCACCCTTGGGACCAGAAAAGTTTCCGACTGACTTCTGCTTCTTGCTCTCACGAGCCACATCACTAGCCATCACCGACATATCGTAAGCAAGAGCCCTACTCTGATAATCCTTCAAAGTAGTGCAGACGAGCCCAGACATATAGTCCCGAATTGACAGTTTCATCCGCTTGGAAAAATAGAAAATTTTGTCGCTCTCTTCAACAACTTGGGTCTTCATATAGCCCAACTCCTTGTTGAAATCGGCAATAGCTTGGGATACGGGAATATCCCGTGGTTGAGCAGCATAGAAAGCATGGACTCGAGCCTGTCTGACCGGCCATGGGCAATATTCGGTCTCCATCAATTCCTGAAATTCGGCCCACGAAGCAACATGGTCTTTAGGCCCAACGGCCTCCCACCAATCTGTAGCGTCCCCAGTGAGAAAGTACTGGGCAATAGGGACCTTACGGTCCTCGGGACAGTTGGTGGCAACGAAGACTTTAGATATCTCCTTGATCCACCCCTCCCAGCCGATCGGGTCTGATGCTCCCGAAAACCGAGGAGGATGCATCTTGATGACATGGATCCAACGGTGTGCTCCGCCCCGATTAGCATGGGCGGGATCCGGGTTTTGAACCACCTGAGCTATCGCCGCCATTGGTTTACCATTTGCTGCATAACGGCCGCAATACCAAGGTCGGCGCGCTCCTGAGAAGAAGCATGACTGTGACGGTCACCGGTACTATCGGCTCCCGAAGAATGCGACGTGGCTGCCCCACCGGCTGCCCCACGTCCCCGACCGCGTCCACGGCCACGACCATGACCATGGCCCCTTCCATCATCCATGCTGGTGTTAAGAGGTGGCAAAAAGCAACTCGATGATAAGTAAAAGAGGGAGAATAACCATAGTTTAAGAAACGGAAATACGGTACGAGAAAGTAAAGAATCGAGTAAGGAAAACTTTACGAGCACTGGAAGTACTGAGATGCCGGCAGTGGTGTGACAATGTGCAAAACAAAACACAACTAGACCCAAATAACCGACAAGCCTAGGTATCCATAAACCTAGATCTCCGATACCATTTTATGTAACACCCCGAGATATTCGGAGTATATTACAGCGCTGTGGACCCCTACATGGGACCCACCAGGCTACAACAAGAAAACACCACTCGACTAACCATCTCGGTTAGCGAGGACACACATTCAAATAATACACCATATAAAGATACGCCCGAAGCAACCAGCGTAATAAACATCAACCGACAATTTAGCAATTTGAGTTAATACAAAACGAAGTTCGAAATGAAAAACCTAAGTACTTGCGAGTACAATCTATAAGCTTATAAATGTGGTAAACAACCAAATCGAAGTAGACAAAAGAAATAAGAGGACCCAAATGCACATGTCAACGACCCTGGCCAACATCCTCGTACTGTCCCAGCGCCCGCTCGTCTGGCAGAACATAACCTGAAATCCATAACAAGAATTTCCCCAAAACGGGTCCCCAAATGGGTTAGCAATTACGCTAGTAGAAGTAATCAAGGCAAACCAATCGCTTACACATTTCATAGTACAATGCACCAAACCATTTCAAAACCAAAACCAGACATGTCTTTTCTGGAAAATAAACAGTCACAATCAAATTTGCCTAGGACCGGGACGAAGCCACAAATCCCACCCGAGGCCTCTAAGGACCCTCTCGGGCTGGCCATATCATAAAACCAATCACGCACATGCATCGTCTAGGATAGGGACGAAGCCACAAATCCCACCCGAGGCCTCTAAGGACACTCCCGGGATGGCTAGCTAAACAAACTCGTGAATCCAAAGTGAAGTCATAGATTCCCCCGAGGCCCCGTTGGACCCTCTCGGGGTGAGCAAAATCACACACAATATACATTACCATTTCACGTTAAGCATAAAGGTTTCCAAAAATACTTGCCTTGAATAGACGACGCAACGAAGGGAAGGAAAACACCGACGAACGTTAGGAGCTGATAATCACGAACCTAACGATACGAATAACACAATCACAACCAATTCTAAACGAATATGGAATTGGAAAACACCCGAAAACCCGCCTACGATTTATGTGTATTCGTATCAAAACAACGACGAGGGCGGATCGCAACCAAACCCTCTCGATTACGCAAATATCATGAAATACACCATGAGTTCGTAGGAGACCAAGAATGCTAACGAGATTAATCATAATCACCAAGGATTAATTAACAACACGGAGCAAAACGAACAATAGGACCGAAAACCCCCAAATCCCCCAAGGTAGTGTTCTAAGAGATTTTACCTTTATTCGAAGATGAACGATGGATGATTAGTGATAGGTGGATGATATGATACTTGAATATGCCCTTACAATGGAGTTTGGATCAAAAATTGGACGAACCCTAGCCTCTGCCGTCGATCCCGTCGCGAAGAGAAAAGAGAGATGAGAAATGAGGAAAAAAATGGGCCGCTGCCACTTTATATACTGGCAGGTGTTACGGCCGTAACACACCCCACATACGGCCGTAACATAGGAACATTACGGCCGTAACTTGACTCTCTTACGGCCTAACTGGCCTCTGGGGAGAAACTGGGCAATTTGACGAAAGACACATACGGCCATATCAAGAACACCATTACGGACGTATCAATACTTACGGCCGTAACTCAGACATGATACGCCCGTAACTCAGAACTGGACCAGGAGGCAAGAAACGAAGCCTTGTTACGACCGTAAAATGGAATGCCTACGGACGTAACTCACTAATATTACGGCCGTAATGAAGCTGGCTTACGGCCGTAACACAGCCTGGGACAGCAAACAGTCCAGGACTGAAGTAACTACTCGACGAGAATTAATCGAAAAAGTACCAAGGCGTAACAACGACCAACGGATACAATCACCACGGATTTGAGTCAGAAACCAAAACGTTACGATGAAGCGTGATTCCGAATGCCCGAAGGCTCAGGAACAACAAGGATAACAAGAATACCCTAAACTTAGGGAAATTACGAAACTGCCCAAACGTCCAAAAATCGCGATACGACGTCGGATTAACAAACCGAAACTCACAACACGAACAACTCAACCATACGAGCTCGTGCAACCAAAGAAATTACAAAAGCGAACCGGTTATACGAGAATCGAACGTCCATGCCATAATACATGGCATAAAACAGAAAAATATCAAAACATCACCGAAGATCGTCCAAATGGAGAAACTCCAAGAATAAAATATATTCAAAAATGTCGAAATGGTTACAAGCGAGCTACTAAAAATGAAAATACATCAAAACGGGAATATCGGATAAAGAAGAAAAAAAATGCAGATATTACATTCTTTCCCTTTTTCAACTATTAATGACCATTAAAGCTTGTAATATGTTGAATAAATCCTTAATGGGCTAAGTTCCTTCAGTTGTAACACCCCCAGATTTAACCGGAAATATTACAGCACCGTGGGCCCCGAGATGGAACCCACGAGGCTAAAAGAGATTTTCGCAAATATTTACAAATGCCCTAGAGGCTAACAACAATACTATCTTTAAAACATTTTCGAAGACGTTATAAAACTCGTTTATCAAAAGCGTCGTAAAACCTCATTTTGAAAAGGGCAAGGCCCAATGGCCGGAACTCAATATTTTAGAAAAAGATTTCCAAAGTAACTCAAATTACCAGAAACAAAAGGCCATTTCAAAATACTCACGCAGCGGAAAAGACAATAGTTAAAAGTACTCTAGCAGCGGAATACAGCAACTGATCAGGAAACTCAATACAAAAACATGTCCTAGACAGTATCCTCCGGGAAGCTCATCTCTCCACGACCGCTACAAGCTCGATATTTCAGAAACCTAAAAAGAAAAAGCCCACGATGGGGTCAGCCATAATATCCAACAATGATAACCGTCACATCACATTAATAATTACATACCAATGATAATACAAAATAAGAATACGACCAATATAATCTTATCGTCATAACTTTACTTACTCAAATAATCCTCAATAGAATAACCATTATCACATTTCACATCTCGTACTCGATTAACCAATAAATTCGAACATAATATCTGTATGGACAATCATATCAGTCTAATCAGAGATCAGCTCAATGCAATACGGACACGGTCCTAACACAAGACCTATAAATGCATATTCATATGACCACGTCAATATGCTCAAAACAATAACAACAAGGTATACTCAATGGAAATCCCATGATCCAGCGCCCTCAGCATAGATCCCCTGATGATCCTACTAGATCAACATGAGATGGATAACCAACAATATATATATGCACAAAAACACATATAATACCAACAATACGAATCCACATGATTCCATCAACACAATACTGGTAATCCAACGATCCAGCGCCCTCAGCATAGATCCCCATGATGATCCCGTCGGACCAACGCATGGTGGAAAACCTGTCCAGCGATCCAGCGCCCTCAGCATAGATCCTCATGATCCCATCGGATCATTTACAACATAAACAATACAATTATACATACACATATGCAACTCAATATGTTCATTAACACGAACAACATATGAATCAAAACATGAACGACACTAAGATGACACAACTAGGACGACTTCATGTACATCAACATGAATGACAACCTGCATGATCAACAACATCAAAACTAAACCGAATCAAACTAAGATACTGTTCCGAATCCTTCAGGAGAAATCTCAATGTCAAATCATCACCGGCGATTATCCTCGATGCTCGGCGATCCAAACGTACAATGAACTATAGATACTCATATCCTCGTCTTTATCGCAACGTAACCTCAATACCCGAACATACTAATAGCGTATACATTATGAATTACCTCCCAGAATCGGAAGAATGATATACGATCCAAATACCCAGAGTTCACAATAATAATCATCGCTATATGCATTATAAATGAAATGAAACTGAAACCATTCATTAAATATTATAACTAAGCAAGTAATAACTTGCCTCGATACCGATACCACGAATCTGCTACCGAACACATTGCCTTTGTCTACGAGCTCCTCAGCCCCAATCAAAAGCAACACAACGGACAAACTCGAACACGACCGCAACATCCGGTTATAATCAACGATCAATAATCTCAACCTATCGAAGTAATCAAATAACACATATCCGATAACAATCAACAACCGAAAAAACTAACTAATCGAACTCAACGGTTCAACAAAACCTGCAATAAATGCAGTCAGAACAAACCAAATCAAACCATCACGAATTCATAATCACAATACAAAAATACTGCACTGTCTTCCTACTTAGCGCACGTTAAATGCATAACGTAGCGTGCGCTAAGTTGCTCCCGTTAGCGTGCGCTAGCTAGTAAGCTTAGCGTGCGCTAACGCTGTACAGTGGCATGCATTCCAAGCATCAACTAACATCTTGCGACTATGAATCTGAATGAAGGGAGACATAAATCTCCATATCTCTTGAAGATAAACGACACCATAACTATCACAAGGATCATATCAATGTCCATATATCAATAACAACATCAACAATCAAACCGACTCGATAACAAGGATCATTTCATACTCAATCTGGAATTCAACCTAGTATCATGATTCATCTCATCTAAATCAACCAATATAATTACCAATATTCAGAAATCCATCTTAGATCGTATTAAATGAATCAACATCCTTATAGTATGAATAATCTTAACTAACATCCGAAACTCTTATCAAAATTCCATTGAATCTCATATAACATCATTATCTAATATCATCCAAGAAAAACGAACCACCATCAAAGGAATACAAAAATTACCTGGATTGGATGAACCAAGAATAAGAACACTTGACTCCATTCCAAGAATCATGAATAACTTGAAGAACAAGGCATGAATCCATGCTCTCCAACTTAATCTTGTTAAAGATCATCATCTCACCGTGTTTGGGAACCTCAAGAACCTCCCAAAGCTCTCTCTATCGACTGAAGGAGAAAGAATGGACTAAATGCATCTCAAAACCCGCCTGTCCCCTTATATAGAATACATTACTAGCGTGCGCTAACATCTCATGTTTAGCGTGCGCAACAGCCTTAGCATGCGCTAACTGACTTTGTTAGCGTGCGCTATCGGGGTCTAGAGGCCACTGTCTGGCTTCGTACATGTGCTTGCGTACGTAATGCACATGCATTAGCGTACGTAACTTACACTGTCTAGCGTACGCAAGTCCTTTGCCCTTAGCGTGCGCTATCCGAAGTTGACTTGCTACAGTCTGCACCTACCCGAATATTCTCGTGACCCCACATGCCGAAAGCAACCAATAAATCCAAGATTCCCTATTGACCGATCTGATATTAGCATGCGCTAACAACAGGCATTTGCGTGCGCTAATGCTTTACGACAAACATCAGTTGACTTCGTCGGCACATGCGCCGAAAGTGACCGGGTCCACATGTAGATTCTCTCTGATATGTTCTAAACTAGCGTGTGCTATCTTTTACCATTAGCGTGCGCTAGGAATGCATATTAGCGTGCGCTAATAGTGCTACACTTAGCCATTTTCCGCAATTTCTGTCCAACATCTCGACATACCAAAAACGAACATAAGACACACTGAACACAAACACTGAATCCAATAATATTCTCATACGATATACCTAATATCAAAAGTGCGATAACCTGATACACGATATTCTCAATTGTAATTGTCTACCAAATACGACAATTATACCAATACTGACATCTCAGTCCTTCATTATTTTATCCATACTGTACAGATTCCACGCTGTACAACATAACTCGGATAAAATAATATTAAACAACAGTAGTAGAAATTTCGGATATTACATTCTACACCACTTAAAATAAGTTTCGGCCTCGAAACTTGCAATCCGTCATAAAAATAAACAAACATACCGTTCAACCCAAAATATCACAAAACCATCGCGATAATGATCAATCATCATCACTAAAGAATAACCACAACAGTATACTTACCAATGCGTAAAGTCGACGATATCCTGAGATACTAGCTAGTGACCTCACTGTAAAGTCTCAATACACTTTACAATCACAATTCCTTGAGTCTTAACAAAATATATCATCTTCGGATGAAACAATCTGCCCGAATCAAATTCTGTCTGCCTGATTACATAATTAGGTCTCAATTCCGATAAGACGAATAGTATACAATACATATGCGAAACAACTGCCCAAAACAACGATACGAATCCCGAAATGTTGACACAAAATCCGAACGCTCAGATGATCACCAACAATGATCAACAATCAACCGAATTTATCATCCACATGATAAATTCCAATATGACCGACCAGAGGTCAAAACACAATCGAGAATATCATCAACATGATAAACTCCAATATGACCAACCAGAACCACAGAAATCGATACACGAATGAGCAAAATTCTCAAAACGACACACCGATCACATATGGTGGATCTCAATAAACATATCTTGTTGGTGAACATACCCCTCGGCATATGAACAACCAATCACAATCCGTCGAACATATCCAATCATACATGGACTGGGAACGACCAATCATTACTCAAAGCAACCAGCATGGGGTTACCATCCCCAAACCTACACTTACAAAGAAATCCCTCAAAATCATTATGGTAAAAATCACACTACTACCATACCAATGGAATTACATAGCACCTATGTCCCGAATTCAGAAAATTCAAAGTTTCTAAAATCGCATCCTCTGCATGAATCTACAATACGCAGCATATTTCTCTCATCCGATAGATCAACCGATCATCCCTGGATAACCAAACTGCCATACTAAAGTTCGAATCTCCTTTCCTCGTACCATACCGATGAAATATCCAATCGAGAGTCTCGCTCAGAACTTCACCACGATATGCATTATGCACTAAATGCGTATGTATATCGATCACATTTTCAAAACCAGTTTGAAATCATATACTCTTGTCACAAAGACAATTTTTGAAAGTTCTTTTCAAAAATTCCAAAACTCAAAACATAAATTTTGGTAAGACCACAAAATAAATTTTCAAAAAATTAAATTGGCTCGCTGGCGCCAAGTATTCGATAACAGTTTCCTTCGAATCCACACGATTTCGAAGTTTTAAAATGAAAACCATGCAAATGATTAACCACATCCGTACTCCTGTATGCCAACTCGGTTTGTCACCAATATCTACTGACATTCCATCGGAAAAACACACAATAGAGTTCCAAAATCTCAATATATAAACTCTGACTAAAAACTCCTTTTTCCACATATGACTCGCAACGTCAATCATTAGTCCAGCCCGGATCGCCTCAAATATGCTATGACAAACCATTGAAACAAATCAACACAGCGAAAGACTTCCCGAGAAGTTTCGTTTGAACAAGTAAACTAAAACCGCGAAGGGCAGAAATGAAATAGATAAGGATTGATAAAGTGTTTTACAATTCTCAGGAGTTTTAGAAAATAGAAAAGCTTTCTTTTGAAACATTAGGATCTCAGCCCGTATCTTGTTCCGCATTACAAGAAGTTTAAAAAGTAGAAAACCCTTTTCGGACCCCAAGTCCTGAGTTGTAAAACTATTTTAAAATCACTTGGGTCTCGGCCCAAAATCATTTTCCATAAAACATCCGTGAAATATTCATTTTGAAATGTATCATTTTCAAATGCTCAAAAGCAGTTCATATATCACAAAATGAAATAACATGACTACATGTTCTTCTCAACCATGCACAACATTTCTCCCAAAGGCACAATTCCGTTCCGAAATCTAACCAATATATTGATTTTACAAAATCATAGCTTCTCAAGATCATCAATCCTGTCCCAACTACTGTGTTCTGTTATCTCATAACATAACACACAATATTCTTCCGAAGCACAAAGCATATCAATTTAGAACGACAGTAAATCTCAATGAAATTCAAAAATCTAAATACTTACAGATCGTGAAGCCGACGATTCCCCGTGATACTGGCACATGTCTCGACTAAAGAAAATACTCGACACAGGTATTTTCAAAACACACATTTTGCAAACTCAGTTCAACTCGAGAACGCAACTCAATATGTTCATTAACACGAACAACATATGAATCAAAACATGAACGACACTAAGATGACACAACTAGGACGACTTCATGTACATCAACATGAATGACAACCTGCATGATCAACAACATCAAAACTAAACCGAATCAAACTAATATACTGTTCCGAATCCTTCAGGAGAAATCTCAATGTCAAATCATCACCGGCGATTATCCTCGATGCTCGGCGATCCAAACGTACAATGAACTATAGATACTCATATCCTCGTCTTTATCGCAACGTAACCTCAATACTCGAACATACTAATAGCATATACATTATGAATTACCTCCCAGAATCGGAAGAACGATATACGATCCAAATACCCAGAGTTCACAATAATAATCATCGCTATATGCATTATAAACGAAATGAAACTGAAACCATTCATTAAATATTATAACTGAGCAAGTAATAACTTGCCTCGATACCGATACCACGAATCTGCTACCGAACACATTGCCTTTGTCTACGAGCTCCTCAGCCCCAACGGACAAACTCGAACACGACCGCAACATCCGGTTATAATCACCGATCAATAATCTCAACCTATCGAAGTAATCAAATAACACATATCCGATAACAATCAACAACCGACAAAACTAACTAATCGAACTCAACGGTTCAACAAAACCTGCAATAAATGCAGTCAGAACAAACCAAATCAAACCATCACGAATTCATAATCACAATAGAAAAATACTGCACGGTCTTCCTACTTAGCGCACGTTAAATGCATAACGTAGCGTGTGCTAAGTTGCTCCCGTTAGCGTGCGCTAGCTAGTAAGCTTAGCGTGCGCTAACGCTGTACAGTGGCATGCATTCCAAGCATCAACTAACATCTTGCGACTACGAATCTGAATGAAGGGAGACATAAATCTCCATATCTCTTGAAGATAAACGACACCATAACTATCACAAGGATCATATCAATGTCCATATATCAATAACAACATCAACAATCAAACCGACTCGATAACAAGGATCATATCATACTCAATCTGGAATTCAACCTAGTATCATGATTCATCTCATCTAAATCAACCAATATAATTACCAATATTCAGAAATCCATCTTAGATCGTATTAAATGAATCAACATCCTTATAGTATGAATAATCTTAACTAACATCCGAAACTCTTATCAAAATTCCATTGAATCTCATATAACATCATTATCTAATATCATCCAAGAAAAACGAACCACCATCAAAGGAATACAA